>JANHGO010000001.1:3332819-3359885 GCA_024606505.1 Aquila spilogaster | reverse complement strand
CCCCCCCCCCCCCCCCCCCCCCCCCCCAGAGGGGCGGGGGGGCAGGGAGGTAGCTGTGGGGCGAGGTGTGGGGTTATGGTGTGGCAGGAGGCTGCTGTGGGGCAAGGAAGGACTGGGAGTGTTGTGGTCTGGCTGTGGGGCTGCTGTGGGGTGGGATTGGGATGATGAGACTGTTTTGGGGCAGGGTATGTCACTGCGGTGGGGCAGGGAGGGGTTTTGCAGGTCCAGGGTGGATGTGGGGTAGGGACTGGGTATGGGGCCACTGTGAGGTGGGATCAGGATGGTGGGACTGGTTTGGGTACAGGAGGGCTGTGGAGTGGGGGGCTGAGTATTGGGTATCTTAAAGGCAGAGGAGGACTGGGGAGATTCTGAAGTGACTGTGGGGCAGGATCAGGGTATGGGGCTGCTATAGAGTGGGATCAGGACAGTGGGACTGTTTTAGGCCAGGATATGGAATTACAATGCATCTGGGGCTGCTTCCATACCCAGTATGATTGGATATGGGGCTATTTTGGGGCAGGGCATGTCTGGAGGAGTCCAGAGTGGCAGTGGGGCAGAGGATAGCTGGGGGGAGTCTGGAAGTGTTGTGGGGCAGGGGACTGGTTATGGGGTTACATTGAGGCTGCTTTATGGCAGGGGGCTGGGTACTGAGCATCACTGGGGAAGGAGCAGACCAGGAAGATCTATGGGGCTGTGTTCAGTGCTCTGCCCCTTGGCAGCTCCATCTTCAGGTCCGAGGTGGTGCAGAGGAAGCGCGAGGCGCGGCGGGATGCGGAGGACTCAGCAGCGCTGTCAGAGGAGCACCGGCTGCTGATGGCCTGGAACGATGCCGAGAACGCACGGCAGCGGGCGCGCAGGTGAGGGTGGGCAGCCTTAGTGCTAACTGCTGCTTCGAGTTGTGCTCCTGCAAAACTGATTTAACATCCAGATAGCCAGGTCATGTTTTTGTGAAAATAAACGTGAGTGGTTCATCCCTTCTTGCTGCTGGTGTGCTGTGACTGTCATAGAAAAAGAACACTAAGATCGTAAAGTCTAACTGTCAGCCCATCTCCACCATACCCACTGACTGTGTCCCTCAATGCCAGATCTCCGTGGTTCTTGAATGCCTCCAGTGACGGAGACTTCACAACTTCCCTGGGCAGCCTGTGCCATTACCATTCTTTTGGAGAGGAAGTTGTTCCTAACTTCCAAGCTGAGATATATCTCTTGTTTTCCTTCCTGCTCCGCTCCCATGGAGCCATCCCCTGGTCAAGCACTGAAAGTGCACTCAGAAAATCAAAGAAATCAGAGAATGAATGCTGGAAGAGGTTAAAGGCATGAGGCCTGTTGGTCTGCTTCTCCATTTCTGCTGCACTCAGACCTGTGGGCATTGCGCCCCAGGGATCGGTGTGTCTCCCTCAGGACATAGTTACCCAACAGACCTTTTCTTTTCTTTCACAAATGGTAGAGAAGAAAGAATTAGGAAAGAAGAGGAAGAACGGAAGATGCAGAAGCTGCAGGCTGCAGAGAACAAAGCCAAAGTGATGGAGGCCTTTCTAAAGGAGAAGGAGAAAGAGATTCTGCAGCTGCAGGTGAGAGCGGCTGGGGGCTGTTGGGCAGAGTGCTGCTGCCATCCTTGTGAGTGACTTGCTGGCAGCCCGTGGGAGTGCTGTGGAAGGCAAATGTTGGCTCCTTCCAGCAGCGCTGACAGCGTGTGCATAGGATGGAGGTTAAGTGAGGGCTCTGACAGCAGAGGGCGGAATAATCTCAAGTGAGGGAGTTACGGTGTTGTCTTTGAGGCTGACTGCAGGGATGTGAGGTTGGCACCTCAGCAGGAGTCCCTCAGCCAGCAACAATGCGTGCAGAGGTGCTGGCAACCTGCTGTGGTGCCAGTGTGCCCGAGGGCAGATCCTGGCGACCCTGTGGGGCTTTCTCTGCTGGCATGTGCTAACAGCCAATGCTCCCCTTTCCTGCAGGAAGAAGCAAAAACCTTCATCACTCCCGAGAACCTGGACGCGCGGATTGAGGAGTGCCTGGACAACCCTCGCAACTACAACTTCGCCATTGACAAGGAGGGACGCATTGTCAAGCGCACTGCACTGTCATAGCAGCTCTGTCTCGTGGCTGAAGGGGACGTGCTGGCCTGGCCTCTGCCCAGAGGCTGGGGTTCTTCCTTTTAATGCACAAATCAGCCATAGAATTGACAGACAAACAGCCTGCTTCCTGTGCTGCTGTTGCAGAGGTAGGGGGGAAAGAGGGAAATGGCATTTTGGGGTGCAGAGCAGCAGTCTGCCTCAGCCCTGCGGTGAAGGAGGGGCTGCGGGTGTCTGCTCCTGTTGCTCTGAGAGGTATTCTGCAGTTCCACCTCTAGTTGGATCCCTGCTGCTCTCAGCTCTGAAGTGAGGTGGAGCAAGGCAGACTCCAAGGCAGATCCTCAGTGGTTTTGCACCGGAGGGATCTTGTCCCTTTGTCTCCTTCGCTGAGATAAAGCACCTTGGTCTCTGGTCACTCTCCCTTTATCTTTGGCCTTCTGATTTGTTTTTCTGCACTCAATTGGTCTTAAATATATGTGAGAAAAAGGCATGCCTTTCACAGGTGAGGTTGTACCTGGGTCTTGCACAGTAACTAGTTGTCAAACCAGACAGGTACAATCTCCCTGTACCCTCACCTCTGTGGAACCCTGTGACTACATCTGTTTCTGGCACGAACCCATCCTGGCCCTGTGTGCCAGTGGCCCCAGCACTGTTTGCGTTTCAGCCCCTCTGGATGCTTTGGATGGAAAACGAGGTCTGGATTGTTTTGTAGAAAACACAGACACTGTGTTTTTTGTTGTTAGGTGAAATAAATCATTGTTTCTGTGTTTTCTGCTATGATGGAATGACCTGTTGTTCCTGTTCATCCTTTAAACCCTCCCTTGCCTTCCAGTACTTGAAGGGAGTTTATAAAACAGGAGGGGAACCGATTTTTGTTTATAATAGTGATAGGACAAGGGGGAATGGCTTTAAACTAAAAGAGGGGAAATTTAGGTTAGATGTTCGGAGGAAATTCTTCACTTGGCGAGTGGTGAGGCCCTGGCACTGCTGTCCAGAGAGCTTTGGGTGCCCCATCCCTGGAGGTGCTCAGCTCCAGGCTGGGTGGGGCTGTGGGCAGCCTGAGCTGATGGGGACATCCCACCCCAGATTGGAACTGGATGGGCTTTAAGATCCCTTCCAACCTAAGCCACTCTAGGATGGTTTTAGCACGACTAAATAAGAAAGCCTCGCAGGGGACATCTGAACAGCACCAGCTTACATGTCTCAGTAGGATCCTAGAGCTAAACCAGGCAAGCATGAGAAAAACACACTTTTTTTTTAATTCTGTCCAAGTTTTATTTCTAATTAAGAGCATCACTTCAGTCTGAGTCACGGTGCCTGGTGCTGTGCTGGTGCAGCCCATGGGACGGCGGATCCTGCTGGTTTTTCCCTCTATGCAAACAGCATTTCTTGGTTGCAAGATGAGTCAAGCACGCAGCCCTCTGCTCAGGGAGAGAAGAGGAAATCAGCACAAAGCAGCCCTCAGAGCCCCCTCCCTGTGCTGTTTTTAATAACCTCGAACAACATGGCATTAGCTTGGTGCCCTGCAGCAGTAACATGTCCCTCCTCAGTAACATCACCCCCTCCCTGTTCTGTACCATAGCCCTAGGGTGAATGAGAGGCCCCCAGTCTGCCCACGTTGCTCACCGCTGCTGCAGCAGATTCCTGGTGCTGCACAGCTCGCCCCATCCTCGCCACAGGCTTTCCTCCCAGACTCGCAGGGTGTTGGCAAGAAGTTCTCCTCCTGGCACCGCAGGGTTTCGGAGGTGCCCAGGTAGCAGCCCAGCTCCTCCCCACAGCAAATGTTGGGGCCAAAGCAGTGGCCCTTGTTCCTGGGACCGCAGGGCAGACACTGCTCGGGGACATTGAGGAACAGTGTTAGAGGGGTTGAGCCTGATCTCCCTGCCCTCTGCCATCGTGTGTCTCCCCCTTGCTCTCAGCTCTGTCCTCGCCCCAGTGGTTTGCTCTGGAAGGCTCTGGGTTTGTTTTTATGTATATTTTGTGGGGTGGTGGAAAGACAGTGGTCTCTTCTGCCAGGTAACAGCAGTGGGATAAGAGGGAATGGCCTCACATTGCGCCGGTGGAGAGTCAGGTTGGATATTAGGAAAAAATTCTTCTCCAAAAGAGCAGTCAGGCACTGGCACAGGCGGCACAGGGAGTGGTGGAGTCACTGTCCCTGGAGGTGTTCCAGAGCTGTGGAGATAATGGCACTGAGGGACGTGGGGATGTGTTGGGGTTGGACTTGGTGCTCTTAGAGGTCTTTTCCAACCTGAATGATTCCATGGCAGTCATGGCTTTAGTCAAATGGCCGATCATGTGCCAAATTCACCTCCCAGAAATTAACATTCTACATAAAAATGATGCTACTGCCCCACTGGAAGTATTATTTTCCCAGTGTTGGGAAAAAGCAATGGGTTTGCATCAGCATCCTGCTCCTAGCTGGCTTCTTTGCAGCTCCCTTTTGGCTGCTCATCCCCAAACTGCTTTGCTTTGAGATTCCCCACTCTGAAACCCCATTCCTACATCATCCCTGCCCCATGCACCTCATCTTGCTGTTTGGAAGGCTCAGAGCTGCCCGTAGAAAGAGGAAGGGGTGACAGAAGGAAGGCAGATGCTCTCACAGCCCACCCGACCCACAGGGACCTACCTTTCTGATGTCCATGTCCGGCACGGCGCGCTTACCCCCGATGGGGCAGTTCTGGATGTAACAAGCCGAGGAGAGAGCCAGGAGCCCCAGCAGGCAGATGGTGAGCGCCTTGTAGGACATGGCTGCAGGGTCAGGATGCTTCTGGGTCCCGTCCTGACCAGCAGCAGTATTTATAGGGCCCCCTGCTAATTATACACGCCAGCACCATCGTCATTGATTTCCTTTAAAAAACACAAGGCATTGCTTTCCACACCAAAGGGCTCGGCTAATAACTGGAGGTCGAGGACGTGAGGTCGGTGCTGTGGTGCTGATTTTCTTAGTGCTCGCTCTGACCGCGGTAGGGGGATGCACAGGGGCTGCAGGTGTTATTTTGGGGTAAAAACTCCTTGGATGGTCAGGCTGTGGTTTTGTGGCTCCGTGTCCAGCATGTCCCTATGTGTTGGGTAGGGTTGGAGTTTGGGGCCACGTCCTCCTGGCAGCAGGGTGAATGGGGTGAGCTGAAGCGAAGCTCTGTGCTGGCTGGGATTCAAATCTCTTCCAGTGGGAAAAGAAACAAAGCCCATCAGCTAGGTGTGAAATGTGGTGCCTGGTCCTTCATGCCCATCTCTACCTGGTGTTAGGGGATGCTCAGTGACATGCACGTCCCATCTGGGAGCATGGTGACATCACTGAGCATCCCCAAACCCATCCCTCCTTCTCAAAACTACCCAACCTCATCGGCAAACGCTTAAAAACCCAAATTTCCTGTAACTTCTACCCTGGAGCCGCACACATGACACGAGCACAGCCAGCCTCCAAGGCCTGGATCTCCCTGCTTTTGTTACTGCAATTAAGGGTTTCCTGACTTGAATAAATCCACTCGCTCTGGACAGCAGCTTACGTCTATGGAGACCATGACCCTGGTCCTTCCCAGTGCCTGCTTAATTGGGGAACGCACAGCCCAGTGCCATGGGGCTGTCACCTCTGCTGTCCCCTCTGCCCTGCGTCTGGTCTGCCACTTAGTGGGGTCATGTGGAGCAGGCTGAGGCTGCAGGTGGGGCACGGGGCTCCATACTAATGGGGTGGGATGGGGGACTCGGCACCGTGCTGGGATGACGTGGGCCAATGGGAGCACCACTTCCCCAGGGTGCCACCTCCCCTTGGGGACATTATAAAGGCCAGCTGTCCCCACACGGCAGCCAGATGCCAGCCCAGGGTGACAGGCGGATGATGGGAACAGGGGACATGGCTCCTTCTGGGGACACAGCCCCCAAAATGTCGCCTGGAGCAGGGAACCCAAAAGGGTAAGGGGTTTAGGCAGCATCTGCCCCAAATAGCGCTGGGTTTGGGGCCTTGCGGGGATGATGTGGGAGCAGTTTTGTGGTGACGGTAGGATTGCTGCCATGGGAAGATAATATGTGTGATCGGGTTCAACTGGGAACCCAAAGCTTGCAGCTTTGAGGGATTTGTGTTTTGGGGTTTGGGGTATTTGAGGTGGATAATATGTGTGGTTGGATTTGACTCGGAACCCAAAGCTTGCCAGTTTGAGGGGCTTGGGTTTTTGGGTTTGGGGTATTTGGGGAAGGTAATACGTGTGGTTGGGTTCAACTGGGAACCCAAAGCTTGCAGGTTTGGGTTTCTGGGTTGGGAGGTTTGGGGTGGTTTTCCTTCCTTTTATCCTATTTAGGATGTTGGACATGGCCAAAGCCACAAGATGCTGACAGAGGGATGAGATGTGATCTGTACGAGCTGCAAGCCGCAGAACCAAGGTGGCTGTGCTAGGACCTGAACACCAAATCTTCACATCCCAAAGGCAACAAAGCCCCACAGTGCCCCAGAGCACAAGGAGATAATGGCGGTGACATCCAAAGGCGCGTCCCCATCACAAATCTGGAGACAAGGTGTGACAGGGAGGTTGGAATCCATGAATGCTGCTGGGACTCTGGGGTGTGGATGGATGGCCAGACCCAGATGGGTTCCAGGTGGGATTTTTCCCTTTTAGCACTCGGGGGCACCCAGCTCAGCAAAATCTCTATTGGATGGGAGCTGAGCCTCCAAAGTGGAAAATAGCAGAAAGGGGAAAATGGGTTCGGGGAGTCAGGCGAAAGCACAGCACCCACCCACATGGCCCCCATCCTGCCCATCCCCAAGCCCCCTGTGTACCCTGGAGCTCAGCGCTGTCCACCCTTATCCCCGACACCCCGGACAGAGCCAGCACAGTGCAAGAGGACTTTATTAGGTCTGCTATTTACAACGGGGCCTGCTGACATCCCGGCGGCTCAGAGGCCGGGCTGCTTGCCCTGCTGCTGCCTGTTGGCCAGGTGCATCAGCCGCAGCAGTAGGTCCCCAGCTGCTCCATCCAGCACTGTCAGGTTCTTCTCCGCTGCCTCTTCTGCCTGCTCGCTGCCCTCCTCCAGGCACACCGCATCCATGGCACATGTGTCTGCAATGGGGAAAGCATCACAGTTAGGAGCAGTTGGTTTCAGGTCGTAGAATCATAGAATGGGTTGGGTTGGGTTGAGTTGAGTTGGGTTCGGTTGAGTTGAGTTGGGTTGGGTTGAGTTGGGTTGAGTTGAAATGGGTTGGGTTGGATTGAGTAGGGTTGAGTTGAGTTGGGTTGGGTTGGGTTGAGCTGGGTGGAGGGACCTTAAAGATCATCTGATTCCAGTCATTGGAGTGGTGGAGCAGCTGGAACTCCAGCTTTGTCGCTCATGTTAACCAGGGAGTGGGGATTTTTTTGCAGTTCATGTGCCCAGCAGGGGAATGTCTCATGGAGGTGATGTGGGAGAGAGCTCTGAGCCCCATTTCTCTGTCCCAAGCTGGGGACATCACTGCTGCTGCTCTGTGCCTCAGTTTGGAGGATGCTGGTTTGGAGGATGAATGCTAATTTGGGGGATGCTGATTTTGGAGGATGTTGGTTTGGAGGACGCTGTTTTTGGGAGAGATGCTGATCCCTTTGGAAAGCGCTGGAGCACTCACACACTCTTTGCAATCCCCCAAAGCCACCCCACTCCTCATTAACCCTCCTCACTCCAAACCACCCCAACTCCACTCACTCCCCATCTCCCACCACCGAGCATGGGCACCCCCAAAACTCCCCCCAGGCCCCATTACCAGCGCTGCAGCAGACACCATTGGCAGCACAGCGCCCACCAGAGCCGCAGGGCTGCCCACCAGCCTGGCAGGGTGAAGGCACATAGTCCTCCTCGGCGCAGCGCCGCGTCTCAGCTGTGCCCAGGTAGCAGCCCAGCTCTGCACCACAGCAGATCCCGGGCCCGAAGCAACGACCCCTGTTCCCGGGTCCGCAGGGCAGGCACTGTGGGGACAGAGCATCTTTGAGCACCCATCCTTGAGCTCTGAGACCCCATATAAGACCTATTTTCTGGGCACCGCACAGTGACACCTGGCTTGTCCCCACATTTGCCATGTGACACCGTGGCTTGTCCCGATGCCACCCTTGGAGTCCCCACCACAGATGCTCGTGTATCCCCAGCTCAGCCATAACTGCGGGGACCAAGCCCTTGGCCGTGTCCCCCAACCCAAAGGGTGATGGGGACCAACCAGCAGCTGCCAACACCCAACAGTTGTTGAGCACCCTCCACACCCCACAGAGCCCCCAGTTACCCCCCGTGCCCCCTTACCTGCCGCAGGGCTGTATCACCCAAGGCCCTCTTGCCGCCCCGGGGGCAGTTCTGGATGTAGCAGGCGGAGGACAAAGCCAGGAGGCAGAGGAAGGAGAGGGGCAGCGAAGGCTCTGCCATGGCTGAGTGTGCCCGGAGCGGTGCCACGCGTGCGGGGAAGGCTGCCCTGCCGTTCCTTGGCTGCGCTGTGTCTGGCACTGTGCTGTGCCGGTGCCTATTTATGCTGCTGTCCTCCCTTCCCAGGGGGAGGAGGAGGAGAAGGAGGGCGGGCTGTTGTGGTTGGGTTTTTTTTTATTTATTTATTTTATTTTTATTTTTTTCCCCTGTTTTCTTTCCCAAATTGCATCCAAGTGAATCTGTAATCGAGGTGATTCAGTGCAGAAGCGCACGCGGCAGCGCTCAGGGACGGCAAATCCAGGGGCATGGACCCCTGGCCTGGACACGGGGAGGGATGTGGGAGTTTGGGAAGGGCTGAGCGCTTGGAGGCAGTTGGATTGGGAAGAGTGGGTTTTGGGGGGTGTGGGTTTGGAGGGTATTGGTTTAGGGGGGATGGTGCTTTGGGAAAGGATGGTGGTTTGGAGGATGCTGGTTTAGGAGGACACCAGTTTGGAGGGTGCTGGTTTAGGGCGGGATGCTGGTTTGGAGGGTGCTGGTTTAGGGGAGGTACCAGTTTAGAAGATGAGGGTTTGGGGTGAGATGTGGTTTTGGATGATACGGATTTAGAGGGGGATGCTGCTTTGGAGGGTGCTGCTTTGAGACGGAATACCAGGTTGGAGGATGAAGGTTTGGAAGGTGCTGGTTTAGGGGAGGTATTGATTTGGAGGATGAGGATTTGGGGAGGGATGCTGGTTTGGAGGATGTCAGTTCAGAGAGGGATGCTGGTTTGGGAAGGGATGCTACTTTGGAGGTTGCTGGTGTAGGGAGGAGTGCTGCTTTGGAGTGGGATGCTGGTATGGAGGATGCTGGTTTAGGAGGGAACCGGTTTGGAGGATGCTGGTTTGAAGAGGAATACCAGTTTGGAGGATGAGGCTTTGGGGAGAGGTGTGATTTTGGAGGACGCTGGTTTGGAGAGGGGTGTCGGTGTAGGAGGGATGCCGGTTTAGGGAGGATATTGATTTGGAAGAGGAGGATTTGGGGAGAGATGTTGTTTTGGAGGACGCTAATTTGGAGGACGCCGGTTTAACGGGGACGCTGATTTGAGGGTTGTTAGTTTCGGAGTGATGCTGGGTTGGAGGATGCTGCTTTGGGAAGGGATGCTAATTTGGAGGTTGCAGCTCTGGGAGGGATGTAGCACTGGGACCAGGGCTGGGCTGCATGCAAACACTCGCGCTGGACCACGAAGCGCTGTGATGCAAAGACCCCTACAGCAACCCGGCCCAGGGGACAGCCAGCCCCCGCCATGAATATTCCTGCCGGTCCCGTGTTCCCACTCCAGCAAAGCTGAGGGCGACCTCGGCGACGTGAAATTAATATGCAGAGGGGAATCAGGAGCCTAATGAGCATCCGCCGTCCTGGTCCCAGCGGCGGCGAGGAGGGGCTGCGGGAGGGATGGGGACGGGCAGTGGGGGTGCTGTGATCCCGTTGTTGGGATGCTTTCCTGCCCTTCAGCACCCCCCCTGAAATCGTCTGCACTAAGGATGAGGGAACTGCGGAAAAAAAAAGGGCTGCAAAGGGGAAACTGAGGCACAGAGGGGTAAGGGTGGGCTCACGGCTTAGAATGTCAGGGATCCCAGTCCAGACCTGGGATGGACGCATCCCCTGGGGGCGCTGGATTTGAGAACTCAGGGATGAGGGCACTGGCAGTGATGAATCACTAAGGCTGTACCTTAATGACCACCATCATTAGCGCTGGGCTGCCCAGCCCAGCCCAGCCCAGCCCTCCGTGCTGCTCACAGCGGGTGCCCAACCCGCTTGCGTTGCAGGGCCGGGGTGGATGCGAAAGCACTCGGATGGGAAAACTTTTCTTTAAAGAAGCCCAAATGTCATGTCTAAATTGGGCATTTCGAGCTCATGCTCTGTCTCTTCATTACTGTATCGTAAAATTACATTAGCCGGAACGAGCTGCATTCAAATGACTCTGTGTCTGGAATGATAACGCGGGAATATGAGATTAAAATGTAATTATGCTCTTTAAAGTCGTGGAAGGTTAATAAAATGTTTTCCAAGTTGCAGAGGCTCCGCAGCCACAACGCAGAATCACTTATTGAAATCAAGGGGAGGATGGGGAGGGATGGAGCCGGGAGGGAGGAATGGATGTAAAGCACAAAAAGCGTTTGGGGGGGGTGAAAATATTGGGGTCACATCGGGGGGACGTCAGGAAGGCTCAGGTGATGGGGCCGTGGGGCAGAGATGACTGGGAGCATCCCGCAGGGCAGAGGTACGCAACGCGGTGCTCATCCAACACCATGGGGCTCCCTGAGCCCATAGGGTCCCTTCTCTGTGTCCCCAGCACCGTGCCACGTCCCGTTTCATCCCCAGGCTCCTGCAGACCCCTTCGTTAGTGCCGAGCTCCTGTTTAAGGTCATTAACCGGCACAGTTAGCTGCCTGCAGGGAACTTTGACAAGCCTTTGCTCTGCGCCAGAGTCACTATCAGGTCACGCTGGCAGAGGGACACGTCCATCTCCTGTCTGGGGAAAGTGATGCTCCCCAAATTGGCCCTTTTTCATGGTATTTAGCAGCGACCCGGGCTCCTTCACACCCATCAGAGGAGCGTCACTCGGTCACCGCGCTCTGGCAGCTGATGGGGGTTAATGGTGGCGACGGGGAGGGAACGCAGGGGACATCGGCCCAGCTGATGGATGGGGACAAGCAGCCAGTGCGGGCAGAGGGCCACCGGCAGCTCTTCCCCAGCTCCCGAGGCGAAGACGTCAGCCTGAACCGCTGCCTGGCAGCAGGGCTGGGTGAGAAACTCTTGGGCGGAAGGGATGCTGCCGCGGCTTTGAGTTCTGTTGGAAGCAGCGGGGACGGGGAAGGAGATGGCTGCGCAGCTGAGGGCTCCTTGGGGAGCTGGGAGCCTGGGGCGGAGGAGGTGTGAGCTGAATCACTCCTGGGTGCTTCGCTGCCAGCCCAACCGCACTGCACACTGACAAGATTGCTGCTGCCTCCGAATTGTGGGGCCATGAGGAATGCGACTGCCGATTCTTTAAAGATGGGGGGGGGGCTCCTCCCAATTTTGCTACAAATGGAGACGGATGACGGACAGACACCCACTGGCGCAGACGAGGAGAAAGATCAGTTCGGTGCCGACACAAAGCGGTGTTCCAATTGCTTGATGAGGCTGCTGTTTGCTCAGAGCAGAAAGCCACACACTTTATGGGCTGCTCAGCACGGCAGCGCCTGCTAAGAGACGTATTATGTGTAGGTGGTTCAGCTGGGGGCTCATTACCCCAGAGAAAGTGGCACAGAACATCAGTAAGAAACGGCTCTGCGGAAAGAAATGATCAATGAGGTGGCGGCAGCGGGGAGAGGTGCAGGTGGCAAAACCCTCCGCTGTCATTCAGGGCGCCCTGCAGACAGAATGCATCCGAGTGGTTTTCCTTCTGGCCTTTTTCTGAGCCGCTCTCTGAACAGCAGAACTCCTCAGAGTGGGACATGTGAGGTCCGGTCCCAAAAACCCACGGTGAGAGCCCGCGAGGCTGTAGGGCTGCAGCTCTTCCTTTTGTGTCGACTTGGCTTTTTCCAGCCCATTTATTCAGCGCTCCGCCAAAGAGATTCACCACACGAAATCATTAACACACACAATGAGGCCAATTACGAGTCAGAGAGAGAACCTGACTTTAACCATAATTTTATTAAGGCTTAAATGTCTATCAGCCAGACGGGAGCTGGTCCGCTCACACGACAGAAACCGACAGGGACGTTCCATGTAACGTGATGACTTTTCTACAGGAGTCCACGTGAGCAGGATGAGATCACTGCTGGGCACTCACACATGGGCTGCTCTTCTCCTGACTTGCTGCACTCGGGAAGGATGAGCGATGTGCGAGGGGAGGGAGTGGGGAGAAGTGGGGTCGCTTGCACGTTGCCAACCACGAGGACTTGGCCTGGTCCGCGGCCGAATGGCTGCTCGTCCAATGTTTAAATGGTTTTAACTCACAGGGAAGCTAAACTCACCGTCCAAAAGGCACCTATGCTAACCACTGAGCCACTGGGATGGTGGTAAGAGGGCGGGTGCAACGGGTGGAAATCAGTTCTGTATAAATACATATTCCTTGTTAAAGAAGCTATGGCTTTTATTATCCTCAAGATCGCTTTTTGCTCTGGTGCAGTGCTCTAACCCCCCCCACTACTCTGTAAGCACAAGGAGACCTCTCCACGATGCTCATCTGGCCGTCGTCCTCGCACAAACCCACACAGACACACGGGACAGCAGCGGCTCCTGTTCTCCCCCCGAGGCGTTAGAAGTGGACCCTCCTGACGTCGTGCGTGGCCACCGACCTCTTGCAGCTCACGCACAGGATGGACAGAGCCTTCTGCTTCTCAGCCAAGCACGGGCGGCACATGAGGTGGCCGCAGGGAAGCTGATAGATGGGCTCTGTTTTGAAGTAGGACGAGAAGGTTTTGCCGCAGGATGCGCATCCCTGGGTCTGGCCGCTCCTGTGCTCTGCGAAGCCAAGAGGAGAAGCAGTGCAGTCAGGGACACATAATAAGTGCCACCCCAAGCCGAGCAGCAATGCGCTGGAGGTGCCCACGGCTCAGGATCACAGCCTCTTTCCTCCAAGCCTACCATCAGCTTTGGTGGGCGTGGTGGTGGTGGGTTAAGGATTGGACGAGATGATCTTAGTGGTCTCTTCCAACCTTAATCATAGAATCATTTGCGTTGGAAGGGACCTTTCAAGGCCATCTGGTCCAACTCCCATCTCCTGCAATGAAAAGGGAGACCCACAGCTCCATCAGGTGCTCAGAGCCCCGTCCTGCCTGCCCTGAATACCTCCAGGGGTGGGGCACCCACCACCTCTCTGAGCAACCTGCTCCAGTGCCTCACCATAAAAATCTTTTTCCTTATATCCAATCTAAATCCCCCCTCTTTTGGTTTGAAACCATTTCCCCATGTCCTATCACAACAGACCCTGCTCAAGAATCTGTCTCCTAGCTGCCCTGTAGATACTGAAAGGCTGCTATCAGGATTCTATGATAAAACAGGGAAGGGTCTGGCCTCTGGAGGGGTTGGTGCTCAGGAGGGGCTGGATAACATCAGCCTTTGCACCATCAGGCTTTTAACAGATGACGATACAGCTTTTCACTTTTACTGAGTCTGAATTGGCCTCCCCTCCTCTTTTCCAGCACTTGAAGCAAAACCCCCGATTCCCGTGTGAAACACTGCAGGCATCATCTTGCATTCCAGTCACACGCTGCCTATAAAGGGCTACTCAGTCAACTCTTAAACAGCAGCAATTTAAAAGGGGACAGTAAAAAGCTTAATGGCTTAATGCCACCGTGAAACATCAAAAGCTATTCAGAGAGACAGGCAGCCACTGGGAGCTGCCCAGCCCAGCCCTGCCTCAGGGACACGAGAGCCTCCTCTGGGGGAAGAAGCAGCACATCACCTCGTGGAGGGGCATCCAAAGGTCCAGGGCTTCCAACACAGCTTCTCTGAATCCCAAAGACATCCTTTTGGGCATGCAACAGCTGGTGCTGTTGATCAGCACATCTAGCTTAACAGCTGGCTTATATACATTAAAATCTGATGGGACTCTGGGAACAACCGTGGCTCACTGGCCAAAGAGGCGTGGAAAGATGCAGAGCAGCAGCACAACCCTCCCTATAAACGTGGTCCCTGTTCTCCTCTCCCATCTGCTGCTTACCGAGGATGGAGCCTGCGTTCCACGAAGTGCTGCAGCCTCCCTCGCCCTGCACCTGCTGCTGACTCTTCATTAGCTTGGCCGTGAATGATGGCATGGAGCTGAGCGCCGAGTTCAAGGCGGTGTCCAAGCTCTCGGACAGCTTTTGCTCGTGAGAGACCAGGTCTGCAACAAGAAGCACGAGTTTGAGAAGTGAGCACTGGGAAAAGGCTGTTGGTACCCAACAGATCTAGAAGCTCTGCCACTTGTTTTCTGAAGAAGCCTCTTCCCCATCACGGTGTCGGGACGGGGATGCAATGCTTCAACTCCTTTGGGTCCTCGAGAGGAAAAGCCCTCCAGATTCACACAACACCGTCATAAAGTCAGAAAAGACCACGAAGACCACAAGGTCCAACTGTTGACCCATCACCGCCATGCCCACTAAACCGTGTCCCCACGTGGCAACCAACATTCAGGTGCCTCCTTATATCTCCAAGTCTGAATGAGGTCGAAACACCAAATGATCCAGAAACATGTCTCATAAACCCTGAGGCACAACTCTTTTTCTCTTGGCTCCAGAAAGCCAGAGTTGCATCAATGGATAAAGCCAAAGGTACAGGGCTGGATCCTTCCCGAGGGGCATTTTGCCTTACGCAAACCCAAAGCCCTGCTGTTAATTGAGACTATGCATTAAGAGCACGGTGTCTGCATCGCTAATGCTGCGAAACCCAGCTCCCACAGGAATAAGGGGGTGCGTTACTGCTGCACATTCGCTGCAGCAATCAAGGCTGATGAAGAACGATCCTGTGAGGCTCTGCCTGTGTTCACATACAACTCCACTTACCTGCCCAGAGGGACGGCCTTCGTGTGACTGCCCTGCACGCACCTGACTGCCTGCAACACAGCCCTGCTGCTCCCTCCAGCCTCATGCAACCGTGAGATTGCTACCCGTGGGATTCCTGCCTGAAGCAGTAACTCTGTTTGACAATACCAGAGAGAAGATGCAAGCGCTGCTGTACAAAGTACAGTTATATCTACAGAACAGCTGCAGACAGCGACTCCAACACGTTTCAGGTATTCCTGCACAAACAAGGGGGAAAGCAGTCATGCAAAAACAGATGTGCATTCTAGCAAATGATCTGGCACGGAGTTGAGAGAAGCAAGTGCTCAGGAGCCAGGCACTTCAACCAGGGGAAAGGGGAGCAGGATCAGCACAGCCTGCCGCCCCATTCCTGCTTTTCTCCTCACTTCAATCCCCGCCCCAATTGTGTCTTCTCATCCTGTCAATCCCAAGCACTTATTTTCCCCGTTACTGCATGTTTTCTTGCAAGCTCAAGCATCCAATATGTGCTAATACATCAGCTATGATTAAAAAGACATCTTCAAATCAAGCCAGCACATTATGAGAAAAAGGTTATCTTCTTAGCAAGGAGAAGGGAAATTAATCCCTAAAGGGGAACAAAGCAACCTGAGCTAACAAAAGGGCTGTGAAACAGACTGCACAGATGACACAGGAAGAACGACAAGCCTAGAGGTGAGAAGAGAAGGAGAGAATGGAAGTCACCATCACCCAGTGACAGCGGGTTGGGCTGAGGAGAGGGGATGTGAATGAGATGATGAATCCACCCCTGAGACATTGATACGACAGCCTCAAAGCTTTCTGGAGGCAGCAGGGGAACCTGTGTGGGAGCCTCCTGACTTAGAAAGCTGGCCCTGGGCTGCCAAGACACTCAAGAAACACAAGTGATTTAGGGAGCCAAGGTACCTGTAGAACAGTCCATCTGGATCAAATGCGAGTCACTGTCAGTTTTCATTTTTTTAGCACTGTTCTCTGAGGTAGATGTGACAAGTAAGTTTGTAGAAGAAAAATAAAGTGGCTGCACAGAACTCGGATCCATACAGTCCATTTTCCTTTTCAGAGAAGACGTTACGGAGGAAGGTACGAGCATTTCGGAGGCGTGAGCCCTGCCAAGCAGGTTGGTGCCAGGAATGCTGTGCTGTAAGAGGAAGTGATCTATCCTGGCCTTGAGAGTGGGGTGAGGTAGGGGCTGCGAGTGCTGGCTGAAGGCCACCCCAGTGAAAGGATCACTGGGCACCCTGCCCCAAGACGCCTCACTCCGGTTGCATTTTTCCAAGGTGCTCTGGTCAATCACCTTCCCGGAGGGCAGGAGCATGGGGAAGGTCATGATCTCCAGAGTGATGGGGTCCAGGAACTCTTCAGGGATGTCTTGGACGACGTCCACCAACTTGCGGAGGGCCTGCTGCTCACTGTCATTGGTGCTGAAGGGCACGCAGTCACTCTCCATCGGCGTCCAGATCTCAGGCTTGACGGTGCCGACATCCTGGGCGACGCACTGCGAGGCCACCTGAAAGACGCCCTCCATCACCTCCTGCGGGCACGACTTGGCAGGCTGTCCCCACACCTCCAGCCTCTTGATGCTAGGCAGGCCACCTCCGGCCATGTGGGTGATGCAGATTTTTAAGTGCGACACGTTGCTCAGCGAGGAAGGCCCTTTGTTCCAAAGGTCTTGAGACACGGCGCCGGGATAGGAAAGGACATTTTCCATCTGATGGAAAGGAGGCCTCGGCTTGAAGCCTCTGTGGCCAAACGTCACTTTGCTTTGATTTTTTAAGACAGCTTTGCCCACCAGCGTGAAAGCATCTTTGTCCGACACAGGCTGACCGGCCAGACCTGAGAACTGACCCTCAGGGCTCTGCCAAGAGGTTTTATTACATGAGGTAGAGGTGTAAACTTCGAGCCCGGAGAAGGCTTGGTATCCTCCGGATGAGATGTCGATATTAATCCTGCAGATCTCAATGTTGAAAGGAAAAGAGATAGTGACGTGGACTGGAGGCTTGATAAAGTATTCGCTGCGGAAACCACGGTTTCTCCTGGCAAGGTCTTCAGAGATCAGGTTCTCCACTTCGTAACCATCAGCAGAAATCTGCGTTGCAAGAGAAACCCAAATTTACATTGAAGAATGGAAATAAAGAGTAAACTCATCTCACAAGTAATTACACTCACAAGACAGGAGATCCCTGCAGATCTGCTCCTGCCCTCCTCCCCACCACATGGTCCCACACACTCTTCTCTGCACCCTCTGCTATCTTGTCAGGCTGATGTAACTTGCTGAAAGAGTGGGAAATTACGCATGGTTCGTGGTTTTGCTTGAGGCAGTGAATTAAATCAAGGCTCGGAGGGGTTTGGTGAGCAGCACAAGCAGCAGGACAAGCAAGGCTGGGAGCAGAGCACACGAGCATCTGGGAAATGGGTATCTTCCCTCTTACAACAGCGGTGTAACGTTATGTCAGCTCACTGTACCCTGTAAAAACGCACTCTGAATCAGCCAGCTACAGGATCCCTGCAAAACCTCTGGAGTCAGCCTAGCATAATGCCTCACCCTGCTGTGGGGTCAGCCTGCCCAACACTGAGAAATCTCTGTGTCAGCCCTCATACTACTGAGCAGAAACTGCTCAGCAAACGTTGCCAAGCAAAGCACAGTCTACGTGGCAAGAGGAAAGCTGTAACATTGCAGGGAAAGAACATCTAGAGCCAAAGCACGTGCATCTGTAAGCACATAACGTTGTCTTGTTATGAGATCCTGCAAAATTAGGGCATTTTCCTCCAACAATTAGCGTGTGTCACATCGGAGCGCTCACAGAAGGCCACACAGTGTTCTACCACTAACTAGCTGAGTTAGTGTTAATTCATAGAAGCACAGAAAGGGCAAACCAAATTTTGACGAGCAACATCCGCCCACTGGGAAATCTCTCCACACTGATTTTTCAAAGTGCTGAGCTCTCAAACACCAAAGTACAAAAGAGAAAGGGGATCCAGGTTCCCAGCACTAGGTCACAAAACCTCCAAGCTCGGAACGACAGCAGACCAAGCAGAGCGATTGGTGCCAAACCACATCGCAGATTGATGAACCAACACCTCAGCACGTGCCCTAAATACTTCTGCTGGCAGCACGCACTACAGACTCTCTCTGAGCCACCCAGAACATGCAAAGTGATGGCAGCCTGCTAGGAGCTGCCTTTTGCTGTGCACAATTAGCCTGCTAATTATTGCAGATGAGCAGCAAACAAGCCCTCCTCAGCCCCAGCAAACCACTTCCACCTAAGCCCTCCACCTCCCAGCTCCCTAAAGCACCATGCTTTTCAGTTTTACCTTGTTGCAGTGAATTCTTGGCTTGAACTGAGGGAGACAGACGTTTATTACCATCTTTGCAGTTGGAGAGAGCTCAGTTCCTGAGCATCAGATTCAGCTTTAAAAAAAAAAAAGGCAAAAAAGCATCAGTGATCCGTAAGAAGGATCTTGTGTTACAGCACCTGTACAGGTTACAAGCTCAGGAGCTCCTAAAACACAGCTCAGATCCAAGTCTGAGAGGTGAGGCCGATGTTAACTGTGGAGAGATGGAACTGGAAGAAAAACGTGTTAGAAACATAGTAACTCCCACTTGCACGCCAGGGCCCCAGTGAGGGTAAGAGCAGCCAGCACTCCCAGTGCTGCCACCAGGAGACGTGGCTCTCCCAAGGGCTCAGGGAGCCTTGGGTACACCCAAAGATGAAGCACCAACATTAATAACCACTACTGAATAGCTCCGAGGGAGCAGAGGGCATTTAACAGCTCTAAGGGAGATTATCTGAGATGATTCTTCTGACAGTGTTCAAGTGAATGCACCATCTTCTTCATTGAAAGAACGTGACTTGCATCGCTTATATCCAACTCCTTTTAAGAATGAAATTATCTGCGAGGCAGGAGCTTTAACCTTACATTAACCTCAGTCTGAATATGTCATCACCTCGGGCGACCTCAGGAACCTCCTGCTTCCTTCAAGGACGAGCTGCCTTTTAATGGCTCGCAGCCTTTTAATGGTTCTCAAGTGCTGTTGTTAGCTCAGCATCTGAGGTACAGCTCGGACTGCAGAACGAAGCATAGAATGGCTTGGATTGGACTGTTCAAATAAGCATGGGATCATTAATGTTGGGAAAGAGCTCTAAGATCACCAAGTGCAACCCCAACCCATCCCCACTGCGCCCACTGAACCAGGTCCCTCAGTGTCACATCTCCACCATTTTTGAGTCTCCCTAAAGAGATGGTGACTCCACATTCGGATCAGCCCCTCTTCTACCCCAGAACCTTCTCTGACAGCAATCTGGAGTAATGCAGTGCTGGGCAAGCACGAACCAATGCTCCTCCAGCATCACTTTCCCGGCTTTCTGAGCCTGACGTGTTTTCCATTGCTACAAGGGAGGCAGTGAGCAGGGCAGGCACCTTCACCCCTACCTCACTGCAAACCCATCCTTCGGAAACCTCATTCTCACGGGCTGCCGTCGGATTAAATCCTGCCTGTGGGGGATCCCAAATCCCTGGGGGTCCTGCGTGTGTGCCACCTGGAGACAGGCAGATGAGAGAAGGCACTCCTCCAAACAGAGTCACACTGTGACCTGGAAACACGGAAGCTCCTTCCAAGCCTGAGGCTGCTACTGGGGTTACATCCTACACTGTTACTCTTTTTCTACCAAGCTCTTCATAACCTCTGGCAATTAAAACAATTGCCAGTGACAGTCCAGGCGGCTGTGACATCAAGGAGGTTCTGAACTGATGAACGCTGCTGAAGCACAACACCCACAGAACCGCATCACCCAGCGAAACAAACAGCTCAAAGATTACAAAGGACTCAAAGACCCCAACCCACCCCCACCATGCCCACTGCCCACGTCCCTCAGTGCCACATCTCCATGTTTCTCGGGACAGTGACTCCATTACCTCCCTGGGCAGCCCATTCCAGTGCACGACCACTCTTTCAGGGAAGAAATTTTTCCTAATATCCAACCTGACCCTCTCGAGCACCAGTTGAGGCCATTACCTCTTGTCCTATCACCGGTTACCTGGGAGAACAGACCATTCCCTAGCACCTATCCCAAACATTTCCTAAATATCATGACGCTGTTCTGCTCTCAGAGCCAACAAATCCATCGACTTTCATTAAGAACAGAGGAAAAAGAAAAGGTAACAGTGGAAGGAAATTAATACGGAAGTAGGTTTTATTTGTCATGGCAGCACTTGAGGATCTATGTAACAACGAAGAGCACGGGACACACGATCATAAGCAGAACAGAATTATCCATTCCAAGGCAGACTTAGCACAAAAAGCACCTGCAAAAGTTTCACCAGCACTCAAGAGATAATTTTGAACCAGCAATAAGAAATGCACCAGGGGATCTGCAGCAGCCCCCGTGCAAGCACAACCCCGGGCTGTTAGCCAGCCCTGCTGAGCAGCGCTGGGTTGAACACCTTGTAATGGAGGTAGCTCAGTTTCTCCAAGCGCGTGCGTTTGAGCAGGGGGAACCACTCCCAGAAGGGAAGCTCCACCACTACGTAGCCCAGCTGCCGCAGCTGCCGCCTCTTCAGGCAGTGCAGCCCCAAGAGCCGCTTGGACAAGTAGCAGTAGTGGTTGCGGTTGGACACCTGGATGGCCAGCCTTACCCCCTGGGGCTGCTGGTTGGGCACAAGAGAAGGGGAGACCCCAGGGCGGCTCCCCGATGGAGTTGTGACTTGCACTCCAGCGCCTGTGAGAACGGGGCCACCCAAAAATGATGTGCATGGCGCTGGTGCTTTGTTCTGCTCCCGTCCAGGAGCTGAGGCTTCAGTTTCCACATCCGCAGGGGACTGGCTGTTAGATTTCCCTTTGATAAGCTGAGCCATTAGGTCATCCGTTAGACTAACTCCGATGTCTCCGAGCTTCTTATCTGCCACAGTGTCGCAAGAGTTGAAGGGGATGGGATGTCCATCCATGGCCAAATGAACTTCCAAGTCACTCGATCTGGTGTGAGGCAAAATCATGTGGTTTTTCACATACTCAGGACCACCTAACATGCTCTTGAGAAGAGAGGTGGCTTCCACAATTTCAGGCCTGACATAGATCTCCTGCTCTGCAAAACTCAAAACCATCTCAGTCATCTCTTCATACAGCTGAGGTGCAAGACGGCTGCCTTGGTAGCCTGGGCACTCAATTTCAACGCTCTTACCGAGTGTGAACAGGTCCTTCCCGAGTTCATATTTACTACCTCTCACTTTACGAACAAACTCATCCCTCAAAGCATAATCTATCAGCTCCTCTGGGAAGCGTTTGACAAATGCCAGGCCAAGCAAGCCAGTAAGGAGATGCTGTGGAAACTTCTCAAACTCATGGCGTTTTCTAAGCATCTGCTCTATCAGGCTGGAGTAAAACTCTTCCTCGTTTGGAGGTTCGTAGTCCAGGCATCCAAATGACCACAAGAACTTGGCAGCATCCTTGCTGCGGCAGTAAGTCACTTTGGAAGGTACAGACGTGGCGACAGCAGCCAAAATGCCTTTGTCGTAGTAGTGCAGGGATGAACAGCTAAGAGTTATGTGCATGATACCCTGGATGTTTGTTGTAGGAATTCGAGCAGGAACAACTTTCCCAAGTTTCCTCAAGAGGGGCAGGTGATCCATGCGAGTGTAGCGGAGCATTTTAAGCACGTTCACTAAAGCGTAAGTGCCCATATCTTCCATCTCCAGGGAGACTCTGTCTGCAATTTTTCTCATGACGTGGTCAGAGATACCGCTGATGGATTTGAAGAGCCCTAAGCAAATAGCACCCACCTCCTCCAAGGTGCACGAATCCAAGTACTTCAAAATCACACTCTCCAGCTTCTGCATCAAGTCCGTGGGTGACCTGCGGCCTTCGCCGATGATATAAAGAAGCTGAACCAACTGGGGCAAAGTGAGCTCTTTCCAGTGCATGTTGGCATAGCTGAACAAAATGCTCAGGTAGGAAGGCACGCTGCGCCCCAGGCAGCGCCAGCAATCTGCCACCAGCAGCAGCTGGTCCAGGTTCATGTCCCACACACGTCGACAGAATTCATTCTCACACGCGTTCAGCACAGGGTGGGTGGGTGGAACAACCAAACGAACGCAGGCCTTTAAGATATCAATGAGTTCTGAAGTGCTGAACGACTGGATATTCTCAATAGCACAGCAACACAGCGTATTAAACCTGTGGTCAGTCATCAACTCTGCATGTCGTTCCACTGGCAAACGACTCAGCTTGCAAAAATAATCTGAGACAGTTCCTGGGCTGTGGCTACCCTTGGATAGGGGTATGCTGTGCAAAACTGAGTCACCTTCTTCCAAAGGAAGAGTCTCTATTGGCTCCAATTTATCATAGCTGAGCGATCTGTACTCAGGCCTCCCCTGTTGGAACAGACGAGGGTCCTCCTTGGAGTCATGCATCTCTGCTTTTTCCATTTCTGCCTCCTCCTTCTTGCTCTGTGCTGCAGAGAGCCACACTGGTATGGTCTGCTTGAGGTGCGGTTTGGGCTTTGGCAGGGCATTTCTGACAGGTGGCAAAGCTTGAGAAGAGGTGGCAGTGAATGTATGCTGAACCTGTACGGTGCCAGTGCTGGAAGAATCCTCAGCAAGAGCCTGGCTGCAGCTCCTAGCAGCACGCTGCTGGGAAGCAGCTCTGCTCTTGGCATAGGCAGAGGGATTATACAATACTCTGTAGTTCGAAGGATCCAGCAACTGGATTGTGGCTGCGGACTCGGGTCTGCTGTTGGGTGTTTCTGGGTTCTCTTCCTTCTGCTTCCTTTTGTTGCTTCCGCCCTCGGCCTTGCATTTGGCTGTAGTCAAAAATGTAGTCACCCTGCTCAGCCTTGGAAATCTTCGGTGTATTAAAACCGTAGCCATGGATCACAATTTACTGGGGTCACAACTGCTTCCAGGTACTGAAAAAAGGGCAGACGAAGAATGAGTGGCTTCCACCTAACACGAAGCACTTTCTAACCTATCCTTCTCGTTACTGAAAGTTAAGCGATGGCAGTGCTTCCCCTAGGGAGAGCAGCTGTTTCCCTGCAAGGCCATAATGCAGTCACTATCGAGCATCACATCATGCAAAGGCAGCTCAAGACAAGCACGTAGGTGGCCTGACACACCTGGAGACGTGGTACTTGGCAGGCAGGGATCACCAGCTACACAGCTGTTACCAGTAATCTGGCAGAGACTGCAGGGCTTCGGGGGGAAAAAAAGTCATCTCTTTGTCATTTTGTAAGAGACCCAAACTGCTTTTCTTTCATTCTCAACAATGAAAACATATTTCTGTAGCAAAGTCTTTAAAAGTTGCAGCTGCATGTATTCAAACAGAGCATTTTGCTGCTTCAGTCAACAGTGTGAAACACCAACCACCACCCAAGAAGCTGTGGAGTTATCTGTGGTGCCACTCTGCTCCTTGGACAAGAGCACCTGGAGTCAGCGCGTGAAGGCTGTGAGCAAAGAGCCTCCAGAACCAGCTCATGGAAAGGAACTTGTAGCAGGAAGGAGAAACAGCCCCAGAACAGCATGGGGAACGAGCATGGAAGAAGAGACACAGATTATTACAAGATGCTGCATCTCGAGGTGAGAACTGGAGGGATAAAAGCTTTACTCTTCAGGCACGGGAGCCTTTCCCAGTTTTAGGGGGTGCCTTCCCAACTCCTGTTGGGAACAGCTGTCTACAACAGCTACAGCAGAAGGGGCGAGGATGAGACATCTGTCAGTAGTTAAGCTTTGTGCTGCCAGCATGCACAGGCTGCCAAATGAGCCTGTTTACGATGATTCAGACAAGACTGAAAAAAACACCGGGTCAGCGCTCTGTGTAACACACCCTTACCCCATCTCATGTGTCCAACAGCAAGGATGCAGCACGTCAGGAGTTTTCACCTTTAAAATCATTTGTGCTCTCACTGCATGGAGGGCACATGCTAGAACCGTAGGGTGTCAAGTAACCAGGAAAACCAAAGCCTGGCAGAGACATGGCAACAGCGATATGCATTAGCTCCTGTGCTCCCAGCACTGGAAAAATAAATCATACACAGACACTCCTTGAGTTAGAGGCAGATCAAGATGCCCTGTTAGAGCAGACAAATCCAATCCTAGAGCAGCACAATGAGGAAGAGGTGTGATGAATACTGTTTTTGCAGAGTAGGAGAGAAGCTGCAGTGGGATCTGGCTGAACACAAACTGGATTTAGTTTTGAGTACAAGACTCACACAAACCAGCAGATGATTTATTCCAGCACAAAGGTGAAGCATCAGCTCCTCCCAAAGAGAGTAAAATGGAGAAGGAGGGTAAGAAAAGAGGGGGGAATGCTGGGGAGAGTCGAATCAACAGCCTTTGCCCCTCATTAGTGCCAGATGCAGAGTGCTGCCTGCTTGGGGGTTCCCTGCAGTAGCCGCTGCTGTCACTCCTGTGCCATGAGCATGGCAGCAGAGGCAGTAACAGCAACAGGCAGGAAGCACATCTGTGCTCTGGCACAGGCACAAGCAGCCTGCTGTTCTCTGAAGGTTGTTCTCTCACCTTGACATGGCTGTGCTTTTGTCCAAGCATCTCCACACAGAACTGGGAAAAAAAAAGCATAGGAAAGGCTGGAAGTGCTCAAGGAATGTTGTTGGAAAGTCCTCAGCTTCTCCCTTCCTTGCTGCCACGGCATAGCATATCTCACCCTGCCTCTGCAAGAGCAACAGTGGGGAGAGGAAGAAGGCTGAGGGTAAGGGTGCACATACACACACACACATATTTTCTTTACAAAGGGCTCAGCAGATATGCAGCATCACAAAAACTGTCTGCAGAAAAGAATGGAGCAGGATGGGCAGGGAAGAGCTCCAGACCTACCCTAGCATAGAGCAGAGTGGCTCAGTTTAGTTCTTAGAGCTACTTTCCACCAGTGTGTGTTAAGAGCCAGGCAGAAGAATGGAAACATCCCTTTCTGGCATGAGAAATGACATCGTGACAGGCAGGAGAGACTTTGACCCTTCCATACCACTGCCTGGTGAGCATGGGAAATAAGAAGCCTGCTCAGAACTGGGGCACTAAAACCTGAGCCCAGAGCAACACTGCTCCCAGTGCTGTCAGCAGCAGCAAGAAAGCACTGGATTTCAAAGCTTTCCAGCTTATTGCACATAAATGTCTGATTAAAATGTAATTTCCAGCTCTGCTGGCTACTTGTCTGACTCTGCTTTACATGTCCTCTATTCAGTTTTCTACTATTGACAGGCAAGCAGTACTAAGACAAGCCACTTCTTTAAAACATGTTCTATCTGCTGTTGAAAGGTGATGCTACCTACAAAACCCAGCACTACTCTGTTATCAAAACCACCTCTCTCAGCAACAACAGCCCCAATTCAGAGACAGAGAATCAAAGTCATGGCTTCTGCACACCAAAGGCGAGTGCTGCATGTTGCTAAGAATATCATCCACGCAGCTTAGCATTAAGCTCTGTGACGTCTTCGGGAAGACATTCAGTAAGTATATTTTTTCCTTCTTCTATCCCACATTCAGCATAACAGCCATGGAGAAGACCATGCAGAAAACAAAGTAGGAATAAGCTAGATGGGTCAAGATACTTCAAGCACCTTAGAAAGGAGCAAGTCCATGTGGCTCTCTCCCCATCTTCAAGTGCCCAAACTTGTCATGATCTACACTTCTACAGCATTTCTCTCCTAACTCAATCTACTTCTCTGCTCATTTTTCCTCTCTTCTTGCTACCCCCAGTAATCAGCCTCTCTTTCTCCTATCTCTGCACTTCTCATTTAACTGTGTCCAAACTCTTTTCCATCTCTGCAGCTATCAGAAAATTCACTCCCAGTGACTCATCTCCAAAAAGGCTGCAAAGCCTTGGAGCTGGGCCCTGCAGGCTGCGAATGCTCTTTGTGGAGGTCCTTTGGGATGGAAACATCTCTATGTTTGTGCTTGTGCCATGCTTACAGCCGAATTCCTGGCCAACAGGGAGCTGAACACCAGGACAACGACATTCCTGGAGGGATGCCACGTGCTTCTGGGTTCCAGCTCTGTGAGAGGGGATATGAGTGCATCTGAGCCTGAAATACGCTCTTTGGAAACACCCAAACAGACTCACTGTAGCACTGGGAAGTCCGTGACTGATCCAGGCTTACAGACACAAGCCCCTGATGCCATGGCCCCATTCTGCATCCCTCCTGCCCAGCAGCCTGGGCAAAGGAAAAAAACAGCACGGGTCCCTTTCTTTCTATTTTGCCCCATCAGAGCTGCTGAGAATGGATTAGGATAGGATAGTTCAGCTGGAAGGGACCTTCAGTGATAACAATCATAAAATACCCCGGGCTGGAAGGGATCCACAAGGATCACTGCGTCTAACTCCTGGCTCCACCAGTCAAACCAGTGGGTGGTGCTGTGTCCCAGTGCTCGCCGAGCTCTGGCAGCTCTGGGCCGCGCTCACTGCCCTGGGCAGCCTGTTCCATGCTCACCATCCTCCGGGGCAGAGCCTTTCCCGCACCCCCACCTTCCCCTCCCCTGACGCAGCTCCACGCCGTTCCCTCGGGTTCCATCGGTTCCCAGCAGCAGAGACCGCACCTCGCCCCCATTCCCCTCTTACAGGGAGCAGTGAAGCTTTCTCTCCGCCTCTGCACCCCGGCCCGCTCCGCAGTTCCCCCACACCTCTGCCCACCCCGGAGGCCTCCAGGCCTGAGGACCGCCGTGGCCGCAACTGGGCCTCGGAGCCCCACTCACCGCCTCACCCCGAGCCCCAGCCCGCTCCTGGCTGAGACCAACACACCCCCCCCACCGAGCCCGACGCCGGGGCCCTCTCGCACTCACCGGGGCCCGGCGCCGTCGCCGGCTGTGGCCCTGCCGCCCGCCAGCCCCACTGCCACTTCCGGCCACCTGATAATGACGCACTTCCGGTCGTACGGGAGCCGAGCGGGGAGGGTGAGGGCAGCGCGAGCGACGCGCGGTGCCGGCAGGTGGCGGCGGCGGAGCGCGGTGCCAGAGTCACGTGGTGCGCTGCTAGAGGCACGTGACAAGGGCCCAGCGCTACCTCAGCGGGGTGCCGCCATGTTGGGACTCCTCCCTCTTCGCTTGTCAAAGGCTGAATGCCACTTCTGTACAGCGCTGGAGCTTTTTGTGCCTAGCTATCAGTGCATGCCA
>JANHGO010000001.1:3309223-3332719 GCA_024606505.1 Aquila spilogaster | reverse complement strand
GCTGGGTTTGGAGAGGGATGAAAATTCGGAAGGTGCTGGGTTGGGGGGGGTTGTTGGTTTGGAGGGTGCTGGTTTGGAGGGTGCTGGTTTGGAGGGATGCCAGCCTGGGAGGGATACAGGTTTGGGGAGGGATGCTCATTCAGAAGATGCTGGTTTGGAGAGGGGTGATGGTTTGGAAAGATGCTGGTTTGGGGAGGGGTGATGGTTTGGGAGGGATGCTGGTTTAGAAGATGCTGGTCTGGGTGGGATGCAGGTTTGAGGAGGGATGCTCGTTCAGAAGTTGCTGGTTTGGGGAGGGATGTTGGTTTGGAGGGTGCTGGTTTGGGGAGGGATGCCAGCTTAGGAGGGGTGCTGGTTTGAATGATACTGGTCCGGGAGGGGAGCGATGGGGTCAGGGCTGGGGGAAGAACTCTGGGGTGCACAAAGATGCACCTAAACCAAGGGGCTGAGCTGCAGCACCGGACCGCAGAGTGCCGGCGCGTGGAGCGGCACCCTGCCACAACCCGCGCCCAAAGGGACCCGTCATTGCCGCCCACGGCTCACCTGCCTCTTCCACCTCTGTTTCTCCGAGAAACGAGACGGCAGAGAAACCAACGGCAGAGGGGGAGAGCAAAAGAAAAAAAAAAAAAAACAACAAAACACCGCACCTTTGGGGCATCGACCCTTCTCTTGGCAACCAGCGGATCCCACCTGTGCTGAGACCCAGCGCGCTCGTGGCACCGATGGGCTGTCGGAAATGTCAGTACGGGGCAAACGGCAGCAACAATCCGCCCCCCCATCCCGCCATGAATATTCCTTCCAGTCCCAGATTCCCTTTCCAGCAATGCTGAGGGCGACCTCGGCAACGTGAAATTAATATGCAGAAGGGAATCGGGCGCCTAACGAGCATCCGCCGCCGGCCCCCCAAAGCATTGGGGCTGGCTCACGGTGATTAAGAGGGGCTCGTTTGGGGGTGCTGGGAGGGATGGGGTGGGCAATGGGGGGGGGGGTTGCTGCCAGCTGTGGTCCCGCCTCTTGGGTGATTTTCTACCCTTCAGCCCACCCTGAACTCATCTTCATCAAAGGTGGGACATGGAGGCAGAGAACCACAAAAATCAGCCTGGGGGTCACTTGGGGTGGCTGGAGCATGGCTTTTCCCCCACCCTCATTAGCATCCCTCATTTTCTGACCCTCATTAACATCCCTTTTCTGCCAGATCAGCGACCCGGACTGGCTCAGCACCCGTTGGAGCAAAGGGGTCGGTGGTACCCCGGGGTGGGGAAGGGGCTGCGGCTCTGCTCGAGCATCCCAAAGGAAACCGTGGTCCTGCTGTGATCCACCCCAGAAAAATCAAAATGCTTTGAAAAGCAAAGAGAGCGCCGTGCTGGGCTTCATAGGCACCAGCGAGGGATGTTGGAGGGAGATGAAGCCCAGAGCATCTCTTCGCCGCCCAGGGGAAACTGAGGCATGCAGGGATAAGGGCAAGCATCTATTTTGGGGCAAAGCTTGTGGTGCTGGGGGTCCCAGCCTGCTCCTGTCTCCTGCCCTGTGATTTTGGATTGATGCACCAACCTGGGGAGTGATGGTCCTGGTTTTTGGCGGGCTCCTGGGCTTTTTGATGGGTAAAATGAGGGTGATTTTCCCCCCAACCCCCCCCCGGTTGGGATGAAGGTAAAACTGCAGGCCCTGACTCAGGTCTCCCTGGGACCAAGGGAGCGGTGAGTTCCCAAATTTGACCCGTGCCCACCACCGGAGATGCTGAATCACTCACGTGGGGCAGCTTTAATGACCAATATTATTAGCACCAGCCACGTTTCCCCATCCAAATCTATCCCTTCACAGCGGGAGCCAAAACCCACTTGCGTTGCAGGGCCGAGGAGGACGCAAAAGCCCTCGGCTGGGAAAACTTTTCTTTAAAAGAAACCCAAATGTCAGCTCTAAATTGGGTGTTACACGCTCATGCTCCGTCTCTTCATTACTGTATCGTAAAATTACATTAGCCAGGAACGATCTGCATTCAAATGACTCTGTGTCTGGAATGATAACGTGGGAATATGAGATTAAAATGTAATTATGCTCTTTAAAGTCAAGGAAGGTTAATAAAATGTTTTTCCAAGTTGCAGAGGCTCCGCAGCCGCAACGCAGAATCACTTACGAGAATCAAGGGGAGGATGAGGTGGGAAGGGGGAAGCAGGGGGAGGCAAAAAATGTATAGAAAACATGAAAAGGGGGTTCGGGGGATGAAAACATTGAGGTCATCTGGGGTGAGTCATGGCACAAAGTGATCTCAGGATGATGGGGGTTCCGTGGGGCTGGGCAGATCCAGCCGGGAGCATCCTTGCTGGGCAGTGATGCTCACAGGCACCCAGCCGCGGCCCCGGGGCGATGCTGGAGCCCCCAACCCACATCCAGCTCCTGCTTGATGCTTTGGGGCTACTCGAACCCGTGCTCCAAATCCCCCCACATCAGCCACGGGGGTCCCGTCTCCGCGTCTCCAGCACCGGATTTGCTCTGCCACGTCCCTGCTCTTCCCCAGGCTCTTCCTGGGGCCCCAGAGGAGCCCCCTTCGTTAGCGCTGATCTCCTAACGACATGCGAGGCGGGCGAGGCGGGCGCTGCAGCATTAATCGGCGGCGTTAGCTGCCTGCTATCTATAACCCAGCTCGCCTCTGCTCACGGAGGAAAGCCCCAAAGGCCTGCCACAGGCTGGGGAGTGGGCAGCATCCTCAAATCCACCCTCCCCATCCCTCCGGCTCAGCTGAAATACGGCCCCAGCTCTTCCTACACATCAGCAAAGGGGCTGGGGGATGGATGCTGGAAGGGTTCAGCCGCAGAGCTTCGCCGTTTATGCCCTTCCCAATCACTTTTCACATCAGGGAATAACCCGGATGATGGGAAACGGGGCGTCCGGCAGCGACCTGCAAAGTTCCTGCGCTGTTTCACTCCTAAAACACCCTCCGGCTACACCCGTAGCTTTAAAGCATCTTTGCTGCATAGAAATGACGATGATTTTCCAATCCTTGAGTGATCACACCCTTGCACATGGTCAGTGCAAACCACAAGAATATTCCCCCCACCATCCTTCATTAACAGCGGGAACTTTATTAGCTTTGTGAGGGTTTTTTTTGAGCGCTCCTCCAGAGGCAGGAGAAAGGATGGAGGTTGCGGTGCTCTGCCGCAGCCCACAGAGGTCAAAAAGTGACAAAGTTTAATCAGAATAAATTAGAGGATATTGGGTACCGCATGGAAAACTGGAAGATTTTCACCAATTTGTGCGTTATCCTGCCTTTGCTGTGGCTGGAAAGGGATGCAGCAGAGAAGGAGAAACTTCTCAAACATGTTGCTTGTGCGCTGGGGATAGGAAGCAGGTCAGGCTGACAAAGGAGCGCTCCCTTCTCCTGTCTGGATGAGCAAATGCTCCTCAAATGGGCCTATCTTCGCAGCATTTAGTGGAGAGCTAGCCTGTCACGAAGCGTTTCAGCCAGTTGCCGTGAATTCACGGCTTGATGGGGGTTAATGGCTGGAGGCTGATGGCGGGGGGGGGGATCCTGCACCTCCTGGCTGAGCGCAGCACCTTCTTTTCTCGTGTCACGGCTAAAGATGCTCCTCTGCTTCCATGACATGATGGAAAATAGCTCTAATGGTCATTTAAAGAAGGAAGCGCAGCCACCGTCAAGATTTGCTGCGGCGCTGCTTTTATCACTTGTCCGTCCAAATCCATCCCACTGGGATGCAGATGTCACGTCGGGAGGTCGCTGACCAGCAAGGGATGGATTTGTCTTCCTAAAAGCGCTGGAAGGAGAGCGTTAAGAGGAAATTGCTCAGGCTTTCCATCAAAGGCCGTTCCTCGCCTCCCGAAGAGAAGACAGACTCGGTGCCGGGAAATAAATTTGCTGGTGGCATCTGCCCATTCTGCGTGGGAGCTTTCGGGGAATTGTCCCGGCAGAAGACCCCATAGGAAGTCCTGGCTACGTGTCGCCCACCGCCAAGCCCATCTTCTCGGGGTGCAGAGAGGGTCTCTGCTGCCCACAGAGGTTTCAGTGCCCCGCTCGTTTGCGAGGGGAGCGATCAGGAGGACGAGCTGGGCGTACGTGGTCCTCCCCTAAGCAATGAGAGGTGGGCGCAGAGGGAAATTCATCCCTTCGCCCTCCCTGTACCAGCAAGAGGGGGACACAGGGGTTGAAACTTGCTGCCAAAGCCTCTGCTCCGTCAGGTCCCGCGCTCTCTCCCTGTCCCTCCCTGGAGAACGAAGGGGACCTGGAGAGAAAACTCGCCTTCAACCCCAGCGAGATGCCTCCCAGCCTGAATCGCTGCCCACCGGCAGGATATCACGAGAAACTTTTAGGCAGGAGAGATGGTTGGCTGAGCCGGCGGCTTTGGGTTTCGTCGGAGGCGACCGGGCTTCGTTAGCGCCAGAGAAGAACGAGACGGCTGCGCGGATGGGGAGCTCCTGCGGCAGCGATCGTTCCCCGGAGATCTGGGGCGGAGGAGGTGTGAGAGCTGAATCATGTCAGGATGGTTCACTGCAAACACGACAACACCACAGAATTGAGAGGGGTTTTGCTGCCTCTGAATCGTGGGATTTTTAGGAATCTTTTTGCCTATTTTCTAAGCGTTTATTATTTAAAGATGGGGGACTTCCTATTTTTGCTATAAATGGAGACGGATTACAAACTCCCACTGACGCAGACGAAGAGCAAGATCAGTTCGATGCTGATTGATACAAAGCCGTCTCAGTTGCTTGATGAGACTGCTATTTCCCATGACCAGAAAGCCACGAACATTAGGGGTTGCTCAGCAAGTAGGTGCTTTTAAGAGAGAATAAAGGTATTACATGCAAAGCTGAGTTGAGTCAGCTGGAGGCTCGTGACCCCAGAGAAACTGGCACACAACACCAGCGAGTAATGTCTGCTCCGCAGAGAGAAATTACTAATTAAGTGGCAGCAGCAGGGGGTTATGCAGGTGACAAAACCCTCTGCTGTCACCTTACTCCTCAGCACATCCAGGACACGCTGGAGACAGAACGTATGCGAGTGATTTTTCCTTCTGGCTTTTTTCTGAACAGCACTTTGAAGACCAGACCTCCTCGGGTTTAGGTATCTGAGTCTCAACCCTGTGACGGTCCACGCGGCTGCTGCGATAACCCCTCTAAAACCCACGTGTCTGCAGATCCTTTGTGTCGGCTTAGCTTTTTCCAGCCCATTTATTCAGTACTCTGCAAAGAGATTCACTCCACGAAATCATTAAGACGCACAATGAGACCAATTACGAGTCAGAAAGAGAACCTGACTTTAAACGTAATTTTATTAAGGCTTAAATGTCTATCAGCCAGACGGGAGCTGGTCCAGTCACACAACATAAACCGAGAGTGACGTTTGGTGTAATGCGATGGCTTTTCTACAAGAGTTTGTATGAGCAGGATGAGGTCGCTGCCGGTTACTCACGCATTAACCACGGCCTCTCTTCGTGACTTGCTGGACTCCAGGATGAACGACGTGCTCCTGCAGCACAGCGAGGGCACCGCAGGAGGGAGGGGAGTGAGGCGGGGAAGGGGAGAAGTCAGGTAGCTTGCATGTTGTCAATCACAAGGACTTTGCCTGGTCCACGACCGAATGGCTGCTCGTCAAATATGTAAATGGTTTTAACTCACAGGGAAGCTAAACTCACAGTCCAAAAGGCACCTATGCTAAACCACTGAGCCACTGGGATGGTGGTAAGAGGGCGGGTGCGACAGGTGGAAATCAGTTCTGTATAAATACATATTCCTTGTTAAAGAAGCTATGGCTTTTATTATCCTCAGATCGCTTTGCTCTGGCGCGATGCTCTAACCCCCCACCCCCCACTACTCTGTAAGCACAAGAAGACCAAGTCCTCTCCGCCATTACGGGTGCTCATCTGGCAAGCTCTCCAAAGGCCTTCGTCCTCCTACGGATCAATACGGACACAGGGAACAGCAGCGGCTCCTTGTTCTCGTCCTCCCGGCAGGCTCCGGCAGCCGAGGGGGTCAGAAGTGAACCCTCCTGACGTCGTGCGTGGCAGCCGACCTTTTACAACTCCCGCACAGTATTGACGATGGAGACTTCTGCTTCTCGGCCAAGCACGGGCGACACATGAGGTGGCCGCAGGGAAGCTGGTAAACGGACTCCGTTTTGAAATAAGAGGAGAAGGTTTTGCCGCAGGAAGCGCATCCTTGGGTCTGGCTGCTCCTGCCGTGCTCTGCAAAGGCGACAGGAGAAGCGGCTCGGTCGCGGGGGGTGACAAGCCCACGCTGTGCCACCCCTTACGTGCCCAATCCTGCCTACAAGCCGAGGGCCCCGCTTTCTGCAGATGTACGGCACAGCCGTAGGCGCTCACGGCTCAGGACCGTGGCCCGTTTTCTCTATCGCTACCGTAAGGAAAGGGATCGGTCTAGCTTCTGGGGCAGGTTGTGCTCAGAAGGGGCTGGATCATGTCAGCATTTGCACCATCAGGCTTTTAATTGAAGACAGATGACTGTAAAGGGCTTTTCACTTTTACTGAGACTAAATCGGCCTCCCTTCCGCTTTTCCAACGCTCGGATTAAGATCACTAATTCCCGAGTGAAATGCTTTAGGTATCATTTTGCATTCCTGTCACACGCTACCTATCAAGGGCTACTCAGGCAACTCTTAAAACAGCAGCAATTTTAAAGGGGACAGGAAAAAGCTTAATAGCTTAATGTCACTGCAAAACAGCAAAAGCTATTCAGAGAGAGAGAGAGAGAGAGGGACACTGGGAGCTGCACAGACCCGGCCCTTTCTCAGGGTCACTTGGTCCCTCTGAACCCTCTTCTCTGCCACGAGCAGGCAGATCCTCGCTCAGGGCAAGAAGAGGAGCAAGCCAGCAGTTAGGGCATCAGCCCGTGGAGGGACATATGAGGGTTCAATGCTTCCCTGCACCCCGAAGAAATGATGTTGGGAACGCGTACGCAGCTGGATTAGCGTGTCTAGCTAGCAGGTGGGATGAAAACTGCGAGGACTCAACAACCTGGCCTACATATATTCAAACCTGATGGGATTCTGGGCACACACTTGGCTGGTCAGCCTGTGATGTTGCTACCGTTACCTGTTCCTGTTAAGGGTCACCATGCTACACGGTATTTGCTAGATTTACACCTCTCGAGCTGCCTCTCCACACCAGACTCATTCCCCATCCACGTGACAACTGCCCAGCTTGCTCTGTGCAGCTAACAGGCAACATTTAAGCCACTCAGCCCAAATCGCAGAGCTCTGCAAAGAGCCAAAGACTCGACGCGGGGCGAGCTCTCAGTCTGAACTAACCTGGTGCAGGCTGGGCTGAGCACCGCGTCCCAGCGCAACGCATCCAGGATCGTCCTTGGGCAGCGCAGACAAGCGACAGCCAACAATGGGGGCAAATCATAGGACTCATGGTGAACCCTGCTCTGACTGTGGACACGGACAACATATCTCACTTTCTGGGGGTCAACATGGTCTAACCTGCCTCACTGGGAGAATAAACCATTAAAACTGCCAAGAGAAAAAAGCAGTAGTTAGGGATTCTTAAATCAAGCTTGCTGGGAGACAATATAATACCTTTATACTGAATATATGTAATATTTTGGGGTCTGAAGAGGCATAGAAAGATGCTGAGCAGCAGCACAAGCCTCCCTGTTAACCCAGTCCCAGTTCCCCTCTCTCGCTCCCAAAGGTGAACCAGCGGTGCTTGTTGCTTACCGAGGACGGTGCCCACGCTCCACGAACTGCTGCAGCCTCCCTCACTTTGCGCCTGCTGCTGGCTTTTCATCAGCTTGGCCGTAAACGAGGGCATTGAGCTCAGCGCCGAGTTCAAGGCAGTGTCCAAACTCTCCGACAGTTTTTGTTCGTGAGAGACCGGATCTGCAAAGAGAAGCACAAGCTCGAGAAGCGGATGCTGGGAAAAAGAATGCGCAACTGAAATGCTGCTTTGCCCCTGAACGTTTGGGACAACACTTGGGGTTTTAGGAGCCCTGGCACTTGTTTTCTTCAGAGGTCTCTTTTCCCCACTGAGGTGCCAGGATGGGGATGTAGCACCTCATCTCCTTTGGGTCCTAAAGACGAAAAGTCCTACGGATTACGGACAGACATTCACGTCATGCCCCAGTGCCAACAAACATTCAGGTGCCGGCTTCTATCTGCAGGTCTGAAAAAGGACAAAACTCCAAATAATCCCGAAACCCGTTTCTCTCTGAAATCCCAGGCAGCTCCCTCGGCCTGCTCCACCGAGGGTCCCAGCCCAGTGCTCCCAGGCTTGCTTCCTGCAGCTAACTGGGAACATTTAAGCCACTAACAAAATCCGGGGGACTTATTTTTTTCTCTCTGTCCCAGTTCTGAGTCAAGGGATAAAGCCAAAGGCACAGGGTTGGACCACTCCCTGCAGCGTTTTGTCCTGTGCAATACGGAAGGCGTTAATTAAGACTATGCATTAAGAGAATGTTGTCTGCATCACTAATTCTGTTAAATCCATCTCCCAGAGGAAGACCTTTGAATTAGTGCTGCACATTTGCTACAGCAATCAAGGCTGATGAAATACTGAAGCATGAGCTCCCTGGGCCAAACACTGTGCTTTTATTTATGTACAGGCACGGCTCCCCTGGGAGCTCCAAGACCCCACAGGGCAGTCCCGGCTCCTGTGGGGCTGGGGCACATCCCCAGCGGGAGCTGTTACATGCCTCTTCAATAAAAATAACAAATGATTCCTCCTAAAACATGGAATGAGCTCTAGACTGAGAGATCAGAGCAGAAATGTACAGTCTGACTTCTTCCTACTCTTTCCGGTACCACCAAACATAATTATTTTCAACCAAGCCTTTAAAGAATTTGCTTAAAATCAAACGACCACCTAAGCTTTTTCCTTGAAACATTTTTGGGCAATTCTGGGAGAAAGGTGAAGGGAGTGACAGGTACCAGCAGGCACTAACAGCAGTCAGAAGCTGTGGGCCATTTTTTGACATGTTACAGACCACTAGAGAACACAAGAAAACTCGACTTACCTGCCTAGAGAGACAGCCCTTACGTGACCAGAAGCTACCCATGCACCGTGTACTTACACCGTCCTACTCAGACCAGACTGCTTGCAGCAGACGGCCTCACAGACACAGCTGCTCTCTTCAAGCTCATCTAAATACGAGATTGCTAAAGTCGTCTCTTTTCTACCTCCCAGCTTAAGTTTACCCTCCTCCTCCAGTGGGATTATTCCCTAAAGCAGTAACTCAGTTTAACGATACCAGAGAGAAGGTATGCAGTTCAGTTATACCCACGTAACAGTTGCACTGCCAGCAACTCCAATAACGTTTCAGGAATTCCTGTGCCAACAAGGGAAAAAGCAAACGTGGCAAAACAGATGTGGATTTGGGCGAAAGATCTAGTGTGGAGTCAAGAGGAGCAATTGCCTGGGAGCCACGCTCTTCACCACGGACGGGAGGCTGAAGGTACTAGCCATTAGAGAATAAACCACAAAGAGCAAACAGATTTTGGGGAGAGAGGTGTGAATCTCCTTGGAATTTAAACCACAGGTCACCTTTGCTTTCTGAAGTCCGTCGCCTCCTCGCCAGTCCTGCCCGCCCCAGCACTCGAATGCTGCTGGACCTACAAAGAGTATCCTACACGTCTGCTCCCAGCGCTCGGCGGATCCAAAGGTCTGCCTGCACTGCCGCAACGCTGCCTTGCCTGCCTGGTGAGAAGCTGTGGCGTGGCTGGGGACCGAGGTGGGTGAAAGTACTCAGCTTTTCAGGGAATTTATCTCAGGGTTGCAGCTCTGGACTGTTTTTCTGCCTCCTGGAGCTTATGCCCAGCGGTGCTGCTACCAGATCGCTGAGAAAAGCAAGGATAAAATTAAACCAGTGCCCATTTCCTTCCCCTGTAGGCACAAGTCAAGTCCCTTGCCTAATGTCACTACCTGGTTTTCTGCTTTAACTAACTGCAAACCCTGTGCAAGTCTCTCCCAGCCTGTGCTGTCTCCTCCCCGCTCTGAAGGCAGCACTGCCTGCCAATTCCCTTGTTGCCGTCGGTTCTAAGCCCTTGCGCTGCTGCACTAAGATTAGCACAGACCGGAGGCTGTGCAGCGACATGCTCCCCAAGCTCAGCCTCTGCCACAGGAAAAGCAGCCCCGTGAGAAGGTAAGGAGCCAGCGTGTCCCGGGAACACAACCTGTGCAATGATGCTGAGCGTGCAGGGAACCAGCTGCACCAAGAGCCCAGGCTGGCAGTTCCTGGCCAGGGAAATCCGTGAGCAGGATTAGTGCCCCATTCCTTCTTTCCTCCCCACCTCACTCCCGTGATAAGATCCACACCAGCCAGGACCCCCCCCGTGCCATCACCGCTGCACCACCAGACATTTCTTTTCCTGCTGTTGTATATTTTCTTGCTGATGGAAGAACAACATACTGGATGGCTGGGGTAATAAATCACCCGTGATAAAGAAACTTCAAACCAGCACACTGTGAGAAAAACACTGTCTCCATATGGACAGTGGCTTGAAAGCAAGAAGGAGAAAGGAAATAAATACAAACTAAAAGGGAAACACGGCGACCTGAGCAAACAAGAGGGCCGTGAAACAGACTGCACAGGTAACACACCAAGAACAATGAGCCTAGAGAAGAGACAAAGTCAAAGAGAATGGGAGCAAGCACCATCCAGGATGGCAGGTTGTGCTGAGGAGCGGGGAGGTGAATGAGACGATGACCTGACTTCCACAACGTCTACCAACTGCAAAATACAACACCCTTAAAGCTTTCTAGAGGCGGGATGGGAATCTGTGCTGGAGCCTCCTGACTTGAAAACCTGGCCCCAGTCTGTCAAGACACTCAAGAAACACAAGTGACTTAGGGAGCCACGATACCTGTCGAACAGTCCATTTGGATCAAATGCGAGTCATTGTCAGTTTTCATTTTTTTAGCACTGTTCTCTGAGGTAGACGTGACAAGTAAGTTTGTAGAAGAAAAATAGGGTGACTGCACGGAGCTCTGATCCATACAGTCCATTTTCCTTTTCAGAGAAGACATCGTTATGGAAGAAGGTACGAGCATTTCCGAGGCATGAGGCCTCCCGAGCAGGTTGGTGCCAGGGATGCTGTGCTGTAAGAGGAAGTGGTCTATCCTGGCCTTGAGGGTAGGGTGAGGTAGGGGCTGCGAGTGCTGGCTGAAGGCCACCCCAGTGAAAGGATCGCTGGGTACCCTGCCCCAAGATGCCTCACTCCGGTTGCATTTTTCCAAGGTGGTCTGGTCGATCACCTTCCCGGAGGGCAGGAGCATGGGGAAGGTCATGATCTCCAGAGTGATGGGGTCCAGGAATTCTTCAGGGATGTCTTGGACGACATCCACTAGCTTGCGGAGGGTCTGCTGCTCGCTGTCGTTGGCGCTGAAGGGCACGCAGTCGCTCTCCATCGGCGTCCAGAGCTCTGGCTTGAGGCTGCCGACATCCTGGGCGAAGAACTGGGAGGCTACCTGAAAGACACCCTCGATCACCTCCTGTGGGCACGATTTGGCAGGCTGTCCCCACACCTCCAGCCTCTTAATGCAAGGCAAGCCGCCTCCGGCCACGTGGGTGATGCAGATTTTTAAGTGCGACACGTTGCTGAGCGAGGCGGGCCCTTTGTTCCAGAGGTCTTGAGATGCAGAGCCAGGGTAGGAGAAGACATTTTCCATCTGATGGAAGGGAGGCCTCGGCTTGAAGCCTCTGTGGCCGAACGTCACTTTGCTTTGATTTTTTAAGACAGCTTTGCCCACCAGTGTGAAAGTGTCTTTGTCCGACACAGGCTGACCGGCCAGACCTGAGAACTGACCCTCAGGGCTCTGCCAAGAGGTTTTATTGCATGAGGTAGAGGTGTAAACTTCGAGCCCGGAGAAGGTTTGGTATCCCCCAGATGAGATGTCAATATTAATCCTGCAGATCTCAATGTTGAAGGGAAAAGAGATCGTAACATGGACTGGAGGCTTGATAAAGTATTCGCTGCGGAAACCACGATTTCTCCTGGCAAGGTCTTCAGAGATCAGATTCTCCACTTCGTAACCATCAGCAGAAATCTGTGTTTCAGGAGAAAACTGGATTTAATTTGAAGCAAGAAAATAAAAGGAAACTATAATTTCACAAGCACTTATATAGATTTTCAAGATGACACCAACTAGGAACCAAGGCTGCGGTTTCATGTGCTGCTGAGACAACAGAGGAGATCCCTGCTCCTGAGGCAGACCAGACCCACTCCCACCCTCCTCCAGCCACATGGTCCCACCTGCTCTTCTCTGCACCCTCTGTTACCCGGCCAGCCATTTGCAGAGCTGATTTCACTGCTAAAAGAGAGGAAAATTATGGACGGTTTGTGGTTTTGGCTGGGTCAGTGAACTAAATCAAGTGGGAGAGTGTGGCTGGGAGCAGAGCATGTGTGCGTGGGGCAGACGGGAGTCTCCTCTCTTTCAACAGTGGTGAAACATTATGCCAGCTTATCCTACCATGTGGAAATGTACTCTGAATCACGCAGTTACAGGATCCCAGAGAAACCTCTGGAGGTCAGCTAGCCAACTGTCTCCTCCTGCTCTGGGATCAATCCTACCCATCCCTGAGGGAGATTGGTCTAACCAGGCTGGGTTCCACCCCATGTCTCCTAGAAGATGCAATCCCACCCTCTGGTCTGCTCCTGGGCAGACTGGCTCTACCCACTCCCTCTTCTGGAAGCCCTGGGGCCTAAAAACTCTGCAGCACTTGCTAAATGAACAAATAACAGCAAGGAATATCTATTTATTCCACCTGCTTAATACGGTCACTCTACACCCTCCTGATCACAACAATCACACTGAACCTCATAGCACGGCCAGGTCTCAACACAGCACCTGGATGGATGGTCACGCTTGTACTGCTGTTTTTGCAGCACAATACTTACAAATCCAAGGCTGTCTTGGATTTTGGGGTGTGAGCTGGTGGGGAGACTTACAATTAAAAAGTTGCTTTGAATTAAAAACCAGTTAGTATCTAAGAGATTCCAACGATGCTGGGTGAAAACTTAATTACTTCTAGAGTACACTAACTTCAGCAAACATTGCCAAGAGCTGCATATTCTACTGGACAAAGGGAAAGCTCTAATATTGCAGGGAAAAAGGTATCTCAAGTCAAAGCACGCATACCCATAAGCACATAACATTGTCTCGTTATGAGATCCTGCAAAATTAGGCCTTCTTCCTTCCAACAATTAGTGTGTACCACATTAAAGCAGTCGCAGGAGGTTATACAGTGTTCTAACACCACCTGGCAAAGACTGACCAAAGCATAGACAGGACAAACCAAATTTTGAAGAGTAACTTCTGGGAAATCTCTCAATACTGATTTTTCAAAGTACTGAGCCTTCAGCTCCGCTTTTATCTTCACATGAGCTGCAGATCCCAAGCACCCAGACACGCGTTCTCTTAGTGCTCGCACATCAATGACTCTCTCAAGACCGAAGCACAAAAGGGGAAGCGGACCCAGGAGGACAGATTCCCAACATCGGTTCACAAAACCTCCTTGTTGGGAATGACAGGAGACTGGTGAGCTTGGAAGAGAAAGGTGTGAGCAGAACCACCCAAATCACAACCCTCCCACATCACTGGAAAATGATTTTAATTGACAAAAATGCTCTCAGCTCTGCAGACTGAAGAGCCTACAGCTTACCTAGGTTGGGACCGCATTTGTCCTCAACGCTTCTGTCGCCAGTGGACATATACACAGCCTCCCATGTTAAAATCCCTCTCTGAACCAGCCAGACCACACAAAATGACGGGAGTTTACTGTGAGTTGCCTTTGCTTTGTTTTCTCAGGGTAGCCTGGCATGGCCACCCAAAAATCAGTCTTCCAGAAACACTGCTAATTATCACAGATGAGCAGCGAACAAGCCCTCTCCAGCCCCAACCAGCCCAGCATGCCACTTCCACCTAACTCCTCCATCCCTCCAGCTCCCTAAAACCCCACACATCATGACTTTACCTTGTTGCAGTGAATTCTTGGCTTGAACTGTGGGAGACAGACGTTTATTACCATCTTGGCAGTTGGAGAGAGCTCACTTTCTGAGCATCAGATTCAGCTTGTAAAAAAAAAAAAAGCAAAATAAAGAAAGTGAACATCAGTGAACAGTGGAAGGATCTCGTGTTTCAGAGCCTGTATGAATTACAAGCTCAGTAGTTCCTAAAATGCAGCTCAGATCTGAGTCCAGGAGGTGAAGCCAGTATAAACCCAAATTACTGTGGTGGACAGACGGGATCGAGAGAAAAAATTGCATTAATATTAATCAGTGAACCCCTGGAGAAATACCAAAGAGAAAATGGCTATTTTAACTAGAAATGTCTTACCTATGGATAGACTAGCAATTAGATCTGAAAGTTTATCAAAGAGGCAGGAGGTTTTGTAGATACAGTAAAGCATGAGAATATCACATGCGGTTGTCAAAGGAATTGGTGTGAGCTCTCAGCAGCCTCAGTCGGACCTGGAGGACACGGACGGGCTGCTCTGTGATCTGACGGGGGCATTCAGCACCGCAGCCCCTCACCGCTGCGAGGTGGAAAGAGCCGGTGTCCATTCCCACCGTGTGGCCTTGAACTGCCTGGTTTGTCTCCGTGCGCGCCACGTCCATCCGCTGCCTTCAGCGGTTTGAGGCAGGACCTGCCTGCGCTTTTGGACAACACCCAACGCAACAAGCTCAGACGGGGCCTCTTGGGATGAGGGTAACACCAGTCAGCACTAACACACCGCTGCCGCAAAGAGAAATGTTTCTTGAGGGCTTTGGGAGCCTCAGATGTAAGCTAAGATTAAACACAAATATTAATAATCGGTATTTAATAGCTCCAAGGGAGCAGAGGGCATTTAATAGCTCTGAGAGAGATTATCTGTGTTCTGAACACCGGCCCAGCTGATTCTTCTGACAACGTTCATTAACGAAACTCAAGTGAACGCACCTTCTTTTCCATTCAAAAAAATGTGACTCAAATTGGTTATATCAGAACCCTTTTAAGAATGAAATTATCTGCGAGGCAAAAGTTTTAACCTTACGTTAACCTTAGTTTTAATATGTCATTGCCCTGGGCAACCTCACAAATCAGGAACCCACGGCTTTCTTCAAGAACAAGCAGCCCTTTAATGATTTTCAACTGAAGCTGTTAGTTCAGCCAAAATGAAATTGGCCTTCTGGGGGCACGCCGGTCCGGCCACTGAAATGCAGAGCGTTAACGAGCTTGCTTTCCCTGCCTGCTAAGCGTGCGGGTGCAGTCCGGTCTGCCAACGATCGAGCGCAACAGTCTGAAACGAGAAATGTGGTACCCGCGGTACAAATCCCACGTACAAAAATCAACACAATAGAAGCCAAGCCTGCAGAGAGCAGAACTTGAAGGTTACAATGCTAATGTTTAACCAAAGCAGTGTGAACTTAGGGAAAGCTGCAGCTTGCCAGACAAGCACCCCTTCTAGCCCAATATTTGGTCTGACAGCCATCAGGAGCAATTCCTGCTCCTCAACAGGGAACACAGGAACAGGGCAAGTACAAACCAACGCTCCTCCAATACTACTTTCTTGGCTGCCTGAGCCCGAGAAGCTTCCAGTACAGGGCTGCCAGTGTGGAATTGTTCAAACAGGCTTTTAAACTGGTTTGACTTTTGGCACCTACATCTTGTGGGAATAAGATTGCTGGTTTAACTACAGGCTGTGTGACAAAACTACTCTTTTTGGTTCATTTTGAACCTGTTGCCTGGTATATTAGCTTGGCCCTCAACACTGGTATTATGGAAAATGGCAAATTAACTCTCTTTGCTCCCTTTCTTGGAATGACTCAAGATTCACTCTCTGTTCTATTTCTCCTCGTATCTCTTTCCTGGGCTGAAGACTTCTCCATTCCAATCTGACCATACTGGTGCATTCGCATTCAGCAAGTCTCGGTGAGACCTTCCCTCAATGTTGGTGAGCAGGGAGAGGCACCTTCACCTCTGCACCCCTGCAAAATCATCGCTTTAAAAACTCACTTCTCATGAGCCGCTGTCTACTGAGATCCTGCCTACAGCAGATGTCAAATTCTCCCTCGGACATTGCGCTATGCAACCTCCTCTTTCTAAGTGCTGCCTCATGCTAGGCAAATCACAGATGGGTGCAAGCCATCCCTCAGGACAGACTCACGTCTTCTTCCAAGCCTAGGGCTGTTACTGAGGTTGCATCCTAAATCTTCATCCTTTTCTACCATGCTTTTAATAATCTGTGGCAATTAGCTCTGGTTAATTACAAACAATTTATTCTCTCACTCAACTGGCTGTCTTTCAATTCAGTTCCTCCTTGTTCTGCAGCACAAGGAGCTATGTATGTATATATAGGTGTATTTTACAGGATTTTCTCTTACCTGTTTGTGACCCTGACAGACTTAAACAACTCAGGCTAATTTTTCCAGGTTCACCATCTTGCTAAGAAAATGCACTATTCTGCACGTCCAAGTCACTGCTCTCCTTTCTTCTGAAAAGCTCTGCTGCACTCTTGCTTCACAGCTAAAGTTGGTCACTGAGTTGCTTTTACCCATGGCTGTGTTTTTTTCACTCTTCCCATGAAAACACAACTCAGAAGACAGACAGTGGGGATGAAGGGACAGATTAAATGAGAAACTGGAATAAGATTAGGACTAAGCTTCCGTGTAAAGAAGGAAAGCGAGAACTGGCTGGACACACTGTGATAGGAAAGTAAAGGGGCTGGCTGAGGCCAGAGAGGCAGGCTGGGAACAAGAATCAGCAGGGACAGGCAAAAGCAGGCGAGAGAACTGATCAGAGCAGCAGCCAGATTCAGATGGGGACAGTGAGCCCCGGACCCCTCTAGCAAAGAGCCTGGGCTGAAGCAAGAGCTGGGGAAATGCAGACTGTGAAAACCTCTGGAAAAAGAATGGGATGGAGCAGCAGATGTGGCTTCCCACGGCTACTGATGCCATTACACCCCAAACTTGTGTGGAGGTCTCGTGTGCTAGTGACAACTCACGCGGTTGTGGCACGAAGAAGGATCTGAATTTATGAACACTTTAAAAATTCAACACCTGCAAAACTGCATTACTAAAGTCATTACTCATCAAAACAACCAACTCAAAGATCACGAAGGACTTAAAGACTATGAAGTGCCATCAGGACGCCACAAAAGCGTCCATCTCTCTCGAGTGCGTGCCTTCCCTAAGGTGAATGAAGATCTTTCGACTAGGTGGTGAAATGCAGACCTGAAAGACTGCACTCTGTCCTTTTCTATACCAGCAAGATCCTCTGTGGTCTTGGGCAAGTCATTTAAAACCAGGCTTTTTGGAGCTACTCACTAAGTGCCTTCCTGGTGTCCTACCCAAGACTAGAGAGCTGCTGCAGTAAGGAAGGTGCATAGTCGTCATTGAACTAAGGTGCTCCATAACGCTGAGTATTTGAGAGAGGAAAAAAACGAACCGAGACATTTGAAACCAGGCAGCCAAAATGAGCTAATATACAGCATCTGTCTTGGGACAGCAACCTGCTTACTGCCACCTCTCTTCCCCATCCTCCACCTCAGGATTAATTTCAGCACCTTGAAATGCTGCACGGCAAAATCGCCAGAACAGCTCAGCTGCTTTTGCAGTGGGAATGGGAGTTTCATCTGCTGCTCCATGTGAAATAATCCCTTCAGCTCTGCTCAGATGCAGAGTCTGCCCTGTGCACCTCAGGAAACATCCCTCCCCTCGGCAAGAACCACCACCTGAAAGCTCAGGAAGATGCCAGCACTCTGTCCTCACAATGACATGCAGAAATCAGACACCAGGCCACATCCTGAGCAAGAAAATAACACAGTGAGCCATGTGATGGAGGGTGAAACCAGCAGCCTCCAGAGCAGATGCTTCACACAGCCAGAGTTTGCAGTCTGGTTTGCACAGGACTCATCATCGCCCAGGCAGGGGAATCACCTGGATTTGTCAGCCCCATTCGGTGGCAGACGGTATCAACAGGGTGAACACGATGCAAATCCTCTCTGCCAGGCATTGCTGAGAGCCGAGCATGAAATTAATGTCTCAGGGTCAGAGCACCCCAACCCTCAGCCCCAGCTTCCATCTCACCACTCAGCTTTCATGCTCTGTCCTGCTCGTGCACAGCTCCTAAAGGAAAAACTCAGACTGCCTGACTACCAGCCCCAGCTTGACAGTGATGGAAACAGTAAGGAAATACATATGTGCATTCCTAGCACCCAGCTCAGCTTCATGACTAAAGATCATCCCAATTCCCTCCCAAATACCACCGTTCTGCTCTCACAGAGCCACCAAATCCATCCAGTTTCATTTAGGGTGGAGAAAAAGGTAATCACAGAGAAAAATGAATAGGACAGTAGTTTTTATTTGTCATGGAAGCATTTGAGGATGTATGTACAAAAGGAGAGTGTGGGACATATGACTGTCAGCAGAGCAGAACTGACTAACACAGCAAGGCAGCCTGAGCACACAGAGGACCTGCCAAAAACTTAACCAACACTCAGAGACCATTTTAATCAGTAAACAGAAAGAGAGATGCATCTGGGAGGCAGTGTCAGCCTCTGAGCGAGCACTATACCAGACTAGCCAGGCCTGCTACGCAGCGCTGGGTCAAACACTTTGTAATGGAGGTAGCTCAGTTTCTCCAAACGCGTGTGTTTGAGCAGAGGAAACCATTCCCAGAAGGGAAGCTCAACCACCACGTACCCCAGCTGCTGCAGCTGCCGCCGTTTCAAGCAGTGCAGCCCCAAGAGCCGCTTGGAGCAGTAGCAGTAGTGGTTTCGGTTGGACACCTGAATCGCCAGTTTCACCTGCTGAGGCTGCCGGTTCAGTGTAAGAGATGGGGGGACTTCAAGACAGCGCTCGGATTTAGGCTCAACTTGCAATCTGGCATCTGCAAAAAGAGCTCCACCTGAAAGCGCAGCACTATCCCCTGCATTTGGTGTTCCTGCTTCTTCCCTCCACTCCTGCCCAGGAGTCCTGGCTTCATTTTCCACTTCCACAGGAGACTGGCTATTACATCTCCCTTTTATAAGCTGAGTCATTAAGTCATCTGTTAGACTAACTCCGAAGTCTTTCAGTTTCTTGTCTGTAATAGGGTCCTTTAAGTTGAAAGGGATGGGATGTCCATCCATAGCCAAATGAACCTCTAGATCACTCGATCTCGTGTGAGGCAGGATCATGTGGTTTTTCACATATTCGGGGCCACCTAACATGCTCTCGAGAAGAGACGCAGCTTCCACAATTTCAGGCCTGACATAGATTTCTTGCTCTGCAAAATTCAAAACCATCTCGGTCATCTCTTGATAAAGCTGAGGTGGAAGGCGGCTGCCTTGGTAGCTCGGGCACTCAATTTCAACACTCTTACTAAGCGTGAACAGGTCCTTTTTGAGCTCATACTTACTACCTCTTGTTTTCTGGACAAACTCATCCCTCAAAGCATAGTCTATCAGGTCCTCTGGGAAGCGTTTGACAAATGCCAGGCCAAGCAAACCAGTAAGGAGATGCTCTGGATACTTCCTAAATTCATGGAGTTTCCTATGCATCTGCTCTATCAGGCTGGAGTAAAACTCTTCCTCGTTCGGCGGTTCATAGTCCAGGCATCCGAACGACCACAAGAACTTGGCAGCATCTTTGCTTCGGCAGTAAGTCACCTTAGAAGGCAAAGACATGGCTGCAGCAGCCATAATGCCCTCGTCAAAGTAGTGTAGGGATGAACAGGTAAGAGTGATGTGCATGATGCCCTGGATGTTTACTGTAGGAATCCGAGCGGGAATAACCTTCCCAAGTTCCTTCAAGAGGGGTAAGTGGTCCACGCGACTGTAGCGGAGTACTTTAAGCACATTCACCAAAGCGTAAGTGCTCATGTCTTCCATCTGCAGGTAGACTCTGTCTGCAATTTTTCTCATGACGTGGTCAGAGATACCACTGAGGGACTTGAAGAGCCCTAAGCAGACAGCACCCACCTCCTCCAAGGTGAAGGAGTCCAAGTACTTCAAAATCATGCTCTCCACCTTCTGCGTCAAGTCTGCGGGTGACCTCCGGCCTTCACCTATGATATAAAGAAGCTGAACAAACTGGGGCAAAGTGAGGTCTTTCCAGTGCATGTTGGCATAGCTGAACAAAATGCTCAGGTAGGAAGGCACGCTACGCTCCAGACAGCGCCAGCAATCAGCCACCAGCAGCAGCTGGTCCAGGTTCATGTCCCACACTCGCCGGCAGAATTCATTCTCGCATGCGTTCAGCAGAGGGTGGGTGGGTGGAACAACCAAACGAACACAAGCTTTCAAAATATCGATGAGTTCTGAAGTACTGAACAACCCGATGTTTTTGACAGCACAGCGACACAGTGTATTAAACCTGGGTTCGGACACCAATGCGGCATGTTGTTCCACTGGCAAACGACTCAGCTTGCAAAAATAATCTGTGATAGTTCCTGGGCTCTGGCTGCCCTTGCATACGGCCACACTGTGTAAAATCGAGTCACCTTCTTCTAAAGGAAGGGTCTCTACTGGCTCAAACTTGTCATAGCTGAGAGATTTGTATTCAGGCCTCCCCTTCTGAAACACACGAGGGTCCTCCTTGGAGTCATGCATCTCTCTTCTATCCTCTTCTGTCTCCTCCTTGGTTTGTGCCACAGAAAGGCACGCCGAGATGGTCTGCTTGAGGAGCGGTTTGGACTTGGGCTTTGGCAGGGCATTTCTGACGGAAGGCAAAGCTTGAGAAGAGGCGTTACCGAATGTATGCTGAACCTGTGCCCTGCCAGGGCTGGTGAAAGTGTCACCGAGAGCCTGGCCACTGCTCCCAGCAGCGTGCTGCTGGGAGGCAGCTCTGCTTTTGGCATAGGCAGATGGATTATACAATACTCTGTAGTCCAGTGGATTCAGCAACTGGATTGTAGCTGCAGATTCGCTTCTGGTGTTGGCCGTTTCTGGGTTCTCTTCCTTTTCCTGCTCACTTTTGCTGCTTCCGCTCTTGGCCTTGCACTTGGCTGTAGTCGAAAATGCAGTCACCCTGCTCAGTCTTGGAAATCTTCGGCATATTAGCACTGTAGCCATGGATCACAATTTACTGGGGTCAGAATTGCTTCCAGGTACTGAAAAAAGGGCAGACGAAGAATGAGTGGCTTCCACCTAACACGAAGCACTTTTTAATCTATCCTTTACGCTACCAAAAGTGAGGCGATGCCAGTGTTTCCCCTAGCCGAGGCGGCTGTTTCCCTGCAACGCCGTAAGGCAGCTGCTATCGAACATCACCTCATGCAAAGGCAGTTCAAGACAAGCACCCAGGTGACCTGACATACCCGAAGTCGGGGTACATGGCAGACGGGTACTACCTGCTACTCAGCAGCTACAAGTAACCTGGCAGAGACTGTGGGAGTTAAGAAAAAAGTCATCGCTTTTTCATTTTTAAGAGACCCAAACTGCTTTTTTTTCATTCTAAACAATGAAAACATATTTTTGCAGTAGAGCTGCAGCTTCAAGAGATTTTATGTATTCAAAGAGAGCATTCTGCTACTTCAGTCACCATAGTCTGAAACACTAACCACCACCCGACAAGTTGTCGAAATATCCAGGGTGCCACACTGCTCTTCGCACCTGGAGACAGCATGTGGAGGCTCTGAGCAAAGTCTCCGCAAAACCAGTCCACAGAGTGAAAGCTGGCCCGTAACCTGAAGATAAAGATTAGCTGAGAGGAGAAATGTGGCCCCAGAACAAAGGGAAGAGTATGGGAGAAGTAACACAAATCATCATGAGATGCTACATCTCGAGTTGAGAAGCAGAGGGAACAGAACTTTATGCTTCAGACTTGGGAGAATCTCCCATAGTTTTAGGGTGCAGAAGGCTTAAAAATGCCTGGCGCCTTCCTAACTCCTGCCTAAACCAGCTACAGCACAGAGAGCGAGGATGAGAAATTTGTCAGGAGTTAAGCTGCATGCTGCCAGCCTGCAGCGGCTGCCAAACGAGCCTGTTTACAATGATTCAGATGCTGATTTAAAAAAAAAGCACCAGCTCAGCGCTCTGTGTAGCACACCCTTATCCCACCACATGTGGCCAACCCCAAAGATGCATTAGATCAGACATTTTCAACTTCTTTAAAATCCTTTGTGCTCTCACTACCACAGAGCGCCGAGCAATCAGGAAAGCCGAAGCCTGGCAGAGACACTGCAACAGCGATACGCATTAGCTTCTGTGCTCCCTGTGTGGGGGAAATAAATCCTTTATGGGCATCCCTCTGAGCTCAGCTTATACATGTGGCTTCCTGATTAGGGCTAGATCAAGATGTCGAATTGGTGCAGGCAAACTCAGTTTTGCAGCAGCAAAATGGATGCCTTGGGGGAAGAAGAGGTGGGATGAACGCTGTGGCTTTGGGGTATCTGAGTAGGAGAGGGCTGCGGTGGGATGGGGGATCACATGCAGCTCTGGCTGAACGTAAGCTGGATTTTTTTTGAGTACAAGAATCCCCACCGTCTCCCATGACCCATTAGATGATCTACTCCTGCATCGCAATGGTGATGCATCACCTCCTCTCAAGGAAGGGTGAGATAGGAAGGGAGGGAGGACGGGGAGAGTCAAAGTGATGGTCTTTGCTCCCTCTTGGTGCCAGATGTGGGGTACTGCCTCCTGGGGGGATGGTTCCCCGCAGCAGCCTCTGCTGCCTCTTGTGCGCCCTGAACTCTCTCACAGCAGCAAAATCAGTAACAGGAGCAGACAGGCAGGCAAGACATCTCTGATCTGGCACAGGCACCAGCAGCCTGCTGCTTTCTGCAGGCTGTTTTCTCACCAGGTAGCTTTACCTCTGTCTTGTTGAGGCTTGGCTTCTGTCTGAGGACAGGATCTCAGCACAGAGTTGGCACGGGAGCGCTCCTGATTTGCTCCAGTGCAAAGTCAAATGGCTCAATTCAGTCCTTTGGGACCAACCACGTTGACTTGCACTGAGGCAGCCGAGGAGATCTCGCATCCTCTGCTCCACAGGCAGAGCTTGGGGGCAGCAACCACTAGCTGCTGGGTGAGGAGAAGCTGCCGGAGCAGTACCCCTCTCAGCCACCCCAGGAGGAGAGGTGAAAAAAGCAATCTGGGTGGAGAACAGGAGGCTCTGGGGGAAAAAGAAGGAAGGCAAGCTGAAATGAAGATTTCTGGAGACCGCCACGCAAGGAGGAGGGTACAATAAAGAGGCCAATGCATTTTTAAGATGACTAGCAAATGGCTGACAAATATCGTGAGATGCTCAATTGCTGCTAAGCTTGCTGGGCACCTTATTTGTATCTCAAAGCACACCACGAGGCAGCCCCCTGGTGCAGATCAGGCTCTGCTCCACAGACCCCAGGCACTGCTGACCCTTACAGCTGCGCTACTCCCCAGCAGCCAGGCAGCTGCAAGGTCACGGCCGTCCCCTTCCAGCGCGAGAAGTCAAATCGCGACAGGCAGGAGAGACTACCTCTTCCAAACTGTCTTGCGAGCAAAGGAAAGGAAAAGGCCCCTCAGAACCTGAGCAGTAAAACCTGAGCCAAGAGCTGTGACACTGCGGCACAGCCCAGTCCTCACAAAGCCAGC
>JANHGO010000001.1:3250085-3307882 GCA_024606505.1 Aquila spilogaster | reverse complement strand
CCTCTGGGCAAGTCTCTCCAGAAATTTCGCTACCAGTGACTCCAAAAAGCCAGTCAGAAAGTGAGTTTTGGAGCTGGGCCCTGCAGCCTGCGAATGCACTTGATGGAGGTCCTCTGGGATGGAAACATCTTTGTGTACTTGTCTGTGTGTCACACTTACAGCTGAGCTCTCGGCCAAGAGTGCAACTGCACAGCTGAGCGTTAGCTGAACACCAGGGAAAACAACATTCCTGGAGGGATGCCACCCGTCTCCGAGTATCAGCTCTGTGAAAGGGGATAGAGGTGCACCCTGAAATGCTGTCTGGGCTTTTGGTCCCTCTGAAATCCTGAGAGGGACTCCTCACGGGATCCACGCTAGGAGACCACCCACCACTGCAGCGCACCACCCCGTCCCGTGCTTTCCCCCTGCCCAGCACCACTGACAATAAAAGGGCAGACGGCATCTCCTCGGCACGCGTGAGGAACTCCAGGTCCCAGCAGTGCAACGTTGGGGGGGAAACACCTCGTTTTGGCCAAGAGCCTACACTGAACACCTGTACCTGGGCTGAAGACAGAAAGAACAGAAAAAGAGTGGTGGTTTCCCCCCCCCCAAGAGATTACGACGTCAGAGTGCAAACCCGTCACTTCTTTTGTTTGTCTCTGCTTTTTCCCCCCCACCACCTCCCTCCCTTTTAGGTCCCCACCGGCAGCAGGCAGGACGAAGGGCTCGGCCACCCCCGGGGGGGGGCAGAGCGGCCGCCCGGCGGGCCCCGCCGGCAGCACCGAGCCCCGCCACTCCCCCGGACGGCTGTACCTGCACGGATAGAACACCTAACCACACACATCCACACACACCAGTGGGGCAGTGACACCCCCATTGCTGCCGCCCCCGGGCACGGCCTTGGGGGGGGGGGGGGCTCCGCGCATGCGCCTGTGCCCGCTTCACCCCTGCCCGCTGAGGGGGGGCGGCGAAGGGAAGGGGGAGAGGAGGGAGAAGGGGACGTGGCGACCCGCACTGCTTGCCCGCCCGCCCGCCCGGTCGCACTCACCGGGGCCCGGCGCCCGCCGCCGGTTCTGGCCCTGCCGCCCTGCCAGCCCCGTCCTCCCCCGTCGTTTCCGCCGCCAGCTTCCGGTCACCTGACGGCGACGCGCTTCCGGAAGTACGGGAGCCGAAGGAGGCCGAGCGGTGGTCGGGCAAACGGAGGGGCGGCCGGCGGGTGGCGCCGGCGGCGCGGCGGCCCGGCCCCCCTCCACGTGATGAAGGGAGGGGGAGTCATGTGACACGGGAGGGGGGGATCACGTGGCTGTCCAGAGCCGGGGAAGGAGGAGGGAGGCCGCCATGTCGGTGTGGCGGGTCCGGGGCGGGGGGGGGATCCCTTCGGTTGCTCGGTGCCGGCCCGGAGGTGCGTTCCCCTGGGAGCCGACCCCAGTCACGGTGGCTGCAGGCCCGGAGGGTGAGCCGGGCAGCGGCCGTGAGGCTCCATGGCCGCCCCGGGGAGCTGGGCCACCAAGAGCCGGTTGGCCAGGGCCGTGTCTGGACGGGTTTTTGAGTATTTTAAGTATTCACGGCTCCGCTGCGGCCAGACACTTCTGTCCGCTGCTGGCTTTGAATCACTGGCAAACAGTAATTAAATAAGCCCTTGAGGACGGAAGCGCGTTAGGCAGGGCATGGCGCACAGACTTACTAAGCACTTGCATCCCTTCCTAATCTTTCTACCAGGTGAATTTCCTTTTCACCTCTTCCAGCGCATCAGCCTTTTATTCTCTGGCAGCTGAGGAAATCACATCTTCAGGAGACCAAGTGGAGTTGAAGGAGAGCCACGCTAGTTGCGGTCAACTGTAATAAAAGCTTTGCGTTGCTGATGGCACCTTACACCTGGTCTGAGGGAAATTGTCAAATCCCTGACACGCTTTTTTTGCCCTGGGAGGCAGCAGCTTTGTCATGAGAGAGCTGGAGACCTCTCTAGCAAAGCTGGTGTTGGGAAAAGTGCTGGGTTTGTTGGGTTTTTTTAGAAAAATAATGCTGATCTGAATGTTGCTTTAATGTGACGCTGACAAAGCAGCTGGGGCGGGATTCATTTGAGTGAAAAACCTGCAAACTGACAGGAGTTTTTGGGCATCGGGTTAACTCCCTGGTTGTGAGGGAAGGCAAAACAGCTTGGGGTCAGCCTGCAAAACCGCCTCCCTGGCAACGTCCTTCTCCCCGCCCCGACGGTTCGGGGATCCAACACGAATTTGATGGCATTTCGGCTGCTTGTGTTTTACGCTCCTTCAGCTGCGTGAAGGACTCGTGCCAGGGGAACAGCCCTGTTCCCCAACCGAGCATCAGGCTGCCCATCGGTGGACATCCCACGCTTCCCTGCCCCGTTCCCTGCAGCCCGGAGAGCAGCTCCCTCAAACCGTCTCCCTTCCCAAGCTCACAGCCCCAGCACAGCAGAGGTTTCTCTGGGCGGTGGCAGCCTGTGAGCCCCAGGGCCGGGGACACCGCAGAGAGATGCTGCAGTGGGAGATGCGGCTGCTCCGAGCGAGGTCTTGGCACGGGAGGGAAGGAGAATTAGCTCATGCCACTATACCCGCTACCGCTGGCTCCAGGGCCGTGCCTGGTGTCTCCACCTGGGTCTTGTCTTCCCCAGTGTGTCCTCACCTGGAAATCCCTCGGGTCTGAGCTTGGCTTGGGAGCAATTCAGTCACTTACACGAATGTTGGGAGGTCTTGGACATCGGCTGTTGGACCGATGGAAAGCCTGTGTCTTTCTCAGTCTCCTGGGACGTCCCCAGTGGCTCCAGAGACACCCATGGGGATCTGAGCTACAGACTGGGGGGAGACCTCGAACACAGATATCTCATCCAGCCCTGCGGCCACCACCATGGTCTTGTGCTTGTTCTCAAGTGCTTGAAGAGCACGAGCAGCCCTTGTGCCCCAGGAAAGCGGGAATGGGGAACATCCCAGCTGGACATGGACACGCACCATGTCCCACTCTGCTCCAGGCAACCTCCACCTCTCCCCTCCCGCTCCACCACACCAGGCTGCTCTGCATCCTCCGGGATGGGACCTTTGAGAAAGCTCTTGACTAGAGGGTGCTGGTATGTCCAAGGTGAAGTCTTCCCTGCAGTTCCCCAGCCCGGCTGCAGGTCCCTCCCGAAATCCCCCACGGGTCTTGCCATTTCTCCCACCCGCAACACAATCAGACAAACCACGCAGTCGGGTTTTTAAAACGGAGCCTTTCTCCATTTTATTTTGCCCAATAAAAATCCTTCACAGTCAGGTAGAGATAGGAGAGAGAGAGATACGTATACATATAGATCTTCATATATATTTATATATATACATACCTCTGTACAGATATTTATATATTCACCGTAGAAAATCGCAAAGGCAGTAGCTCTTCACATCTTGATAACCCAATGGAAACATACAACAGACTAGCAGTAGATTGGGAAGTGTGGTATAGTTTTAACGAGAATTTCCAAAACGGATACACCTTTGCTGTACAAAAATCCCAGAATGCTGCGTTTTATCTCTTTCTTTTGCAACCCCTTGTCTTTAAATACACTGACCAGAGGCAAGGTCAAGACAGTGGTGTTTGGAAGTGACCGGTGGACAGGAGAGACACCCAACTTTATGGAGTTATTTTTTAAATATTTTATTTTTTAAGTGTGTATATATATATATATATAATTTTTTAAATTTTTTTTTTAATTTTTTTTTGCAAAGTCTCATTAAACGCAGTTCAGAGAACCAGCAACAGTCAACGCAGAAACAAAACAGTAACGGAGTCGAGTTCAGAACACTTCTGGTTTGAATTCACAGTAAGAGCAGAGAGAGACCGAGGCGTCAAGAAACAAACAAGAGGAAAGAAAGCACAAGGCTGGGATTGAATTTACAGTCGGGTGGGTCCAAAACGTTGGACGAAGGGTCTAATGCAGAGGTCCTACACACAGACACGGCCTGCAGCTCACCCGGCAGTGGAGCGGCAGCAGAGAGCTCTGGTCGCTCCTCCACGGGGCTTTTATTGCTGGTGAAATCAGACAGCAGGCTTGCTCGGGGTTGCCGGCTGGCCCAACCTGACGTTCTCCCATCGGGGAGCTGGGTTTTGGGGGGATACCTATTGATCTGCTGGAGAACAGACGCAGAAGACAGGCGACGAAGCGACGTGCATCGATTTAGGATGAGGAAACCCTCACAAGCGTACTGCCCGGTGCAAGGCAAAGACCAAGAGGGATTCCTCTCGGCTCACAGCGTTTACCAGGTCCGAGTGAGTGCAAACGAAGACACCTTGGAGGAGCTCCAGCCCTGGGCTGGGCTCTGCGGGGACACCGCTGCGTGGAAAGGGACTGCATAGACACATTGGCCGGTTGTGCAGCATTTTTTTACACCGGTGGTGGAACACTTCTGCACCGGTGGTGGAGCACTGCCTGCGCACGTTTTGCTCTCTTCAGCCACTGGAAGGGAACCCACGTGCCACCGATGCAGCAAAGGGGACCTTCTCCTCTGAGAGTGCTCCTAGGACAGCCTGGCTCTTCAGGAATGGCAGAGCCAGGCCATGGTCTCCCACTAGTGTCTGGCTGTCACAGAATGTGACTCTGTGAGCTCACATGCCCCAGGGGACCAAGCGGTTCCCACGTGGGTGAGCTAATGGAGAAGACCTGCTGCAGGGTCCCAGTAAGAGTCACGGGACGGGCACCAGAGGGGGATGGACCATACCTCCTGGGGACCCAGACTGGATATGGACAGCTTTGGGCTCTCCAGACAAATGGGAACCACCAAGCTCAAACCATTGGTGATTATTTGAAGCCATACTGGACCTTGCATCCCTTTCTGAAGGAGGAGAGCCCAGGGCTGGAGCTATGAAGGTATTCAAGGGGACATTGGCTTGCCTGCAGTTATCAGAGTTGGGAATAGTCCCTTTTGAATCACTCTAGAAAAACCTATTGCTTTGTGACAGAAAGCAGAGACTTTCTGCCTGAGAAAACAGATCTGTAAAAGAGCCGTGAAAACACAACCCTGTGTGTCAGAGCTTGTCCCAGGCTCCACAGCTGACCTGATCCCCTTCATTGGGAGAACCAGGGAGGAGGCTTATCCTGAAAATGCAGAAGCCCGTTTCTGGTGTTGCCGGCAGTTGCACTGCCAGCATGGAACATCCTATTGGGAAGCCAACATCTGCAAACAGCTGGATGTGATCCCAACCACTCGATACACTGGGGACCAGGTGGCATGGGTGCTGCGTGCCCCTACAGACCAGGGATACATATACACCCCTCACACCCCTGTCTTTTCAGAGGGTGGAAGGACCAGGGAAGCCCCAGAGCTGGCTGGGTGTGGTGGTGCGACGGTGTGAAGCCCCATGCAATGATCTCAAGTAATTGAATGTTCTTCAGCAAGAAGCAAGACTGTTCTTGGAGGTAAAGCAGTGCCGATCTAGCCGTTGCAGGAACGACGGAGAGAAGACGTGAGGATCAGTAGTCTAGAAAGCTCCTCTGAGGGCAGGGTCAGGACATGCCACTCTCAGCGGGGGCTTTGGGCTTCAGCTCCGGCTCGTTGAGACGTATCTGGGAGAGTTCTGGGAGAGACACTGACTGCTCCTGGGACAACGGGGATGGTGATGATCTAAAAGGAGGCAGGAGAGTCTGGAGAGCTGGGGCAGAGGAATGGGAGGGCACAGGCAACATGATGAGAAGATCCTCAGCAAAGGGTCTTGATGAAAAGTAACTCTATAAAGTGGCTTTCAAGGCTTAGGCTGAAGGGTTCCATTAAAATAATGGCGAGTTGGACCTGCTCCCATTCAGGACAGAAGTGAGGGCTGTCACTGCATGTCAGCAGGCTTTCGTGGTCTTAGCACGAATGGAGTGTAGAAGGCTTAGCACAGCTGGGGAGCAGAGGCACGGTAAAGAGGCATGTGCCCAAGGTGCAGACCCACCTGAGCACCCATCCACAGGAGCACTGTGGGTGGAGGAGCACAGATCTCCCACTGGCCCGTGCTCCACTTGCCAAGGCTGGGACCAGGATCAGGAGCCTTCATGGAGCTTAGGTGGGCAGAGATGCCTTCAGCACCCGAAGCAGGAGAAGCAAAGACCACGGTGCCCTCACCTCGGAAGATGGTTCTGTGGTAAGGAAGGTGCTGAGGACGCCCTGGGGAGAGGACACCAAGGGGGCAGGACCACAGCTCTCAGGATACACATTTTCCTGGGCAATTCACACTGAGCCAGAACAAGGCTTTGACTGGACCCTGTAGCAACGTCTGCTGCTAAACTAGAGGAGACCTGTCGCCCTGAAGACAAGTGTAATGGCTTGGCATGCATCCTCTCTTCTCCCCAAGAAAATAGGGGAATTGCACCTATCCTGCCTCCTGGGAACAGACCCTGGTCCACACTCTCCCTGGGCAATGTGTGGAGCTAGCTGGCACAGCCATGGAGGATACTGGTGTAACCAACTGGGGACAATCAGGTCACCCAGGAACTCCTTTCTATCCAGTCCTATCTAGCACAGGAAGGGTCCCTCATGGACCTGCAGACATTCCCAGGTGGGACCCAGGGAAATCCAAGCCCTCTCCTGTCCCCTGCCAGCTCTCATTCCCCTTTTCCAGCTCACACGAGCCTAATCCCTCCCCTGGAAAGCCAGGAGGCAGCTCCCAGCATGCAGCCCAACACCCTCCAGAGATCTTTGGTCATGTTGCTCATGGGCTCGCCGTCTTGAGCAAGGTATAAAGTGCCACTGCAAGGGGCAGGAGTGGGGTGGGTTGGTCCTTTCCATGGGCAGAACTCATGGGCAGCAGGGCTCAAGGGCGGACACCGCTGGGAGCCACTGTCTGCAAGGGGTTTTGGTGCGACAGGAGGATGAGGATGGGCAGAGGGGACTTCAACCTTAACCAGGGGACAATTGCAAATCCTGGCTCAGGATGACAGCAAGCATCAAAGCAGGACAGAGTGACACCAGGCTGTTCTGTCAGAGGCAATCCCAAGTGGATTGCCTTCCTGGGAGGTGCTGAGCCCCCCCATTTCCACTGCAGCCAGCAAAAGCTCAGGGGGTGCTGAGCACCCTCCGTGTAGCACTCAGCGCTCAAATGCAGTATCTGCTGCTACTGTCAGTCCCGCTCAGCAATATAGAAGCCACAGAGCTTTCTTGTCTCTTCATTTAATCATTGTATATACAGAGCTGGGCTGTTATTTACATCCAAGTACACTTGTCTCCGCATAACGTAGCAGCATAAGAGCAACAATTCGATTCCTATCTTGAGTGCGGAAACCCCGAGGTGATCTCCCTCCGGCATGATGCCAGTGACAGCAGGAACAGTGCAGCTGGCTGCCACGAGACGGTGGCAGAAGCTAAGTGGGACTGTGTGAAGCACAACAACGTGCAATGGTTGTGGTGTTCACCCTCAGGGTGAGATAGGAGTGCTGGCTACGTGAAGGGAACTAGCTCAGCTGGGTCAGCATCTTACAGCAACAGCAACCAACCTTGAAATGATGGTGGAACAAAGCAGCCCAACTCACAGCAGGTGGTAAAAGGGGCTGCTTAGACCTTCCCTGGCAGGATAGCCTGCTTAGTCCAAATCCTTATGGATGGAAATTGCTGGAGCTGATCAGTGTCCTCTCTTTGCTCATATAATGGCCATGTGGATATGCCTGGAGCATGACTCAGTTGCCTGCACGAGGGTGATGTGCCGCTAGAGGTGCTGCAGGTCTTCCCACCACTGGCCTGGCTCTCCCATAGGTCTTGGATCATATTGGCCAGCCCCATGTGTCAGGTATCCCAGAGCTTCTCTAATGTCTCCAGACCCCAGGTGTGGGTAACTGACCTGAGACCCTCGTGACCACGGCATTTTGCCGATGGCAAGTTAGAGATGACTTGTTGTTTCAGGAGAGACACTAACCATGTGCAGGATTTTGAGCGCAGTACTTGGAGAATCACATGTCAGCCGGTACGTTACACTGAATCCCATCAGCTCCAGAGCTGGCTGAGCACAGGCGGAGGGGACAGCTGGGTTATGATCAAACCCAAACTCTGTGTTGAGTTTCATGGGGCAGAAACATTTTATTAGCCCTGCCTGAGCCTCCAAGAGGCAAGATGTCAGTCTTCTTGGCCATTCCCTGGATATGTCATCAAAACACCAGTCTGGCACCCCTTGGCTATCTTAGTCCAACGCTAAGACTCCAGGGCCTCAACGCAGACCTAGCTTATGATGGGAGACTTCATCCAGTCAGTGGGTAAAAGTGTTAAATTCTGGAAAAAGCGAGGTGAGCTCCCATCTGGGCCAGATCTGAGCACAAACAACAGCAACACAGGTGTCCCACCATCATTTTGCTCCATCTCTGCTGAGCAAAGAGCAGTCACCTGCAAGAGAGATGGGTTACCACCATGTGGCCACGCAGTGCAAGCACATGGGAGAGGACGTGATGGGCAGCAGTGCATCCAGTTGTGGGGAGGATTCCTGAAGAACAGGAGTCCTTCATGGCAGTTTGGCTGGGGCACTTGCCAAAAACATTTGGTTTTTACGTCACCATGGCATAGGCGGGTGGTTTCTGCAGGACATCTGAGTTCTTGGGGGATGCTGGGCAAATCCCAAGAGAGGGAAAACCACCAGCAGCAGCACAGCATCTTAACAGGCGTCTGCAAGGCTCTCTGTCATCCAGGTAATGGCCTCAATTGAGGTTGCTCAGATCTGGAACGCAACTCTTGATCAAAGTGATGCAGCGAAGAAGGCGGCGAAGCAAGTGTACCTTTCCTTCTCCAAGGTGAAAATTCTCCTTGCCGCTCCTGCTCCATACCAAGGAGCTCTGCAGTCCCTGATGGATGCACTGTGAGGCCATTGAGTCCCTGGGCAGTCCAGCACCCTCCAGCAGTCAGACAAACCCCTATGCCTCCAGGTTTCACTGGGTCCCTCAAGACACACTCATTCCTGGCACCACTGCAAAAAAGATCTAGGAAAAAGATGACGGAGCAAACCTGGCACGCTGGAGGGCTTGACTGACTGCTGCTGGCTGGATCTAGGTATGTGGGGAGGCCAGACAAGCCCCTTCTTCTCCTGCCTGTGGATTAGCAAGGAGCTCTGGTGAGAAGGTGTCCCACAGGGTGATGCCGGTGTCCATTCCTCTTGAGTGTTAACACAGTGGGGAATTGCGGTGTACACCTCCGCAACAGCAGATCCTTGAAACTCAATCACACTGGGTGTTCTTGAGCCACCAACTGAAAGGCTGGTTTCTGCGATGGTTAGTGGGAAACCAACCTGAACATCAGTGGGGCCAGGAGGAGCAAAGGTGGAAATGACCCTCCAGGTTATTGGACCCATCTTGTGGTGAGGACACTTGCTGTTGGGTTTGCTTGTCACGTGGTGGCCTCAAAACCACCATATGACCATCTGAGTCTAAGCCTCTTGCCATTTCTCTATGCTTTGCCCTTTTGTCCAAGGGCTGCAAAGCCCTTCAGAAGCACAGATGCCTCACAACTGCTTTGGGAAGGAGTGGGTTGTGGGTTTATCTGATGTGAAAAGAGAAGCACAGAAAGACAAGATGACAGAGGACACCAGATCTCCAATCCCCGACACTGTGGGATGTTTGGCTCCATCTCGAAGGCCCAATGTATGAAATGGAGGAAGCTCTAGGGTTTGCCTGGCCAAGTGTAATTTTGTGCAGTGCATGTGGGTGTCTCCCTTGGCATGGCAAAGTCTGCTGCTGGGTGGCACCGGCAGGCAGCTGCACTCCTTCCTCGGTGGTGTGCACGGGCTGATGTGCAAGAGTGCTGGAGCACCTGCAGGATTCGTAGTGGGACACTCCTCCACACCCTTCAGGGGTCAGACCTAATCTAGTCCCCCTTTCTATGGCTGGTCCTGGGAGAGGGGCTTAGCCTGAGCTGCCCTGGTGTTTTCCAGACTGACGGGTTGTGTCTTCCTCCAGCTCCAAAGGCACAGGCAGAAGCAGTGGGAAAAGACATGTACCATCAACTGGGACCTTGAAATGCTCCGGTCTCATCGCACATCTCCATTTTCTGGGGCTCCAGGGATCACTGCCAGCCACCAACAGTTCCTGCCCAGTAATACTGTCTGTTGACCTTGGCTGGAGGTTGGTGGGACTAACTGAAGTCTCCTCTCTCCTGCTCAGCTTTTTTGCTCAGTCTGGAGCTCACCACAACATCTGTTCCCAACTTGAAGGTCAGACCTGGTGATGGAGAGGGGGAGCTTTTGGGGAAGGGAACGTGGAAAATTTGTAGCTTCAGGGCTTTTGTTTGGAAGGTCTTCAGCCCCTCAACATCCTGAGGTTCTCCCTTGCTATGCACATGAAATGTGATCTGGCCAAACTCTCCCTGGAGTCACCTCACAGACATTCCAAGACGTCGCAGTGCTAATTCTAGCTTTGTTATTCTAGCTGCTCTCTAGGACAAAGAGCTGAAATTCCCACTTGCGTTGATCCTTCGGCCCCTGCCCAGTCAGTGCAGACTCCACTTTGCAACATTTTTTTTTTCTCTTTACTGTGAATCATGGTAAAAAAGTGTTCATGAAAGGGAGAATCAAACCCACTTTGCCCACCTTTTCAAGCTGAATGCTGGTTTTTGATGCCTGCACCATTCTCAGTGATGTGCCTATAGGATTTGGTTATTATTCTGCCAAGGCATAAGCACTTGTGTGATCTTAAGTATTTTCCCTTCTTATGACTGCTTTCATGCTCAGAGTTAGTAGCTGAATATTTTCGTAAGCTAGGCCTGCGTTATCTGTGTCCCTTGAATATGTGGTGCCACGTGGGATTGCTATGGGTGCTGTCTGAAATGGCTGTACTGAAGGCTAACGCTCACCCCGTTGCAATCTAGCGGTAATGCTGATGTGTGCTCACTGCAACTCCTGAGTGAGGCTCGGATGCCATTTTTTAAGTAGACCCTGGACCAAGAGAGCGCACCAAAGCATCACTGGTTTGGGAATGGGGTAGCACAATTGCTCATTGTTGGGGCAAATTGCTAAAGCTTCAGTTTGCATAAACATCCCTCAGGTTTGGAGGCTTCCCCAAACCTTAATTCCATTGACTTTGGGAAGTAAGAGGGCTCTTGGGAAGGCAAACTAGCTTGGATTTCCAAGTTTTTTTCTTGCTGTAGCCAGCTTGAGTATATGGTAGGAATAGGGGGACCGAGGTGGAGGTGGGAGGGTGTTTCTGCTCCCAGGTTGGCCACAACCCAGGAGAGAAATGGAACTGCAGAAGGAAACCACAATGAAATGAAAACGCAGCATATGTTAAGCTCTGCTGAGCCTCCAAAGGGGCTCCTGCTGGGCAATCATTCCTTGTTGGCTTATGTTACCAGAACAGGCTCATCCTGCTCCTCAGGGATGTCTTAACCTCTTGCAACCGTGGTAGCCGTGGGCTGGCAAGAGGGAGTCATCTGGTAGAGATATGTCTGGTTTCACTGAAATCAGTGGCCAACCTCCCACTGACTTCACTAAGACCACCGTCTAGACAGGATACTTGATGCAGAACAGTGAGTTTGCTCATAATCCCGAGAGCTTTGCTCCATTAGCCAATGTGGCTAAAAATGCCCTGAAAAAAACCTGCCACTTTGAACTGTTTTGCTGCACGTAAATGCTTCAAAAACCAAAGAAACCAAATACAACCCTCCAAAACAACCAACCGAAGAGGGATGAATTGTAGGAGAGGGGATGGCAGCCTCTAATGAAGTAACAGTCACGGCAGATTACAAAAGAGCCAATTGACCCTCACCAGCTGTACTAGAAAAAAAACCAAAAGAGATGTCGCATTATCGATAGGAAAACAACGCACATCCACAGTTATTTTACCTACAGAGCACAGAAGTATAGAGTAAGGGTGATGGAGCTTGGTGCGAGCAGACTCACGCCGCTCCCACGGTAGCGTATTATCCTTCGGAAGATCACTGGCTTGAGTAGGTAGTACATGCACAGCAATAAAAAAATTACGTTGTATTGTCTTGGTCCCACCTCAGATCTCGGTGGACTCTATTCGCTCGAGTCTGGAGGGAGTCCATGTTTTTTTCTCCTCGGTGTGCGGGGGACTGGTGGCCTTCGTGTTCATTTCATTCACCTTGTGCTCCAGGAGCTGGTTCTTCTGGTACATCTCCACATAGTTCAGTTGCAGCTGCTTCTGGTACTTGATGACTTTCTCCTTCTCTTCTTGCCACGTGCGCCGCTCCTCCTCGAAGTCCATCACCTGCTGCTCCCGCTGCTGCCGCTCCAACTTCAGCTCCGTCTGGAGCCGCTCCACCTCCTTCCGCAGTGTGTTGACGCTGTCCTCGCTCTGCCGCTGCATCTTGGCTTCGTCGCTCTCGCAGGCCAGCGGGTCCCGCAGCTTCTCACCGAGCTCCCCACCAAAAGGTCCTGGAGGTCCCATGCTGGCAAGTGTCCGCTTCAGGCCGGAGACCTCCAGCTCACAGTGGTTCAGTTTTTCCCTCAGCACCTGGACCTCGCTCATCTTCCGCTGCAGCTCACTCTCACAAATCTCCAGGTTGACACTCTTGGAGCTGTAGGAGTCCTTCAGGGTGAGGATCTGCTCCTCCTTCTCCCGTAGGAAGTTCTTACCTTCCTTGAGCTGCGTCCGCAGTCCCACGATCTCGTTCAGCTTCTGGGAGACATCTGCTTGGGAGTCCTTCAGCTGCTGTTTGAGCAGGGAGATCTCACCTGCCTTCTGGCACACCTATGGGGAGAGCATCCATGAGGCAGGAGGAAGGCAGCGAGGAGCCACCACCGCTGGTTGTCCCCTGAGGCTCAGGTAATGGAGGGGACAGCCAGCGATGCTGCTCAAGGACTGAGTTCCAGCCTTCACCAGGACCCAGACCATGCCAAAGACCTAAAAGTTGTCCCCACATTTGTGGGGGAGATTTGGTGTTTCTTCCTGGCTCTCAAGGACCTGATGCTGTTTGTAGCTGGAGCTGACCAAACAGTTAAGCTAAGTGGTGTGGTCCTCACCAGTGGTGAGCAGGCACTGATGCTTCCCTGCCTTCATCTTACTCACCTAACCACAAGCCTGTGGTGCCTGACCCTAAACCCTCTGAACTCAGCAGGAGTTTTCCCGCTGACCTCAATGGGATCTGGACCTTGAACAAGCCTGAGACAGAAACATCTCAGACCCAGAGACCACCCAGGCTCTCCCTGACCACTGGTAGTGTAGGACAGGACACAGAGACAGTAGATATTACTTACTTGTCCTATGACTCTTTTCTCCCCGAAGACTTCTAAAGAACCCAGCTGACTAAATTTTAGGGTTCACTTCACTGGGGAGAGTGCAGGGACTGGTAGCTATTTAATTCTTTTGGGGCAGGGCATGAAGAGTGGCAGCCCCTCTGCCAAAGATCAAGGAGAGATCTGCAACCCACCCTTGCTGAAGTGGGACTACCATGCACTGTCCTTGGGCACTGGACTGTCAGGTTTCATCCTGACCGGCTCAAGTCTCACCCATGTGGCAGGGTACACAAGCCCAGTGGAAATACCCTTGCTCCAGTGTGTATTTGCATTACGTAGGTGTCACCATTCAATATGATGCTCCTCTGCACCTGTGTAGTCCACCAAAGGTGACAGTTGCATGAATAGTTGTAGGTATTGGAAGTGAACCATAAAAATGACCAAACCCTCATTTTCCCATGAACTCCAGGGTTTTCAGGGCTCTGCGCTGGCAGATCTGATCTGTCTACTGTGGACGACTGCAGAGACAAACAGTCCCTACCTATGCTGGCAGGAATCTAGGCTGGGGAGTAGCACCAAGGAACCATCAGTGATCAGAGAGGGTAGGCATAATTAAAAATAGGCTTGGTAGCCACCTCCAGACCAGGGTGTCCCGTCCTCCTGAAGCTCCTGTCTCTTGTCACACATGAAATGCTTGGCCTTTCCTCCCTCCTGCAGTGCTTGCAAGGTCCCTTGCTGCTCCGGTCCAGGTCAATGTTCCTCAGACAAACTCTCCTCTCCATTGCCTTCATTGCAACCTCCACCTTCCTGTGCTATAGAGGGCTTGCCTGGTGCATAATGTTGAGCAAGACCTTGAAGCTTAGCTATTGGGACAGTCTAGTGCTTACTACAAATGGCTAAAGAGCTAGGAGACGTACCCAGAGTCTCCTGCTGCTACCTACTGGTAGCAACCTTCCCTGGAGCTGACAGCCGTGGTGGTTCCCCATGCAGACCTAACTCTGTGACTACCCACATCCACACCAGCACTTGCCTGCAGCAGAGGCAGAACTGTGTCACGCTGTTTTAGGTGTAGTTAAAGTGGCATAGTTACTGCCTAGCTAGAAAAACTGCACAATTTACTGAAAGTGCTCTCCGTGGGCTAGCTCTTCCCAAAAGGCAGAGAAATACATGATGAGGAACAGCTTGGATAGGAATCAACTTACAGATTAAAACACTTAAATTTTGGCCTCTACTTGGGTGCTGTGGAGATCTAGGCAATACAGTCCATGGAACCTGGAGAGCAAGTCAACAAGTGTAGGTGTCTACAAATTTTAGGTGTCTTGATCCACAAGTTGAGTCCCTGTCTTTACATCGGTATCGCTGGGTTAGCTGTTGCAGAGAGAGCTATAGCAGTGAAGCAAATAATCAAAAGGCCATCTGCAGTTTTGCTGGTGCAAAATTGGGGAACTTTCCAGACCTAACTTCTTGGAAGAAACAAAAGACCTGGGCAGAGCAGCCGGCCAAAGGAGCCATCATGCGGCACAATGCAGCCTGCTTGTTCTGGGATGTAACTTGCAGAGATTTAACAGCAAGCCTCTAATAAGCTCTGCTGAACATCTGCAAATAGCACATTTCAGAGCCTAATTAATCCCAGCTTCATTGACTTTCCATCAGGATTAGCAGAATAGGGTCTTCTTGATTCTAGAGCTACATGTTGCCTCTGCACTCTTAATAAATTTAAAGTTTTTACCCAGTCCATGGAAGGATTAAAATTCTTCACATGATCAAGCTGAAAAAAAAATGTTAGTACTGGCTATACAAACAGACTTTGATAAAATGTTCTAAAAATAGAAACAGCAGAAAAATATGTAAGACTCAAAAGGAGAACTAGAAAGAGGAATTTGCCTTTCAGCCTTTTAAGAGAGATAAACTTATTAGCAACTGGAAACTGTGTTACAATGGAAAGAATGAGGTAGACTTGGCTATCGGTATCATTCTTAGCTCACTTGCTTTATATCTGAAATAAAAAAGAAAATCAAATATTTGAAAAGCAGTTTCAAGGTTTGCCCAAACGCAGATGTTAGAAGAATTTAATTAAAATAGGCTTAAACTCAATTTTGGTAGGCACAAATACCTGTATGGAAAGACCTGTATTCACTGAAACTGAATTAAAATGTCACACATTGGGAAGCCAAATTATTGACGAGCACAGGAGGTGTACACAAAAAGTTCCACTCAGTTTAATTGAAAACTACAGGCTTGGGGCTCAGACAAATGAAGAGGTGACTGAAGTGTCATCTGTTACCTGGAGGCCACCAACCCATAGCCATTGTCTATGGGGTCCACTTAGGGCAAAGGGGAGGTACTTTGGGTTGTCAGAGCCCTCAATGAAAACCTCACTCAAGGTCTGCTACAACAAGGCTCTTACCTCCCACTTGGTCTCTTCAATCTTTGGGAGAAACTCAGCCTGCTCCTTCTTGAAAGCCACAAATTTCTTCTCCAGCTCCTCTCGTTGCTGGAGGAGTTGTCCCATATCGTCTTGGAGTTTTTTTTTCTCCTGCTGGAGCTTGAAGATTTGGAGCTGCAAGGCCTGCTGAGCCCGCTGCGCCTTTTTGGAGACCTGTTGCAATTTGTTGGCATAGTTTTGCCTCAGGTCCTCCATTTCCCTCTCCCAGATCTTCTGCTTCTCCTCGAATACTTGGAAGATGGCTGCCTCGCTTTTGTCCAAGTTCCTTCGCATCTGGAGGACCTCCTGCTCCTTCTCCCACAGCCGGTCTTCCAGGTCTTGGATGATGTCGTCTGTTGAAGGCGAGTGGAAAGGCATCGTTTCGTTGAGATGGTTCAGTCTGTTGAACGAAGAGGTGCTCTTGCTCGAAGACCGCCCGCTGTCTGAGGTAGATATCCCGTTGTATCCCACGATGTTCTTGTCCACGTAAGTGGTACCGATGCGGTTGATGTGGCTCGTGGAGGCGCTCATTGGACCCACATGCTGGCTGTAGCCTGTCCCGTACGTGGGCAGGCTCGTTAACGAGTTACGGCCTGAATCCGAAAGGCCCCCCACTTGGTTTGTAGTCCTGTTAAGGCTGCTCTTGTCGAGTCCACTTTTCGGTGCGGACGGGCTATTGCTGTTGGCATGGTTCAAGCTCTTTCTATTCTCTGTCACTCCGTTGCTCTGCGGCGGGCAGAGGTTCTGCATGGAATGGAAGTTTTTAGGAACTACTGGTTTAAAGGCTGAGGGTCTAACTAAGGGCTCATTGCTCTGCAAAAGGAAAAAGGACCACGCATCAAACATAGCAGGAAGCTTGGTAACAGCACACAAAAGAGACACATCAGCACAGGATGGGGCTGATGGAGCTAAGACGTCTTGGCCTAGCTCCGTATTTCTCAGCCTTATTACACCCTGGACTACTTGGGATTTAACACGAGGGACCTGTGGTCACTCATAGGGCAACACTTTTTTCTTCCCTTGCCCCAGCTGAAAAAAAATAAATCTTGACTCACCCCAAATCATCGTGATTTTTCCCTAGAATACTCCTTGGGTCCTCTCAGTGGTCTTTGCAAGAAGGAGGGCTGCCACCTGCCTACCAGACCTGATCAAAACAACTCTTTGATTTTGGCAGATTATATTTTGACGGACTTCTAGCGTTGAGGGTGCATTGCCCATTTTCTGAAAACTGGACTGAACCCTTGGATTAGCAGCCAGTTTTCCCCAGGAGCATCACGTTTCCCTCCTGCCGGCAGTCGTCTCTCCCCTGTGTGGACATCATGCCCTGCTTTTGCTCAGACAGGAGTAGGTAGGAGCTGTGACCCCAGCCATTGCTGGCCCAAGTGCAGCAACACCAGGCAAGGAACATGCTGAAGCTGCTCTTCATTTGAATGTTTGTGTTTTCTGTGGGCATAAGCAGTGCTGGGGGGGAGAATGGACCACAGCTGTAAAGGATTTAGAAAGGATTTTAAAACCTTGCACATTCCTCACCCCGTGAATACACCTACAGAAACAAAATTTCCCTCAAAATGGGATTGAGTCTACCCTATTGCAGGTTGCGCTTCAGGTGACAATTAACCCAGAGGAAGCCTCTTAGTATTAGCAAAGATGTTTTGAAAAATGCCTTCCAGGAGAAACAGAATGAGCCCTAGTGAGCAGGCAAGGTTGGAGACCAAAAACCTGGCACCTGGCATGGGGGACTAAGATGGACTACAGGGGCTGGTGGATTAACAACCCAGGAGACAAGGCCACTGAACGCTGCAGAAATAATACGGCACAAGGCAGCGTTCTCAGGACACAAATTATGGAAGATGCTGGAGCAGAGCAGCAGGCTATATAAACCACCGCTGGCTCTGGGGCTCTGCTCCTCCAGGCCTGGGAGGTGTTTGCTCCCCAGAGCCAATATGAGCCACGAGGACTGGGCTTGGATGGGTGATAACACTTAAAAGGGTAGTTTTCGAACCTTGTCAACTTGTCCCTCACAAGAGGCACTGGGATATTGAACAAATGCTCGTAGCTGCTTTCAAACAATACCTTTTGGTGGCAGTGGGCTGTTGGAGATCACCTATAAATGGCACAAAACATAGGAGTGGGACTCAGATGCTGGACCTAGTGAAATGAGAGCCAGCTCCAGCTCTCTCCCTGTCAATCAGGGAGGTAGGCATGGCATCTCGGGTAGGTTGGAATAGCCAGTGACTTAAATACAGTCTTAAATGAGCTGGAAACTTAGCTGTGGAAGACTTGTGATCATGGTCTTGGGTTCCTCCAGAACTAATATTCCCCTTCGCTCAACCTCGTGAAAGTAATAAAAATTGTATTATCTGTACATAAGAATGATGCCATCTACATAGTAAGAATTAGACTATCTGTCAGGATTGCACCGTTGCCCAAGGCTTCCTGGTCTGTGTTTTTAGAGATGTGCCACATTCATCAAACTGCTCCAGGAGGTGGGGATTCTCACCTGGTCTAGTTTGCCGGAGATTGGCAATATCTTTGGTGGGTTACTGGGCTCTCGGTATTGGGGAGGAGGTGGCATGTTCTTCTCGTTGTTGGTGGTCACGTTCCCACAGATGTCCATCTTCACCTTCTCGCTCTTGCGCAGGTCGCCGTTGATGTAGAGGGAATTGGAGACCTTCTCCGACTTGTATGTCTTCTCCTCGCCGGAGTAGCGGTTGGAGATCTCCCGTGTGGAGTACCCGTTGCGAGACCCCTCTGTCTGCCGGCCACTGCTCTGCGTCCGGGTCCCCACGCTCTTCATGGCGAACTCTTGGTCATTGGCAACTCCGCTGCCCACGCTCCCCATGGTGCTCTGGGAGACGGGTTGGGATGGCCGGGGAGCAAAACTGTGGAAGTTCTCCGGGCTGGGGTAGGTCGGGTCACTAAGAACGGGCAGCGTCTCTAGCGTGGCCATGGCAGCGCAGAGGTGAGGTGGAGGCACAGGTCAGTGGCACTGGGAGAAGGAGGAAAAGGAAAGGACTGTTAAAGAGATGCCTTTTATCTACCATACCCTTTGCAGATTGGCATCATGCAGAGATGAGCAAATCTCTGGGTTGGGCGATGCAAGGACAGAAGCTGTCATGTCTCAGTATATGGTATGGAGCAGACGATGGGGCTGTCCTCCTCTCCGTGACCCCCCCAGTCCCCCTTAGAGGAGCAGCGTGCACTGGTCCCCCAAATCCCACTCACTGCTATGTCAAAGAGCTGGTCTTAAGCCTCTCAGTCCAAGGGTTGGGTGCTCCCAGGGGAGGGGGTTGCGTGGGATTTAGAGGGCGCAGCTCTACAGCATCAGTTGGACACGACCGTTTGCAGTTCCCAAGCTTGAATTATTTCTGTCACTTTTCCCAGGTTTGAACAAGTTTGTGTGGCCATGGGGATGGAAGGTTTCCAGCCCTGGTCCATCTATAGGCTCACACACTATTGCTCCCTCCAGCGCATCCCTTAGGGGTGATTCAACAGGGCTTAAGCAACACACGTCCCATCTCTTCCTTGGGAGTGTTGTCCCATGGACTTGAGCTTTTAAAAAGATGCTTTTGTCCCGGTGTCATCCTAAATTTCCTTTTAAACCTTTATTCCCCTACTCCATTTTATTGTTACCTAGGCTGTGTCTTGGATTGGCCAAAACTAGGCCATGGGAAGTGGATAACATGCAGATAATGGTTTTAAAAGTTGGGACCAGTCCTCACATGTCTGCATGCTCTTCCTCAGCTCCATCACCATCACAAACCCCAGTTCAGTGATTTCAGCTCTGGCTTCATAGGTGCCCAGGCCTATTCACATCTGTGTTTTGGGGAAATTCTCCAAATACTGGTGGTTGCATTGGCACTGAATTTATTATTAGCTTAGGCAGTCAAGGTCCAGAGCTACCGGTGCTAAGACAGGTTTCACATGGGGACAATTTATAACTTTCTAAAAGGCCTTTTGAAAGTCACTTCTGAGAGTCCCAGCTGAAAATCAAGCTGTTTCTGTACTCGTGGACCCAGAAGTAATGGATCTGGTCTGCATTGCCCCACTACCCGCCCCGAGGGTGGCAAAGCCTCTGCAGTCATGTCACAGCATGGACTGGGACTAGGGAAAAAAAAAACAACATGGATTTATTTCTCTCAACAGAATTTCTTTAGTTAAAAAACCCTTGGGTTTTCCCTGATTGGTATATCCATAAAATATGAGTGTTGGGCCAGCAGGTAGGGGAGACGGAGAAAATCCCCATTTCAGTGGGGTTTTCCCTCTTCTTGGGGTAGGGATGTTAAATCAGCCCTCCCCAAGTAAAGCAGGAGAGATGGGTTTATTTCCCTGGAGAGCTAGCTTAGGTCTAGAGCTCAGCTCCGATGTGGTGTCTCATGGGGTCTTGCTATTTGCACTAATAATGCAATGGAAAAAAAATTTAAAAGGTTAAAGCAGGGTCTGTGCTGCTTGACTTCACTGTTATTAAATTGCATTTCTGGAGGCTTCTGCCAGGCGTGCTGCCTGTAGCCTCCTCCGTTTTTCCAGCATCCTGATCTTCTCATAGAACGCTGCCCTGTCCGAATTATGGCCTGAGTGTCATGGGGCTGGAGGACAGACGTGGCAAACTGCTGTGCCGGAGGGAGAGGACACAGAGCTGATACCTACAGTGAGCTGGCAGAGCTCCTCTGGGGCAGAGCAGGGTATGGAGGTGGTCACAGAGGGAAAAAGTGGTTTAAGAAGGTGCTCTGGTGAAAGCCACCATCCCAGCTGAACTCCTGTTGAGGTGTGAAGGAGCCTCCACGGTCTGGGACACACCAGATGTGCCCCATCATGGACAGGGGACAAGGCAGCTGTGAGGCAGAGGAGGATGTGCCTGATGGTATAACCTTCTCCATCCCCTTGCACATCACCTCACCCAAGGAAGGTCCCCAGGGGACTTGCCCTGCTGAACCACCGGCAATAGGAAGCGATGAGCATTGGGTGAACGTTTTGTAGTCACTGCTCATGACCTCCCTGCAGCTTGCACCTTTGTCCCCCAATAGAGACGTCTCCATGTCACTCACTGGTTGAGGTCTAAAGACTGAGCGGCAAACAAATATCACACGAGCATCACACGGTGCGGCGTGGGGACCCACTACCATCAGAACACGTAAATGTTTATCAGTCATAAGTAAGAAAACCTCCACCAGCAGAGAGGAGTGTCTGGGTCTGGTCACGCATCTGGTGTGCGGCATTTGGACACATCTCTCTCCAACGCACTGAGCAGGACTTAAGGGCTGATGACCCCATTGCACCCTAAAGGCACTTTCCAAAGAACAATGCCATAGACAGTTCATGAGTTCACGATGCCCAGGGATTAATCTAGGTGCCTGCTGGGCACCTGGAGACTAGGTTGGGCTACGGAGCGATGGGGAGGGATGGAGAACACCCACCTGAAGCCACACTCAACCCGCAGTGCCTTTGGATTTTATTAATCAAGGGAAGACTTTTTGTTCTGCTAATTTAGGAATAACCTGCCTTTCAATGACTTTGGGATCTTTATAGGCTGTGTTTGTTTTTTATGGGACACCAGCTACCACGGGAGGGATGTGCTGGAAGGTCTCAGCTGCGGACAAGGGAAAGGCAGCGGCCGCATCACCTCCATGTAGTGCTCCCAGCCTTGCTCAGCCAACGGAGGAGAAATCCAGGTTACCTTTTCTTCACTGGGTAAATTCCACAGTGACATTTGCACATTTACATTGACTTTCTGAGGTCAGGATGAGGTCACTGGAAAGTTTGATCCTTCCAAAAAAAAAAAAAAAAAAAAGCCAACACAACAACAAGCACTATGAGCTAGGGAAGACAAATGTCCTCAGTGGGGTGAGAACCACAGCCTGGGCAGAGTCGTGGCAAAGTCCTCCAAGACACTTCAGAGGAAGGTGCCTGCTCAGCCCCATGGCATCTCCATCGGTGGTCTTCACCGGCAAATTATTACAGCCTTTCTCTGCCCTTGGGGATCCCCAGGCTCCCAGGTGGTGGCTTCCCCATCAAGGAGGCTTCTGCTTAGGGCCGTGTCCCACGCCCACTGGGATATTGAGCCGGTGTTCCCGTTTGGTGCCAGCAACCCAAAACCAGGGTGGAGGTTTTAGGTGCATTCTCGGGATGAGGGATCCAAAGCTGCACTGCGGGGGCAGATTCTGAAAATGGACCTTTTTCTATGTTGTTTTTTTTTTTTTTTCCTTTTAACTGGGAGTCATCCAAGAAAATATTCTGAAAAAAATGGTTATTAGCTTATGTTTACTGTAAACCCACGATCTGATAAACAGAGCATACGGACAAGCATTACAAATATGTTCTTAAGGAGATTCCAGAAGTGCCAACAGATCCCTGACAGTACATCTTTGTTTGCCAAAAAGGGCCATTTTTTTGAGAACAACAGCTCTCTCTTTTGTGTATTCCAGCCAGCTCCAGTTCCCAGTCAGGTTTTACCTCGGTCATTCCCCAGGTGAACTGTGAAATCAGGTTTTGAGCACAGCAAGGTAAGGAATAACACTGCCATGCTCTGGCACAGAGCTGGAGGGTCAGGTTTTTTCCTTCCAGGTTTGGAGGAATGCATGATTTAAAAACCTCCCCAGGACATTTCTCCTGCTTAAATCTCATAACTGCCTTCCTCCAATGGGAACACGAACTAAAATTGAGTTTACGGGTGTTTCCCAATGAGAGAAACAAGGATGCCGAGCCTCACAGTCCACGAACACAGGGGGGCTGAGGGAAGCCGAACGGCTCACCTTTACCAGCGTTTCACTCCCATGTCTGTCCTTTAGAAGGAAAGAGGAGTCCTCTCCAAGCATGGCTGGGCTTGGAAGAGACCCCCAAGCCACGGCAGAAGGGCAAAAGTGGCTTCCCCTGCCCCGTGGTGGCGTGGGGAGGCTCCAGACAGGTGGAAAACCAAAGCAGGAGTTTTAAGCAACCTGCCAGCCACTGCCCTTTCCAGATGTTTTATCTTTCCATATGTTACATCCCACCTGCAGGGGCGAGGAGGCACCAGGACCACCTCGCTCTTCATCCTCACCAGGCTCTCAAGGAGACACTAGGTCCATCCCACCTCCCAAGGAGGACTAGCTCTACCCAAATTGCTCCCGAGTGATGTCCGTCCGTCCATCCATCCATCACAGCAGCCTTTACCTCCGAGAACCAACACTCATCCCTCACTGAGCTCTGCCCTCCCCAGTTCCCCAGAGCTCCCTGGTTACAGCAGGAACCCAAGTGCAGGGACTTTCTGCAGACACAAAGGAGGAGACGGGAACCCTTCCAGAAAAAACACTGAGCTCATTTCCCATTTCTCGCCATTACTGTGTTAATAAAAGCTGAAAAGGGTTTCTTTGTCCGCCTGGATCAATGCAAAGCATCCTTCCTGGTAGGCGTCTCCACGCCAGCACCTTACCTAGGAAAGGTGCCGTGTCTCACTGGTACAGCCACCCTCCTCTCTGGCCAGGGACACTGGGACCTCACGCAACGGTGCAAATCCCCACCATCTCCGTGTTGCACGACATCCCCATCCCATCCAACCGTGCTGGCCCCTTGGCCTTTCCCCCAGCAGCCCTGCCGTGGAGACAGCAATATTTTTATGCCTGATGCAGAAAATCTGGGGTGAAATTTCCTTTTCCCCAGCTGTGGTTGCTAAACTCTTCATGGCTACCTCTTACCAAGGTTTCCTACCATGGCTGCAGCTTCAGGGGACCCCTAGATGCTATTGTAAATATAATAATCCGTAAAACAACCCCTGCGTCTTCACACTTGCTTTACCCAAATGAGTTAGCGAATGCCTTCCAGTTAGGCAGAAGAAAAATTGCTTTCAGATAAGCAGCTGAATGGTTAACTAAGCCTAGATTATGAAAGCCTGGCTCTGTTTCTGCCTGAGTAGGTTAATTGTTAACACTCTAGTAACAAAGGCCTTTGGGAGACATACCTAGGCACCGTGCCATGCGAGAACGAAATCAATCACTGGTCTCGGGCAGAGAGAGCTCCAGCAAACAGCCTGAAAGCAAGGCAGTGCCTTGGCACACGCACCATCCCAGGCATGTGGTCCCAGCAGGACAGGCAGCAAAGGCATCTGAAGGTCAAAAATTCCACCACCCCCCGCCAATTGCGGTAACAGGTGCGCCCGTGACCTTCAATAGTTGGGTTTGTTTGCGTCTGTTTTAACGAGCAAGCAATTACCGACACAATGAAAACATGCTTTTTTTTTGGGGCGGGGGGGTGGATAGGACTTACACCTGCGCTATGTTTAGGGCTCTGGTGGCTTTCCAGTTTGTTGGCAGTGGTGCCGGCGAGCTGGTTCAGCTGGAGGAAAAAAGTAATCATGTCCTGGGGTGGTGGAGCAGGTTAGAAACGGCGTAAAAGGGGAAAAAAAAAAATTTGCTGTGATCGTTTCAGCTTCTTCCAGAAAGATATATGGAGAGGGAAGGGAAGGCCGGTAATGGGTTAGCAGCAAGAAGACAGCAGACCCTGTAGGGAGCAAAACCACCTGTGTGCGGCGAAGCCCTGGAGAAAAAACACCACTGAAACCCAAAGACCAGCAGTCACGCTCGGCCAATATATCCATGGGAGGTGTTTGAGTCTGGGTCCTAGCAAAGCTACCAGCACCTCAAATGTTGTCGCTTGGGTTGGTGTGGACATCCCGTGTTCCCATGTGGCAGCTCCAGCAGTGATGGTGAGATGGGAGCCTACCTCCCGCTCCCTGCCCCGGCTGGGGAGGGTGGACATGGGCACAGGGGAGGACCACTGCAGGGCTGGAGAAGGTCAGATGGACCTGCCTCACTTCTCAGTGCTCCCATCTTGCCCTGCAAAAATGCACTGCTTGCCTTAGTTGTACCACCATGCACCTCCGAGAAGGTTTTTGTTTTCCCACCAATTAGTTTCAGATGCAACTTGCAGTCATATCCCTCTTCTTCTTCGGGCTGAGCAAACAGCCCTCAGCCTCTCCTTGCACATCACGTCCTCTAAAAAGACCATTCAGCTACTGCCCTGCCTCCTGTGCGTCATGGCCCATCATGAGTTACCTCCTTACGACCCAAACCTGGCCAAGAGCACATTCACAAGGTTCGATTCAAGAAGCAGGGACACCACCGCTCCCCTCCCACCCGGCTCCAGTGCGTCAGCACCTCCTTTTCTTCTACGCGCTTCTCAAGTTGCCTCAGTCTGAAGAGGGGAACAGAATAAACTCTTCCCGTCTCTCGTAGGCATTTTTTCCAGCCCTCAAATAATTCTTGTGGCTCTTTTCTGCACCTCCTCCAAATTCTTTGACCACCCCCCCGCCTCCAATATCCTGGCTTGGTGGCTGCCAGGTTTTCCTCCACTGCTGAAATACTGCACGAAAGCACTTGAACCTGTCTGCGAAAACATGCAGATCTCAGGCTTTTCAACCACAAGCTTTTTCCACAACCTAAAGCCAGACAATGTCAGACAAACAACAACTCCCACTGCTTTCCTAGGACACAGACCTCTCTTTTCCCATTTATCCCTGCCGAAGGAAATGGGAGCTTTGCGATGGGGGGCTCTTCCCCCAATTTGGGGCCAAAAAGCAAACTCGGGAAGGCAGATTGGAGGGTCAAGGAGTGCCAAGTTCTTGTAGCCACCTTCAGATACCTCTTAGGCCACGAGGTTGCTGCATGTCTGCACATCTCACATCTATCTGTGCAAAGGCTTTACGATTGCTGCTGGGCTACAAAGAGATGGACGAGCCCTTGGTGCAAGGGCAGAGTCCAGACTCCAGCAGGACATTGCCCAGCATCTCCTAGGGCTCAGCTGAGCTGAGCTTTGAGCCTCAGCCCCTTTTGCACCATGAGGTGTCTAGGGCTGCTGGACCAGGTCACTGCAAATCAGTGCTGTAAGACACATCCAGCCTGGAGAAGTCCCATCGTTACGTTTTAAGGAGGTTTTGAGAAAGGGTCCTGGCTGCGATGTGCAGGGCGATGGCATGTAGTGAATGCACCAGTCCTGCTCGGGGCATTAGATATTTGCTTTTGTTAATGCTAATCTTGATGCTAAGAAGGGCTGATTTGCTAGGGCCGTTCTCCAGTGGGATACATCAATGCTGCTGGGCTGTCCTGCATCTCTGCCCAGGGCTTGCAAGGAGGTGTTGATTAGGAGCTACATGATACTTAAAGCTCTGGCGCTGGCTTTGCACGCAGAAACGCATGGAAAGTTGTTTTCTCCCCCCAAGACCCTGTGGTTTGAGAGAGCCCTGCAGTTTTTCCCTCGGAGCCAGGAAAATCCTCTGGGGAACTGCAGGAATCATGGCCCATAACCAGCTTTCCATTGAGTCCCTGCTGTAGAAGGGATCCTATCCGGATCTGTTGCTCTTCAGCTCTCTCCATGGCCTAATCCAGGTCACAAATCTGGCAGAAAGTCAACCCAAACCAACAAGCAGTTTGCTGCTGCTGCGTCGGCAGCTTCCAGCCAGTTCACTGAGGACTCAGCCAGGACCACAGGGCCATGATCAGGGTAGAGGAACGGAGAACTTGGGCAGGAGCAAACCACCAGAAAGGGGTTTTGGGAGACCTCAGCAAGGACCAGCTCCTGACTGCAGCCCGGGATGCTTTGTGGGGACCTTTGTAGCTCTGCTCCCAAGCGTTGGGCGTTTAGCTAGTAGCAAGGAAGGCGTGAGTTCAGAAAGGAAAGCAACACCAAAGCCATCCTAGATGCCTTCTCCTGGGAGCAATCTCCATGTGTCCTAAGGCTATTTCCTATCCCATCCTGTTGCAAGCATGCAACTGTCGAAATCTGTCCTGAAGCTCTGTGCTACAATCCCAGCTTGGGAGTCCTGCCAAGGAACATCCAATTTGGGAAGATGGGGACCATCCCGTCCCTCTGTGACCTTCTGCTTTCCAGTGACACCTCCTGTCCCAGCAGCTGAGAGCACTGGGGACCCACAGCATCCTCAGAGTAACAGGGCCCAGTTAAAAGCCGTCAGCCCCCCCCGGTACGTGGCTATTTCTGAGACATGAGGACCACGCTTTGCTTTTCTCTCCTGCAAATGTGGCAGCATCGTGTGGGGGTGGCAGGATTCGGGGCAGGCAGGTCCCTGTTTCAGGGCTGCGCTTTCTTGGGCTGCTGTGGGAAATAAAAGCAAGCAGCTTAGAAACATTTCCTTTTCCTTTCCTCGTGCTAATGAGATAATTACAGCCTTTTGTATTCTGGGAAACTACTTTCTCATTACGGGGGAGCATCAGCTATTTACATAATAAGCCTGAAACAAAAGAGATGAGATGAAAAGACCCAGGCGGCTCTTCGGGAGAGCCCACGTTGCGTTGCGCTGCCGAGGGAGAGCCCACGGGATGATGGCTTTCTCCATCCCCGAGGTCCCTCTGCCCAGGTCTGGAGGAGGTGGCAGCACTTGGTCCAGGATGTCCCCAGCATGGGATGCTCCTCGCTCTCAGCTGCGAGTGTCCCTGGGGTCCCCAGAACCAGCCCGACGCGCTCTCATAAACCACCCGTCATGACTCCCGTTGCCGAAGGATTTGGGAAGGGTGGCCGTGGATCGAGCCCCCCTGTGCGGGCGGTGGGGAGAGCCGTGTCAGCTCTGCCCTGATGTGGTCAGCGTCTGCGGGGCTCGCAGTGACACCTTGGGACGAGTCCCACCGCCCAAGGATATGTTGGGTACCAAACTGGCCCATCCCCTGTCCCATCTCCCATGTCCCAGTTTCCCCGCACCTCCAGCTGTGGCTAAGGGACATGCTGAGTGCCAACCTGTCCCATGTCCCCGTTCCTTGTTTCACTTTCTGGCCAAGGGACATGCTGGATACCAAACTGGCCTGTCCCAGTTCCCTGTCCCCCCCAGCTGGTCAAGGGACACTTTGGGTACCCGGCTGTCCCATCCCACATCCCACATCCCAGTTCCCTTTTCCCCCAGCTGGCCAAGGGACACTGAGTACCTGTCCCATCCCACATCCCGGGTCCCATTCCCCTGTCCTCCCAGCTGGCCAGGGGACACATTGGGTACCAACCTGTCCCATCCCATCGCCCAGTGTCCCTGCCCCCACAGCTGGCTAGGGGACACTGGGTACCAAACTGTCCCATCCCACATCCCAGTGCCCTGTCTTCCCAGCTGGCCAAGGGACACTCAGTGTACCAAACTGTCCCGGCCAGCCTGCCAACCCGCCACCTCCCTTCCTCAATAAAGGCTCCATTGTTCTCCCCCGACAAAGCCTGAATAGTGCAGCCGGCTCCACCCTCCCTGGCTAATCCTCCTGGTTTGCTATCAGTTTTCCTTCTTGGTTGGTCGCTGTGTTTAAGGGACACGGTCCACTGCCATCCCTCCCCATCCCCGTCCCCCAGGAAGCAGCAGGAGGGGGAATCATGGCAAAGCACGGCCGAAACCTCCGCCGCGGAGCACGTGGCCTTGGCTTTGTGCCCTCCTGCTTGTCCTCCTTCCCTCCTCGCTCCCCGGGGGTGCTCCTGGAATGGACACCCCTCCCAGTTTATGTGCGATTCCTGAGCTGTGCCTCTGTCACACGCAGTGACACAAGAGTCCCCGTCTGCATTCACTGCGCTTTGCTGCAGCAGTTGTGCTCCTCCCCAGGAGGAGTGATGATGGTTGAGGATCGTGAAGAGCACCAGAGGCTTGTGCTGGGTCCACGCTTGCCCCACAGCATCCCTCTGCAAGCACGAGGCTCGGAAAGCCCAGCAGCTACCTGGAAACCCCTTATCGACAGCAAAAAAATTAAATCAATCTGGGCATTACTATTGCTCATCCAGAACAAGCTGCTCCACTTGGTCCCAAGCTCAATCCCACTACAACTCTTCATCTCAGGGTGTTCCCGATTTTAATCCACAGGATTTTCTGGATCCAAGAAAGCAAAGGTGTGGAATAAAAAGCCAAACACCTGGCAGGCTGCACTGGTCTGGAGCTGCTTCGGCATGGGAAGAAAGCAAAATTACTCTGGAGGCTGAAGCGAGGTGGGCAAAGCCCCAGAGACACCTGGGCAGGTGATGTGGAGATGTAACATGGTGCTCTGAGTCCCAGGGAGGTTTTGCAGTCTCCATTCTTGGAGGTTTTCCAGCCCTGAATGGACCAAGCAGGGTCTGGCCTTGTAGCTGAGCCTGCCTTGAGTGGCAAGGTGGCCTGGAGACCCCCCAAGGTCCCTTCCACCATGAATTATCCTGCCATGGAGGATGGAGGTTTTGGCAAGCCACCCCGGGACTGTCCACCAGTGTTGCCCTGGCTGGGGCAATGGGGCCATGTCACTGGCAGACTCCTCATCCTCAGGGGCATTTTTTTTTTTCCCCCTTTCCCCAGGCTGCTATCAGAGCCCTGGCTTTGGATCCAGGCTGGCAGCTTCCAGGATGCACCCAAGGGCAGATAGGAGGGATTTTCTGTTACATGGCATGTCTGTCCCCATCGTCCCAAGGAGCAGAGAGTGCCAGTGGGACAGGATGGATTAAAGCTCAGCCCAAACTACCAACCCAAATCCCGTGTGTCCGTCAGGAAGGGTTCGGATGTGGTCTCATCCTTGCCCGCCTACCCTTCTGGCTGCCCCCAGAAGATGCTCAGCACCAGCTGTGGACTGGTCATCGTCCCCAGTGACGTCCCGATGACAACCGGGAAAACACCAGCTTTGGTGGCACAAGGAAAACTCCCTGAATTCACTCGGTACAGGGAAAGGGCAGTTTGATGGAGCAGCTTTGGTGCTGAGTGTCTGGGATGCTCCATGCCGCAGGCTGGACCACTTGAAGTTATCTTAGCCCTGCGTGCCTCGGTTTCCCCTTGTTAAGGGTCTGCCTCCTTAGCAAGGTGGCTGGAGATGAGCTGCTGGTGTTTGAGCCTGTGGTGCTGCCTGATGCAGATTATTGCAGCAGGGGGTAGAGGGGAGCTCCCGGCCCGTTGCAGTGGGCACAGTGCTGCCGTCCCCTGAAAGCCCCCCAGCGGGCAGCTACATCCCTTGCCTGGCACCCCAGCGTCTGCCTGAGCATCCTCATCTGGCCCCACATCCCAAATTTCAGGGATTCCAATGTGATCCCCTGCTACAGACACACTCCTCGGCCCCGAATGCCTCGCGGTGGGAGCAGGAGGACCCCCCCTTGTCACCAGATCCGCCCCCCACCCCGCAACCCCGCATGATTTAGACCCCTGCCCTGGCCTGTGTGTTGCCAGGGGGAGGCCTGATCCTGCCCTTTGGGGTGAGCCATCACCCCCAAAGAGGTGCCAAGCAGCCGTCCCCACGACCCCTGCCTGGCTCTGCTGTCCCCAGACCTTGCCCAAACCTCCATCCCAGCAGGAAGGACAACGAGGGTCGGACCCGCCACTGGCTCCGACCCACCGCCCACGCCACCGACCCGGCCGCGATTTATCATTAACTTGCCCTGAGGAATTTCAAGGGCGCGGAGCCAGCCCGGGAAGCGCTCGCTCCTCCCCAGACACCGCGCTCGGAGCAAACTCCCGTGGTGGCATGTCCCCACGGTGGCTTGTCCCTACCACCGGCATTAGCGCTGCTAACCAGAGTGATACCCCAAAAATCCATTGGGGTGCAAGGTGCCGGTGCTGGTGGATGTCAGCTAGATCCAGGGTGAGTTTATGGGGGGGAAAGTAGCAGCTCTCCCCACCCTGAACGACCCACCTCCGTGCACCCCATCTCTGCTCCGACCCCCTGGTGCAAATGCAGCCCGGTGGGTACGTCCCACCCCCCAAAAAACCACCTGCAGCGGGTCCCACCAGCTCAGCCCCACACTAATCCACTGAAAACCCTTTGTTTCCCTGCCTGGCCTCTTTCTGGGCTCAAACAAAGACACCTGGCGAGAGAAGGAAGGAGACGAAAAGAAAGACCTCCCCCCCCAAAAGCCGGCACCCACCGGGATGATTTACCTGGTCAGCCCAGGGGTGCATCCTCCAGCTCCCTGTCCTCTGCAGGTGTTGAGGTTCATCGTCTTCCCTGCTTAGTATCCTGGGAAAAAAACCCAAATAATACCTGCGGAGAGCAACCTGCTGCTGGGCTGGGGCCAAGCGCTGCACTTTGCTCGGTGTGATTGGCCACCGCTGGCCTGCGCCCACGGGATCTTAACTCTTTCTGCCCGTCGGGGTGGAGATGAACCCCACGTCCTCAGACGGGGATTTTGGGGTCTGACAGCTTGTTTTTGCACTAATAGGGATTTGGGGGTCTGATGGCTTGGTTTTGCTCAAATGGGGATTTGGGGTCTGACTGCCTGTTTGGTTTTTTTTTTCTTTTTTCAAATGGGGATTTTGGGGTCTGATGTCTTGGTTTTGCACAAATAGGGATTTTTGGGGGTCTGACAGCTTGTATTTGCTCAAATGGGGATTTTGGGGGTCTGACAGCTGGGTTTTTTTTCAAATAGGGAATTTTGAGGTCTGATGGCTTGGTTTTGCTCAAGTGGGGATTTGGGGGTCCAACAGCTGGGGGGGTTTCAAATGAGAATTTTGGGGGTCTGACAGCTTGTTTTTGCTCGAATAGGGAGTTTGGGGTCTGACAGCTTGGCTTTTTTCAAATGGGGATTTTGGGATCCAACGGCTTGTTTTCACTGAAATAATATAGTTATTTTGGGGGGTCTTCCCAGCATGGGACCCCTCTCCTCAACTTTCCCATTGCAGAGGGGTTGCTTCCCAGCTGTGTGGCTGAAACGAGAGCCCATTTACCGTGGAGAGAGGGGCAGAGAGCACACGTTCATCCCCGTAACTTTGAAACGGCCTCAGCTTTTCTTTTCGAGGTGGTTTGGGTTAATTGATATTCTAAATCTCACCAAAGAACACAAGAGAGGCAGTGTGACACCCAGAAAGGCCACGTTTTCTTTATGTGCCAACGCTGACCCATCTCAACCCCAAACTCCCTGATAAAGCTGTGCACATACGAAACAACAACAAAAAGTTACAGAGGGATTTGATTCTGCTGTAGCCCATCAACACGTTTCCATGCAGACAAAATGGAAAGGGGCAGTCATTTTCTCCCCTGGTTATTGCAGATGAGGAAGCGAGTGTTAAATGGTCCGTGTGTCCATCTGTCCTCCCCTAACTTTGGCATTTTCTGGCTGGTTTCAGCCCATTTGGACAAATGAGATGGTGCCCATCACCCCAGAAGCTGGACCTGGATCCTGCCCTCCCTCTGCCATCACATCTTTGCCATACAACACCCCCCATCTTTCAGAGCAGAGCCCTGGTGATACAGGATGGTCCAGAGCTCCTTCTCCTCCCTCCCTGGCTGCCAGCACTGCGGCAGGAGAGCAATCAGGCTTCCCATCAGGGGCCGGTCGGCCTCAGCACTTATACTGAATTATTTGCAGTCATGAAGGGAGTGCAATGAGGGAAATAAAGCTACACGAAGCTGCTGCTAATTTAGACTTATTTTCTCAAGTGAATTTTCTATTGGCAGAATGTCTGCGTATCAAAGGAGTCACCGGTCACAGCCTCACAAACATAGCATTGTCGTCGCTGGGCTAATAGCAAGAACAGTAAAATAGCAATAATGTTAACAATAATCAAATATGGGTTATGCATGCATTTAAACTATGGCAAAATGCACTTCTGGGGTGTATGGGGAAGGTGTAAATTATACCAAAACGGATTCCTGCGGCGTCTCAAGCTCTTAATTTTGCCCTTTGACTTCAGAAGCAAAGACTTCCAAGAAACAGGCTGGTTTATACATTGCTAGAAGAGATTTCCAGCAGCAGGATGCATGGCACGCACCTTGGAAATAGGCACATATATAGCAAGCTTTTTCCATCCTGGGGACGGCTCTTGCAATAACCAGAGCTGACCCAGGAGTTTCATCAGGACATGGACCCTTCCCACCAGTGGGATTTGGTGAAGCTGCCCAAGCAAAGGAGCCCTTGGCTGCACGGCGTGGAGCTGCAGCGTACCCAGGCTCCGCAGCTCTTGCAGGAGACAGGCAGTTTCCTGACATTACGTCTGGTTAAGGCTGTGCTCGTTCTCCCTTTGGGAGTTGCGTTATGTCTTAGCACTTCCCACAGATAAATAAATCATGATGGAAGAGGCTTTGGAGAATGCTGGAAACTCCAGGATAACCCGTGCTCCTGGCGCTCTCAGGCAAGTCATAAACTTTTGAACCCTGAACTCCCACTTCTAACCCAGGTCTCCGGTCACTGAGACATAAACTTCTCTACCTACCAAGTTCACCTCCACCAAGGCCCCTCCACCACCTCTGAGAGCCAACAGAGACCCCCCCAGTTTGCAGCCAGCACCCCATTGTGCAGGGGCTCCTGCGCAGCCAGCTGCATCCAGGCCATCGTGTTTCCCTGTCCCCGTGGGACAGAACCACCGAGACTTGGTCTCGTCTCTTTGGAGGTTTTATCCACCTCTGCGCTGCCCTTTTTGGGCAGCCATGGTCAGATTGTGCACCGAGACCCAATCACTTGTGGTGCCTCCAGGTGGTGGTCCCCATTCCCCACCATGGCAGACTCTGGCTGGAGAACCACGGGTCTAACGATGCGTTCCTAATGACCATTTAAAATAGACAAGATCATCGTTACCAACACAACTTGCAAGAGCTTTTCTTTCCAAGATACGTTTGGCTGCGTAGCTCATCTCGTGGAGACCATCAATAGCTAATGTGGAGCGGGGTATCCATCAGAGCATCTGCCAGCAAGTCTTCAATGCCCTTTTGGTGGAACAGGTAGCTTCTGTCTCAACCCCTGCCCGGACTGCTTTCTCCCATGTAGCACCCTGAGATGGGTCAAAAGTTGCTGTAATCCTCAGCGTGGTTGCTGTTAAGCTGCTCCTGTGCTGGGGCCAGCCAGGAGCAGAGGTGACGAAACTCTAGGAGATATTTTCTCCTCCCTCGTCAGCCAGCCAGAATCAATGGGAGCCTCATGAAAGGGCTGTCTGGGCAAAGGGGACCTGGAAATTTGGCTGAGAGCATGAGGTCCAGCTCGCCCATTTGGGGGAAGTCTGGAGCCTCGAGCCGTGTGGAGCCACAGGTGGGAAGCAGAAACCAGTCAGGAGCTGAACTCTGACTCGAATACAGTGAGTGCTCTGCAGAGCCCATCGAAAAAGGCGGCCTCCAGCCTGGTATTACACGGTTAGGGGTTACCCACCTAAAAAGCCTTCCCTACCCAGCCACGATGGACTGGCTTCCTTCTGCCTGGGGGAAGAGGCTTGGAACATCCACCTGCACCCAAAACTGCATCCCTCAAAGGAGTCTTGAAGCTGGTTCCATCCTTGCCCCTTTCTCCCTTAGTTCAACAGCGGGGAAGGCTGCTGTTGCCCGTGGCTCATGTTGAGGGCGTTCACAGCATCCATCGCTCCCAGTTTAATCCTTTTGGGTGAGAAATTACGGCCGTGGTTTCCCTGTGGGGCCGTGCCAGATGACTTGGGACGAGCCCTCTATCCAGCAAAACGCAACGCGTCCCACTCGGGTTTCACCCGCGGCCCACGGCCGCAATGCCAGTCTTTATCCCCCAAACAGCCAAGAGAAACACAGCAGCCCCCCCCAGACATCGGACGCTCCCTCATCTCGGGGGGAGGCACCACCGGCTCCACCATTTCATATTTATCCCTTCCCTCGGTGGGAGGAAAGTCTGCCCTGACTTTCCCAGCTCCAGGCTGAAGCTGTCCCTGACCACGATGCCCGTGCCAAGAAGGTGATGGATCTCCAGCACAAGTCCTGAGGCTGCAAAGTGTATAGCAGCACGGAGAAGGTTAAAGTTTCGGGGGTTCGCAGCTTCAGGTGGGAGCCACAACAAAAGAAGCACCTGTAGCTTCCAAAGAAGAAAAAGAAAAAAGGGGAAAAAGGAAGGAAGCAGATCCTCTTTCTCACTCAATAGATCCCTTGGCCTGGCTGCTGTCAAATGGGACCCTGGGGACTCCTGTTGAGTTTTTGTTTTCTGCAGAAAAGGGTGAAATTTGAGATTGATTTCTGTGGAAATGTTCTGGGGGTTTGGGGTTTTTTTTTGGAGGTGGGGTTTTTTTCAGTGAAATTGGGTTTTTTTCAATGCCCTCTCCTTCCCTTGAATAAAATAAAGTTCAGTTTTCAGAAATAAAAATGCTGGCTATTTTTTTCTGTTTTTTCCCCAAAGACTTCTTCCTCTTGAGGAGAGGAAAAGTAAATTCTACCAAAAATTAAACTCTTTGTTCCCCAGATCCTTTGGTTTTTTGTTTTTTTTTTTTCCTTTTTTTTTTTCAGAAGTGGCATGCTCTGAGCAGCTCCCCTACCGGGGTGATCTCACTTCTTTTGGAGCCATTTCATTTCAAGATCCCAAAGCTCTTTGAGGTCCCTGGACTGCAGCTGCAGAACTGGTTAAGTGTTTTCTGCACTGATCAGAGAAGGAGGAAAATGTCAGCTGTGGTGAGGTCTGAAGGAGCGTCACTGGTCTGGGACTTTCCCTGGGGAATAGTGGGCAGAAAGCACCGACGTGCTCGGTCATGCGGCGAGGTGGAGGTAGAGACGGAAATGGGAGCAGAGACGCCAGCTCCCTGCATTGGGATTTCTTCCTTAAAAGCTCTGGGGAGCAACTTCTCAGTGCAAGACATCCTGATGTGAGCAAGAGGCTTCCTCCTGTCTCCACCCAGGCTCTTTTATTTACAGGGACGATCATTTTCAAAGCCTTGAGGAGGAGAAAAAACTCCTAAATGAGGGTCCCCTGGCTATTGCACATACTGTCAGGTCATGAGTGAGGTGGAAGCATCTCCATCCCGGGATGTGTTCGTGCCTTGGCTGGGCAATGCCAAGCCCAACCTGGTCTAGTGATAATGATAGTCCTGCTTGGACTGTGAAGTTGGGCTGGAGACCTCCAGAGCTTTCCAACCAGCATCACAACAGCTTGGACCCAGCTTCAGACCTCAGCTGCGAACTGACTGTACTTGTAAGTGCTTGACATCCAACAGGTTGTACGCTGAAACCAGATCTCCTGCAGTATCTCCAAATCAGGCTTTGTTCGAAGCTGTTCCCCGTATCTGTTATTAGAGCGGAGATTTCCAGCCCGGTCTTCAGAGGAAGGACCCGAGCCTGCTTTCTGTGACAGTCAATGGGTGTTGAACATCCAAGGACTTCCTTATGTTTCTGGAGAGATGCTGTTTTGTCTGATTTTTTTTTTGTGGGTGTCTTGCGGGAATCGTAGGGACCATAGCCAAATGGGCAGTGTGCTACTGGTAGGGGAGTATGACTATGCCATGCCAGAAAAGTCAACCTTACTGGTAGAAAAGCTGATAAAATCACCACCAGTCTGCACACCTGAGCAAGCTCTGTGGCTGAGTTTCCAGGAAAAATGTCATGTGAGCACTCAGTATTTATTTACGCAAGAAGAAACTGTTGACTGCTTCCATGATGCAAAAGCCTGCTCTGTACCAGGAGGTTCACCTGCACCGGTACTTGCACAATAGGATCCCACCATTGCACTGGTCTGGAAGTTAAAATGCTGAGAGAGGTTGTTCCTGCTCATTAAGTGGAATAATTTAAGCCTGTGTGAGGCCCCTTCATACCCACACAGAGCTGTGGATGGGAGAGGACCTTCTCCGAGCTGGCACAGGGGACTGGCGGGGGGTCCCGAGGCTGGGTTGCCACTGCAAAGCTGGGTTGATGCCAGCTGCCGCAACGCTGGGTTGATGCCAGCTGCTGCAATGGGGGACACTTTGTGTCTCCAATCCACGACAACATCTGCCTGCTCAGCTTGAGGCAGCACGAACAAGCCAAAAGTCTCTGGTTTGTGTCATCCAGAGAGATGGTTTCCTATTCTGGCAAAAACATCCCTGCTGGTATAAGCTGTCTCCTCCTGTATTGACACAGGGCAGACAAAGCCTCTGCAGCGCTGGCAAGCCACAGCGTGGTGCATCGCCCAGGTCTTCCCGTAAGTCAGGGGAGGCTCCTGCATCTCCAGCTGCGCGTGCTGAAAGCCCGGCATGTGTGCTGGGATGCTCCGTTGTGGTGGCTTGGCCATGCTATGTAGGTCAGGTCTGAGCTGCATGGGGGGGGAAGATGTGACGCTCCGTAAAAGCTAGTCCTAACCATATGGCACTCCTGTCTTGTGCCCGCTCATCGCAACTGAAGAAATACACATTAAATGACCACCTTCCTTCCTGCAGCTAATGAGAGGAACGAGAGGAGCGGGTTCTTGTTTCCCAGCCCCTCAAACCACACAGCCTCCGTTGGGGGGAAGGGAGCCTGTTTCTCTCACCGGAGCTCAAACCGCATTAAAGCTGGCCAAGACCTTAATCTAAAACTTACGAGCTGAAAGAAAAAGCGTGTGGGCAAGCAGTGTTGTCCTTTTTCCCTGCTCTCCCTTCGTGCCTTAGCTGAACAACCCCAGGAGAGGCAGCAATGGTGCCAATGCTGACAAGGTCTCCAACAGGCAGTGGCCAATATTCCTTGAGAAATCCAGGCATTACCAGGTTTCCCAACTAATTTCTAGGCCAGAGAAGCTTGCTTAAACATCCTTGGGTGGTTATCCAGAACGAAGGAAGCAAACGTCCCCTTCTCAGTCCCAAAGCAGCAGGCCAGGTCTGGTAAAAATAGATTTGAGCAAAATAACTTGCAGCCAGGAGGGCTAAATTTCCACTGACATCACCAGGTCTGCATGTGTCCTGTTTGAAAGTGCCATTTCTGTCCATCTCAGGAATCAGGGATTCCGCACATCCCCCTTGGCTCAGGGTGGACAGTTTTTTTCAGGGTTACAAGGGAGGAACATGAGGCTAGATCCTCAGCAGGTGTAAGTTGTGTGCATGCATGATGCCCCATCCTACTCCACCTCCATCCTGGCCAACCTCTCTTCTGGGCAAGACTAGGTGGCTGAATGGCTTCAGCAAAAGCAGAAGCAAGAGAGTCTTCCAGCCCTGGGAAGAAGGATCTTCTGGAGGGGCAGTGGAAGACCAAGCAAGAAGCCTGGAGCACCTCTGTGGTGGCTACCAAGCCTCTCTGTGTAGGACCCAAGGTCTACAATCCCTTTCCAGTCCACAAGAACCCAGCTGTCACAGTCCATGGGCCCCAGGGGCGGATTTGGCTGACTGAAGGTGGGTGTGGGCTGAAATGCCATCTAAATCCATGACCAGCTGATGGCCCTAGGCTCCGGCAGGAGCTTACCGTTTGCGGTTAATAAATGACCTAAGTACAACAAACACATCCCCCAGCTACTGCCTTCCCCATGGCTTCCTTGTCCTCAGAGAAACGTGGCTATTCCGTGCCCTGAAGACAAATTCCTCTGCAGTCACTGGCGCTGGACCATGACTGGGAACGCGTTTCCCCAGTGGGTGAACCAGTGGGTTTGTTTCCACTCCCTGCCCTAGCTACTAGCTCTCTTGCTTCCATTTCTTTTGGCCGTGCATGGCCAATTCCCCCTTTCTCAGCTCTCTAAACTCTGCCTGGGGTCTGCTTCCCAGCCACCGAAGGATTCAGGCTTGCTTCATCTCCAGGCTCGTACTCCTCAAGCCATGCACTGGCTCAGAAAATGAGAAGAAAAGGTCTTCATGCCCCAGCTTTGCAACCTCAACTGGTGGCAGGATGGTCCGGAGCTAGGAGTCACCCCTCCCTGTCACCTATTAGTCCTAAAACACAGCAAGAAAAGACCCAGGTTTGGCCAGGCAAGAGGGAAGGAAGAGGGCAGGAGCAGAAGGGTACACAGCCATAATACATGCTGCAGGTACGGGGTGATGCCTCCAGGATGTTTATCAACCTTTTCCCCTGAATATTTGCAGTCAAGGCAGGGTTTACTGGTCATGACAGGGGACTCTGTCCCTTTTGACCAGCACTGGTGGTGGAGGAAGCCTATGTCTTGGAGGCACCTGTGTCTCTGACCTCTGTTGCCTGTCCAGCCACAGGAGAAAGGCGGTGGGACAGAGAGAATTTGAAGCAACAAAACTGAAAACCTCAGAAGGGATCCGCAGGCAAAAATCACTCTGGTTTGGAAGCATTTTTGGCTGGAGACCTGCAATCACCCTGTGATTTCACCCTGGCAGAAGTGATTTTGTTGGTCACCTGGGAGACCTTCGTGCACCCTGGAGCAACCTTTGGAGCAACAGAAGCATTTGTCTCCCACCAATCCTTCATCCCTACAATGACAAACTGCAGTTTTCTTCTCTGGTTCACTTGCAGCCTCAGCATCCCCCAGCCCCTTCTTGGGGAGGGGGCAGTGGGCTTTCCGTGCAGGTGCTCCTCCACAGCGTGCTGGATGGAGCAGATGGCTGCCCAGCGTCTGCTGACGTCCAAGCCACAGTAGATGCCAGGGCTGGGGGGAGACGTGGCTCCAACGTGACCCCCTTCCAGTCCATCAGGCGGAAAGGTGGACAAGGGCCTTTTCCCAGCCCCGCTGAAGCCAACGCAGCAGATGCAAAGCCATCAAGTCCTTTTGCTCCTTCATCGATGAGGCAGATGGGGAAACCCAGGAACGGGCTTTCTACAAAACTGCCCTTCTGCTTACTGTCCAGTTGGCCTACTGACCTCAGCCCATCATCTTCTGAATAAGCCATAGAGAGTTTAGGGTGAAAACTGAAAAAAAAGAGTTGAGGGGAAAGTAGGGGATGGGCCAGAGAGGGAAAATTTCCATAACTGCATAATAAAAGCTGATTACATAAGGGCATCTTGCGTCATCTGCGGCTGGCATCTCTGGAGAAGTAATTACATCTGCACCACACATCTAAAGAAAATATTATCACGTTAGCTTCCAAATCCTATAATTAGCTCTTGCAAGATATGTGCCAGGGGCTTTATCATTTCGTATACATTGGCTATAGAGTTAGACACAGATATACGGACTTTTTTTATTTGCCAGCTAGGAAAATATTTGGAGTTTAGTGTGACAGCTGACCTGAGTCCCTGTGGAAAGGGTGGCTCTGAGGTTTCGAAATGGTGTGTAAAGAGTGAAATATTTTCGTGGTCTCCCTCGGTGCCTGTTGGGCTGGTGGGGATCCAGCAGGAGGGCAGGAACAGCAAAGCCAGGGCTTGGCTTTCCCTTCTCCTTCAAATGCTCTTTGATTTCTACCCTGGTGCTCTGAACCTTGGGAAGCCATTTTTCACTTGCTAAATAAACGACCTGATTTGCAGGGAGGTGTTGTTCTCACAGGTTTCTGGGCTCTCTGCTCTGTCATATTAAACAAACCCTTTTGCTCACCCAACTTTGGACTTCAGAACCAGCTTTGGGCTTTGAATGCTTCTCCCATCCCTCCAGATCCTCTGCAAAAGGAAGATCATGCTTTGAAATGAATGCAGAAGTTGCAGATGACTTGGTTTGACGGAGGGCTTTTCATGTACACTGTCTTGCTGGTGGAGCTGGAGGTGGCCACGGGACAAGGAATGGATTACGCTGTCCTCAGATGGAAAAATGTCCTCTCTATCCTGGACTCATAGAGAGGGGTGACAAATCCTCCCTGTTTCTCTCTTTTGCATTTTTCCACCTAGAAGATACAGGGAACTGGAGGATGGAGAAAGAGGAGGACTACAAAGCTCAACAGAGCTGTAATTAGGGCCAGATCTACTGAAACCCCGCGAGCTGCCCTGTGACGGCTAAATAAACAACCCAGCAGACGCGAGGGGAGACCTGCCCAGAAGGAAGACCATTTTGCTGCTGTTTACCATCACTTTCAGGAGCTGCAGGACCTCTGGTGTCAGTGATCAGAAATGGTCTTTCCAGGAAAGGAAAACCCATAGGGTCAGACAGCACACCAAAAAAAAATCCATGATGTTTCTATCTCTGCTGACCTGTCTCCAGCCCACACCTTCTTGCAATGCCCTGGTGTCCTCTTGTGCTTTTCCTACAACACCCCATGACGGATACAAAACCATTCTCCACTGCCCCATCAGCCAGATGACCATCACCTGTCAAAATCTGATGGGCAATGGCCCAGTCCTTACTGGAAAAATTTTTTCTCTCCCATTACAGGCTTTTATGCCTTCTATTGCTCACCTGAGCTATGGGTTGATGGGGTACCCCATAACGTGATGTTGTATTGTGGTTTGTGCCTGCACCTCCAGGGAGAAAAACCTGCTGGCGATGCCCTCCTGCCCTAACCCTGCTTACGTCTGGTTTTCACTTTGCTTGTTGCCAAAGCAGCCTTTGGTTACAAATGTGAGAAAAGGCTTCAAATGGTTTTACGAGGGCAGGGGTTAATTAAGCGTGTAGATAACCTGCTAAGCAAACAGTCCTTGAGACGCTCCACCTCCAGCCTGCCAGCGCTGCTTCTGCTACCAAGAGGAAAGTGGCATTAGGCTCCCAGGCTACTGCTTCCACCTCAGTGATCCTGGGGAACCATTAAAAAACCCATCTTCTTCAGAAATTATTTTCTCCCCAGCATCAGTGTCACGGGGAGAAGATGGGGAATGACACCCCAATCGCAAAGCAATGGGCATGTCTTTCTGAGTGGAAGGGAGAGAAAGGTGGAGAAGGATGGCATGGGAGTGGGGAGAAAGGGAAAGTGATTTTGTAAATGATTTGCAGAGGAGAAAACAAGCTCCTGGATATTTTCAAAGGGACACAGCAATTCTCAGTTCAGGCTCTAGAGAGGACGAGGAGGTATGGCCAAGGACTTGGACCCAGCTAATCTTGTCTAAGCTAACCATACCCATCCCTTGCTCACCATCAACCAGGAGAGGAGAGCAGATCTACCAGGTCAGGTTAACACTGACCGAGCCCAGATCCTGTCTCCTGGTGGTGGCCAAAAGCCTAAGGCAAAGCAGAAAGAGCAGGGCAAGCATATCTAATATTTCTCCTCCAGCCTCCACTGTTTTCATATCTCCCATTAACCACATTTTTTCCAGGCTGAAGAGTCCCAGCCTGCTTCTCTTGCAGAATCCATGCCAGACCCTGCCACGTTCCTCCTAACCCATTCCTGTCCCACTCCCATCACAGCTGATGCCCTCCCTAGCCTTTCCTCCCCCGTGCACGTCCCTGCACCTCTCCTGGTGAAATAGTCTCCTGTCCCACACACAAAGCTGATTTTCTTCCTTAACCACCTCTGGGACATCAGGCTCCTTTCGGTCGTTGATAACCAGTTAGTGCCAGATCAGCAGGAACCAACCCATGAGGAGATGGTCACCACATTCATTTTGGGCTTGTGCTGAAGTAGGGAGCTGTCAGCCAGGCACTGCAAAGCTCCTTATGGCCAGGGTCAAGTCCCAAATGCTTCTGCTCCTGTCTCCACATCAGGCAGTAAGACGCCTTCTCCAAACTCAGTGATGTCCTTGACACCCATATATGTCCTTCGGATGGAGCTTGAACACTGGATTTTCATTTACAGCATTGCTTCCCTTCCTCACCTCTAGCCCAAACCCGATGAGCATCTCCTCCAGAGCTGCAAATCCACCAGAGGCAGATGCTCGGGTCAAGCTTATCTGCTCTCCCCATCCTATCCGCATCTCTCGCAGCAGCGAGGTGTGTAATCATCCACATCCCATGCACAGCTCACGCCTTCTGCTGGTCCCCAAGCTTCAAACACGTTTTAGGAAAGACCTTTAACCTCCATCTAGCTGGTGTTTCCACCACATGTGAAGGCAAGCGTGCTGTGGGTACTGACACACTTCAGCATCATGGGGAGTGGGTTAGGGAGCTGGGAAGAGCTTGCAGGCAAGAGGGGCTTCAGCTCAATTTGCACCGGGGCTGTGGGGGCAAGTGTGTCCTAAAGCAGACCCCAGCCTCTCTCAAGGTCATGCCAAGGACAAGGCTACCCAAAGGCAAATGCAAAGAGCAAATGACCTCTAGATGATGCTTTGAGACCCCTTATTCTTCCATTATGAGAATTATTCCCCCTGATAGTCGTGATTTTACAGACCCTTATATATAGACCTCCTCCTCAGTCATGTCTTTCCCAGGCTGGACTTTTTTAGCCTAGATAGTTGTTCTCCATAAAACCCCACTGCCTACTCTTTTCCTTTCTCTGTATCCTTTCCAATCCTATTGTATCTTTTGTGGGATTTTGTGACCAGAAATCATGAAAGAGTAAAGCAAGGCCAGGGAGAAGCTCCTAGATGTTGGTTTTAAGCAGCCTTGTGGTACGTGTCAAGTGGGGGTCCTCTCCTCTCTGAGCATGGACCACACTTCAGCCCTTCAAAGCATCCTTTTTTTTCCCAGTTCCAGCAGGTTTGCATACATTGCTCAGCTTGGCACGGCCACCTTGCACTAAGCAAATAGCCAATACACCCTGGATCAGGCCAAGGATCCATCTGGGATCTGTCCAGCCCCCACTGAATGAGAACACTTTGGTGACCAAGCCTCACACCTCCACCCCAGCTCCTACCACCATGCTTTGTGCTGTCCATCCAACCTGAATCAGCCCAGCTTCTATGGCCTAAAGCCAGGCAAAGTCTCCCGATGCTTTGTGCTGGTACTGGGCAAAGATGTGCAAAGGGAGAAGGTTGAACCAACACCTGGTCTCACCACTCCTGTATTTTTTTCTCAGCCCTGCCTCAAGCTTAGGGCAGCAGGATGCCTCAGATGTGCGTGTAAAATGGGAAGCACTTGTGAAACAAGCTCCAGAGGAGCTTGGCACATGTTACAAGCTTGCACTTCATATATTTGGGGCCAAATTCATCCCGGCACAGCATCCTTATTAATTTGTCTGGGCTGCGAGCAATCCCACGCCGTTCATCTCACCTGTGCTGCTGACAGGGACTGCCGCGGGACCTGCCTGTACAAATACCAGAAGTATTTTCAGCATTTTTCCTCTGTAGGTTTTTAAATGAATCCATGCTGATGAATTACTCAGACATCCCCAGGAGGCTTTACAAGAGCGTTGGTGGATTTGGGGCAGCGCTTCAGACAGCTTGCAGTTGGGAGCAGGACCACAGCTGTGGCCAAATGACACGCAGATATCGATCTCTGTCTCCTTTTAGCGTGGAAAGGAGGAGCACTTAGCCAAAACCCGTCAGGAGGCAGGTAAAGGAAGAAATCAGGAAGAAAAGGAAGAAACCCATTGCTCATGCAGTGGTAGCTGGCCTGGGGAACTCCCTGCCACAGGAGGCAGTTGATGCCCAATGGGTACCTGGGTTCAAGGGGAAACTTGACAAGTTCATGGACCAGAAATCCATCACGAGCCAGTGCAAAATGCACTGAGGTCAAATTTGGGATTGTATTGAGGGAATATAAAGCAGGCTGTGAAACCGACCCTTGTCTATCTATCCTTGCCCATTGTTGTATTGATTTTCCTTGCTGTTCATCCCTAAAACACTAAGTGCTCCCACCATGTCCCAGGAAGGCAACAGGTTGGAGAAAGAGCTGGGAAAACTCAAATGATCATAATCCAGAGGGTCTTGTGTGCATGATACTGAAAAAAAACACCCACAAAACACCTTAATATTTTGCTAAAGAAAAATAAACCAGGAAATTTTCTAAACTGAGGATAGATTACCTGGCATGAAGGCAGCTAAATTTGTGTCACTTGCCTGGCTTAATTTCTTACATGCTGAAAATGCAGAGTGAATTTTTCAGTAGGACCATCCTGCATGCAGTCTCCATGAAAAGACATTTCACTGTTGGGGAAACCTTCTCTTTCTTGTTTCAGTCCAGGGCAGCCAAGGCTGGGTATGAGCAAGACAGCAAGGAGGGCACATAGCTCTGGACAGGAGAGCGTCGGGCTGGGCAGATGTGGGAGCAAGATAGGACAAGAAACTGGTCTCCAGCAGGAAGGTGGGATGGTGGGGAAGGGGAGATGGTGGCTGCCATTTCGGGCATGCTGGGAGAAGAAAGAACATCGCTGGGAAAAGGCAGCTTGGCCCCTGAGGAAGAGCTAAGGACACAAATCCCCTGGTAAGGACAAGTGAAACACAGTGTGGTGGATCATGGGCCACCCAAACTGTGGTTGCCCTGGGGCAAGCACAAGGAATGGCTCGGCTCACAGGCAACGCTGTCCCAGAGCCTGGCTGGAAGCTGGACAAGTCCCGTGATGCCACGCTAGCAGGTAGATAAGCTGGAAGAGTCAGCGGGCTGTGTTGACTTCCAGAGAGGGGATGCCAAGAAATTTAGGACCTGGTGGCTCACCAGCACACCAACCCAGGAGTGACAGCAGGCAGGGCAGCGCGGGTGTCACAGGTACACTGAGCTTCAGAGGAGGACACGGCCACGTGAACGTGGCTACACGATGCCAAGTGGTCCTTAGACCCAGGAGGAGTGAAAGCTCTGGAGAAGCTCTCCATGACTCGGTGAGGAGCTTTTTAACTCGGTACCTGTGCATTTCTAGTAGGGGAATCACCCTGGTGCAGACAGACCTCCGAGCACTTGAAGAAGTGGATAGGCAGAGCTTGGACAAAACATCTCTGCGTGGTTTCTTGCCTTGACTCCGTGGCTCTTAACGGCCTCTTCCTGGTCACCTTGATCCTGCCTCCTTCATCCCCTCATCCTAGGAAGCACCACCCTGTGAGGCTGGCACCTATTTGCCTTGGGAAGGGTCTTTTTTTGCCTGCTTCTAGTCCGGCACTGTCTCTGAAGAACCATTATTGCTAATGTCAGCGTTGCATTGATGATGGTTGTTGAGCTATGCCTTTGACTTCACTCCCGGTCTGAGGTGGCTGCACCACAAATGAGGCACTGCTGAGATGCCGGTCGTGGGAGGAGGGAGAGGGGTTAAACACCCCCAAATGTCAGTGGTCTTAAAAATAGCCAGACTTTTCCCGCTCACATTGACTCACCCGTCGCAGACCGCAAATTCCTGAGACACGTCATGGGCTGTGGGGAAATTGCCTTTCTCTGGGCTGCTCCAAACAGACTGTGTGTTTGTCTCTGGAGTGACCCTTGGTCATCCTCTGAGGGACAGCCCTGTCCTCACAAGCATGCGAGGGGGTGGGAGGGTGGGAGATGGGGCAGATGTGTCACCATCCCAGCAGAGGTGGGCTTGAAAGGAGGGTAATCTGAGCACCCTCACTGTCTTCTCCTTCTCTAGGGATTTGCTGGGGTCCCTGTTGGGGTTCAGCCCTACCAGTGGGGTTTTCTATACCTGCAGGTGCTCTCCTCCACTGCAGTAAGGTCTCCAACAGAAAGCAGGACCTTGTGTGTGTCCATTCCCACCAAACTGGATTTCAGTTGTCTCTGGTTTGAAATCCTCCAGAATCTGGTCCCTTCTCTGGCTCGCAGTCCTCCCTCATCTATTCCTGAGTGCCAGAGCTTTAACCCCACATGGGAATGGCTCGAAGGCCCCTTCTCAAAAAGCCTCACTTAGGGGTTCCAGCTAAAGAGTAGAGATGCAGGAAAGACACAAGCCCAATTATTTTGGAGATGCGGGGACCAAGAGTCTGTCCAGCTGCCTCCGGCCATCCAGCTGGGATCGCAGCAGGGGCAATGCAGCCTCTGAAAGCCACCAGGCAACTGCAGGAGCCCACAAAGCCATGGGGTCCCGTGGACCAGAGACGTGGTGACCGCAGGAGATGGGGTAGAGGAGGGGGTCCATGTTGTGTTTAAGGGTATTTAAGCCAGACGCAAACAGTTGGGTGAGCTTTGGTGCCAGCCAACTCCCTTCTCCCTGCAGGACCCCATCCTGTCTTGCTCAGCCCTTCCCACCAAGAGACGTCCCCTCTTCAGCACCCAGATCCTCATGGTCCTAACCCAACCTGCCCAAAGCTCTGCGGTTTGGTCACCGGGGGCCCTCTCCCACCAAGAGAAAGGTGCAGAAGGGTGTACTCACATCTCCTGCCCTGCTAGGTCCCACTGGTGTAGAGACACCCAAGCCACAGCTGCAGCTGGGGTTAAAGGAAGTGTTGTCATTGATACTTTGGGAGCCACTTCCTTCCCCTCCCCTCCTCCAGAATAGCTTTTTGTCTTTGGGTTTATTTTCTTTCTTTCATTAAAAAGGTTTGACCCTGATGTGTTTTGAATGGATTCAAACGTGGCTTTGAATGCCTCTTGGGATGTGGCTTTTTTGGGTAAGAGAGGGAGGAGGGAATTTCATTGTGTTCAACCTTGCAAACCTTTAGCAAGGAAAAACATCACCTTCTGCTACTGCTATTGCTCTCTGCCTGGGTCTGTTTCTCTCTGACAAGTCCCGTGTCCTCACCCAACTCCTCCCTTAGATCAAACGAGCCAGCCACCCCCACGCATGCCACTCATCCTTCGCAGAGCTGTTCAACAATAGCTCCACCAGCAAAACTCCTCTGCAGCGGTGAAAATGCGGTATCCGTCTCTTGGCCAGCTCATACCTGGCCGGGTCTGACGCAGTCTCTTTATGAGCTGCCAGGGGTCTTCACCCCTCTGCTGCAGCAAATACAAGTCATCACAAAGTCCCAGCGTGTCCCTTGTGCTGCTGACACCTCATGGATGGGTCCAGCTGCTTCTTGCGTGTTTGGAGACTCAACCACCAGGTAAATGGTCCAAACCCAGCATCTCCCTTGGTATCCACCACTGCCTGCTTTCTACCTCTGCCAAGTGCTCAGAATGCATCAGAGATGGTCACAGAGGGTAATGGGAGCCTCAGGTGATGCCGACACGCAAACCTGGCTGCAGAGATGGGTTGCATCTGCTGTGACCGTGACACTTGGCCCTGGGACTCCCTATGGACCCCTATGTGATTTCAGAGGAGGACAAGTGACCCACACAGATGGCAAGGTGACAGCATTCTGCAGCCAGGGTCGCTGGCAGTGACTGATGGCGTTACATGTGGTTGAGACCTGTTTATGATGTTTATTCAGCCAGTGGATGCCCAGCTAATAATTTCATCCTCTTAAAATAAAGAATAAAAGGTCTGGCTAACAAACTGGCCTTTTGGCAGCACTGGCAGAAAGCCAAAGGGTCTTGGAGATCCCAGTTTCATCTGGGCTGTCTTTTCTCCATCCAAAATACAGAAGAATGAACATTGGCTACCAGGACAAGAGCTTGTTGGTATTTTGGCTCAAGAAAGTTGTGGCATTTACTCTGCAATTCAGTTTGCAATGAATGAATCCCCTTCCCACGCAATGGCCATATCAGATCTCTGCTGGAGGTTCATGGACAACAGGGAGGAAGCGACTTTTGATTTGATTTTGCAAAATGAAGAGCAGTGAAATAACCGAGCTGCAGCAGCGTTCCCTGTCCCCAAGCTGGAGATCAGAAAATTGTTGATAACAACAGAGAAAAGGCAGAAACGCTCAATAATTTCTCTTCTGGCTTTGGCAAAAGCAGGCTGATGTTCTCATATTGCACAGGGGCAACAAAGTGCTTTCTAGTCCATTAGTAACCTAGGAAGATACTAAATGGCATGGCCTAGGGATAAACATTTTTAAACAGCAGGCTTAGACTAATTTGCTCCCCAGAGTCCCCTAGAAGCAGGGTGAGGAGTGGTGTGGCCTGCTGCTCATCCTCTCTAAATAGTCCTGGGATTTCTCTCTGATCCCAGAAGACCGGAAAGATGATAATTGCAGGGCAATATTGAAGAAAAGGGGGAAAGAAGAAGAGCTGGAGTGATGCAGCTTAGCCCGGCAGAAAGTGATGCAGGACTGGAAGGATGGAGCGTGGGAAGCTGTCAATATAAATAGATGGCTCATGCAAAATAGGACTTTGCAGATTCGTTCAACTTCATCTGGGGCAAATTGTATTAGATGACCCAGGCAGCTTCACAGATGGAAATATGCTCGTGTGAGGTGCTTTGGTTTGGAATGACGTGGTTATTCTGGTTAAAAAATGAGTATGAGTTATCATTAAAGTGTATGATGGGGAGTGGTGAAGTGATGGATATTGACTGGATGCCAGGTGGGTTGGGACAGGGGTGTTTCTATCCGGGCTCCATGGAGGTCCTCCCAGTCTCCATCCTCCCTGTGCAGCTGGTGCTTAGAGAAAAAAGGACTAGGAAGAGGGAAAACTCAATGATCATTCCCCATATTTCCCCTGCCATAAAGCTTTTCAGGGATAACTCACACCCAAGGTTGTCTTTGGACCCCCCAAAGCGTTCGATGCCATCAGAGGGCACTCACTCTCCATGACACTGCCTGGTCCTTCTTCATTCAACCTACTCGTGTTTTGTCCTCCCTGGCAGTGAATTTTGCAAGGGAATTATGCCCTCTGAGAAAAACTACCTCCTTTGGTTTATCTTTAGCCCAATATTTGAGTGATCTCCAGTTGCATTTTGAGGAAGAGCAAAGAGTCGCATCCACTCATCACTTCATGCCACAGACAGGGACTTTAATCCATTTTAGGCTCTATAGTAGCTAGTCTGAATATGCTTGAAGTTTTGGTGCCTCTCAGGCACTCTGGGAATTAAAAATCATTGTACTAGGCTTTGGTTCCCCTCGTGTGACTCCTCTGCATCTCTACAAGTCACAGGGATACCTGTAAGAGGTGGCCCTGGAGCAGAAGCCATCTCACTGCTGCGATTCCCACCTCTTACGTGGGACACGCCAGCCACTGCCAACCCCAGAGGAGGCAGAATCTCCCCGGGGTAATTCATGCCAAGTACTGCAATCAGCTAATTAGCAAACAAGATCGATTCAAATGAAGTTAACAGTGTCAACAGCTATTATGCAAGCTTGCCTGTGCTGGAGTAAAGCCATCCTGGGAGGATCTGTGAGAGCTGTCGTGGTCAAAAAGCCCTCGCGGATGGGAAATGGGAAGAGGTAAAGGGGATGCAGTGGGTAACAGTGAAGCTAAGGGGGGGGGAAAAACATTGCTGAGACAAATTAAGGAGGAAAAGCGTCAAGACTGGAAAGCAATCCATGTAATTGCTTGCAAATAGGAAGGGGATGACAGGGATGATGCCCACCAGCCAGCCAGGTTGGGATGAGAGGGAGAAGTCAGCTCTTCATGGGGGAAAAATCTGGGCTCCTCTGTAGGGACCCCCCCCAAAAGGAGGGAAGCAGGGGGGAATTCTCCCCTCCCTGGCAATGCCAGGGTCAAACAGCCCGGGAAGAGCTCTGTCCCCCCCGGCCACAGGCATGGTGCAGAGGGCAGGAGGTAACGCTCACCCACATCCTCGACCTGCACCAGCACCAGCTCTGCGATTAAAAATGATTGCCACTTTTGGAACTGAGTTGCCAGGCTGGGCTTGCTTGGGATGCAACGATCTCCCGAGGGGAGTTAGAGCCAGGCTTGCTCCGTTTCTGTCTGTAAGCATCTCCTTTGGGAAATGCAAGCCTGAAACTGGATGGGGCTATCAGGGTGGGACGCGGAGCTCTGGGACCAGCTCCAACCCGGAGCCAGAGGCCAGCGTAAAGCCTGTAGAGGCATCGGCTAATCCTCCCTTAAGCCTGCTGTGATGGATTTAAAGGGTGTTTGTGTCGCTCGCCCCCGGGATCAAGATCCTTAGAGGATAAGTGTCCGAAGGAAATGAAGGGATTCTCCTTCCCGCAGCGGCGGGGCATGAAACAGAGACACGGCCCCCACTGGGATGCACTGGGGGGGCTGGTGTTATCTCCTGCACGCTCCCCCTCGGAGGATGCCTGCTGTCATCTTGTGATGGACTTTCGGGCGGGGAGTTTTGCTGCCTGGCTCTGGAGCTGGCAGATGCCCTGGTTTTATCAAGGCAGCTGGCCCGGCGAAACGTTATCCGGCAACCCAAATCTCTGCCTGTCTCTAAAGCCTTGGAGGGGTGAAAAATTGCTTTTCACCCCCATGTCATGGGTGGAGAACTGAAGCAAAAGAATTTCACCCAGGTCCTGTCCTGCCCGGAGCTGGGGCTGGGGCTATAACCACCGGGCTGTCCTATCCAACCTCGACTTCTCTGCTCATTCACATGATGGGAACCATCGCAGGTAAAGCCATTAACACACTTCTGCTTCTTTGCGGGCCAAGGAGGAGGGGAAAAGACATCAACAGATTGATGGGAAAGTTCACTAAAGAAGGAACAATTAAATTTTCCAGCTTTGAGGAATAACCTCTGGGTGGTGGATGCATCCACACAACCCGATGCTGAGATAGCTGTGCAGGCTATGCGGGCATTTCGCATGGGGAGGCTGCTCAGGGATAGCTCGGGTGACTTGTAGGACTTGTTTTTAAAATAAACAGAACCCTTTTATTGCCTGAAACCCCACACCCCCGATGGGAGGAAATGTATTTAACCAAGAAATGCTACCATTAATCACCTCTGGAGCTTGAGACTTTGCTCACGCCTTGGCTGAGGGACCTCTTCCCAAAGCCATGTACCCACCTCCCGTGATGCTGGGCACAACCCAGTCCTGCTTGGAGCCGGAGCGGGTCCTTTGCCACTGGGCTGGCTGGTCCTACTCGCCCAGCACGTCGCAATAAGTGGGAAATAATCCCTCCTTTCTTTTCCGGCTATCAGGAATGCACCACACCTGGTGCCCCTCAGGGAGTGTTTGCAGTCCTGGCGGGCGCCTGGACTGGATTGTTTGCCCAGGGATTATTATTTTTTTTAATATTAAAAGCTAATTTGGGCCCCTGAGAGCGTGGAGGGGAAGACAAAGCCCTTGGCAGGCACTGAGGAATGTGGGTTGGTTTGGCTGGTCCTGGCTGCGTCGCACAGCCCTCCTGAGCTGCAGATCACAGGTGAGATGAGTTTGTTTGGGCTCTGCTGGAAAACAGACTGGTCGTTGCCTGGCGGGGGGATTACCCGCCCCAAACACGTGCAGGTTGCACATTCACTGCTTTAGCCACAAGATCAAGTTTCAAAATAACTCATCATAGTCCCCAGTTTAGTTCCCACTCAGTACAATTCCTTACCATTGCTTCCCTGGGCTCGGGGGGCTGCAACTCAGTCCAGCAGAGGGAAACTGAGGTCTGCAGGGTTAAGGAACATGTTAAAGTCCACACGAAATGCCAGTAGCAGAGCACGAAACAGAGAACGAACTTTCCACTCGCTTAACACCACTAAACCCACTCCTGGCTGTTGGGGACATCCTGATCCCCAAAGAGATCAACCCCTGGGGTCTGCAAATGCAACTGCAACTGCATCCCGGCTTGGAAAACCACCGGGAGGGAGGAAGAGTGTAGCAGCAGGGAGGAAGAGCGCAGCAGCCCGCAGATCGAAGGAAAGAGGAGAGCAAAATCCTGCTGCGCAATGGCTGGCCGGGGACCAGCTCGGCAGCAGTGATTTATTATTTACATTACAGGAGGAGCTGGAAGCCGTGGAGAACATCAGGGTCTCCCTGAGACTGGCACGAGAGCCGTGCTTTATGGGCTGTATTCGGCTTGCTCCCGGAGATGGGTATTTATGCCCTTGCTGAGCTGAAACTGGGTGGAGCTGTGGCTTCTCTTAGAGGCTTTTTGAGAAATGTATTTATCTGAGGAGAGAAAAATTTGAGCCAAGCACAGGTCCTGGTCGTTCCCAGAGCCCCCCTGCCCTGGGCAGGGAGAGCAGGACCACCGTGCGTGGGGGAGGAGAGCCGTGGGAGCTGGGGAGCTGCTCTGTGCAGGGCAGGGGGATGTGGGGGTGCAGCTTTGCCCATCCCAGCCCAGCAGCCCTGATGGTTTTGGGGATGTTTTCATCCTCTCCTTTCTGTCTTGGCCTCTCTGAGCCACCCTGAGGAGCCATCCCAGCTGCCTCCCATTACAGAGACAGCCCTCCCTGCCTTTCCACCCCGCAGCTTGGAGTAATCACCCCAGGTGGACAACAGCAGGGCAAGATACACGGTCCGGCCAAAACAAACACCAACATGTCCCTGTCCCCTGTCCCCTCTCTCCCATCCCCTTGGAATTCCTTGCATCCCTTGACGCAGAAGACCCCACTGCAGGGAAATGTCTGAGGTGGGATGGCCGGTCCTCCCATCCCCAACATCTCAGGTGGGATGGCTTGGCTGTTACTCCAAGTGCTTGCGAAGGGCAGAGCAGAGGATGTAATGAAGGCAACGGTCCATGGGGAGTGGAACGAGCTTGTACTAGATCAGCTGATATAATTAGAAAGCAGGGACAAGGAGATGAGCTCCTGTGCCCGAAAGCTGGTCTGTTTTTTCCAGCTCCAGCAGCTGGGCTAATAAAAGCTCTGACCTCCCCTTGTGCATCATCTCCAGCGCGTGTCTGCAGGGTACTGCGATGGCCGTGAGCTCGGGGACGAGCTCCCATCCTTCAATGTTTCCAGGGTTGGGGCATCTACAACCTCTCTGGGCAACATCTACCACCATCAGTTCAGCCAGTACCTCTTGCCCCCCTTACCCTGGGCCCACCAAGAATGGGCAGTGTTAGTCCTTCCCAAAAACCACGCAGCTGGGGATGCTCACCCAGTTGACTTTGCCTACCAGTTTCATGCCCAGGTTGTCTCTCTGCGTGCTTTGGTTCAGGCAAGAACCCCAAAATGGCCCCAAAATGACAACCCTCTTGCAAGACCCTCAGGCTATGTTCTCTGGTGATGGTGGGCAGGAGCTGGTGGATTTGCATGGGAACATCTCCACTAAATCCCAACTGCGCAAGCCAGGGCTTCCCTGTGGAAGGAGGAACTTGCTGAGAGATCTCCATTCATCTGCAAACCCACCTTGTCTCCTCTGCAGCACTTAGTTCCTAATAACCCCCCAAAACTTGTAAACTGGCTCACAGCAAGGATTTAGCAGGATTTAGCGCCAGGAAAACAGGAAAACCCTGGCCACCTGGAGAGTGCAGACCATGACCGGGCAGACAGGGGCAAGCAATGTCCCTGCTGAATTTATGGGACATAGCCACCCGGTTTGGAGAGGAAGAGGTCCAATGCTCCCTGCTGCTTGGCCTTGGGGCTGGAGGGAAGGAAACATGGAGAAACACTGAGCGATATAAGGTCTACAACAAGGTATGTTGAAAACCTGTGCCTATACAGAAGAGCAGTTCTATAGGTATATAGGAGAGGCGCATCGATGCAGGATGAAACCCAAGTGAGTGCACTAGGCTTGCTTTCACCTCCCCTGCAAAATAAACACCCCCATCCCATCCTCCTTCCCAATTTGACCCTGGCAGACATGGATCTGGCAGGCATTGGTCTGCTTGTGGAGCTTCCCAGCAGGGAACCAGTTTCCCCCCAGGATTCACTAGGTGCTGGACACACAGTCAGAAACTGCTTATCCCAGTTTTTTTTTCCTGGCTTGGATCATTATTATTGTTACCGGTGCTGGGCTTCCAAAGGAAAACATGTCTTTGGGCCACATACCAAGGGATTTGGTTAATTCGTCACCCGCAGACGCACATATATTTATTTAAAAGCGCCTCTTGTTATGTTACTTGGCAACTTCTGAGCCTGTGTATTTCTCCAGCTGATAAATATTTGTGAGGCTGGTTGTGTGAAGAGTGGCATGTGTTAATAATATGATCATCTTTCTTCTGAGCTTCCTACAAAGAGAACAGGCTCTCTAACATCAGTCTAAACCTGGAGCATCTCGCTGGCCCACGATCAGGATTTGGCCCCAAAAGAAAGGGAGGGTTGCTTGTCTCCATACTGGTGTGAGGATGAGGTGTATGAGTTCATTTTGCGTCGACAAATGCTGCAGTTCAGACTCCAGCAGCACCCACTGGGACCAGCTGAGGACCAAAAGGCTAGAGATGGCTGTTGGGTGGGTGGTGGGAGCGGGGAGGATGCTAAAGGGCATGCAGGGGCTCAGAAAGCAACCAGAAAAAAATCATGGAGCAAAAGGGAAAGCTCGGATCATTGAATAAATCCCATAACTGCCAACTGCTGGAGGCTGGGAGAGTTTCTCTGATGTCTGAGCTAGCCCAGGCTGCTGTAGGTGTAGCCATCCTGGATTCTTATGTGCACGAGAGCTGCCCATGGTCTACATCCTCCAGTGAGGCTCTGGCTGCTGAAGGCATGTTATCCCATGACCCCCCCCCCCGCCTTTCATCCAAAGGAAACCCCAAAATGCTTCCAGCTGCCGTGACTACTCCAAAACTCGATGCGCACAGGTAAGAAGGAAGGTGCCAGCCATGGCAGCAGTCAATGGGGAGGAGGTGGAAGGCAGAGACCTGGCCACCAGGTCTCATCTTGGGTTGAACGCCAGCAAGGCTCAGACAGAACTTGTCCTTCTGACTCAGGAGCCAGATAAAACCAGCAGGATCCACATATTCACTGCAAAAACAACTTTGCGAGGAGGAAACTCAGCTAAGATCACAGGGAGCCTGATTTCAAGCCTTGCAGCAACTCCGCTGAGACGAAGCAGGAGCTTCTGCAGCTCCTCCGCCAGGTCAAGGGGACTTTCAGCTCCCTCTGCCAGGAGAGCTCTTGGCTCCAGCCAACCCTGGATTATAAGGCATAAGCCATCTCCCTCTTTCCTGATAGCTGCTTTAACACTTGTGTTTGCTCTCCTTGCTGTTTCAGGAGCTACGTGGACCTTCTTGCACCCCTGGAAGGTGAACCTCCTCCTGGCTGTGTTCTCCCTGCCTGGTCCCCTCCTGTTCTGGGACCACCACTGTGAGGGTCTCAGGAGAGATGTCCTTCTCACCCACCACCCCACCAAGATGTGTTCCCGCAGGAATAGCGGGAAAAGGCAAAAGTCCAGCCCTTGGCTTCCAAAAAATGGGGGGTGTCGGCATGGTCCTTTCCCCCCACGATGGTGCGTGGGGCCATGGGGCAATGGGAGAGCTGAATTTCGGGTGCAACATTGCTCCGTGCTGGGAACTGGCTTATTGCAGGGTCTCAAAGAGCTCGGACCACCACCACCTCCAGGATGGAGCATCACAGCCTACCTGTGGCTCCTGGTGCCACCATGTCCTGTACGAAAAGGACTCCCAGGCTGCGGGAAGCACAACCAAAGGAGGAATCCAGCGACCCAGCGTGGGGATAAAGGCTTTACCCACGGAGGAGAAGCGTGGGTGAGCCAGAGGTTCTGGAGGGGGGTGCCTGCCTGCACCCCCCAGCCTGTGGGGCAGGGACATCTGGGCTCCTGGACGCGTGCCTCCATTTCACTTTCAGAGCCCTCAAATAATAACCGTGTTTGCCAGCTCCTGTGACAAGAATGACTAATGGGGAAAGATCCTCGGCGAAGGGAAACAAGAAATCTCCTCACTTCACCCTTTGTTTGCTGAATTTCTCTGACAGCCCCGGGGCATGGCTGGGCTTTCCTTGGTGTGCTCAGTTCCCCTTCATGAGAAAGCAGATTTTAAGCCCTACAACAGCTCCAGCAACACCCTCTTAACTCTTAAGCTTCCCCGTCGGGACATGACTCCCTTCAGAAACTTTTTGCAGCCCGGTTTGTCCAGATTCCTGCTCCACGCCGAGTTATCATGCAGCGAGTGCCTCTGCTGATGTAACGTGGTTTTCACAGCGCATTTGGAAACCACCCTCCCCATCTGCCTTTTTTTGCAAGGCAGGGGACCGTCTTTCCTCCTCTGGGGAGGGATGGGCGATCAAGAGATGCCCTCATTTTGCACCATGACATGGTGATGCCCCTGCGATGGATGCCGCAGTGGGTGCCCAGGGCTGATGCTGCAGCCCCCATGGAGGCTGGGGTTCTCCCAGTCCCATCTCTGGAAGGAAAAGCTGCTGCTGCCTCCCAAATATTTAGGGTCCCGCGATCAGATATTGGACTTTCAACTGCTTTTCTACCTCCTCCTTTTGGATGTGGGGGCTGGGGATTGGTCCCTTAGGACATCAGCCCAGTGACCCAGCAAAGAAGAGTTCAAGGAGGAGGGAGTCTCGTCCCTGTATGGAGCCCGTGCAGCCACACACACCGCCGCACCACTTTTTAAATGCCCACCCCTGCAGCAGCGAGCCAACGGGGGAAATTTCAGCCCCTCCACACATTCCTCCTCTGCCCCATTGTCATCACAAGGCCAACGCTCCCAGGACAACGTGCCTGGTTCCCTTGCGGGAGCCTGGACACCGCAGACGGGGAATCGCACCGCTCTGGCATTTCCACGCCTGTTTTCAGACCATTCGCCTCCCAACCTTTGCAGAAAATAAATTCCCCGGCCAGGCTGAACTTGGATGACAGCATCGCATGCTATATATAGCCGCGGCAGATCACTGCTCGAACCGGGGCCACACATAAACAAACCGCACGGTTCCCTGCGTGGAGAGGGGACGGGCGAACGAACCGCACGTGATGGAGGAGCCTCCCACCCCCGGCTGCTTGAGACCGGGGTTGCTTTTTGATCCTACACCCTCTTTTAATGCCAGCATCTCCCTCGAGGGCTCAGCTGCTGGCGTAATCCTCTGCCCGAGCGGGTTTGTGGATGAAGGATGTGCTGGAGGGTGTTGAAAGCAAAGCACGGAAGAGCTAAGGGAGTTGCCAAAGGTTATCCCGCGGGGCAAGTGGCATCCCCTGGCTTGAATTACACCCTCTGACTCCCAGCTTGAAATAAAGAAGCTGTTGGCGTCACCCCTCTCGTGTACTGCGACGTGGGGCAGAAAATACCAGCACAGCCCCACTACAGCATCTGCCCGCCCCTCCTGCCTCCACTCCACGTCTCTCTGCAGCCCTCCCGCTTGGCATCTGCCTGCTCCTCTCCCTGCCCGACCCTCTGCCGTGGTGCACGGAGCTGCACGGGGCGCAGAGCAGGGGGAAGAGGGTGTCAATGTGCAGGGGGTACCCACGCCTGGCTCGCCTGGCAGGCCTTGTCCTCCTTCCCCAGCTCCCCACGCGCGTGGGGAAGAGGCGAGGGACGTTCGGGAGGCTGTGGAGCATCCAACAGCCCGACGCTCTCCTCCGGAGCGGAGGGACCGGTTGGCCTTGGGGGGCAGCTCGCAGCCACAGGTCCCCAGGCTCTCGCCTCGGCTCTGAGGAGTGGATGGGGGTGGCAGAGGGGGTCCCTGCGCTCCCCTCCGGGCACAACCGCATCCCCGGATGGGGCTCTCTGCTGCAGTGCAGCAGCTCCAGCCCCGCTCTTTCCCGGGGAGCTGGCAGAGGGGATGCCTGCCTTCATCCTTCCTTCATCACGACACCCTCTCCGGCTGTTCCAAACCCAGCTGCAGGGCCGGCAAGCGGGACGAGCCATCGGGATGAGCGGCGACTCGCTCCTCTCCTGCTCGGGGATGGAGCCCGTGGGCACCCCGGGGAGCAGAGGGCGATGGGGTGGGTTTGCACCCACAGCCCCCGCCGGCGTGCACCCATGGCTTGGGGGTTGCAACGGGTTGGGGGGGGGGGGGGGCAACACTCGATGCCCGCATCCTTGCAAAGCCGGGGAGGCATCGGTGTTTCCTTGGGTGAAGTCCCAAGCGGGGAGCCCCATGTCGTGACGTCCCCCCATGTCCTCCCTCCCTCCTTCCCCGCCGCTGCTGGGCGAGGGCCACCCAGTACCGAGGCAGATGACATAATTCCCAGCAACTGCACGTTAATCACTCGGCCGCCAGCAACCTCCTTTGCTTGAATCCCACCCCCCATCCCCAGCCACCGCTCCCCTCCCTGACATCACCGCAAAAGAAATAAAGAAATAAATAAAAGAAGCTGAGGAAGGGGTGGAGGGGGAATAACCTGATCCTGCCGGGCACTGGCAAACAGGTCTGCTCCGTCGAACTCGACGAGTCGTCGAAGTCGTCGAGTCGTCGAGTTGTCGAACCTGACGAGTCGTCGAAGTCGTCGAGACGTCGAAGTCGTCAAGTCGTCGAAGTCGTCGAAGTCGTCGAGTC
>JANHGO010000001.1:3232318-3249350 GCA_024606505.1 Aquila spilogaster | reverse complement strand
ATGCCAGGGAAGCACCAAGAGGCTCTGTACCATTTAGGCTGCCCTTATTCTGTGAATGCCCGAAGCTTTAGTCACCTACAGACCCATAAATCTGGAAATGTAGGTGCGCACCTCTCCGTGTCCCGTAAACAAGAGTTTGTCCCCCCCCCAGTACAGCTTAGCCCCCCCATATTACCCCACGCAGTGGGTCAGGGGAGGTGTGGGGTGTCTCGGGGTCACGGCTGGTGTTTGGGGGGGGCACGGGCAGCCCCACGGCGTGTGGCTGGGGGGGGGGAGCTATGTCTGTCTGCTTGCGTCCACCTTGAGACCGTGAAAAAAAAAAAACATTTTGGCCCTTGGCTCCCCGCCACCTCCAGGAGCAGAGCTCTTTGGGGTGGCACAGCCTGAACCCCTGGGGTTCCCAGTGGGGCTGGGAACGGGAAATAAAGACGATGTGGGAGATGAAAGGTTCTCTTCCCACCCCACAGAGAGATCAAGGATCTGAGCTAACAGAAGGAGCAAACTCCCCAAACTCCCTCTTACACAGATTAGCTAGAAAAGGGACATGCAAATGGCACGCAGATTTGGCCAAGGACTCAAACCGAAGGCAAGGCAGCTCCTGACATTGGTGTTGTGTGGAGTTGCCTTCTCCAAGGAGAAACGAGAGTTGCCGGAGGGAAAAGGAAAATAAAAGGCTCACGATGCTATCCATGGAGAGGAGCTCCCACTCATGGAGAGGTCGGTGGCTTCACCCCGGCGCTGGGGTTGCTGCAGGAGGGTTAGGTCCTGCAACACACACTGTCAAGCTCCAGTTCTCTTCTTGGCCCCTACCATGGATGTGCAGTGGTTACACTACTCCTGCTCGCCTGTCGAGACGGGGAGAAGAGGCAGGAGTTGCCGCCACATATTTCTGCTGCTTTCCTGTGAAATGGCAGGTCAGGTAATTAATTATTCCTGCTAATAACACCAGACAGGCACTTGACTGCTCCCACAGAATTGCAGGCTGTGAGTATCTCTCTGCATAGGTTGTTGCTGGCAGAGCTCCAGGGGCTGTGTGTGATCCTCCTTGGATGGAAAGGGCAACTGAGGCCCTCTGACTTACTTGTAGTCACCTTTGGGGACCAGGATTGGAGCCTGGGACGAAGCCGTGTCTCCTGTGAGTGGGACTCTGCTGCTTCCCACCAGCACTGCCAAGCAATGGAGCAGTGCAGATCCTGCACGGAGAACTGGGTGGTCCCTCTGGCTGTTAAATCTGGCAGGGGGCTGGCGACAGGGGATGGAGAAGGTCAAGTCAGACGCGTCTGCTGGGACCGCCCCACCAGAAATGAAGACGTGCCCAGGACCCGGCAGGATTACCCCTGTCCATGCAATGCAGCCCCTTGCTCAAAGGCAGCCTGGTCTCCTCTGAGCAGGGCGGTGCAGCCTCTTTCAGGGGACGTGCGAGGGTATGGGGTGTCTCACACGTGAGCTTCCCACGCTGCTGCCAGCCTCAGATGAACCCGTCTCCCATCATCACCTGGCCACACGCCTCCAGGACTGAGCACCAACACTGAGACAGATGCACCCAAGGGGAGATGGGCTCCAGCACTCCTCCCCGACCCTCCGTGGGGCACTGGGGTGCTCCCGGACACCCTGAGGGGATGGGAGAGGATGAAGAAGGAATCTGCATGTGTCCCCCCACTTAATGACGGGACATGCCTAGGCTGGGGCAAGGCTAGTTTTGTAGCTGAGAGGATGCTCCGATGATGTTGCAGCTCCACCAGGTCAGCCCAGCATCCTATCCCCAGCGGCAGCTGTACATGGACACCCAAGGAAAAGCAAAACCAGGACAATATTTCCTCCTAACAGTCTCCAACCATGGGTTTCCAGAGGGTGAGCTGTCTACAAAGAACACCCAGGCGGAGCAAGGGCCCGATGGATGTACCCTTGATGGCTGGAGCAGCAGCATTTCCCAGCTTCTCTTCCCCACTGACACGAAGGAGAGTTTTTTGCAGGGTCCAGACCTCCGCGAGGGCTAAGAGCCCTTCACGAGCTGTGTGTGTCCCCACTGAGTCCGTCCTCACTGCCAGGCGTTGTCTCCTTCAGCAGGGGTTGAAGCCCAGAGCCTGTAGGACACTTCACATGGTTTGGGTTCACACAGCACTGTCCTCCTCTCCCATTTCAACTGCTGAGTCTTTTTATAAGGATTATCCTGGGGCTCGTGTTGGGGCAGCAGGTTTTCTGCTCTCCTCTTCTACGCCACTGTTGATCCCTTTCCAAGAAGTGCTTGGAGATGTCATCATTTTCTACGGCAGACCAGGATGAGCGCTTTCTCCAGAGGACATTGCTGTGCCTCTGCTCCTTGTCCTCATCACGGCCCGCTAACATCTCAAGTGGACTTTGTTTTCCTTTATTTGCTGAGTGTTTTGTGTGTCTTGATGTGGTTATCATGCTCCAGCCGTCAGATTGTAGCGAGTCCCAGGGAGAAGGTGCCAACTTTAACATATGCCTGAACAGTTCTTTTCAGACATATACAAACTGGAACAATGCCTTGCTGAGAATATGCTTGTTGATGCAATTTGCCAACTGTGGTTTCAGATCTGCTCTTTTCAGCAAGTACCAACTATTTGTAGACAGTGCAAAATCTTGGATAGCCGGGGACTGATGGGGTCTCTGGAAGTCTCTCTCCAGGCATGGAGGAACCAGGAGGGAAGACAACCTAGGGCTGAGTGAAGATCTCCATGAGCATCACAAATAATGTTCAGATAAAACACTTTGCCTCCAAGAACCTCGGTCCTTTTTCCCTCTGCTTTAGGAAGTGGCCCTCACTGGACAGGCACTCTGGTTTCTCTACCACACGAACCATGAACACGTTCTCACCTTGTGTAAGCAGGACTTTGCTCAACTCCTCACATCGCCTGAGTTCAAACATCCTCCGGTGCCTCCTCCATCAGTGGCGCTCATCATTCAGGTAGGACATCACTGGGACGTGATTCTAGTGCACCTGGACCTCAGGCTGCCCGGCACAGAGCCAACCGGGGTTTCTCTGCTCCAGCATGTCCTCGGAAACAGGACTGACAAACCTCGGCGGGTAGCTGGACTCTCCCTAACTTCTTCCCATGGACTTGCAGACACCATGGCAACGTTTTAAAGAAGGGTTGGAAGATGATAACAAGGTGGGTCTGGGGTTGTGTCTAAGGAGATGGGCAAGAGATGTTTTCTCACCACCATCCATTAGGATGTGGCTCTGCCCTTGCCCACGTATCTGCCTTCAGCTTGCGAACTCCCAGGGCACGGATCACGTCCTGTTCTTTGCTGATGAAACACTCCGTCAGCTGGTAGCACTGGATGTGGAAATGTCGACGCGTCGGTCCAAGAGCGGGAGGGTCAGCGCTTGAACTGCCTGTTCTCCGTGGAGGACTGCCAAAGGCATATGTGTTTAAGACAGCAAATAATCAAGAGACCATTGTTCATAGCAACCTCAGTGGAAATATTTTTGTGTGTGTGTGTATGTGTGTGTGTGTGTATGTGCTGGCATCCAATTTGGCAATGGTTACTCAGCACAAGTGGGCGGCCTGTCCCTTTCAGCTGGAGTCTCCTCCTCCTCACAGGGACCCAGAAGACGGATGAAACTAGAACAGATGGTTTGGGGGTGCTCAGAAATACCAATGCCAAGGGCTGTCTCATCACCAGCTAGAGCTTCATGGCATGCTGAACATGCTCAAGACCAAAGAGGTCTTTCCAAGTAAGGGGGGGCACAGGAGGCTGCCAGCAACTCTTGGAGATATTGATGGTTTCAGCTTTTGGTTGGAATTTGAGGCGAAGGAGCAGAAATTAAGATCTTTGGGGTATCACACAAAGTATGGGGTTCTGTGTCAAGTCTTCCATCCCCGAGTCCAAGGGAATTTGAAGCACTGATGCTGAAGGGACACTGAGAGAGGCCATGCTGGTTTTGCTAGGAAAAAGTCTAGGGCTTTCTCCAAGTAAGAATCCAAGGATGCAAGCTGGAGAGTTGGCCAAGACAGGCATGCTCCAGATTATCTCCCCTTTGAGTGCCACACAAGCTCTGCCACAGTCGTTCAGTGGAGAAACTCCCAGACTCCCATTGAAAGCTTCGCTGCAGCTCTCATCCCCACAGAAGTGAATGGAGAGATTTGTCCTAACCTCCGTACCCCTCCACAGCTCCCGGCATTTCATTTTCTCTGAAGCAACACGCTGCCACTAGAATCAGCTGAGATGAAACCGAGCTGGCTCCTACACACCTTGAGAGCTTAGGCAGGGTTGCTTCCCACACAGTGTCTTTCACCCAAATTAAACAGCTTTCAGCTGAGCTCTGCCATCCATCATGCCAACCCGCAGGCAGAGCTCAGTTTTGGCACCTTTCTACACCCTCGGGTTCATGTTCAGCGGGGAAAGATTGGGGACCTTTTTTTTGTGAATGTGTTGCAAGGGGCGTGCAGTCAAGGAGGCTACAGGACCATCCTTGAAATCACGCTGAAATCGGTGGGAGTCTGATAGTTGTTAAAGATAGCAAAGACCTGTGTATCAAGGGCTATTTTCACACTGACTGCTACAGCGTTCAGTATTCAAGGGGGCAAGGATGGATGTAGAGTACCTGCTCCCCAAAGCTGTGTCCTTCCACAAGGAGGGATCACTGGGTTTCTGCAGGAAAAAAAAACCCGTAGACCTTGATACAGCATCAAAGAAAATAACAGCTGATGTTACAAGGACTTTGCTGGCCTGGGACTGAGCTTCATTAAGGCACCCGGCTTCGGATGAGTGAATGCACTCGCTCTTTGTCAGCGGTGGTTGGGTGTCATTCAGCTGACCATACCTTGGTGCCTACATCAACGCCAGGTGGGCAGATCTCCAAGCTGCATTGGCTGTATTGATCTGAGCTCGGTCCAGTTGCCCCTGCCCATGTCTAATAGCACTACAGGCGTCCCGGAGTATTTGAGGCACCTACGCAGAGCAGGTAGACGTGGCACAGGGTCTCTGGTAGCATCACCTATGGTGGCGATCCTTGGTGGAGATCAAATACTGTCTGTTCTCTCTTGCAACTAAGGTGTCAGCCCATATCAGCTGACATCTGTGTTAACAAGTGTTTACGTCCAGCTATTCGAGGTGGGAAACTGAGGAGCTTTGCCCATCTCAGCTGCCTGTGCCAGAGACACTGGCACTGTTTGTGCCCATATCCACACTTGTTTCAGATGCCAGCAGCCAGCTTTCATATCAAATCTGCTGCACAGAGCACTGATTTCTGGGGTGATTTTAGTCGTTCTCCCCTCTCCCACTCCACTACATCTCTGGGTGGTAAATGAACGTCTTCCAGCTCTGTGTTGTCTAGGCTTCACCCTGGGCTCACCACATCAGCCACTTTAGCAAGGTGGAAGTCTCTGGCTCTTTGCCACAGAAAGGCTTTTGGGACAAATCACTATTAACTCACTTTCTAACTCGCTTTTCAGATCCCCTTTTGGGGACAGTAGCCTTGGCTAGGAGATCCTCCAGCCCCTCGCTGTCTGCTTGCCAGAGAGCAGCCTGGGGGAATGACCTTAGACTCAAATTGCATTACGAAAGGTCCTCGTTAAACAAGGCTGTTCTCAGAGCCAGAGTTTACAGGCATCCTAGGCAACCGCCTTGGGCTTTTTCCAGTCCTCCAGGGAGAAGCACAGTCCCCAGAAATCAATAACTGAGCTCTTTTGAAAGTCAGCAGGACTTTGGCTTGATCTAAGCCACTCTCTTCAGTGATTTCACTCTGCTGAAAGCAAACAAGGGTCCCTAAATGAGAGCCCTGGACTCAAGCAGCCTGAAGAGCATCAGCCCTGACCCTCTGTCCCATCACAAGGGGATGGCTTGCTTACTGCTCGCTCATCATGCCTGTGCCCCCATCCTTCTGGCCACCGGGCTGCCTAGCTCCCCCCTACACAGAGCCAGGCAAGGGGAGCCAAAGCAGGTTTTGACTGAAAATACCGTTGTTTTTCTAAGTGGAACCACCACCCTGAGGCTCTGCTGGAGCAGGGAGAATCAATCCCTCCTTCTCACATCGGGCTCAGCCCCCAAAACTCATTTCATCTTCACATATTCTCCCTCATTCTCTTTAAAACCAGGATTTGTTTCCTGACTACATCACCCCAAAGGCTCCTTATTTAACATGCACCCCAATAAACAACCCAGCCCTTCCCCCATATCTTTTCTCCTCCCCCAAACATGCAAAATAGCAAACACAGCTTGCTTATATATTAATTCCTTTTCCAGAAGAGCTTTCTCTCTACATGTCTGGGCTACAAGTCCCAGACTTCCCCAAGCTTAGATTAATGGACTTGGAAGTGGTTGTTCCCCTGCCTCATCCTCATCCTGCATCTCTCCCGAAGGAAGATGCCATAAAACAGCAACTCTCTTTGCCCTTAGGGGAGACAGGCTGAGGACATCTTGCTATAATCCCTCCTCGCAGCTCAGCTCAGCGCCAGGCCATGTAAAGCCCACCAAGGGTCCCTTCTGATGCTGGAGCACCACATAGTCAAAGCTAAGTCTGCTACGTGCTCCTCCCTGTGGACAGGAGCTGGATTTTGAGCCCAGTTTAACAGGCAAGATGCCTAGTGCCCATTCACGTGATGAATTCATACATAATTGTATGTAATGTGCTTTATGAGCGAAGGTAGCTGAGGGATGCATCAGCCGAAGAGCTCCACGTCCCACCAAGGGTCAATCCTGCATCGTGCTCGTGTGCCTGTGGTTCAAAGGGAACAAAGCAAAATTGAAGGAAGTTCAGGAAAGTGCCACATTTATAATGGCCTGAGAAACCTGATTCATGGCCAGAGATGTAAAGAGGTCGGTTGGGTTTGTGCAAGAGGAGGCTAAGAGGTGAGCGGGTCACGGACTGACACCAACTGCACTGTGAAGACTTTTCTGGGGGTTCATAGCTCATCGGCATAGCTGGGAAAAGGCACAGTGAAAGGCAATGATGGGAAGATGTAGCTGCCTGAATTCCCAAGTTCACCCATTTTTCAACAGTGAGGGTGTTTTACCAGCTGGACAACTTACAATTGGATCCTCTCCCAGTCTTTAAACTGAGCCCATCTGTGTTTTTAAGTACTAAGTTTAACCCCAGAAATGATGATCTGGACAGAAAAAACTAAGTTGTTAGCCACATTCTGAAAAGGTTCAGAGTAGATGCACACTGTGACCCCTTGAAAAACATAATGAACCTATGCACCTTTCAGAAACAAACTCCAGGATGTTTTAAAATATGTTTGTGCTATGCCTAGTGTGATGTAGCAACAGCTGAAGGTCATAGGCACTGTATAAATAGAAAGGAGATTTTATTGTGACATGTCCATCCGGAGCCGTTGCTCTTGGGTATGCCATCTGGGATGGGAACACGAGCCTGTGCATTCCTACTATAATAAAGAAAAAGAGATCCTTGTCCTTGCAAGGAGCGTAAGATGATACCGTGGTGGGGGTTAGCGATGAGGTTGTAACTTTGCTCCTAATTTTACCAATTCTTAAGAAAAATCAGACGTGTGATGGTGACCTTTGGAATGCAAAATCTTCCTGTGGGGATTAAATCACATACCCAAGCAGAGAGAAGGAATGTTTTCACCCATAAAGAGTGTTTTCTGTCTGCTGGAGAGTGGCTTATAATGACTGTGCTTCTAATTTGGGTACCTCAGTGTCCCCATCAGTTGAGGTGATAGGGGCTCTCTGATGTCCTTTTGCACGTTCTGGTAGGACTTCATACCAGTGTCTGACAACGTGTTATCAAAGACCTTTTCCAGAGACGGCCAAAATCCTGCTTCACGCAATTTCTCTGTGCCATCCATCAGCTCCCTACACCCAGCCATTTGTCTTCCTCGTGCATTTGGGTGATAAAGTCTTCAGGGTCTGGAGCAGTGGGTGCTGCACCCTTGGTCCATGCCAGAACAACAGCTTCGGGAGGTTGCCTGCAACAACCGATAATGATCACTCCAGCAGCAACCTATGGAAGTCCTGAAAAAAGGGGAGCATGAGGAGCCATGGGGGAGGAAACGCCAAAATAATTTAGCAAAAGCAGGGGATGAAACACTGAGATGCAAGAGCTTGACCCAAGGAACCTGGCTGAACCGCCATCAGAGGTCTTTGCTGGTGCAGTGCGCTGCAATCGCTGCTGCTCCTGAAGCAACGAGTTGAGGTAGCTGTGGAGAGAAGACAAGACCTTCACTTTCATTGCTTGGCATCGAAGATAACTTATGGTATTTACTTAAGGACAGCAATCTGACAGGGACACAGGCTGTAAATCTTCAGACGTCATTGCTGGATGAGAGCCAAAGAGCCTCTCAGCTCACTCTCTGCGAGGTCCCAGTTCATCTAATGGGGGTATCTGCTTTACCGATGAAGGGTACTCCAGCTGGGTCTTGCTTCTTCCACTTCAGTACAGGCTTGCTGGGTTCGTTTGTTATTTGTCCCTAGGATTATTTTTAGCAGATGATAAGGGTGGGGTCTGCAAGTCTTGTGAAGCACTGAAGCACCTAGAGGTGGCCTCTTGGAAACCCACAGGAATAAAAGGAGGAGGGTGCAGGGAGTGACTGTTTCTTCCTCTCCTTGAAGGACAACTTGGTGCATGGCATTATGACCGCAGACAGGAAAATCTTTGCTCTCCTGCTATGATTGCTGATATGGTATTGGATTGTGTGATGGGTCACACCTATTGATCACAGCAGGCTAAAAAAGAAACAACCCATAAATAACTCCTGACATCCCCAGCTGTGCCAGAAATCCTGAACAAAAGACTCTTGGGAAAGCTGTGGTTGGTATTTCTCTGTCTCTCTCCTCTGGAAAACGCTTGGGATAGGTTTGGTTTAAGCCAGATGACTGGGGCTCACTAAACGTTTTTGCAGGTGTTTTCTTAGCAGGGCTGAGTTATCTCATTCCGTAATCCGACCCTTCCTGGAAGAGCATCACCAGCCACATTGGAATGGGGCATTGCTACTGATGTTCAGCCCTGTGCTGTTCCCGTGCCTGCTCTCGCTAATGCCGAAACTAGTACGTGGGCAGATGGTTAAGACAAGAAGGCGAAGATGACTCTCTTGTTCCTTCACTGAAGCTAGTCATTTCTTGTGCTGAATCTGGGCTTTGAATTCATGAAACTGCATGATTTTGGCAAAGAGAACTGTAATAAACACATGCCAGGGAGGCTAAGAGGGGATCATTTTTGGACTGTGCTTTCTTAAGGAAACAGCCCCAGATGGTTCCAGGGTGAAGCAGCAAAGCAGGGTCCCTGCAGAGCACCAGGGACCCATCCAGAGCTTCTGCCAGGACACAGCGATGGGAAGGCTCACGAGGCTGTAAGAGATGCCGTGGGGAGCGGCGGTACTTGCGATGCTGGGGGGTGCAAACTACGGGAAAGGGGCAGACAGACATACAGCCAGAGCAGGTGGGTCAGCCTCCCACCCAGCCCGGCTTGCTGCTGACCAGGGCATGAGGGGCAGCAGGCAATCCCCTCCATAAAGCACTTACTGATGCTCCACCAGAGCCCACGTGCTCTTCGTGGACTGACTGCGGCGAGGGACACGTGAGAAGAGGAGACAGCCAGGCACCATGCCTCTCCTCCCCCCTGCCTCTTTCTTCCTCTCTCCCTCCCCCCTTTTTCTTGTTTTTACATAGCTGAAAAAAATGTTCCCCACATAATGATGATTCGGCCAACAGGTCAAGCCAAGCATGATAGATTTCATTTTCGAGCTGGGGTCAGGCGGTAAATTGCCTTAATGCTGCTGGCACGGAGATCACCGTGATGAGATGCTCTTGCAAATGACGTCCCCCCCAGCATCGCCCGGCTCCTCAGACCTACCCTTTCTTCAGGAGCAATGCCTCGGGTTATCGGGGGGCTGGGGGGCCTGGCCACAAGCAAAAGAGGCTTTGAGAGCAGCACCATGCTTGTAACTCACAGCCTGGGGGCATTTCCCACTTTATAAGGGGCCATTTCCCACTTTATAAGGGGCCATGGCAACATGCTCGCTGATATATGAGTTATCTCTGCTGCCAAAGGCTCTGCAACGTAGTATGGGGTGCACTGGGTCCTGCATTTCCATGGCAGGAGGGAGAAGGCAGAAAATGACTTTGCTAGAGCAAGACAGGTCCCAAAAGGAGCGAGGAGTGGCAGGTTCCTTCCAGGGAGCAGGGCTGGTGCTGAGAAAGCTCCAGGAGACACCCAGGCCCTGATATGAACCCAAGAAATAAATCCATCCCGTTGCAGAGAGATGGAGAGTCAGCCAGGGAGGGGAGGGTTTATTTGGAGAAACAACCGTGGGCTGTCTGCCCACATCAGGCTTTTAGCTGATGATCTGCACGTGCCGTATTTGGGGGCGGATGGGGGAAGGAGTCCACTATTATAAGCCTTACAGCATCTCTACTGAATCCTGCTGAAGCCTGGGGAGGGCCTGATCCAGCAGGATCCCACCTCCAGTGTCACCTCATCTGACCTTGGTCAAATCAGAGACAACTCCATGGCAGGTTGTCCTCTCTTCGTCCAGCACTGATGGGAAACACCAGCGATTCCTGAGAAGCTGGATCCTTTGAGGGATTATCCAAGATTTCAAACGTGCTCAGAGATCTGCATTAAGCCCTGAGCATCTTCTGCCAGGGCAGGAAGGGAAAAGGTGGGAAAAGGCTGTGCTAAAGGGAGGGATGGTCTGGAGAGGGTGGAGATGTGCAGATTCAACCACTCCTGAGTAGGGTGCAGTCTGAAACGTCAACGATCCTTGGGATTAATAGTGATCTGGGCGCTGAATCTATTCCTTTTACGCTTCTTATCCCTCCAGACGTGGCCAGCACCTGACAGCAATGTGAATCAGCACGGGATAATCCATCTCTTTCCTTCTCCATTTCTGCCTCCGTTAAACATCCTCTGCTCTGGGGAAGGCTCTGTCCGCAGTAATTAAGGTGGATAGATCTCCTGTAGCAAAGGGCACTTCCCGGCTCGTTAACACAGGGGAGGACTCAGCAAGAGCATCTCTTCCTTGCCCTGGGGGAGGATGCAGAGAAAACAGTGCTGGGTATCCCAGGAGGACCTGCTGCTGTGGGGTGCCAGGCATTCAAATGCCTGGATGGAGACCTGTGGCCAACGTGCTCAGAGCTTTTGGGGTCCCTGGCTTAGCCGTGCTCTGGGGTCAACCACATCTATTTGCGTCGGAGCAGTGGGGAAGCTTCGGTGCAAGCCTGTGCTGGCACGGGGAATGGACCTCTTTGTCCTCATTATTGCAGGGCATGAGACTTTCCTCTGTGGGTTAGTTTGGTCCATTTTGTTGGAGCTCAAGCGTACTTTGCCATCCCAGCTAGCTGCAGCTCCTCTCAGCGTCCTGTGGTGCCTGCTAGCTGGGCTGGAGCGGGAAGGGGTGAGATGCGAGGACTTGAGTGGCCATCAGGAATTAACATACGCCCAGCGGGGCCAAAAGATGTGCTGCAGCAGGACTGTGGGCTGTGGGACCGGGAGCCCACCTGAGCACATGAACCTCCTCCCCTGGACAACCTCATTTTTGACACAGCTCAGAAGACAATGGCTTTTTCTGGCCCTTGTTCATCCCTCACCCGTGCACACGCCTGGCACCTGCAAAACCCATCCCAGCTCATGCAGAAACAGGGAGTCCTGCTGTCAGAGGGATGGGGCAGGTCCAGTGCTGTGGCTTCATGGCTCTGGGAGCTGCTCCTCCTTTTTCCTCTCAGCCTTGTCCCTCTAAGAGCTGGAGGAAGGATGCTGAAGGACCTGCCAGCCTCGCCCCACCAGGCTCTCTTTAACCCAGCGAGAAAGCCTTGAAAATACATTTACTTCAAGGGCTGGTTTGCTACAAGCTCTTCTTCTCATATGAGAGTAGAGATGCTTTTCCTACCCAGAGTTTACCTGCAGGAGGTGACAAAAAGGAAAGAAACCCTCATTTGCGCTGTTTGCCCTGAAAACACGTGCCCTGGTGCAAAATCAGCCGTGGAGCAGGCAGGGCTGGTGCTGGGTGGTCATTCCTACATTCACTCCCTGGGCCCCACAGGCAGCAGCACCGCCGAAAAGCATTGCTCAGCACCGCCTTGCAGCATCCCTGCTCTGCCTGCTGCCTTGCACTGCCGCCTTTGCTCACGCAACACCGTTTGGCCAGTACTGCTGGTCCTCCGTCCTTCTCCTCCTGCCTCTCTCTCCAAGGATGTGCTGTGACGTGCCCCAGGAACCACCTGGGATGGAGCGGGGGGAGACCGGGGTCATTAGTGCAAAGAGCAATGAGGCCAGAGGGCTTTCATCTTAATTGAAATGGGTTTCCCGTCCTTCCCCCTGCCCCCGTGCCCACCAAGTCGTTCAGGCTCCGTCAAGGACACCCAGCTAATGGCTCTCCTGGCCCGGTGCTGTACACTCTACATCCCTGATGAACTGCACACATCCCTTTAATTAAATGTCAAGTTATGCAGGCTTTTTTTTTTAAGAGCCCTGTGCTCAGAAAGATTCATGGCGAGCTCAGTTACAGTGTAGTGGGGAGGAGGAAAAGCTTTGGGTAGAAAAATTGCAGGGAAAATGGGGATTCTAGACACACGGGATCAGGGCACTGCCTTAAATTTGCCTTGGCTGTGCCCAGACCCGTGCTGTGCTTCCCACCTCACCAGACTGTGAAAACCGATGAATACCATGATGTCTCTTGAACGCAGAAGAAAACCCATCTCTCAGATTTTTCCTGTGATGAAACCATTAAGCCCCCTAGATGAGCTCGGAAAGCAGCACAAGTAAAACTGATAAATGCTTACAGCCAGCCTGCATCTGCTGGAAATACTTTGGCTTGTTTATTTGCAGAGATCTACTAAAACCGGCCACCTCCATGCTTGAGGTGCAGCTCCTTCATCTCCAAAGTGATGGCCAGTCCTGGGGCATCACCCCCAGGGGAAGCCAGCCCTGTCCTGCATCAGCATGGGCTGCCCTGAAGGACCAAAACTGCTTTCATACAGCAACGGGCAGCCTGGCACGACCCTTCAGAAGTTTGGGGAGATGCTACCAGCCTTTGTTGCTTCTCCATACCGAGTCCTCTGAAGTCACCTCCTTTCCCGCGTGCTTTCCCGTTAAAGATGCCCTGTAAAAGGCACGATGACCGATGTGGAGAGATGCCAGATATCCTTTCTTGCAGCTGACAGAGGGCTGGATGCCAAGCGCTGGCACTCCCAAAGGAGACGTCTGGATGTTTCTGTACAATTTGTCCTCCCAAGGAGGCTTGGAGGTGAAGCAGGAGAGGAGGCAGCACAGCGGGAAGCAGCAGGCAGGACGGAGGGCTGGACGCAGGACGCATTCATCCCCTCCGTCTTCCCGTGGTCCGGTGCCAACCGTAAATGCACGCAGCTCCTGCCCCAGGCCACCACCTTGGGGCAGCTTCACCTGCTCTCTGGCTCGCTGCTTCAGCCTCAGACCTGGCCAGAGTCAGCGTTGCACCTGGGAAAAGCCTTTTTTAATCTTGATAAACTTTCAAATCTCAACGTAAATCTCGCAGTGATGACAGTGGGATTTTGGAGTTGCCCTGGTAGGATGCTATGTATTTTTGTCAGCGTTTGGGGACCCCACAGCACAAGCCAACTTGGAAGACAGAGAAACTTAGTGTTCCAAAATAACCATAATTTCTCCTGGAAGGCTTTTAGCAGGGCTTTTCAGATGGCAATATGAATAGGCAACTGACTCCAGCCCTAGACTCCCCTCCATCTCCCTAGGCTACAGTGGGAGCTGATACACTCCCCGTGCACACAGACCAAAATTCAGGTGAGGTGATCTCCACCAGATCCCACACTGTCCACCCCAGCGCTCCAAGCATGGCCCAATGATCCCAGCATGAACCTGAGGATGGGAGATCCTGGACTATCTGTTGTGTACAGCAATGGGCACATTCTCCGTATTGGATCACAGCTCCGGGGTTGCAATGCTGGTGCTTCCCACCTTCCCTCCCATCGCTCTGCAATTCACAGTTGCTTTTCTGTTTTGATGCCTGTAATGGAGTGATGCAGGAGAACGGTGGGGTGGTCAGTCCGTGCACCGAAATAAAGGGGAACGATGCCTCTATACAGAAGGGCCATGGCACAGGGAAAAGGAGACTAGAGAGAAGCACATCCAAGCTTCGGTGAAACCTTTCAAGATCTTTGTGCTTTAAGATTAAAATTTCAGATTTTAGAATCTGCCTGGGTAGGATGCCAGAAGGACCTGGGAAGCTGACTGGACTCCCAACACCAGTGTGTTGATCTCAGCCCTGTGGAAAGCCATGAGCTCCTCCAGCTCACCTTCACCCTCCCGGGATGCTCAGCCGTGCCTGGCCTTGGTGAAGCTGCTCCTTCGTCCTCAGTGCGTTTTGGGGGCCTTGGCTGTCTGGGAGGCATCACAATACGGTTCCTCTGGTGGAATCTCATTATGTGATGAGCTGAACATCTGGATTAAAATAGATCAAATAGTCACTAAATCCTAAATAAGCCTGAGAGCTCAGTGGCAGCCATATGCTTCCTACTGACAAGCTCAAAAAAAAAAAATCTCTCCTTGCCATTAGCTCACACTGCATGCAGTGTTTTATCCTCCTCCAACCCAGCTCTGAGAGCAAACCTTCGTGTTCTTCCTCCCCAGCCGTCCCTGCTCTGACCATCCTCTGAACCAGTAGCCTGAGGCTCTCCTTAGGCAGGGATGTCTGAGGGCACACATCACGTCTGAGCTCTGTTAACTAGAAAATGCGTGGGAACTTACCGCACTGTGCAAAAAATTTGGTGATAGTAATTAAAGGAATACTACTACTAATAAAGGGAGTTGAAAAAGAAAGAAACCCAGAGCTTTGTTGTTTAACATTCATGCTTGGCTCGGGCAGGGCTTCAGCTAGCAAAAATCCTGTAGCAACACGGTAAATATTAATATTTCATTGCCTGTATCCTTTTGGGGCCAAGAGGAAGGTGGCGGTCTAGTGGCCTCCAAGAGCATCTTCTTCTTGGTTGGAGGACGTGGAGGATGCGATGGACCCAAGGGCACTGCAGATGCCAGAGGACGCAGGACCTGCAGAGATGCTGCTTTTCCTCTGGGCATCGCACAGGCTGTCTCTGCGTTGGCTCTGCAGCCTGCTAGGGCTGCTCCACGCAGGACAGAACAACCGGTCTCAGCTCCACCGAGCCTGGGCGTAGCTGGCTCTGCCGACGCCGCGTGTGGGTTCAAGCATCGCTCCAGGGAGACAACTTTTCAACACTGCTTTTATGGCCTGGTAGCGCAGAAAATAAGGTATGGCCATTGCCTTTCGCTCACGAGCCTTATTTAGCTAAGCAAGACACGGGCTAAGATCTTGTGAGGCCTTGGCAGACTTGTGTTGGCCAGAGCTTTTTTTAGCCTGTTTTAGCCATAACAGCGTATTGCCCAATGGTCAGATGAGCGTTGCTGGCTGTGACAGCCAATCTGCCCAGCAGTCAGGCGACGAGCATCAAGCTTTAGCTAAGCTTTTGGCAATTGCGTGGTTTCACCCTAAAAACATTCTACCAGTCAGTAAAGGTCTAAAAAAAATTAGGGATTGTTCTATAATCTGATCTGCTGACTGGTAAGACAGAAGTGCCAGCAGCAGGCTGTTTGATGAGGTATGAAAATAGCACCGGTGACCCCCAACACCAACCAGGGCAACATTCCCACCCTCAGCACCTCCAGCGAAAAATCTGGGGTGCTGGTGACTTGCCAGGATGACGCTGAGGAGGACGTCTACGAATAACAATTGTAATTGCATTATTAATGGGAATTAGCAGTAATTGGATAATTTGGACGCTACGTGTTAGTCTCATTGCAACGAGCCTAACAAAAATGACTTGCTTTATTGTGATCCGATTGTTAATGGGACTAACGCTGAACTCCCTGCTCTGTGCAGAAGGTCTGCTCCCTTTTTGCCTGCTGCTAAATTGTGAGTGTAACACTTCAAAGATAATAATCTGGAAATGGCATCGGCTGCTGTGCGTGGAAGAATCAGGACAGCCCATGACCTAGGCTGGCTGGAGAAATGATCCCTCCTTCTCTGCTTCTTTCCCCCTCCCAGGACCTGGTTTGAAAGACAGGAGGATGGTGGTGGCTGAGCCATGTTGAATCAACCATTTATTATTTATTAATAACGAGATCAAATGGGAGCATGGAGGTGTCCCACTGGTGTCCCCTTCCCTCCATCACCCATGGGCACGGTGGCCCCAGGACATGACTGAAGGTGAACGATGGACATGGCAGCTCATGTGCAATACTTCACGGGGGCCAAATCCTGCTAGGGGAGGTCCGAGGGCCCAATTTGGGTTCACTGATGCCTCTCGGCAGAGGGAAGGACCACATATTTACCTCTGGGATGCGCAGACTGAAGAAACCAGCTCTCCGTTTGCAGAGACATCTCCTCAGCCTGCCCCAGCTTCCCATTTTTTTCACAGAAAAGTGGGGTTTGCTGCGGAAGGGGCTGGTCGTGCTGTGATAGCGTGGGATCCACACGCTCCCTTTTCCTTCTGGGCGAGATCTCAGGATTTTGCAGGCTGATCTCCCAATTCTTTCGGAGGGGAAATGAGGGGGCAGGAGAGGAAATGACATACTCCAGGAGGGGAATTGCTAACCGAGGAACCCCCCCCAGGCTTTGTTTCAGCTGGCAAACGCCTTCCTCCCCCCCTGCCCTGCCTGCCTTTCTTTTTGCATCCTGGGAAAAGTCTGAATTTCGGGCCAGGGAGAGCGCTGGGGGAAGGAGCGGGGTGGTGGGGGAAGGGATGCTCTCCCCGCACCGCCTCTCCCGCCTCCGGTCCTGTCTGCTTGTGGCCGATCCCTTCGCCGCGCAGGGTGATGGTGATGTGGAGCGACACTTGACTGTGCGGAGCGGGGAGACGGCAGCCCCCTGCCAGCCTTTCCCCCTCCCGCAGCACTGGGACCGAGCCGACGTCGCCCGGGGAGCTGCTCCCACGGTACCCATCAGCACCTCAATCCCCATGTCCAGCCTTCTAGCTTGGGGGTGAGACTGTTTGAGGGGTCCCGGAGATCTGGGGTGCGATGGAGGAAGTGGTAAATGGGACCGGGTGTGGCAGGGCTAGAAAAAGGTCTCCAGGAGCTTGCTAGTGAAGAATCATCCCT
>JANHGO010000001.1:3200423-3222398 GCA_024606505.1 Aquila spilogaster | reverse complement strand
AGGAAGTGGTAAATGGGACCGGGTGTGGCAGGGCTAGAAAAAGGTCTCCAGGAGCTTGCTAGTGAAGAATCATCCCTTGGATGGGGCTGTGCGGTGTTGGAGGGCAGGAGCATTTCTGGGACGGGGGCTCACGTGGCTTGCAGATTTGGGTGATGGGCTGGGGGACACCTACCCAATAGCTGAGGGTGAAAGGTGCCTGTTCAGCCTGGCTTCACCTCCTCATGGCCCAAATGCAAGCAAGGCTGTCCCTTTCTCCATCCCCAGCCTTGCTTTCTCCATCCCCAGCCTTGCTTTCTCCATCCCCAGCCTCCCCTTCTCCATTCCCAGCCTCCCCTTCTCCATCCCCAGCCTCCCCTTCTCCATCCCCAGCCTCCTGGTTCCTTCTGCTCGCCCAATGCTCGGGAAGAGCTTGCCGTTGGCTGCCACATGCTGTGCTGCCACGGGCTTGGCTTGGCTCCGTAAAACCCAGCCCTACAGGACACCAAGCTCTGTGCTATGGGGCTGAGCTCAGGGGCAGCCCTCTGCTTCGAAGCCTGGAGCCAGGAGGAGAAAGAGGGGAGGCTCCACGTCTCCCCTTCATACCCAAGTTCAGGGCGGTGGGAACCTGAAAAACACTGTCTGCAGAAAACAGACCTGATTTCTCACCCCCGTCTCAAGAAGACACAGGGCAAGGGACATGACCTAGTTTTTGATGGCAGCATTTAATACTTCCCCTGCAAGGCAAGCCAACCCAGCTTCCTCTCCCTCCCGCTTCTCAGCCAAGCAGCCAGGCCGGGCTGGCCCGCTGCCTTCCTGGGGTTTAAGAGCTCATCGGCATGGGATGGAGGGGAAAATGTGACTGTGCAGCCTCATCAGGCGCCCAGATGTGCTGCTGATTCATCTGCTAATTGCGTAAGCCCCGGGAGCGGGATGCGCTTGCAGCCGCTCGCTCCGGCGGGAGCTGCGCCGGGAAGCATCTGTTTCCTACTTGTTGTGCACCGGCACAGGGGCTGGATGGAGGGACCACCCTCCACACGGTGGGGAGAAGGACCCTCCGTTGCTCAGGCTACAACGTGGACCGGGGCAGAGGGCTCAGGATGAGGTGCAGCAAGGGGACAGAGTCCCTAAAAACCACAGAAGCGAGAGGCGAAGGACATGGAAAAAACAGTACCGTCATGCTGTGGTTGGTGGGAACCAGGTGAGCCGATCCAGAAGCAGTCAAGAAAGGCAACGAAAGGTGGCCAAACCAGTCCTCCCATCGCCCTGTTTGAAACCCAGAGGGGAGTTTTGCCAGCCTGATTCGATCCAGTGGCCCTCGCCAAAGGACAAATCTCTACGGGATGCTTCATGCGCTCGTTCATGTAATTGTGTGGATATAATTTGATTATTCCCTCCTAGACGTTTAGCATCACAAAGGGAAAAGCTGCCTCCAAGCTGAGCCCTTGGAGCCACCGCTATGAGACTGGTCTGGAGGAAGAAGGGTCAGAAACCAGGCTGGAGAGGCTGCAGCATGGTTGTCGGCATTAAAAATATCCTGTCTCGGACCATTGCTGGCTCTCCAGCTCCTGGCTGTGCCTGTGTCAGGAGTAAATCAGACTGCCAAGTGCACATGAGAGGTCCTGTGTTTCCTTGCCACAGTCCAGGCGTCACAAAGATCACAAAAGCTTTTTAAAATTTCCTTTGAAGGACTAACTTGACTTGACCCGAGATCCTGGAGCTCCCCTTGGTTCACCCCATGCCTTATCAAACAGGAAGACACTGTCCATGGAAAGACTTGGGCAGCTCCTGGCACAGATGTTTCCAGATGTGGGGGTCAACCTGAACCACCGTGAAGGTGTGGAAAGGCTTTCCAACCCATCTGTGCCCCCAGGTCCACGAAGAGGAGTGTGCGCACTGCTAATTTCATTGGCATTGCCTGGATGTGAAATATTCTCCCAGCAGCAAATAGGTTGGGCCCTTCTGGAGTACATGGAAAGCCCAGATACTGCTTTTGCTCCAGGGGCACATGAAAATTCATTTGCTTTCCAGTAAAGACACAGGCATCAATAAAAAAAAACGCAGGATAGTCTTCTGCCGGGGCTACAAATTCATCCTGTGGAGTGAAGAGGTTTCAGCAAGACCCCAAAACTGATCTGGCTTAGCAAGAGCAAATCATGAACGATAGCTGGGAGTTTAGCAGGTGGGGATTTCAACAGAAAATTTGGCAGTAGACTTGTGTGTGCATCTGTTGAGTGTGTTTGCACATATATAAGGCAACAGAGGTTTTAGAGGACAGCATTGCACAAAGCAAGAACAACATACGTTATTCTTTATCAAAATAACACTAGCGAGATGAGAATATTTAGATGCTATACATTAGACATTACCTTGTAAAGGACTTCATCACTGTCCACTGCACACCCATTTTCACACCCTGCCTGAGCTGCCACATGCCGCTGTCTGCAAATTTGGGCTTTTGGATTTTGCAGGCTGGTGTTTATGAGGATGAGCAAGACCTTGGCCAACCCTTATGAGGAGGCCACCTGGCCATCTCATGGGCAGCAGGTCCCAAATCAGAGTCACCACACAGGGGAGAAGCCATGCAAATATTGAATCTGGACCTAGCAATGGGGAAAAAAAGCCCTTCAGCATTGGAGCTGGTGGGTGCACACGTGGAGACGCGGGTGCCAGAGCCAGCCACGTCCTTCTGGGCTGCTGGAGGGAGGGAGGAGGCCTTTTCTTGCAAGGGGAGTGAAGGAAGCGGCTCAGTGAGTCATCCAGGACCCAGAGCAGTGTTTGGCTAAGCTGGGGGTTTAGCACGATTATAAGCGGCTTTAGGAGCAGTGAACGCGGGAGTAGCACACACAAAAAAGTCAGGAAGGAAAAACAAACAGTGTCAGTGGTTATATAAGGGATCAGAGAGTCGCTGAAGTGTCAGCCGGCTGCCACGTGCTCCCCGAGGTCTTCCAGCGCACAGATGGTCTTTTGGTTCATCCTTATCACATCTCATTAAGAATTTTGGGGGAAGATTCGGAGAGGAGTGAAAGAAGGTTCAAAGATACGTGATAGCTCCTGTCGGAGGGATGACAGAGGAGGATTTGAACGGAGGTGCAAAATTAAGAGTGGCTGGAAAGTGGAGAAGGGACAACTCTTCACTGGCCCCTCTATCAGGACACGAGAGCTAGGGATCAAATGAACCACCAAGTGACACTAGCACAGGGCAGGTTCAGACAGAAAAGGGAGCTGCTCCCCATCACGTGCACAGTTAAACTGGGGAGTTATTGCTGCAGGATGTTGCAAATACAAAAAGTTTACATGGATCCCAAAACTTCAGAACCTAATCATCCCCAAAAGGCTCTTCCAGCCAAATATCCCACCTCTGCCTTAGGAATTGTTTGAGTTTGAAGTCGTTGGAGGCTGGGAGGGAATCGCTCCACATTGGCTTGATTTTTTTTTTTTTCCCCTCTTCCCCCCTCAGAGGTAGGATATTGTGCTAGATGGACCATTAGCTGGGTGGTCCATAGGATGGATTATCTATAGGATGAACAGGCCATCGGTCTGCCCCAGTTTGTCCACTCTTGTGTTGTAGGACACAGAGGGCACGTGGTCACACATCTAGCTGCTGTATTGAGATTTGAACCCTTTTTCAAGTAAAGTTCCCCCAGGATCTTCCCCACTCCAGTGTCCAGGAGAGCTGCCCACCTGGGTGATCCTCACCTGCTCCTCCCACCCAAGAGCGTTATCCATGGATCTGCCAGATCTGGAGGAGAAACAGGGAGACAGGGAGAGGCTCAAGGTCATCCCAGAGACTGGTAGCAGGGCTTGGGGCAGCACCGTCCCTCCTTGGCAATGCACCCACGAGGCACCAGGTCCTCCAAGGCTGGAGCCTGGAGAGAGGCAGCAGGTCAACCCAAGCACACCCACAGCAAATACCGATGCGATGTGAGCAAAGTTCACCGAAGGGAGCCAGAACAACGTGTGCTGCAGCCTGTCTCGCAGAGACCTGCTCCAAGAAAGACGCCCTGAGCCTGCCCTCTGTGCTTACTGCTTTTTTTCCGTACTTCTATTTAAAAGATTAATTTCTCCGGCTGGAAATTTTGTGCAACCCTCAGCCACGGCTGTTGCATCACACGGCTGTTTGATTTGGCCAACAAAACAGAACAGCAATAAGCATCCTGACTTCATCTGGATCGCTTGTCTTGCAGTGACACCCATAAATAGAAGTGGGTTGGAGAGAGGTGGGGACATCTGTGTGGAAACCCAGCACAGCTGGACCAGAAAACACCTCTGGCTTCCTTGTCCCAGGTCCACCCCGGGCTGCAAGCATTGCCTCTCATTCAGAGAGTGGTTAATTACAGGGAGATGTGATAAATAAGAGCTGAGATATGGGGGTTTTGCCTTCTGGCCCAAAAATCTTCCTTCCTAAAAGGGAAACACATGATCCCATGACTTCAGGAGGTCTGGCATCAAGAAATCAAGCAGCCAGCACCTTTTATAGGCGGCGGAGAGCAGATACTTGACCATGCATGGTCAGTAGAGAGCCTATAGGGCCATGAGGATAGAAAATCAATTTCAATGTTTTAGATGTAAGAGGTTACCTTAATTTCCCCTTTGGGGCCATCTCAGCACAGGGCAGGTTGTCCTGGGAAGGTCTGTCCACCATGTCAGTGTAAGCATTTGTCAGATCCTGACATGCTCTGCTCTGTGCCTCAGTTTCCCCTGCTCTGGAGTAGGGCAGAGATACACACCGTGTGTGCTGAAAAACCTGCGAAACCAGCTTTGATGGAAAGTGATGGAGTTTGCTTCACAAGGAAAAGAAAAATAAATCCCTGGGAGGAGATGTTTGCTTTCCGCGTGGAGTTTCAGCTTGTCATTAAAGCAGAGCCAAAAAAGCCTCTTTCAGACAAGGCCATGAAGAAAGATTTCCACTTCTCCAGCTAAACAGGAAATTTTGTGTCCTAAACTTTCCTAAGACCTCCTGTTACTGCTGATGGTCTCTACGGAGGAGACGACGCCTCTGACCACCTCACCACTTGCCCTAACAACATCTGCTTCCAGGGGCCATCCAGCCGTGTCCAGGAGGTCAGGGAGAGCTTTGTCTGACCAGGAACCAGCAGAACAAATTGTCCCTTAACAAATATAATGACGAGACAATAATCCCTTAACAATGCTAAAAGACCTGCTAGGCTAATCATGTTCTCCAGGTCGCCACTTTGCCTTCAGTGGCTGCTCCTGTCTTGTTATATAGTGCTTCCCAACTTCTACCCTTTGCTCTCGGTGAGGTTCTCGCACTGCTGTTTTCTTCCTGCGGAGAAGATGAGTTGTATCCGCGCTGCTGTCACGTCCGCTCTCTGCTTGGGAGTGCCTTTTTGGAAGCAGGCTGATAAATTGTCACCTGCCTGCTGGTTGGGAGGAGGGAGCGGACACAGGGCTTTCTTCAGCATCATTTTTTCCCCTGAAAAGCTGGAAAGACAGTCCTCATCCAAAGCTATAAATCTCCTGATCGAGCTACCCTTTCCCATCCACTCCCAGGGTGCAGCATCCCCTAGAAAAAAAATGGGATACTATCAAAAACCCCATGTTGATCCATTTTTGGTTAAGCATCAGCTTCAGCTCATTTGAAAAGGGTGGATCTCTGCCTCCTCTGCAGTGTCCCAGGCCTCTTTAAGACATCCAGATTTGTTTCATTTCCAAGCCACCAGCTGCTTTGGAGTGTCCTGTGAAATCTGGTCTCATTCCTCATCCCCTTTTGCTGCTTTGTTACCGGATCCCATTTTCACGTGGAGGTTTCTCATGACCTTCTGGATGCTCCCATGCATGTTCTTGGCCTCAGTGCCTGGTGGGGATGAGTCAAATGCCTCCTGCCTTTTGTCTCCTGGACACAGGAAGGATCAGGAGTGGGAATCAGGTCCGGCTTGGTGGAACACAGACTGATCCTCCAAAAAAAAGGACTTCAGAGGAGAGAGTTAGGTAGTGGCAACCAGCTCTTGGATGGTGAGAAGAGAAGGTCCAGGCAGGCAGGTTGGTTGAGGAGGAGACACTTCTGTGGCTGGTTTCATCCTTCCCAGAGCCTGTTGAGGAGGGATTTTATTAATGCTAAGAGCAGCTTGGCTGCGTGCGTGTGGAGCTGGCACCCATCTGCTAACACCTGGCCTCAGATGAAATCATCGTCCTGCCGCGGGGGGCGGGGGGAGGCTGATTCACTTTGTCACGAGTCCTAATTAGACACAACATGCTGTCTGATTAGCACTCGTGTTTGGGAGAAAACACTCGGCTGGTTCGTGGCCCACGGAGGAATGGTGGATGGAGGCAGAGGAAAGCCCCCATCCCTCCTTGCCAGCAGGGCCAAATCCACCCCGGACAGCGTGGCTGAACCTGGGTAGCACCAGGCGTGGACCATCGCATCGGGTGGGACGTCTGACACTTCTCCTGGCTTCATTTCCATGCCTTTCATGTGCAACCTCACTCATTTCCTTTTCTTCCCATCCCATCCCATCCCATCCCATCCCATCCCATCCGATCCCACCCCACTGCAGCCAGGAGGGCTTCAAGGAGCTCATTTTTTCATGCCCTGGGTGTTGCTGGACCCTGGTTCCCTGCCACAAACCAAAGAGTGAAGTTTTTATTGGTTGTTTAGCTGGCTGAAGACAGACAGTGTTTTGCTTTTGGTTATTTTTAGCCCAGTTCCCTAAGGAAAGCAGGTTTTGCTCTCCATGGCATTGCTGCCCGGCCACAGCCGGGGTTGGGTGCCCTGAGCACAGCCTTTCCCTGGGGCCTTGGCTAGGGATGGGGGAGAAAAGCTGAGGCACTGAGTGATGGGCGATCGCCGTCTTCCAACAGGCACCTTGGCCTCGTCTTCACAGTTATGATCATTGCAGAACAAGGTTTCCCAGAAAAACAATTCAGAATGAAAACTGAAAATGTTGTCATAAAAGAAATGTGAGTCTACGGGGTTTTGCCCGACAGCATCAAGCATCCTGAAATTAATTGTAGTCAACACGCTCTGCAGCTTTATTAAAAAAACCCTAAATATTTTGATATTTGGACGGGGGGGTGGGGGGGTGGTTTCTTTTTTTTTTTTTTTTTTTTTTGAATGAAAGACTTTCCTGCAATATTCGGCGGGCGTTGCAGCTGGCTCTGTTCATTCACATCCCCACCGGCTTCCAAAACACGCAGATACGAACAAGTCCATCTTGATTCAGCAGAGACGGGAACCGCCGCAGCCCGCTCAGACGACAGCATCCTGCGGCCGGTGAAATACTCGGGGGGTTCACCGTGACCCCAATCTGCCCTCACTCCCTGCTAATTATAGCAGCATCACCAGCTGGTAGCACGCTCCCGGCCACGTGGGCTGCTCCGTTCCCAGATGCACGGCTAAACCGCAGCCGCCCCGAGTACCTCGGACTGCAAATAACCGCTGCTGGAGGGAGCGGAGCATCATACCTTGGCAGGCAGGACATAGGGAGCCAGGCAGACCACCGGTTTCTATGACAACCAGTTCAGGTGTCACCGATGGAGGGGATGCAGGTGGGGATGCAGGTGGAGATGCCTCCTGGGGCAGGGGACCAGAGGATGGGGAGATTGCGTTGCCACGGATTTGCATTTTGTGGCGCAGCGGGGGAGACGGCAGCTCTCGCGCTTGAAATCTCCTCTGGCAAATGTCAAAGCGAAGCTGGGAATAGTCTTACACAGCTTGTTTTGTTTGGCTAATCTCAGCAAGTGAGCTCACGTCTCCTGCAAACCTAAGGACGTTGTGTGACAGCAGCCGGCAGGGCTGGGCAGACAGAGCCGGACAAGCATGGGGGGGATGCGCTAACGGTGTCCTTCACACTGGGAAGACCCTGTGGCCTCCTGGGACCTCGTGGGACGACCTGACCTTTCCCCAGCGTCAGCTTCAGCTCGCCGATCCACGCAGCCTCGAAGAGCCTCCAGCTCCCGCTGGGATTGCGGATCTTAATAGGCTGCCTGAATCTGGGCCAAAATGTTTTCTTAGCTGCTAACAAACCCAGACGCTCTCCCGGGAAGGTGGAGAGGGAGGAAGAGTGGAGCAGAGACAGTTTCAGGCTCCAGCACAGCCTTCATTTCGAATGCACCTGGTTTCTTCTGAGGTCCTCTTCTTTCCCCCTTGGCCTCCCTTTGATCTGCCCTGCCGACGTCCTGTCTTGACCTGCTGCCAGAGATGTTGAAGGATCCCTCCTCTACCTGAGGGACCTCAGACTCTGTGGTGGCACAGGTCATTCCCATCCTGATGGGTCACCATTTTTTCAGTATCCCTGTCCTCTGTGTGTTAAAGAATAAAGTTTCTATTTAAAGCTATGAGCTGTTGGCAGAGGAAAGAGCTGTGGGAGCCCAGCTGCAACTACTGCACTCAGTGTAGGTTTTTTCCTCATATAAGGTGTATATGCATCTTAAGAACATGCTAACTTCAATACCCAGAGTTGGAGCGGAGGGATCTGGTTCCCACCAGGCAGTGTTAAGTCTTGCAGAGGAAGAAAAACTCCTTGCATTCCCTTCTCCTGGCCTGGGCTCAGTACAGATGCCATCAAGCTCAAGATCTGATGTTCCCTGTTGAGCTGCCTGTTGGTTGGGAGAGCAAAAGGACTCCTTGCATGAGTAAAGTCCTCTCGAGGTCTGTCTGCCTTGGTTGCATGTTTCTGCCATGTCCAAGATCGTTGGCTGGACTAGACCGGGGTCTGGGCTTGGAAGGAAAGTTTGAGAATTGGAGGTTGGTGGTAAACCCTAGTTCCTATGGTCTACAAGGGAGGGAGCCCTTGGCCCTTGCTATAGACAATCCCTTGGTCTGTAAAATGTGGAGTGGCCCACCACATTCTCATTACAGAACTGTAAGAGAATTTTAGGTGTGTGTTTCTGTGTTGGGATTTTCCTTTTCTGCTCCTCCACACAAAGAAGAGACCCAACAGTCTAAGGGAACACTCCAGAGACACTTCCAATGTTCAAAGTTTTCTTTGGTCTGAAAGGCTGGGGTTATCTCTTGGGTGGGTTTCAAGAACAAGACCTTGTTCCTTGGAAGTAGCTGGGCTGACCTGAATGTTGTTCATGCAGCTCATCATAGCTTCAAAATGAAGCCACTAGTCATTTCTTATGCTGCTTTGGACAGGAGGGTGGACTATTACTCCTCCTGGTATAAGCAACCTTCTAGCAGAGGATATCAATGTACTTTGCAAACATTGCTGGTGCTTTCTGCTGCCTGTATAAGCAGTTTACTTTCTCTTCTATTCTATTCTATTCATATTTACCCAAAATATCTTGGTATGCTGGTGAGTGGCAGTTCTCTAGGGTGACTGCGTATGTGAATAAACTTTTGCTTAGTGTGAATCCCTTCTGCCAGTCAGGCAAATAATTACAGCAGGGAAAATTAGGAAAGGAAAAAAGAACAAAGACATGCAGCGTCTCTGGGGAATGACCAAACAGGCCAGGAGACCTGACCTATGCCAAGTGCCTGATGTTTCGTGAGGTCTCCGAGATGAGACGTGCTCCTGTGGTTGGACAGAAATGTGGGAACTGGCTTCAGTTCTTAGCTCATCCATTCCCCAAGACAGAGGATGACACAATGTTTTTCAGTGGGTCCCGTTGGTGATGAGGACCAGTTTTCCAAAGGGTTGTGTTTGACAGGCACCCTTCCAGGCTTCACTGGAGGAGTGGTGGTCTCCAGCTCAGCCACAGCCATGCCCATGCCTGGCCATGGACCCTTTGGCCCTGACCTGGCTGTTAACTTCACAGCTTGGCCTCGGACCTGCCTCATCACCACCTACTTGCCTGATGATCTGGCCTCTTGGTTGAGCATGGCTGTCATCCATGGGCCTTTCCTGCTTACCTTACCTGGATCCTGTGGAGCTGGGCACCAACTGGCAAGGTCCCTGCTGAGCAAAGTCCCTGCCCTGCCTCCGTGCCATCCCACTCGGCTCCTGGCTCACTATCCCTTGGGGATGCGGCGTGGGACAGTGCACATCACACACTGTTGAGCTGATAAAAAGCTTCAGCCCATCAGAGCTGTTAAAATTATAAAATGAAATAAGGCGGGATCTGCCCAATGCTTGAACAGGAGACTTCCAAAGAAAAAGTGGGTGTAATCCTTACAGAGAAGAAACCTGAAACTGTACAAGAGTAGGAACCGTGGTCCGATGGCCCAATGATGTGTGTTTTTCTGGAGAGCCGTATCTACTGTGTCAGTCCATAGCTGGGACTTGAAACCACAGCAGTTCATCAGCCAGAGTCAGGGCTGGAACAACACAAGAGAAATGTCTGGTTATGCTGTGTCAGGTCCTAGCAGGGTGACACCAGCACGGTCAGCACCTCTTTCTGGAGCTACCAAAAGGGAAAGATCTAGCAACTAGAAAGCAACCCTGGGACAGGACCAGCTTCACTCCTGCTCTCTGTTGGAAGGAGAAGGATGAGCTCAGCTCCGGGGCTCAACTTAGGAGTCTACGAGCAACGTGAAGAACGTTAGGGTTGCTGGCTTATCCTCACCAGCGCTGAGGGGACTAACATTTGAGAAGGAGTTCTGAAAGCATCAGATTGAGTAGCCAAATGTAAAGTATCGAGACAGCAAAGCAGCCTTGAAACCTTACTACAAATCGCTTTCCAAATGCCTCCCTTGCCCTCCTTGAACAACTCTTTGAGCTGTGCCCTGACTCCAAGGAACGACGGCGTGTTCATGCCAAAAAACCCCTTCCTTGTAGCTTTTCAGAGCAGGTCTGAGCTGGGTCCCAAGAGCTCTGCTGCATGACCTGCCCATAATTCACCCCTCACGTGAGTGGCATTAGCCACAGATGGAGGGACAGGTCCCCAGCGGCAACTCAACGTTACGTGGTGCCTAATTGCAAAAAATTCAGCGTGCAAATAAACGGCAACAACCGTAATGATTTTCCTGCTGGAGGAGCTAGATTTTGTTAACATGCATATTAGTGCATGCTAATTAGCTCCCACTGCTGCTCCTGCCACAAGCCTGAAGATGGATTATACCACATGTGCTAAGCAGCTTAGTTTGGGTGGTAGCACATGGGAAAGCAGGGAGCCGAGAGGGAGCAGCCAGCTTTCTAAACGCTGAAGATCAACTGTTTCTGAGCAGCAGGAAGGGATCTAAGCTCACGAACGTTTCCCTGCTCTGGCTGCTCCCTGCCGACGGCCGTTAGACTTGGTCGATGCTGCTGTAAACATTTTGCTGCCAATGCTGCCATTTTCCCTCCTCGGTATATCCTGGAGCTGTGCAAGTCTTACAGTAGCTTTTCCCTCCTGCTAAAAGAAGTGAAAGAAAACTCAGTAACCTTGGCTGATTCAACTCCAATACCCTGGTCGTCACCTCAATTCTTTTGCTGCGATGCTGGGCAAGGAGCAAAGCGACTGGCAGCCTCTTTTAACCTTTCCCCAGCCCAGGGAAACTGGGAGATGGGCTGTTTTCTGGGAAGCAATGGCTTTCCCTAACCTTCTGGTCGCCCTCCAAGCTCTGGGGGATGCTTCACTCCCGTTGCCATAGAAATGTTGCGCGGTGGTGGTGGGGGGGGGGGGATGCGAGATCTGCTGCTGCCATCTCCTGGAGGAGGCATGGATGGCGTGGGGTGTTTTAGGAAGAGCACAGGCAGCTGGGGAGATGTTTCAGGCAGAGCTCAGCCCAAATCTAGGCACGCCAGGCCCAGGTCCATTGGTACCATGCCCTTTGGACCCCAGCAGCATTCACCTGTTGCCACCTCTTATGGCCAGAAGCTTGCAGAGCGTCACCCCAAATCTCTGCCAAACAAATCGTTAATTCAAGCGGTCGTGACCCCGAATCATGCCCAAACCTGCCCATGTAGTATTTTGGCCCCAGGTTTGTCCTTGGTTAGCTTCACCCTAGGGAACTTTGGGCACGTCTTCTCCTGGACTGGGCTCTCTGGGAGGACCCTGGAGGGTTGTGAGGTCGGCTCAAGGATGGAGAATGGTTTGGAGGTGACTGCTCTTGGAAGAGGAAAGCCCCAAACTTTTTGGTCCCATCCTAATGAATGAATGGAATTGGCAGCAAGGACGTACAGGCAGTGTTACAGGGGGATGTGTAAATCAGGCAGATGGGAGGGGATGGCTGTGAGGTTTAGCTGCCTGCGGGGAGGCAACACAGACAATGAACGTGGGACGTGTTAGAACCTGCAGCTGATCGTTGTTTCTCAGTGTTACGACCAAGAGCTGTAGTTTTTCTGCAGATTGCAATTTACTCTCATCTTTCTTGTAAGCAGGCAGCCCACAGAGAGCAGAGACCCCAGCCCGCGGGGCAGAGCGGCTGCTTCCATCCGGATGGAAACCTCGGGCTGCGGATGGCTCCCTTGTAGCGAAGGTGAGGTGAGTCACGGGCTGGGCCGTTAGATGGCAGGGACCCAACGTGGGTCCCACTGGGGGTTAGCTGATGGGAGACACAGCCTGGATACCTGTAGCCGATTGTTATGGGGACAAAATGACCGGAGCTGAAACATAGGACTGCTTGTGCTAATGGCCAAAACCATTGCAGTATTAAATGATTTTAAATAGGGATAACCTGACTGTGTGCTGGGTTGTACATCACTCAGGGAAAGGTGTTCTCAGGAGCTGCTATGTCCCCTTGGGATGTCCTCGTCCCACCCTGGGGTTGACTTTGGACTGGAGTGGATGAGAGATGCTTGGATCGTCCCTACTACCAGCTCAAGCTTCAGCTTCAGCAGGACCTCCTGCAGTCCCTTCTGCAATGGTTGGCCCATCGCAGCCTCTCTCCTTGCTCAGAACCTTCCCTCCACGAGTCCCGCTACTCCCCCTCTGCCATCTGAATCCTGCCCTCCCCAAAGAGCTCATGTGAAGTGTGAGAAGCTCACACACGACCGCCCAGAGGAGTATCTTCCTAGCAGGAGGACGGAGAAAGAAAGAAAGTCACAGAAATGTTCCCCAGCTCTTCTGGTGTGGGAGACAGTCCAAAGGTACCAGCACAACCGGGGCACCCACGTCCTGCACCGTACCGCACAAACGTGACTGCGGTACTCGTGCCCCTGATTCCAGATTCCTTTGCCAGGCTGAAACGAGGCCATCGTTCTGCTCTGTCCCCTGACCTTAATTTGATGCTGGCAGAAATTTTCCTTTGAGACAAACCAGAAAGCTCTGTCATCTGCGGTGACCCTGGATCTACCTGACCAGGAGGTGTTTTAGGAGGAGAGGCCAGTCCCTCCTACGGTTCATGTCCGATTCTTCTCTGAGCATACAGCGTGATCCTCTCTGTAACCATTTTGATCCCGCTTTTAGGTCATTTTAACTAAATTTCAGTCCACTAAAATGGTCTGAAATAAAGACCAAAGGGAATTGTGCCTCTCTGCTGCCAGACTGCATCCTACAGTGCAGGACCTGTAGGTTTTAGGGACAACCATATCAGCTGGGTAAATTGCTATGCTGAAGATGCCCAAAGAAGAGGTTATAGCTGTAAAAGTCCTGCTGTGTCCATTCTCTGTCCTCCAGAGCAGACAGTCATGCATCTTGGCTGCCACCTCTGCACCCACCCTTTGCCTGAAGAAGCCCCTGAATTCACCTGGTCCCCTATTTACATTGGCACAAGGATCCAGGAGAGATTGTCCACCTCAACATCAGCTGGCTGGGAGCTCAACGTGCAGCTGAGCTGGTTGTCCATGGCTCAGGGAGGAGGGTTTGGATCCCATCCTCTGGGCACTTCGCTTGTCCCTCTCTCTCCATGGGATGCATCAGGATTCCAGGACACGGGCCCAGGTGGGTCCAGCCTTTGAAAAGTTGGGAGCCCGACTCTTATCCACAGGGAGCCATGAAGCAGAAAGAGCCTGAGCCCCCAAGCAGCATCAGGTTGCCTACCAGCTGCCCAGCTCAGATGCCATCTGGGAAACGGGAGGGTTCCCACCACCAGTTTCTTTACTGGATCATTTGAGCTGGAGACCCTACACCCCTCCCTCAGCATCCCACTGCTCTGGGGGCCCTTCCGTGGCTGCCCAAGGGACAGAAAAATAACTCAGAGCACAGGCTGATGTGTTTCAGGGGCTGAGCTATCTCCAGGCATAGCAGCCACTGGAGGCACGGGGGCTGAGCGAGGTCCAGGGTCCCTGGGATGGGTTTTTGAGTGACTCCTGTGGTCACGAGGGGAGAGGCTGTGACTGCAGGAGCCTCCCGTAGAGCAGCGACAGTGGCTGGGAACCAGTTCAGGCTCTTCCATTGCCACCGACGAGACAATTTCAATGCCCTGAAACCGCTTGGGTTTGGGCCAAGATGCTCCACAGCCCACTGCGTCCTGAGTTACACCGTTTAATTCATTTTTTCTCTCTGGATCAATGAGTTTTGGGTTTGCCTTCACCTCTGAGAAACCGTGCCGCTGCCTTGGGAGAGGGTGAGGATTCACACCCGGCTGCACAGCACGAACCCGTCCGGCAGCTTTGGCTTTTGAGCTGTGCTCACTTTCACCCTGTGGTTCGCCAGCTGCAGCTGTGATTTCCACCCCCCACCCCCAGGAATACCAGCGCTGGGGTTTCATCAGGGCGGATGGGAGTTAAAACACACAACAAGGGCAAAACCCTCCTTAAAAGAAAAAAAAATAAAATGTCCCTTTCGTGCAGGTGATAAAAGAAAAAGAGGAAAAAAACTTTCCCATGTCCAGACTTACCTGCCAAAATAGGTAGAACAGTTGTGACTATTGTGCATATTTGTGCCAATCGCTTGATTTTTATGAAGGCAAGGAGGACAGCAGTGAAACCAGGGAGGATGCCAAGGAAACCACTTCTATCAGCAAGTGCAGTAAGTTGAAATCCTTTGGGTGCAAGGAAGTGACTTGCACTGCCGAAGGAGAAAAGAAAGAAAAGAACACAAGGTGGAATAAATACACCAGGCAATGCAAACCAGGATTGCTTCAAGTGCCTGGATGAAGGAGAAGAGGTCCCAGAGAGATCTTTTGCTTGCTCCTTGGGTCCCTCCTTTCCAAAATTCTGTTGTGCTGTTGCCCAGCACTTTGCCAGAGAGCTGACCTGGGTGGTCTGTGCTTTGCACAGGGCTGGGGAGGTATCCTGCCTCCAGAGCCTCCACTGAACACTTTATTCTGAATTTATTGATTTCTCTAGCCTCTATCCATCCCATCTCAGCGTGTTCACTCACCACCCCACCGTGGTTTCTGCAGTTCCCTCGCTCTCTCTTTCACACCAGGCTCTGGCAGCTCTAGTTTTGCCATTTTCTGCCCAGGCTCTCCTAGTTCCCTCCAAACCTCATGGCCATGACCTCTGCGTTTGCTCCTAGCAGGCAGCACTTCAGTCTCCATTTGCATCTCTCCCATTGACAGACCGATGGCGTTTTCTCAAATAAGTGTACTGCCACACAGATCCTCCACCTGGCACTGCTGTGGATGTCTGGTCCTTTCTCTCTTGTCTCTGCATTAGCTGGGCTGTGATTTCTCACCATTTTCTGTGCATCCCCTGGTTCCATTTTGGCCGCTGGTCTCATGCTGTCTTCTCTTCCCGTGGGGCCTGCTGCTCACTTCATCTTACTTCAACTTCTCAACCTTGTTTCTCCTCCCCCGTCTGGCCTTTTCCTCTTTTTTACCCCACAAAAATGTACTTTTGGGTTCACTGTTCTTCTTCAGACCTCCTGCTCAGCAGATACCTGCAGCTTCTAGTATCCTCCACCATGCCCTCAAAACCTCTCTTGCAGAGTACCTCAGTGTCCTATTTCCTCAAAACCTCATTAACATTGTCTTCAATTTGCAGCCTGCAGTTCCCATTCCATGTATCTTTTCTTTTATAAACTCCGTCATTTGAGACCTGTTCAGTGTTAACATACAACCCTGAATCATACCTGTTGTTTGGTTAGAAAATGATGGAAGATCTTAATTTACCGGGGATTCAGGGATACCCATCGGTCCCTGAAAACTTGTTGGACCTCTGGGAGAGTCAATAAGACAACTGCACATACATACACGTATACATGCATTTAACGTATGGGATATTTCCAGGGCGCTCGTATACAGGAGCTGGGAGGCTGCAGCCTGCCGAAGCGACTGGCAGAGATGACCTGCATATGCAAACCATAAGGGTAGAGAACATTTCAGACTTCCTCTGCATACGTGGCCAGCTGGACAGATGCCGTCAGCACACACGTAAGATGCATCGAGCTCAGTGCCTGGTTTTCCTGGAGAGATGCATGCGGTTGCCTCCATTTGGTGCCTCTGATCCTTCCATTTGAGCTAATGTATAGAAACAGCACCGAGATCCAGCTCCTCTACCCTTCTCTGTCCCTGCACTGCAGCATTTTCTCACCTAAAGGCAAATCAAACATGCCTGGAACTGCCCCCGTACCGGCTCCCCCTCATCCTCCATCGATGGGCTTCCAAAGCCTCCACCTGACTGTTCTGCTCCTTAGACGTTGGGGTAATCAGAAGTTGGGGTGAACTGGGTTTCATCAGCTGGAAATGGCTGAGCAGGACTTTGGCTGAGGATACTGGAGTTATTAGATGATTCCCCAAACCACCATGAGCTGCCAGTGAAGGTCCTGGGGGGAAAGCCAAATGCAGGGTGAACGCTGAAGAGATGTTTCCACTGCGGTGTGAACGCTGCCATCCAAGACCCGCACAAGATCCCACCTGCGGCGACAGTTCTGGTCATTCACAGGACCAACGTGCGCATCGTAACTTCACTCCTAAATCTCAATTCCAGTTCTGTCCAGCTGCTCAGCAAACTCCATTGACTTGAAGAAGACAACGTTCCTGCTGGACCCAATTAATAAGGTATCTGATTAGGTTTCTGGGCCAGATCCTCAGCTGAGCAGCCCTGAGCACAGCCTAGCTGGCTTCCAAGTAACGATCTGTCTCCAAAACTGACTCTTCCCTGGGGCTCCTCTTCTTAGGGACTGGTTTTCTTTGCAGCCTCCCCTGTTGACGGGGCAGGCTAGGCCAGTCGTTCAACGATTTTGGATGCAGTCAGCAGCAGCTCGTTCGTCCTGATGTTATGTGCAGGCTCAGCATTTTTGAGAACATCAAAGAGCCGTGCAGACACTTTCAGAAGGAGATAAGCTACATCAGGGGGGTTTATCTGGCGTCAGAAAGGGAAGTGCAGCTCTTTGACTCAAAAGGGAAATGAATCGGGTTACTGGTCAACAAATAAATCTGGAGTCGTTCCTCTATCTCACCACCAAACCAGCCTGCCCTGTCACGAGAAGCCTTCTGAAGGGTGAAGAAGGCAAATCTGGACGGGGTGGGCTGAAAAGGGCTGGGGCAGCACCGCTGCCGGGGCTTCTCCCAGGCCAGCTGAGGACCCTCCAGAAAACGGTTCCAAAAAGCAGTTTAGCTGATGCCACTCTTTGTTTCACCATGTAAACAGACACGAATGACTTGTCCCCAGGGACAGAAAATGTCACATTTGATGAATGCAGATGTATCCACAGAGATCATAAAATGTTCTTTTGTCTTTAGGGCAGGGGATTTTCTTTTTTTTTTTTTCCCTCCCTTGTTTTACTTGACTTTCACTTTTTTTTTTTTTTAATATGAGAGGAGATGAAAAGAATTAAGGTCCCATCCCTACAGTGCTTCGGGCACAAAACTTCCCTGGATATCAGCTTTTTTGTGGGGATCCCTGCATTCAAGCCACAGATCGGCACTAATGCTCTGAATTTGCTTCTAGGGTTAAAAAAAAAAAAAAAAAAAGTAAATTAAAAATATATAGATCTGCGAATCCAGAACGTGGCTGTTTCTGTGCAGAGGGGAATACTGCAGCTTCATGAGTCACTACCATCTTGTGATATTTAGCTTTTTCCTAAAATGATCAACACACAATATCAATTAAAAAAGAACCCCAAACAACAACAAAAAACCCCCAAATCTGTTCCTGGTATCCATAGTTACAGAGAAAACCTGGAAACCATGAGGCTGATGGGCTCTAAAACTTCTATCACAAACAAATAAAATGAAAAGTTGTGACATTTGTTGCTTTTACATTTTTATAACATGTAAATGCTTCACATAGACTATTATTCTGTCGTTGAAAAAGAAGCTGGAGTTTTCCTTGATTAGATCTCACCTTGTGTGATATGAAGACAAGGTTTTCAATCTAATTTTTTTTGGCCTTTGCCTTCGGGTGGAATGGCAAAATTAGGACAAGCTCGCTCAAATGAGCTAGTAATTATTATTCCTTCCATGTACAACCAGAGTACCTGGGAGCTCTTGTGCTAGTTCAGAGGAAAAACACGGTGATAAATACTGCATAACGCATGGGCAAAGTTTAACAGAAAATAGAGATTTTTTTTTTCTTTTTTTTTAAAGGGGGATGTTCCAGCTTTTTAAAAATGATAAAAGTGGATTGGACAAAGCGGCAGGAAGCAAAACATCGAAACCATCCTGCCTGTAACACAGAGGGGTAGCGGGAGTAGGTGTCTGCCCAAAGCTAATTTTGATGAGGGATTTGCATACAGATCACCCCTAAGTGAAGAGCCTGGGTAGAGCTTAGCTGAGCACCGTACCCTGGTTCTTAGTCATAAGCTATAAACAGCTAACACTCACTTGCAAAAGTATCTATGATAAACTTCGGTAGGTGTTTACATTTTAAAATGGTAGATACTCCAAGAAAGCACTCGCCGAAGAGCTTTATAAATTTTTACGAATTCAGAACACCCCAAACCTACCGTGCATCCCGGTATTTTACTACTTTACTGTGTTTAATATTTTACCAGTATTTTACTGCGCCGTATTTTACCGCTGTGACAGAAGGGACCGCGCCGACACAGATGAACGTGGTGGCTGGGTTTTGTGCTGGATGCCGTAAAATTTTCCATAAGCAGGCGGGGTGGATGGGTGCTCCGGACGAGTCAGGCAGATTTTGTACCGTCCTGCAGGACTGCGGTTCCCTGCAACAGAGGGCCGGGGCCAGTTTTAAACAGAGGAGAGGAGAGCACCCCGGGTGCCGAAGGACCATTCCACCTCTCCGACAGCATCCTCAGCCTCCATCCTCACCCAGGACACTGGGGACACCCCTCATTTCGGCCACGGCACCCAGGGGTGTCCCCTAATTTAGTGCCAGCGGGGTAACTGCCTTCTCGTTAGGTGTTTCTTCTCACGGGGTATACGAAATGCGAGTTATCACATGATTCTGTCAGTCAAATAATTTTTGGGGCCATGAACACAGATTTAAGAAGCAGCATAGATTTGAATTGCTTCATTTATAAACCATCGAAACAAATGGCCTGAAGTAATTGTATTCAAAGTTTTAAACCATCTTCTTGGACTTTGTAAGTGGATTCCCAGAAAATATCATTAATGCTCTTTAATAGAGAAATCCATTACAATTTAATAGTAGTGGCTGTCCCCCAAGGCTGAACAGGACCTGTGGGTCAGGGCACCAACACCCGTTTGTCCTTACCTCCTGCGGGCAATCTAGAAAACCTGAACAAGTGAAACAATTTCTTCAAGGCAGAGCACAGTTTGCTTCCACGTAAATTTTCAGAAGAGTCAGAAGCCTACGCGTGTTTTTTGTTACCTAGATTTTTTTTCCCTGGCTCACGTAAGTGGCTGGCCTCTCAGTTCACTTGCAGTGAAGATCACAAAGCACCCCAAAATGAAGGTGAAATGAGTTTTCCTGAACGCTGATATGATGCAATTGGGCGGAAAGAACGGAAAAGGATTACAACAGACCGACCAGCTGCTGGCATAGCTACACGGTCACATCTTATCCTGGCTGATGTTACATTTGAGAACGCAACACGGTCGAGCCAGATGGCATTAGCTCTTCCGAAGACCACCACCAGACCTGTGCTGCAGTTTCCACACACTAACTCCATAGCCTTAGGAACGGCACGGCCAGGGTCAGGTCCAAAATGCAATATTGGGAATCCCTAGTAGAGAATCATGGATAAAAGCAAGCACAGACCCCCGAACCCTAGCATTAGGTATGAGCTCAGGACCAGGAGGGACCCACAGGTTAAATCTAGACTCCCACAATGACGGACAACATACAGAAAGATCTACAAAACTCGTTCGGTGACCCATCTCTCACATGAAAGAGCTCGATCTGGCTACCTTGCCTGTCTCACATGCTTCACTTAATATGGAAACACTCCTTCAGAGCTCGAAACAGGAGCTTAGGCAAGTGGCACTTCCGAGACGCCCGTTATTGTTAGAGCCCTCTAACAGACCGTGAATTTGGCTCGCAGTAAATACTTCGCTATCATGTTCTTCTGCCTAGCACCTCCTTTAAACTGCAGCTTTTATTCAGTCTTTCTGCGACCTGTCAACAAATCACAAACAACCCTTTTGGCTTTGGCACAGTCCTGCGAAACTCCAATAATGAAATGGTCTGAATTATTTTTTTATTACAAGACACAAATCTTGTCCGAGCTAAGGTACAGAGGTGTCTAAGAGGAGATTGTACACACCATTCTTGGCAGAGAGCTGGCCCATGCTAAAGTGGCAGGGCAGTTTTGCTGGTGCAGTGGTACTGGCTGTGCAGCGCAAGGTTGCTTCTGCTCTGTGGACGTGTTGTTATTCGTTACATTCACAGAAACTGAGTGTACTTTGGAGCGATTTCTGTGGATTTAATGGGATACCTCTGGTCTTTGACTAGCATGCTGGAGTCCATGGCATTGCTGGCTGGCTCCTTTATCTCATAAAATCCTTTAACACATTGAAAAAAATACCTCTAATACAAATCTCTGCAATTCTTTCAACATTGTTTATTACAAGAATAGTTTAGGACAGAACTAAAAAACCATGGCAAAATCAGACTTTGAATGATTAAGAGACTTTACAAGCCTCAAATCTCAAGTAATCTCTCTGCTGGTTATCGTTGTGCAACACAGTAATGATGTACCGGTCTTTCACATCAACATGTGGTGCTGCACTGTAACTCGGCACTCCTGCAGAGTATCGCATTCAGCAGTAGTGCAGAGATTAAAAAGGAAATACGCTTCCTTCCATTGTTTTATTGCTATCTCATCTCACTGATAATGCAGCTTTTAGTGTACTCAAGTTATCTCTAAGTTTGGCAGAGACAAAACTAGCGTATCACCTCTTGCCCTCCCCAGTTACTGTATGCCCACATAGATTCTGTTGATTTCAGAAAGCAGAATTAGCATCAGTTAGGCTATTAAAAAAATAAATATTCTTATGCAGGAAATATATTGACCCCTACAATTAATACATTAATAATCACTTACTTGTAACATTAATTGCATGACTCCTAGTGCCTGAACTTTTTTATTTAAAAAAAACCAAAAACACCAACCCCCAAACATCCAGAATACAAAGGCCATGGGGCTGGGGTGTCTGAGGCCTTCAGACACACTGAGCTGGCTCTCACTTCAAAGGATGAATCATCAGAATCTGGTTGGTATCAGAAGAATTGGCCTGCACAATAAATGAGGCAAGTTAGCCTTTCCCTGGAGGTGTTTCTGTCTCTTGGCTACAGAAAAATAACGCGGCTTGGCTGCGAGCGAACTTCTTACATTATAGAAACCAAGCAAAACATTTATATAGCAAAGGTTTTCTGAAATAACCTCTGGAAGTTCTCACAACATAGCAAGCCCCCTTTCTAGAGTTTCAATATATATTTCAGTAAGGACAAAGACACATTTGCAGTATTTTCTTTTTACTCTATCCTTCCAGTGTTGATACAGAAGACAAAATCTGCAAGTCTTACCCCCACACACCTATTATTCTGGGCTGTATATGTTATTGTCACAAACTTATACAGCTGTATTGGGTTTGTGTGGCAAGGTTTTGGTAGCGGGCGGTTACAGGGGTGGCTTCTGTCAGAAGCTGCTAGAAACTTCCCTCATGTCTGACAGAGCCAATGCCAGCCGGCTCCAAGACGGACCCACCGCCGGCCAAGGCTGAGACCATCAGCGACAGTGGTAGTGCCTCTGGGATAACATATTTAAGAAGGGAAAAAAAGTTGCAGCGAGCGCAGAAACAGCAGCCAGAGAGAGGAGTGAGAATACGTGAGAGCACCAGCCCTGCAGCCCCCCAGGTCCGTGCAGAAGGAGGGGAGGAGATGCTCCAGGCGCCGGAGCAGAGATTCCCCTGCAGCC
>JANHGO010000001.1:3188286-3200323 GCA_024606505.1 Aquila spilogaster | reverse complement strand
TGCTGTGGTTTCCACTTGACGGCTTCACATGGGGGATCTGCGTGAATGCATCTGAAATGTGGGCAGCTCTCCTTTTTACTCCAGTCCAATTTGTCGCTGAGCAGGCAGTGTAAGGCCACCAACATGGGTGGCCAAGGGGAATTCTGAGTCCCACATTGCACAACTGCAGACAAACCCAACCATCAACCTGATCTGCTGAGTCCCACCACTAAACCACAGTCATTAGTGCCATGTCCACACAGCTCTTAGATACCTCCAAGGATGGCTGTGATGATTCCACTACTGCTCTAGGCAACACGTTCCAGCGCTCATCCACCCTCTCCATGAAGAAATTCTTCTGATATCCAATCTAAACCTCTCCTGGAGCAACCTGAGGCTGTTGATATGCTCCAGTTGCTGGGTCAGATCCATAAAAGCAGTCCTGAGCACAGCTGTGGGTCTGTACTTGTTCCTCTGTCTCACCACCACACCAGCCTGCTTTGTAGTGAGAAGTCTTCTGAAGGCTTATCTGTGATAACACAAAAATCTGGACAGGGTGGGCTGAGAAATGCAGGGGCACAGGCTATTCCATGGATACAGATGCATCCATAGGGATCATAAAGCATTCCTCTTTGGGGCAGGAAGAGTTTTCTCCCCTTCTTTTAACAGAATTCAGAGAAGATGAAAAGAATTAAGTTCCCATCTCTACAGTGCCTCAGGCACAGAACATCCCTGGACAGCAGCTCTTTTGGTCTGCAGGTGGGAATCCCTGCATTCAAGCCTGAGATTGGCACTAACGCTCAGCAGTTTGCTTCCGGGGTTAAAAATAATAACAGATCTGAGAGCTCAGACCATGGCTGCTTCCGTGCAGAGAGGAATGCTGCGGCACTGTGACTCACTGCCATCTTTTGATAGCATCTTCCCTAAAAGGATCAACACAATATATCAATTAAAAAGATCAGCCAAAGCACCCCAGGATCTCCCCGGCATCCATCCTTACAGAGAACAGCTGGAAGCCACAAGGCTGACGGGCTCTAAAACTCACATCATAAACACAACGGAAAGCTGTGACATTTGTTGCTTTTAAATTTTCATGATGCTTCACATAACCTCTATCGCGGGCAGCTGCTCTGTTCTTACACTGAGATGCATGAAAAAGAAGCTGGAGTTTTCCTCGATTAGATCTCACATAACGTGAAATGAAGACAAGGTTTTGAATTTAATTTTTTCGGCCTTTGCCTTCAGGTGGAATGGCAAAAGTAGGACAAGCTCAAATGAGCTGGTAACTATTATTATTCCTTCCGTGTACAACCAGAGTACCTTGGAGCTCTTGTGCTAATTCAGAGAGGAAAAGCACGGTGACAACTTTCCATAAGTACATGAATAGGATTCAGGATCAGCGCTTTGGGTGAGTCAGAAATGGTCTGGATGAGTCGTCAGCCTTGGGTTCTCCTGCAGGACAACAAAGGTCAGGGCTTGTTCTGAATGCCAAGGAAGGAGAGGACAGCACAGAGGGTGCCTTGCTGCTGGCACAGCACAGACATGCTGACATCAACTGGATTTCTTTGCCCTGGCTCACACAAGTGGTTGGCCTCTCAATTCACGTGCAGTGAAGATCAAATTGCACAAAATAAACCAATGAGAGTGAGACTAGTTTTCCTGAATGCTGATATGATGCGCTGAGGTCCAAAAAATACAAAATGGAAATAGTGGAAAAGGATTATGAGACAGATCGGCTGCTGGCGCACCGTGACATCTTACCCCAGTGATTCATCTGAGATAACATGGTCAAGCTAGATGGCGTCGACTCTTCTACAGATCATCCCAAGACCTGTGCTTGTTTCTGTACAATAACTCCCCAACCTTAGAAACAACATGGAAAGGGTTAGGGTCCAGCATGCAGATACAGCGATGGAAGAGAAGTCACTAGTGGGGAATCACAGCTACACTCAAGTACAGACTCTTAATAGTCGTAAGAACAGTACTTGAAGGGACACACAAGTCAAAACTCATCTCCTGCAATGACAGCATATGAGACTTAGTGAAGAAGTCTCCAGCTCTCCACCAGCACACTGAAGTCTATGGTGGCTTGCTCCTTTAACACACACACACACAAAACCACTACAACAAACATACATTTCTCCAATTCTTTCAACAGAATTTATTTTACTGCAAGAATAGTTTAGGACAGAACAAAAAACATCATGGCAAAACCAAATTTTGAGTAATTAAGAGACTTTACAAGCCTCCAATCAAGAACCTCTTCGAGCTAACTGGTACAACCCAGCAATGACTTGCTGATCTTTCATATCAACGTGTGGTAACCCAGCACGCTTGCATAGTATCACATTGAGCAGCAGTGTAGAGATTAGACAGGAAATACGCTTCCTTCCATTGTTTTATTGCTATCTCATCTCGCTGATAACACAGCTTTTAAACTACTCAATTTACCTCTAACATCGGCACAGACAAAACCAGCTCCCTTGTCCTCCCCAGTTACTGCACATCCACACAGATTCTCTTGAATTCAGAAAAGACAATTAACAAAGCATCAATTAGATTATTAAAAATAAATATTCTTACTCAGGAAACACACTGACCCCAGAATTAAGATATTAGTAACCATTTACTTGCAACTTTAACTGCATGACTTATTTAATACATCAAAAAAACAAAGGCCATGAAGTGAGGGTGTCTGAGGTCCTCAGACACAGAGCCAGCTCTTACTTCACAGGATGAATCATCAGAACCTGGCTGATACCAGTAGAATTATCCTGCACAATACACGAAGCCTTTCCCTGGAGGTGTTTGCGTCTCCTGGCAGAAGACAAAACTCGAAAGCCTCATTTCCAAGGACCTACTGTTCCAGGTTGTATTTATCATTGCCATAAAGTTATACAGCTTCCGCAAGTGCAGAGCAAGCCTGGTGAATTCAGAATGGAGTCTGAACCAAATATATTTGATACAGATTAGAATTTGGAAACGAGAAGTATGAGTACAGTCATGTGAGACTGCCTAGATAAAGTAACCAGGTGCCAATTACTGATATCCCTGGGGAACACGTGCAGAGTGCTTAAGCCCCATGTTCTCGACTAGCTTATCTCGTCCAAATTTTATATCAGCCCTAAAGAACCAAAAGCAAAACTTCTGATCAATTCTCGCAGTTAATGCTTAAACAAAGCGTCCTATTTCCAAACACTGCACAGAGACTGGAGGTGTTCTTGTTTGCTTTTCGTTATGCGGTTTATTCATTAAAAAGTTAAACCCCTGCTGCATTTTCTCACGTCACAATTTCATGCCATAGTTGGAGCAACAGCTTGGCTGTCAGGCTGGAGGTTGATCAGGGAATTGCTTGCTTGGACCAGCTCTGCGATGGAGACCCGTCCTCTCTGTTTGATAAACTGAGCCACGGCAGCCATCTCCTCTGGCGTGATATAGATGAACTTTCCTCTGTCATCAATTACACCTACAGGGGAAAAGAAAGGACCGTGAAGTCAGCACTCTGGCTCTTCTCACTTCCCAACAGACATTAGTTACTTCTTTTTGGAAGGGACGTTTGAACTGCTGAGGCTGCATTTCATATCTAGGGCAGGCAGAACAACGTGCTAGCAGTCAGGCTTTTATTTCCATCTCTACTGTTGAGTTTTTGAAAGGGGTTTTGACAATACCTGAGTGCTTGGGTAAGACTAATTTTGTTCAGCAAGTAATGCATTTTTTTTTCCCCACTGTGTGTAGCTAGCTGGGAGTATCGCAGCAGTGCATTCATGTACATTGCATTAGTGTTGATATTCCAGGGCCAGGCAGCCAATTGAGAAAGGAAGAACAGAAAGGCCCAGGAGGTGAGATGTGGAGCTCCTCTGGGAGGTAATGAAGCTCAACTTCCATATTTTGGTAGCTCCATCAAGAGTGAGAACTGATCTCTTTGTTCTCAATGTCTTACAAGATCAAATGTAAGGCAGGGAGCCTTAAGGGCACATCTTTTAGCCAGGACAGTACACGTTTTCATGTTTTGTGTCAGATCACTTTTAAGTCATTCAAGTAGGTATCCACATGTACCCATTAAGATACAGCTGTCACAGTTGGCAAACAACTATCAGGTCAGTGAATGTTTGCACTGGCACCTTCCCCTACTTCACCAACAGAAAGAAAAAGACTGACCAGTAATAAAACAGCCTTGTTCAGACAGGGAGCTACCCACGTGCTCAGTCTCTGCTTACATTCCAACCTCGAGTGCATAGGTACATAACTAGAAACAAGCACTTATTATTACAGCTCCCAGTTTCAGAGTGCTCTGGGATGTTTGCTTCTCCCAGAGTGTGCCACACCTCGATCCCTGTGGGTCCCTTTCAACTCAGGATATTCTATGGTTCTATTACACCCCAGTATTAGCTTTAGCCACTGCAATTTTAAAACAGGTGTGCAAACTACCCCCCAGAATATCCAAACAATTCCTTCAAATTCAGATTTTAGAGGATGTAACTTACTAGTAAACCCCAAAGGCCTTCAGCAGGGTTAACAACACCCTGAAGCCTCACGCTGGCCCCTGAACCATTGGGAGCGTCTACCCCCCAACCTCTGTAAAATACATCATTGAAGCAATTATCTCCCATATTGCTTTCAGCAGTAGTTTCACATCTGCTGAAACAGAAATAATAAATACAGCTTTTGATCAAGTCCCACAAGGGTCCTCTACAATTTTAAATGGAAATTACACCGGATGTCTCTCTACCACAGATAAGACATTTTCTGCACCACCTATTCACCAGCTGAAGAATAGGTGTTGTGGCTGTCACCTGTTAGAGTGCCATCTGCCATCAGGTCCTGGATTCTGTTAATTGCATCCTGTTCAGAAGGAAAAAAGGCATAACAAACTGATCAAGAGGAAAGTAGAAAACATTCTGCACGCTCAGACAAACTAGAGGAGGATGCTTACATTTAATTCCTCAGCATTAAACACTTCAGTGAAGGATACACATCAGCACTTCCACACAGATGGATGAAGTAAGCCCTTTTTAGTTTGGTCTTAGAAAGTCAAAGTGAGCTTCTGCAGCTTGCGGTGTTCAAATAACTTCTTTGCCAGCAAGGAGCTTTTACTGTTCAATTATCTGACTGTATAATGGAAGGGGAGCTATACACATTTGCCCAGGGAAAGGCTGTAGTGTGCCAAGGCAACACACCAGTTCCATGAAATACTGTGATGCACTTCTCCAGGAACCTGGCTACACTCAGCACACTGCAATCTTTCCTGCTCCATTTCAGAGGAAACTGCTTCTTACCAAGCCAAAGAGCAGCAGGCTGAATTTACTGCTGTGTTACCTCTACCGTTACTCCAAGCATGCTGTTCCACTGCACCCACAAGTGGTATCTGAGCATCAATAACTTTGGTTTCTGCAGTCCCGCCTCTCTCTCCCACTAGCATTTATAGGACTGCAGAAGCAAGCGATGGCTTGCTTTCAACCTTAACTGGCTCACTGAGTGCACATGAAGTTCTAGCAAAGCAGAGAGGCAGGGGGCAGTGCAGCCTGGACTTACAGCAGTGGAAGCTGCTGTGAAGGTGCAGAGCAGAGCAATAATAAGAAAAAAAACCATCACAAACTCAAACCAACAGTCACTTAGAAATATGTTAAACGTGCTCAAATTGAAGCAAGCCATGACTATGCTTCAGAGTCAAATACAAAGCTGACTGGGACCAGAGGGAAAACTAAAAATGAAAACAAAGAACACATCTCACACCATGAACTCACTCTGACAGGCTCTATATGGCGTTAAGAGGGTCAATAATCTTAAGTAAAGCCCCAGAAGTTACAAATTCCTAAGTGCTGCAAGAATACACAAACAAGGGGAACAAAACTGCTCACAATTGGCTGCCTGCAAACATAACAACATACCAACATTGTCCAGTTACATAGGCAGAACCCTGAGCTTGCTTCTAGCTCTCCTCTTGACTCCCAGTTATCATGAATTGCTCTATTAATAGATTTGACAAAAAACTTGTATGGTCCATTAGCCAACAAGCAGCATTCAAGAGGCAGACTGTGCCCTTCTCACTGACGTCCCTGTAAGCCAGCTATCTCCCTCTGGTTTTATGTCTCTCTGATGAACGCTCACTTCTTAGGGCTGAATCTATGAACTCCACCAAAGTAATGCCAGAATAATAACACAAAGGGTACCCTTAATTACTCAATTTCTCTCTTATCCTTTTAAAGTCACTGTTTGTACTTACACCCCAAAAGGTAGCACCTACCTGAGTTCTTAAGCCCATATGTGAAGCTAAGTCCTCCAGCTGAATTACCTTTGTTTTCTGTGGAAACAAACAACAGTTACATGAAGCTGATGAATTAGAGAGTTAGCAAAACAGACAAAACAGAATCTGCCCTTCCAGCTTATCCAAGTAGGCACCGTTTTGTGTTAAAAAGCCCGTTAACTTACATCACTTAAACCAATCTGCTCAGTGGAAAGATCGGATGCTCTGACCCACTTAAGCAAAGGCTCAAATACATTTGCCAGCAGCCATCCCAAACCTTTTCTTCCATTAGGGGACAGGACCAGCACAGGCATATTAAGCAGCCACAGCTCTGTCCTCCCTGCCCCCCCAGTTTCTCGACTGCTACCTCTAATTTCCAGCACGCTTTATTAAGATCCCCTTCTGTTTGAGAGATGCTTCAAAAATACCTTTAAAAATGATCACTGATCTGTATCAGAGCATAAATAACACTGCCAATCTTCTCTGAAGTTTTACATGCTCTAGTCTGTTTTACTAATGTCTTGTGGATTAATGCCACAGTAATCTTCCCAAGCACATTATTAAAGTAGTCTGTGCTGGAGGTGTCAGCAGGGTGATGGTGTCTGGGAATGAAGGCAAAAGCAGGAACAGGAAGTTTCCCTTTTGCTTTTGAAAGATTCTTCCTGCAGCCCCTCTCAGCCAGCACCCAGTGACCCAGTCCTCCCTGCTCACATCTGGTTTAGTGCTTCTCTGGAGCTCCAGAGAATTACAGAGAAAACACCTGGCGTGCTCCATCCGGAGCTACTTGGTTCCTGTTCTCGTCTGCAAGTTTTAGAAGCTCATCTGTTTAGATGCAGCAAAAGGGTACACCGTTGTTTGTAAGCAATTTGGAACATACACAGCTTCTGACAACAGTTCAGCTAACATCCTTGAGTACATCCCCAAGAGCCTTATATGTATGGCCACATTTACGTTCTTGGATGTCATACCACAAACGATAAATGCATTTGTTTCTGATCTTGAGAGTACACTGAAGAATTAAATAGAGGTTGCAACAGAAGGATCTTTTTCATTAACAAAACCAAACCAAAGAAAAGCCACACGCACTCTTAGCAGTTGTGAAGTTTGATGCAGCCAAGCTAGAGAACTGAATACCATGGACTGAACGCATGGAACTGAAACCAGTCCATGGAATTCAGTTCTCAGAGCTGGGAACTGCCAAGATTCGTCACATCTTCTTTTAAAAGGAGAGGGGATGCAAAGTCATTACATGAGAAAACCAGGCTTTAAACCTCCACTTCAAGATGCTTGCCCTTAGTGACAGAGTTCACTGGAAGCTTTCTAATACAGCTCCTGCTGTGGATAGCAGACCAGAGGATAGGATGGAATGGGGATCAGTCTCCACCCACTTGGAAATATGAAGACATTGTGAGGTCCCAGCTCAGCAAAACACTTCACCACAAATTTCATCTTTTAAAGACAGGCTTAACTCTCACAGAGCAATACACATACATCCATGCTTTAACCACAGAGCAATATACATACATCCGTGCTTTATCAAATCTATTTCACTTTAGGTATTTTTTCTCCAGCTGTCTCCAACAATGCATGAAATAGACCGAGAGCTCCCAGAATTAAGACAAACAGAACCTTTTCCTCTTATTTCTACATAGGAAGCCAGGTGTCAAAGCACTTCTGAATTTGGTTTTTCAGCCTGTGCTTAATTTCTCTGACGTCAAGTACAGTTGACTAATATAAAACTATACATGTGCTTAAACACTGAACTGAGATTGTGTGACTAATCTGTTCCGTCCATCACAACCACCAGGGCAACGTGCAGAATCAGAGCTTATTATGTCAGCCCTTGGAAACCTTTCTGAATGTAGTAGAAGATCTCAAGGGACATTGACATAAGTTATCCCAAGGCAGCTTGTTTATTAATAAAGAACACATTTTCCTGAATCCAGAATTTAGCACTGTCTTGAAAGCCATAGATGGGAATGTGCAGTTTAGCAACTGAAACAGAAGATGGTCTTAGCAGACACGGCCACAGTAAAGTTCTCCCCTCTTCCAAGAAAACCTCTCTGGCTTCTATGGAAAGCAGAATATTGAAATCTCTGCAGAACTCCAAAATAAGACGTGCCATCTGATGGTTAGTCTTCACTCTATGGCTTTTCTTAATCATATTACCTGTTGCCTTTCCAATCTAGTCTCAGCTGTCTCATCTGCCTTTGGAGGTGTTTCTGATCCCAGCTGACTCCCTTATGCTGGGGACTCAGTGATCAAGAAATACTTTCGCTTGGGCTGCAGCAAAGAATTTGCAGCCTACTACAAGCTCATCCATTTCCAAACTACCTCTAGAGATCCCATATGCTCTGAAAGCATTTGACAGAAGTGAACGTAGCCTCCCACTGGAGCCCAATGGCAACTGGATGCGCCACCAAAATACCAGTGGCACACAAGGCAGAGAAGTGCACAGCAAAAGATGCTTGCAGTGCAGCTTTGCAGTAACTCTGGAATGATGTTCCTGTTTTCCAGAACTGGACAGCAATTAGCAAATTGATTCCTTATGGAGAGTTACCAAAGAGCCAGAAGTGTGCGCATCTCTAAGCTCTTGGTGGGGTAGCGGAAATGCAAAAATAGCCTGGAATTTGACATTCTGAATTAACAAAATGAGTAGAAGGTCAATAAGTACGTGAGAGATGCGCTTACTAATGAAGCCTTTCACACACATACAATATGTTCACAGATTCCAGTTTCCAATAAAGGCCAAAAGGCATTAATTAGGACAAAAATCACATAACTTCATTTTAGGCTAAGAGTGAGAAATCACGTTTCAACTTTGATACAACAGTGGTTAAAGAAGCATTTGTCGTTACAGATCACAATTAGAAATCTTCATGAACACACTGCAGGATTTAGATAACCAAACACATCTTGAAAGGTCAACTAAAACATCCCCTGTTAAAAAAAGTGATTTTTTTCTTTAAATATCCCTATAAAACACCAGTGCTGTAAACTGCACAAATGATCAGTCAGACTCTGTGTGATTTCTTTCTTTACAACGCCCGTGTTTCAAACAAACACATCCTGCACGGCGGGCCACATGCTGGTACAGCAGTTCTCATTCATGCTCAGCTGAGATGTAGAGACTGTGAATATCAGCTACGATTTAGGAAACAAACAAAAAGCTCAAACGTCCCAAACTCTACCCTACAGCCAACATTTCTGTTCATAAACCCTTCTGTTCATACTTGTCTATCCTTATGAATTAGTCTATGGGCTACAATTCACCCCTAAAAGCCAAGATAAAGCTGCAACTATAAATAATTTTAGCAATGATGAACATATTCATGCACAATCAAGTAAATAATGCAGACTTTATCTAAGATATTCCTTTTTTTTTTTACTTGCTTAATATTGAAGTAAATCAAAGTAGTAAAGATTTCCCTCCTTTCTATCACTCAAAGCTATTACACTTTCTCTAACAATATGGAAAGAGGAGAAAAAAATGATAGCTTACCTTAATGTATTCGATAAATTCCTTCAGAAAGCTGCGAGACTGGATACAGCAAGGAAAATAATTGTTATTTTAAATTTGTAAATATTAAATGCATCAAAAACTTGCACAGTATGAGCGCTTAAACCATCTACCTCTGAAATTCTACACATATGCATAGAGGAGATTTTGAACCAGGGAAAAAACTAAATCTAGATTTAATCTTCACTAGGAATTTACAATAGGTATTTTCTAAGCCAGAATAGGGCTCAAGCACAATTTGTTTTCTGAAAGGAGATACCTGAATCTTTTCTTCTTCACATCATACATGACCTGAAACAATCACATCTGGGGAAGTCTGCGTATTAAGTACGTTCACTGAGGACATTTTGTATGGAGGGAAAGTACAGAGTGGTTCAGGAGGCAGCTCATGCAGATGGTGAAGTGTAGCACACAGCTGCACAACACATGTGGAAGCTCAAGCCGTTTTCAAAGCTATGCACCTGAAATCCGGCATTTTAGTGTAAGCAGCTCAGCTTTCAAAGGCCATGCAAAAAACATGCATTTAAGTGAACAGGAGATCGAGTTACTCTGCAACCCTGAAAATCAATCAGCCCTAGTTAACTGCTTAACTCTGCACCCTTAACTTCAAGCAGGAGTTTCAGCATGCTGCTCTCAACACCGTGTGGCAGAGTTGGCTTGTACCAGGATACCAAAATGCTTCAAGTACATTACCCACCCCGAGACAGAAAGATACCTTGGCATTTTTGCAAGGCTGATGCCTGTGATCGTTTCTGAACATGACTTTCAAATTGACTGCTATTACAGTTCTACCTCCGCACCCCACCAAAGATATCTGTGTTGAGATCCATGCACCATCAATTGCCTCCCAGGCTCTTTTTGAGTGAGGAACACCCTTCCCTGTTCCCACGCACAGAAAAATTAATTTCTCCTCATCTGTGTTCCCACAGCTGCCTGTCAATAAACAATCTCTACCTTTCAAGGGAGTCTGAAGCGGAAAACTCAATGTTTTAGCTATACGATCTTCTAACAGAATAGACACAATAGAGAAGGGGTTTTCAAAAGCAAGTACTTTAATTCTTCTCTGCATCTTAGTAAATTTCCCATATCAGATACAACTCCTCTTGGTGTTACTGTGCCTGGGTTAGAGAAATTTCTGCTAAAGGAAAGGGTTCCATGGTGAGAATCTGTACCTAAGGTCAGGGTATACTGACTAATTGCAAGCCCCTCAGCCCATGCTCAGTCATGCTGAGTGCAGATTTGTTTAATTCAAGAGGGTCGCTTAAGCAGAGGAAAAAGGGGAACAAATCTACATTGCCCTGAAAAAAAATAATACCTATCATGTAATCTACTGGACAGCTCAAATTTGGCTCTGGAGTTTCAGCTGCCATTTCAGCATTTAACAGCAACTAAAATTAGTCTAACATGTTTTCTCCTCAGCAAATTAAGAGTGTTAACCTCCCACAACAGAACCTTTTCAAGTTTGCTGTGCTATTATGTCAGTATCACATTTCAACCTCCATTCCCAGCAGTTCGCCTGAAGGCAGCCACAGAAGCATGCTAGAATATTAGGCAGAGTTTGAAACCCTATCAATGACTTGCAGTCATTTGCAACACTGAACAGCTTTTCCAGTAGAAAGCCCACCAGCACCTAGGCTGTGTCCTACGATTTCTCAAGCTTTCTTTCAGCTCGATTTTTCATTTGATTTCACACTGGCTCTGCTCCTCTAGAAAATCAAACCAAGAAACAGCATTTCACTGAAGTTATGCGGATACCACATAACTCCAAATCTAGATCTGCTTTCATTTGTCTTGCAAGCACATGGTACATGGGCAGGGTAGGGCTGGGGACAGTATAAGAGTATCTGCCTCCTCAAATTAGTTTTATTTCAGTCCTTACACAAAGAGAAGACAGAACTCATTCTCAGTGACACGCACTTGCCTGAGCACTCTGAACTGAGAGCGTCTGGAATGAGGAACTGTAGCATTCCCCAGGAAATTACTCCAGGTTAATACGTACTACATATGCAGCTTTTTAAAGCAAAAACATTTGTCTGGATCCCATTTTGAAGTCCATTTTACAAGAGACAGAATGCAGTAAGGATGATCTGAATCTAACAGGGATCAAGGAAACTATAATAACAGACTAACACACATACCTCTTCCTCTGTCATTGATTCTTCAACCCCTTCCTCTTCAACTACAAAACTCTCCTTCAGCTTCAGGTACTCTTCATATTCTCTCTTCTCCTCTTCTTCCTTTGCCTTCCTTTTCTCCTCTTCCTAGAGAGAAAAGAGGACATGTGGTCAGTGCAT
>JANHGO010000001.1:3163978-3188186 GCA_024606505.1 Aquila spilogaster | reverse complement strand
CACCTGCAGCCCGGGGAGGACCCCACGCCGGAGCAGGGGGATGCCCGAAGGAGGCTGGGACCCCGTGGGAAGCCCGCACTGGAGCAGGTTTTCTGGCAGGACTTGTGACCCCGCGGGGGACCCACGCTGGAGCAGTTTGTGAAGAACTGCAGCCTGCGGGAAGGACCCACGTTGGAGAAATTCATGGAGGACTGTCTGCCATGGGAGGGACACCACGCTGGAACAGGGGAAGAGTGTGATGAGTCCTGACCCTGAAGAGGATGAAGCGGCAGAGACAACATGTGATGAACTGACTGTAAACCCCATTCCCCGTCCCCCTGCGCCACTGGTGAGGGGTAGGTAGAGAATCCAGGGGTGAAGCTGTGCCTGGGAAGAAGGGAGGGGTGGAGGAAAGGTGTTTTGAGATTTGGTTTTATTTCTTGTTACCCTACTCTGGTTGATTGGCAATAAATTAAGTTAATTTTCCCCAAGTTGAGTCTGTTTTGCCTGTGACGGTAATTGGTTGAGTGATCTCTCCTTGTCCTTATCTCGACCCGCGAGCCCTTTGCTATATTTTCTCTTCCCTATCCAGCTGAGGGGGGGGTGCAGTGATAGAATGGCTTTGGTGCGCACTTGATGTCCAGCCAGGGTTAACCCACCACAACAGCTCTGCAAGTGCAGAGCAAGCCTGGAGAATTCTGAATGCAATTAAAACCAAATATATTTGAAACAGACATCAGAATCTGGAAACAATAAGAAGTTTGGGTATAGCCACATGAGACTGACTGCCAAGATAAAGTAAACATTTATAAATTACTGGTATTCCTGGGGTACAGGAGCATTTTAGCCTCAAGTTCTTAGCTAGCCTCTGCTGTACAAACGGCTGTCTTATTTTATACCAGCTCTAACAGAATGAAAAGCAAAACTTTTGATCAAGTCTTGCAGCTGATGCTTAAAAAGAACATCCTATCTTCAAGCACCATGAATGGACTAGAGGGGTTCTTGTTTGTTTTTAATTATGTGGCTTATTCGTTAAAAGGTTAAACTCCTGCTGTACTTTTCTCACACCACAATTTCATGCCACAGTTGGAGCAACTGGCTGTCAGGCTGGAGGTTGATCAGGGAATTGCTCGCTTGGGCCAGCTCTGCGATGGAGACTCGTCCTCTCTGTTTGATATACTGAGCCACAGCAGCCATCTCCTCTGGAGTGATGTAGATGAACTTTCCTCTGTCATCAATCACACCTACAGGGAGAAAGAAAGGACCTTGAAGTCAGCGCTTTGGCTCTTCTCACTTCCCAACAGACATCAGTCACTTCTTTTCGAAGGGACGTTCAAACTGCTGAGGCTGCATTTCATATCTAGGGCAGGCAGAATGTGCTAGCAGTCAGGCTTTTATCTCCTCTCTACTGTTGGGCCTTTGAGCAGGGCTACGACAATAGCCGAGTGCCTTGGTAAGACTAATTTTGTTCAAAGTAACACATTCTTTTCATTGTGTGCAGCTAGCTGGGAGTACCACAGCAGCTACTTCAGGTACAAAGTTTTGGTGCCGATGTTCTGGGCCCAGGCAGCTGGTGGAGAACGGCACAGCAGCAGGAGGGTCCAGGAGGTGATTCAGAGCTCCTGTGGGGCCCAGTGCAGCCATTCCAACTTACCCTCTAAAAGGGAACGAAGCTCAATTTCCATATTTCAAGTTGCTCCATCAAGAGTGAGAATAGATCTCTCTGTTCTTAACATGTTACAGGATCAAATGCAAGGCAGAGAGCCTCACTGGCATGCCTTTTAGGCCACAGACACAGCCAGGACAGTACACATCCTCATGCTTTGATTCAGAGTACTTTTAGGTCATTTGAATGGGTATCCATATGTACCCAGCAAGATAGCTGTTCCCCAGCCACGACCACAGTATCAGGTCAATAAATGTTTGCATTGGCACCTTCCCCTACCTCATCCTCGGAAAGAAAAAGATTGCCCAGCAGTAACACAGACTTGTTCAGACAGGGAGCTACCTACATGCTCAATCTCTGCTTACATTCCAACTTTGATTATGTGGGTACATGACTAGGAACAAGCACTTCACTTGCTAGCATCCTGGAGTGCTCTGGGATATTTGCTTCTCCCACAGCTTGCCGTACCCCAGTCCTGGCTTTAGCCACGCACCTTTAAAACAGGCTTGCAAACTACCCCAAAACATCCAAGTGATTCTTTCAAATTCAGATTTCAGAAGACATCATTTGCAGCTGACTGCTCAGCAACCCCTAAAGGCCTTCAGCAGGGCTCAATCAACATTCAGAAGCCTTGTGCTGATTCCTAAACTGTTGATATACCCCCAACTTCTGTGTAATGTATCATAGGAGCAATCACATCCCATAGTGCTTTAAACAGTAGTTTCACAGCAGCTGAAACAGGGATAATAAAAATATCTGTTTATCAAGTCCTACTAGGATCCTCTACTGCTTAAAACAGAAATTACACTGGAAGTCTCTCTCTACCATAGTGAAGGCATTTTCTGCACCAGCTATTCACCAGCTACAATAAAGTCTCCTTTGTGTTTTGGCTGTCACCTGTTAGAGTGCCATCTGCCATCAGGTCCTGGATTCTGTTAATTGCATCCTGTTCAGAAGAGAAAAAGGAATAACAAACTGATCAAGAGGGAGGCAAAAAACATTTCACATGTTCAGATAAACTACAGATAGAGGCTTACACTTAATTCCTCAGTGTTAAAACTTCAGTGAAGGATACACATCAGTACTTCCACACAGACAGATGCAACAAGCCATTTGGTCTTAGAAGGATGAAGTAAGTTTCTACATTTTGGGGTGTTCAAATAACTTCCCTACCCAAAAGAGAGTCTGTTATTGCTAAGTTACCTGGCTGTTTCAAGGAACGGGGGATGGTTATAGAAATCTTCCAAGGGAAAGGCTGTATAGTGCCAATGCAACACGCAAGTTCCATGAAGTACACCGAGGTACTTCTCCAAGAACCTGGCTTACACTCAATACATTCCAGAGCTTTTTATATTTTTTCCTGCTCCATTTAAGAGGAAACCTCTTTTACCAATTCAAAGCAACAACTCATTGAATTTATTGCTGGGTTAACTCTATAGTTACTCCAAGTATGCAGTTCCAATACGCTTTAAGCTAGTATCTAAACCTTGGCTTCCACAGTTCTGCCTCTCTCCCTTTCTTGTATTTATGTGACTGTATAGGAAATTATAGTTTAGATTTTAACCAGATAAATTCCCTTAACTGACTCACTGCATGCTTAAATGAAGTTCTGCTTTAAGAGAGAGGCAGAGGCACAGCAGCTTGGACTTACAGCAGTGTAAGCTGCTGTGAAGGGGCGCCCCAAGATTGGATTAGGTACAGAACAACAGAAAACATTGGTCACTTTGAAATATATGTCAAAAGTGCTCAAATTAGAATAAACCAAGCCACAACTGTTCTTCAGAGTCAAAACACAAAATGTTTAAAGAACAGAAAGAGGACAGAGGAGAAAAAAAGAAAGTACAGATCTCACACCATGAGCTAGCTCACTTTGACAGTATTCTATGGTGCTGAGAGGGACAATATCCTTAAGTAAGGCACCAGAAGATACAAATTCTTTAATGCCTGAAGAATACACAAGCAATTGGAGCAAAACAGCTCATCTATTGATTGTCTGCAAACATAACAACATTGTCTAATCATGCAGGCAGCATCTGAATTTGCTTCTAGCTTTGCTTTTGATTCCCAAGTACCCTGAATTGCTCTATTACTAGATTTGCAAACACTACAGGATCCATTAGCCAACAGGCAGCTGTGCAAGAGGCAGACTGAGCACTTTTCACTGAAACAATCCTGTAAGCCAACAATCCTTCACTGGCTGGATGCTACTTTGATGAATGGCCACATTTTTAGGGCTGATTTTGCTGAAAATCACCAAAGTGCAAGCATTTTCAGTAACGCCAAGACACTTGCATAAATGTTACCCTTATTTACTCACTGTCTCTCCTGTCATTTTAAACTCATTTCTTGTACTTGCACGCCAAAAGTTAGTACTTACCTGTGTTCGTAAACCCAAATGTGAAGCCAAGTCCTCCAGCTGGATTACCTTTGTTTTCTAGGGAAACAAACAAGAGTTACATGCAGTTGATGAATTAGAGGCTAAGCCTGTTTCTTTATCTTTCAAATAAAAAAATGCATTTAATAGACAAAGCAGAACCTGTCATTCTACCTAACTTTTCCTAGTAAGCACTTTTCTCTGACAAAAACCTCTAACTTAAGTTACTTAAACCAGTCTGCTCTGTGGAAAGACTGGATGCTCTGACCCACTTAAGTGAAGACTCAAATTACACTTGCCAGTGTCCATCCTGAACCTTTTCTTATGTTAGGAGGACAGGATGAGCAAAAGCACAATAAACAGCCATGGCTCTCTTCTCCCTGCCACCTGAGTTTCTTAACTGCTACCTCTAATTTCCAGTATGCTTTAGCAAGATCCCTTTTTGTCTGAGAGATGTTTCAAAGTACTTTTTAAAACGATCACTGGTATGTATCAGTGCATGCATAAAAATCCGGACAAGACTGGCAGCATTAAGTCCTTTAGTCTGTTTTACTAATGTCATGTGTATTAATGACATAATAATCTTCCTAAGCAAGTGAACACCTTATCAAAATTGTCAGTGCTGGAAGCATACTGCTAGTGCAGTCCTGCGCAGGCAGCACGATGATCTCCGAGAACAAAGGCAGAGGCAGGAACTGCAAATTTTCATTTTGCTTTTGAAAGAGATTCTTACTGCAGCCTTTCTCGGTCAGGATGCAGTCACCACTGCTCACATCTGGTTTTATGCTTCTCTGTAGCTCCAGAGAACTACAGAGAAAACACCTGGTGCACTCATCTGGAGCTACTTGGTTCCTGTTTTCTTATCTGCAAAAGTTTTAGAAACTCATCTGTTTAGATGCAGTAAAAGGATGCACTGTTTTTATGGAATTTGGAAAATAAAAAACTTTTGAAAACTGTTCAGTTAACATACTGGACTACATTCCTAACAGCCACATATGTACAGCCACAAGTGCTACATCTACATTATCAGATGCAATACTTCAAACAATAAATGCATTTGTTTCTGATCTTGAAAGTACACTGGAAGGACACTGAAGAAATAGAGAGAGGCTGAAACAGATGAATCTTTTTCATTAATAAAATCAGACAAAAAGAGCCACGCACAGACTTAGTAGTGAAGTTCGATGCAGCCAAGCTAGAGAACTGAATACCATGGACTGAACGCATGGAATTGGAACCAGTCCATGGAATTCAGTTCTCAGAGCTGGGAACTGCCAAGATTCGTCACATCTTCTTTTAAAAGGATGGGGGGCATGCAACGCCACATAAACAAGAAAAACAGGATTTAAACCTTCACTTAAAGATATTCACCCTCAATGACCAAGTTTAGTGGAAGATTTCCAAGATGGATCCTGCTGTGAGTAAGAGCCCAGAGGGTGGGGTAGAATTAGGATGCATTCCCCACACACACTCTGAAATATAATGACATTGTGAGGTCCCAATTGAACAAAACACTTCACCACATGCTTCACGTTTTAGAGACAGGCTTAACTTTCATAGAGCAACATACACACATCCACATTTTACTGAATTAATTTAATTTTAGGTAGGATTCTGCTGCTGTCCTCAGCAAGGGATGAAACAGAGCAAGAGCTCTCACGATTAAGATGAGTAGGATTTTTTTTTTTCCTTATCTTGTAAGCATCATTTTTCTTAAAGGAAAAACAGGAAGGGGTAAAGACTCCGAGTCCTTTGCTATCCCCTTCAAATGTAGTTTACTGTTTCAATTCACTGGCTGTAATTCAGATGCATTCAGTGATACACTGTCAAGCTGGGTGAGAACAGTTTGATGGACAAAGTGCAGGCTCATATTTCCCTGGGCCAAAGAGCTAGTGCTTCACAGCAAGGGAACTGCTCAGCCACTCTATAACCTCCACCCACTTCATTATTAATTTTTTGAAGTGCTCAGAGAGCCCACAGACCTGGTTTGTAAGGTGTGTCGTGCAGCTACAGCACTGCTAAGGAAAACCATAAGGCTCCCATTAAGAATTGGTTATTCTGCTCCTCTGAGAGCAAAGCAGTCAAGTCTGTAACTTGAGGACTGGCCACTGTAAGAAGCAAACACACAGGATGGCTCCTGCAGCAGAGATAATACCCCAGCCTGAGGTGTGAGGTGGTGACCTTGCAGCAGTCAGACTGAGGTTGAGGGGTTATTATGAAAGCCTCAAAGGAAGGGAGATGCTCAGCTTTCAGAAAAGCAGAATTGGGGGGCAACAATCCTTTTGATACCTTTAAGAAAAACCCCATTTAAAACAATCCCATGAGGCAGAGCTGGAGAAAAGAGGCTACATTTTATTTCAAACACCCTTAGGAATGAAGCATGGGGTGAGCTATCTCCAGTCAGTTACACCAGTAAAATAAGTTATTCAACAGAAGAGCTAAATTCAACTTTATTTTTTAAAAATGCCAATTGCTCTTTTAATTTATATGTTTTTCAGACCGCTACTAGCAGCTTAGCACTGCTTCTTGATGCAAGTCAACAGTTTCTGTGAATAGAACAGAAGATGAGGGCAATACATAAACTATATATTAAGCATACTTTCAAGATTTAAAAAAAACAACTAAAACTTGTAAAAGAAAGCAATGCCCCAGTTCTGCAACTCATCTCTACATAGGAAATCAGGTGTTGAAACACTTCTGAATTAGGTTTTCAGCCTGTGCTTAATTTCTGACGTCAAGTAGAAGTGACTAATATAAAACTATACATATGTGCTTAAACACCGAACTGAGAGTTTGTGACTAATCCGTTCCATCCATCACAACCACCAGAGCAACGTGCAGAATCAGACCCTACTTGGAAGCCCTCCCAATTGTAGCGGAAGATTCCAAGGGACATTGAAATATCCTATTGTTCTACCTAATGTTATTGATAAACAAGCTGCCCTAGCATAAACAACAGCACATTTTCCTTAATTCACAGCTTGGCTGTATCTTGAAAGCCTTAGATGGGAACGGGTGAACTGGGATCACACCGTACCATGTAGTCCATTTCCACAGATAGTAATTGAAACAGAGGGTGGTCTTAACAGTCATGGTCATTTCAAACTTCCCTCCCCTTCAGAGAAATCTCTCTGGCTTCTGTGGAAAACAGAATATTGAAATCGCTGCATGGCTGCAAAATGAAACGTGCCATCTGACGGTTCATCGTCATGCCATGGTTTTACTTAGGCTCTTTAAACATGTCACCCATAGCTTTTCCAATCTATTCTCAGCTGTCTCATCCGCTTCTGGCAGTGCTTCTGATCAGAGTTGACTGGCTTATGCTGGGGACTTGGTTACTGAACAGGGGCTGTTTTCGTTTAGGCTTCAGCAATGAAGATATGTCCTAACTCTGAGTGCTACTAGCTTAGACATTTCCAGATTACCCCCAGAGATCACGCTGATCAGAAAGCACTTGACAGATGCAAACCTAGCAGCCTCTCTCACTGTGGCCCGATGGCAATGGGATAAACCACCAAAAGTGCCAGTGACACAGGAGGCAGAGCGCAGCACAGCAAAAGATGCTTGCACCTTAGATTCTAGAATGATTGAGCCATTGTTCAGACTTGCATGGCAATCACTCAAACTGACTTCTTGGGGAAAGTTACCCATGAGACAAATCTGTTAAGTCCAGGGTTTTGCTGGGATAATGGACATGCAAAACTGGCCCAGAGTGGGTGATTCTGGATTAACAAAACGATTAGGAGGTCGCTAAGCATGCAAGCGATTTGCTTACTAATGAAGCCTTTCACACACATGCCATACATTGCCAGAGAAGAGTCCAGTTTCCAGTAAAGGAGAAAAGGGATTAATTAGGACAAAAGATTTGCATACTTTTGTTAGAGTAAGAGTAGAAAAATGCATTTGACCATTATACCAATAGTGGAGAAATAAGCATTTGTCCTTACAGATCAAAAGTGGAAATCCTCATGAACACACCACAGGTTTTAAATAACCAACCATACAATATCATGAAAGGAAGAATAACACACCCTGTTAAAAACAAGTCATCTTCTTCTTAAATATCCCATCCAAACATTAAGACAGCATTGCAAATTGCACAGATAAAAACCAGAAAAGAAATCGCATGAAAAGTTGGATTGACCTTTACAAGGCCAGTGTTTCAGACACACACACATCCTGCACAGCAGACCACATGCTGGTACAGCAATTCTCATTCATGCTGAGCTGCGATGTAGAGATTGTTTTCTAAATCAGTAGCTGATGTTCACAAACAAAAAGCCTGAGTGTCCCAAAGCCCAATCAACAGCAAACATTGCTCTTCATAAATTCTCAGGGTGATCTGCCAGGCCCAGAGTTTATAATGCCTATCCTTAGGAAAGAAGGTAAGAGCTACAATCCTGACCCAAAAAGCCAAGACAATGCTATAATTACAAACCATTTTAACAATGATGGACATGCTCATGCATGGTTAAGTAAATAATGCAGACTTTATCTAAGGTATCACTTTTGTTACTTGTTGAATACTTAAGTAAATCAAAGAGGAAGTAAAGATTTCCCTTCTTTCTGCAACTCAGCTCAGACAAAGGTATTTTACACAATCTAACAAGTATGGAAGGAGGAGAAAGACCAACGGTAGCTTACCTTAACATATTGGAGAAATTCCATTAGAAAGCTGCGAGACTGGATACAGCAAGGGAAACAACTGTTATTTTAAATTCACAAACATTAAATGCATCGCAAACTTGCTGAGTACAAATATTACAAAAGTGTTTAGCTTGCATACTTCTGAAATTTTAAACATACGTGCTGACTGAGATTTCAAACTGGAAAAAATCTATACCTATTTATATTTAATCTTAACTAGGAATTTATGATAGGTGTTTTCTAAGACAGAATATGGCTCAAGTACAATTTGTGTTTAAGTGTTTTCTGAAGGGAAATCTTTGAGTCTTTTATTCTTCACATCGTACATACCCTGAAATAACCACATCTGGGTGAGTTTGTGCATTGTGTATTAAGTTACATATACACATTGAGGACATTTTGTACAGAGGTAAAGTACAGAGTGATTCAGGAGACAGCTAGCTCATGCAGATGGTCAAGTGTAGCACACAGCTGTGCAACACATGTGGAAGCTCGAGCCGTTTTCAAAGCTATGCACCTGAAATCCGGCATTTTAATGTAAGCAGCTCAACTTTCAAAGGCAATGCAAACAATGTGCATTTAAGTTAACAGGAGATCAAGTTACTCTGCAACCCTGGAAATCAATCAGCCTTAATTAACTGCTTAGCTCTGGACTCAGGACCTTAATTTTCAGCATGAGTTTCAGCACACTAGCCTCAACAACACATGGCAGGGTCAGCTATTGTTACAGGATACTAAAATGCTTCAGTACATTATCCACTACAAGGCAGAAGGGTGGCTTGCCATTTCTGCAAGGCTGGTGTCTCCAAATAACTATGTACCTGTGATTCTTTCTGAAGATTATTTTCAAACCACCTACTATTAAAGTTCTAACTCCCCACCCCTACCAAAGATATCTTATGTTGAGATCCAGGCATCATCAAGTGCCTGCCAAGCTCTTTTGAGTGAGGACCACCTTTCTCTGTTCCCACATATAGCAAGATTAATTTATCCCTGACGGGCAGCTGTAGGAACACAGAGAATAAACACATTCTAGCTTTAAAGGGTGTCTAAAGTGGAACAATTTAATATTTAGGCATAATCTGATCTTCTAACAGGATAGGCACACATTTTTGAAGGAACTTTCAATAGAAAGTATGCATTTTGCTGTTCTCTACACCTTAGGAAATTCCCCATCACCAGATACAACTTCTCTTGGTGTTAATCCTGGCAGAACGGAGGAATTTATCTTAATGGGAAGGGGTCCATAGTGAGAACTTGTGTCTAATGTCAAGTGGTATTGATGCATTACAAGCTCCTCAGCCCAAAGCCACCCTTGGTCACGCTAAAGGCAAATCCATTCAACAGGGTCACTTTAGCAGAGGAGCAAATGCACACATGCCCTGAAAGAAAAAAAACCTTATCGTGACGTGCATTGGACAGCTCAAATTTGGCAGCTACAACCCAAGAGCAATTTCAGCATTTGATAGCAATTAAAATGAGTCTAACAGGTTTTCAGCAGACAGAATAAGAATGCTGCCTCCCACAACAGTGGAACTTCTTCAAGTTTGCTGTCCTATCATGTCAAGTATCACATTTCAACCACCATCCCCAGCAGCGCATCTGCAGGCAGCCACAGGAGGAGCATGCTAGAACGTTATGCACAAGTTTGAAATACTATCAACCATAGCAATCATTTGCAACACTGAACGCACAGTTTTCCAGTGTACAACCCACAAGCACCTAGGTTGTGTCCCATGAATTCTCTTAACAGAAGCCTTAAGACAAGAGCTTGGTTTTTCATTTGATTACACAGCAGCTCTGTTGGTCTAGAAAATAAAAACAAAGCCAAGCCATTCCCCCCAAGATACGTGGGCACTACCAAACCCCACATTTAGCCTTACTTTCATCTGGCTCACTGTATATGGCTAGGGCAGAGCTGACAACAGTAAAAGACTATCTGAACTCCAGAATGAGTTTTATTTCAGTCCTTAGATGACGGGAGGAAAGAACTCATTTCCAGTGATATGCATTTGCCTTAGCATTCTAAATTAACTCGTAGGAGTCTGGTATGAGGAACTGTAGCATTCCTCAGGAAATACTCCAGGTTAACCTGCGCCATATACACAATTTAGTTTTTACAAGCAAAAACATTTGGCTGACTCCTACTTTCAAGTTCATTTTACTCAAGACAGAATGCAGTAAGGGCAACCTGAGTCTAACAAAGATAAAGGGAACTGCAGTAACAGCCTCACATACATACCTCTTCCTCTGTCATTGATTCTTCAACCCCTTCCTCTTCAACTACAAAACTCTCCTTCAGCTTCAAGTATTCTTCATACTCTCTCTTCTCCTCTTCTTCCTTTGCTTTCCTTTTTTCCTCCTCCTGGACAGAAAAGATGACAAGTGGTCAGTTTCCTCCTCCCCAAACCAGGTTTAGTTTTAAGTAAAGTACATCGTCATTATCTGCAGTCTGGTTTTACTAGGACAGACAGCAGATAAAAAGTTTCTAAAATGAGTCTAAGTTCTCCCTTGATGGCATCATTAATTTCACAAGCCACCCTTAAGGTAGTAACCATCTCACATGGTAGTGTAAGCTTGCACACAATACACCTAGGCTAACAGATCTGACACAGGAGAGAAAACCACTCTTATATAGCAACCTGCTTGCTTAATTTGCATGAATATGTTTCTTCTGCAGATCCCGTGACAGGAAGTCCCTGCCCCTAACTGTACTTTGATGCAACATCCACATTTTCAGTAACTGGCTCTAATTCTGCTCTGGCATGCACCAGCATACATTGGGAGTGATCAAAGAATAGTGGAGTTACACTGGTGTCCATCTGTGTACGAGAAGCTGGCCTGTAAAAGAGTTTCAAGTAAAATCTCTTAAGACATACAAGCAAACTTATATCTACATGGAATGTAAAGAACTGTATAAAGTATTTTAGGCATAGGAGACAAGGTATGATTGTACTAAAAGAAGTTTTTTTTACTGTCTGATTGTTAACCAAAACCTACAGGCTCTGCTTTTAGTTATTTGCAATAAAAATACTTTCATTTACCTACCCTGAAAGAAACATTAAAGTCTTAAAAAAACCCAACAAAACATGCTGACCCAGAAAACTCCAAGCCCGACATCAGTGAAATGGTGATGCGTACTAGGTTATGTAGAACAGTCGCACATTCACAAAGCACAACTGTGATTAAAAGTTTTGCAATGTGACAGATTACTTTAAAAATGTTTCAAATGAGAAGAGTTTTTTACTGGGAGCTCATAAATTTGCAGCTTTCCATGATTTTCTTTTAAAATTTGTTTTGCTCTTCTCCAGAACACTTTACACATGTAACTTCACACAGAAGAAAAATGTTTCCTTACAGAATGGTTTCTTCCACAGAGAAATTTATGTTTGTACAGCACCTGGTACAATGAGGTTCCAATTTGACTGGCCTCTGGCTGCTATCACATTGCAAAGGCTTGATTAAAACTTAGGAAGATGAGTTCTTCAAATTTCAGTGACCATCTCAGGGCATTCCTTTACTATTAGCACAGGAATTGATCTCTTAAAGAACAATTATATTGATTTCTAAATGTTTGCCATGCTACATCTTTGACACTAATATGGTAATTGCTTCCTCAAATGGCTGGAAAGCAAACACTCATTCCATTAAAACAGGAAGAGGCAGGAACAGGTCATTAAGTATATTGAAAAATGTCCATATTAAAAAAGATGCCATGTAAGGCCAAAACCAGCAAGAGACCAGAAATGGGGATGGGAGGGTTGCCCTTCAATAAAAACCAAAGAGAAAGTGTATTTGTTCCCAATTGTTTTCAATCAGACTCTGAGAAAGTCATGAGAAGGAATGCTAGCAACACGCAAGTATGAGAAAAACAGGGCTGAAAGGATCTTACTGTATGTTCAAATTCAAAACCATTTTTTTAACCGCTATCTCATGACAAAAACTACAGATCTGAGGAAGCTCTTGAGACAAAACAAGACCGTTTTCTGGGTCATTCATCACCATAATGATTATTAGCAAAAGCACAACAGTAGGGTTTTTTTTCCTTATAAGCGCTACAGGTGCCAAGAAAAACATAACCACATTTCATTTGGAAGTGACAGCAATTGTTCTTTTCTTGTAAGTATATTAAATTTAATATTGATCCTGGAAATCAAGAATAAGGTTCTTCCCCTGGTCTATTACAGAGGGTGTAATTTAACAGGATTTGAAATGGGACAAAAAAATAATCACAAAACCTGAAAATTACTTTGGCAAATAATTTCTAGATGGTTCTACAAAAAAAAAAAAGAAAAAAAGATCAGAAGACAGTGTCCCATTTATAACTAAGAGCAACAGTAACTAAGAAATATTTTCCTGTTTCTGGAAGGTCTAACAACAAATGACCAAGATTCATTCTTGTCTTCCTTACCTACTCGAAGAACAGTACCTTCAATTTTATTAAAGCATACCAGCACATTACTATCAGTACTTCCACTTCCAAGACATGCAGAAAAGCACCTCTACTGTGAGACTGGCAAAGCACTCAGCTACCAGTCCTTCTTTTGCGGTCTCCTTAAAAGCCAATGTGATTTTGTTTTCCAGATCCTAAATTTTGATGCTATGATTAGCAGAGCATTTCCAGGTGGTCTGAGCCACTGCTTTGGTAGCTAAAGTGTGTCAGCCCTCAAAGCCTAATGTTTCCTGGTGGTTGTAGCCTCCTCCATAACACTAAGTATTTCCAGAAGCTTTTATCATCTAATAACTAAAAATCCCAGCCACTTCCTGCACAGTCTCACATGCTTTACTACCTAAATTCACCTATGATTCAATCTGTAGAAAAAGAAGGATTTAGCCAAACTGTAAACTGGTTCAAAGCCAAGAGGAGAGATGACTGCACAACTGCACTGGGAGAAGCAACCAGCAATAGCAGTGGAAGCTGACCAGGGGGAACCCTAGCAAAGTCAGGCTGTCTGTTAACACTTATCCTCAGCTATTTTTTTTTTTTTTTTCACCATCACACTAGCACTCTTCTTGCACATGCCCAAGTCATGCAGCAGTTGCACGGTAGGTGCAGGGTCAAATTTAGGCTGGCTGCATTCCCACAAAAAACAGTCTGTCTGTATCCATAACCCACACACAGAAACACTCTCAGCACCCCAGGGTATACAAATGAAACAGAGCTCAGTACTTGCTTCATGCAAGTCATACAGCGGGCACTCAGCTCAAATATAAATTTAAAAAACCCACATCTTTGTTAGCCAGGTTTCTTTGCCCCTCCCCATAATGATCTCATTAACTGCTGTGGAGTTAAGTGGTAAAGCATGTGGCTCAGAGAGGAGAGATAATAGCTGGGCCACCTCCCTTCAAGGATGGGTGGGGTGGTGGGGAAATCCCAGCATCATGGAAATTTGGTAACTGCAGATGCACACCTTCAGCTGCCTGCTTTTTTTTTTTTTTTTTTTTTTTTTTTTTTTACCAAGCAGGTTTGCTTCTCTCTTCATTCACCTAAACATCACCCAAACTGGGGGTTTGCTACAGTGTAAAGATTTCTTTTTGATCTGTTTACTACACTGCATGTGAAGAACACTCTCCCAACTTTGATCATGCCTTTATTAAAAAAAAAAAAATATTAATCACTCAAACCTTGCTTCCTTCTCTCCTTTTTCTGACAAAATGTCCACATTATCACTGCTGGATTGACTCTTATCTCTGCATGCTTACTATGAGTCCCATGTGCCACCTTGTGTGGCAGAGACCCAAGAGCTTCCAAAGCTCCGTGCAGTCTGGGGATCTCCAGCACTCTGGGAGACACTTTCCAACACCCTTACTGCGTCCTGTACCGGATCTGGTCAGCACCGACTTCCCACTGCACCCAGTCCTTCCACTGCTCTCCAGGCTCCCTCCATCCCACCTGCCCACCAAGGACCTGGATTTGCTGTGAGGCTCCTTTCAGATCATTACCTTCTGTTCACCTCTTACCTTGATCACAATGTATTTCCACAACATCAAAAACATTAATGGTGCCAACTGCACAAGAGCCTAATCTTTTACCAGGTAAAACCCACAGCATCTTGACATCTCTTTTAAAAAGACTTAGAGCTGGAAGCAGACCTTGACTCCTGGGATCACAAATGCCTCTGGAGTCCTGGGATGCTGCTTGAGTAACTGCACTGTTCTGGCTGCTTGACAGATTACAGCCTTTGAAGGTTTATCATGCATTACTATTTTTAGCAAAGGGTGAGGACCCTTACAGTACTGTCCAGCAAGAAGATATTGAACCACCGTTTCTAGCTTTCCTTGCAGTAACCCATTTAAGGTGACACTGAGACTAAGAGATATTGGCTTATAGAGTAAGTAGCTTTTCCGAGAGCTTTACCTAAGCAGCTTTCCTGGATAGGAAACTGCTAGTTGTGTGCTGTGCCAACTCTCCTCCAAATCAGATAAAGGGCCAACTTGCTGACAAACAAATCATTTATAGGGAGCTTATTCCACTGCTAAGTGGAAGAGATCTCATTGCCAGTGAGGAAGGTAGAGCAAACGCTGGGCTCTCTTCAACCACCCTGGGCTACCAGTTGTTCCTTGTTTGTGGCTGTTCTCTTAACATGCAGAATGAGGAAAAGCATACTGGTTCCTATGCCAAATCCTTTGAGATTCACGGACCAAAGAAAGCCTTCTTGTATAACATCCACTTTTCATGCTGTTAGTACAGGTTCTGCAGGAAGTGAAAAGGGACTTTACAAGTAACTAATTTGGCACAGAGCAGATGGATCTCTGGGATTCCTCCCCCCTCACTGTTTAGACACAACATAAAAAAATACCTTTAGTAAGACAGAATAAGTGTTCTTACCAGTCCTCATCCCCTCAAAATTGGAGTAGAATGAGTTTTCTGCAAGCTTTTCAACTTGTACTTCCTTAGGAGAAATTAATTTTCAGGAAAGTATACATGCTTGAAAACTGATGCTTAAACTGAAACTATGTAGTAGTCTCTGTCAGCCTCCAGAGATGCACTGTTTATGTATGAATAGTGGATATAAATGCCAAACAGATAATGAAAAGCTCTGCTGAGAAGCACGCAAATCTCTATGTTCGCGTAATGCAACACATAATAAAATAACTCAACAATCAACATTTTAAAACTTGGTGCCTATTCTTACATGATCAAATATCAAATCAAAGAGCCAAAACTTTAGGGTCTTAGTTCTCAAAAACTTCAACAGGACCCTTGGGATCACTAACCAGTCCTCCATTTCTATAGCTTTGAAGATCCAGACCATTTTTATTTAGGCACTTAAATGCAAAACTGAAAGCCTAAATGAAATTGTCCTAGTTTGGAAGCTTTGGGCACAGCTATGCTCAAGCAGTACAGATCTTGTTTTAATGTAACAGTGACCAAAGGCCAGTCCCCACTCCTGCTGTAGCCTTTTGTTTCACAACAGTTAAAAGCTCGCTCACTGGAAGACTGGTAGTTTGTCTACTGTATCAAGCTATGTTTCCAGAGCAGTCCACTCCGCAATGGATTTACAGCAACATGCTCTGTTCAACACTCCATTTTAGTATAGAAGAGTGATAGCTATGAGCCCTACATCTGCACAAGCAGTTTCCTTAGCATGGCAGAGCTAGGCTGAGGGAGTAAAATCTACAAAAATCCCTGTGCACAGGAAAAAAAAAAAAAGCTCTTATGCGAGCAATGTGCAAGGCTTTGTATGAAGACACTGTTTTGCAACATCAGAGGAAGTTCGCTCTCATTGATAAGGTGTCGGTTGGTAAACCATCTCACCACTAAAAAACTCCAAGAGTGAAAGGGAAATCCCCAGGGTAAAGCAGAGCTGAAGCAAATGCCAATTATAAAGGAGCTTCCTCACATGCGTAGCCAATCAGGTCATCAGAACACTGGAAAGGAAACTTGAATTTAAAAATATATTATCTGGTTTGCAACACTGAAGCCAAGGGGCAACCACATTTTATTTATACGTGCATACAAATACATTTAAATAGAAGCAGGGGGGTATTTTTCTCAAGAATATGCAAGATTTTAGGCCCCATAACTCCCTTGAAGGTACAGTTCCCACTTGTAGTATAGCACTGTGTAGAGATGCCCAAAAATAATTGGAGAGAGATATCCATTTGCTTATAAAACAAAGCAGGTTTTCATCCGACTCAAGAATTCATTATTTCCACTACACTCCACATCTCAAACTACTTGAGGGGGGTGCGTATGAAAGGCTTAACAGTCCAGTGACTTTATCAAAGATCAACACTGGGGAATTTCTAGATCTGCACACGGCAACATGATTTTCTATCCTCCTGAATTTATTTGGCTTCCCTCATCATCTGACAAACTTTTAGATGGTATTTAATGGCGCAAGAATCACCTATTGCTATTGACTAGGATTCAGCTATTAGTTTAAGCCTGTAGCTGAAACATTGAAAAGAAACGCAAAGCCAATGTCAGTGTTCACAGAAGTTAGCACAATTTTGGTAGCACTTCTTGGGAGAGAAATTGAAAAAAAAGGTTCAACTGAAATTTATCTAACAAAGATGGTTGCATTTGTTTGGAGACTACTACTCATAACTTAAGCTCTCCTGTAAATACAGTAATTAAATTTATTTTCAATTAAATTAAATAAACCATAGGCACCAAATTTATGAGTTAAAATCTTTGAATATGCAGCAAGTGAAACAACAAACAATTCATGCAGTTATGTCACTACTTTTCCTGGAGGCAGTAAGCCTTCCTCAGTGGTCTTAATACCTTTCTTGTACTGCAGAAGAAAAATAAAAACTAACAGACTTGCCACTGTCACTATACCTGTAGAAATACTCTGATGTCCTGGAAAAGGAAGGGAAAAAAAGGAACCTATTTGACAACCATAACATTTCTCAGACAAACTTTATCAATAAACTCTAAATTTCTTGTGCCTTTTGGGATTATATAGACTACAGAAATGTCAGTAATCAAACTGCCTCCAAAAATCATATAAACAGCTACCCTCTGTTTTTTATCTCATGACTGTCAATCCATACTTAAGCTACCTTTCATAATTTTGCCTTTCCATCTCCCAACTTACATGGGGGAAGACTATTATCACCTGTGTAGTCCATAAGGGCTTACTTGTGACAAAATGTTACTTGTGGAAGTGAAGAATCCTGTCTCTGAAGGAACGTATAAATGACATTTTACCCTATGTATTCTATAAAAAACACAATAAATCCAATGATCGCTTTATTGCTTATAGGGGCCTAGAAGAGAAAGGCAGTATCTTTTATATCATACAATCAGTCTGTAACAAGATTTGCAAGATAAGATGTTACGATCATAAAGACAGGCTATGCTTACATGCACAGTAATCAAGAATCTATTAATTCAATTTGTTTCCCCTCCTTCACTCAGTAAAGACTAAAACACTGAAGTCTTGTTATTACCATGCTCCCTGTAATACTGCTTTCTCTGCTGACTGAAGCAGCAATTCGAGTGACACAGCCTAAACATCTACAAGTCTTGAATTGTTCTGTTTCCTGTTAAAGACTCAGATGAAGACAGAGACTTAAAATTACTAAAAAACACTTGAGGATAAACATTAAATATTGTCAGACACATTTACTTTGATCCAGGTTCAAAATGTTCAGCAGTTACTGGATTATCAACCTGTCTTAAAAGCCAAGTGAAAAACAAAATATAGAAAACACTTTCCCCTGAGTAGCAGAATAATGTAGTTCGTGATGTAGCCTGGTGGGTTGGCTTGCTGCCCTGATAAAGACTACTGGGAAAAACAAACAAAAGAACCAAACAAAAAAAGGTTAAAGTTACAGAATTTAAGTGGCCATGGAAGTTATTGCCTAAAGTGAATAGCAAGCTAGATTCAGGCATCTGAGCAATTTTCAAAATTCTAGTAAGTACCCCTTTAGACTGTTGAGCACAAAGCTTAAAAAATAAAAAAACACAAACCCAAAGCCTTAGTTTATACTCCTCTTTTTCACCGAGCCTTGCAAAATGGAGGTGGAAGTGTTTTAGTGCAATCTTTACTAGGAATACTGAAAATTAAAATAAAAACAAATAAGATTTTCCTCATTCAACCAAAATAAATTACTTAGCCCTAAATTGAACAGAAGTGGTTTTTAAAAAAAATTTAAACATGTTAATAAGCACTTTCTCTGTGAAGAGACCTCTAGTTAGAATTTCACCCTTATTTGCTACTCAACTTTTCAACCATGCCTGACTGATCCTGATTAGCCAGCTGCACTGCTGAATCCCAGGTCAAACCGGTGGGCAATTAACAGGATAACAGCTTTGTCCTGTGCTACAGCTTCTTTTGAGCAGGTTGGCCAAGCTCAACTGCAATTTGCTTAGCAGTTCACCTGCCATGCTGGCTAGCACTCTGGAAGGCATTGAAATTCTCTTCATTAGCCTTCTCTAAAGGTAGCAACATTTAAACAATGCTAGTATCCAGTCAGTGTGCACTCCTAATTCCCCTCAGAGTACTGGAGTTATTTGGTTCATTTCAACCAACTCTTCAAGGTTTCAAGGATATTAAAGTCCCTAAACCTTAGGAAAAAAATAATAATTAAAAAAAATAAAATCAGGGAACTAGGTGGAGGCAAAACACTTCAAAAAAATAGACCACTGGAGGGAAACTTGCCATCTGAGTTATCTGTTATACCAAGCCCCATGGCAAGCAGGATGGGCAACAGACATGTGCTTTAGAGGCAGCTCATCTTGCCTCTTTCCGAGCTGCAAGTATGAGAGGGAGAAATTGGCAATACTTAGGAGAAAAGCAGAGTGGTCACAGGGACCTCAATGCAGAAGGTGGTGCTACTGAAGTGTGTGGGCAGGCGAAAAGCAGTAGACACAGATCCAGAGGAAGCCAGGTCTGACAGCTCTGCTGTTAACGAAACACCTTGGCTAAGAACAGGACCGGCTCGGACTAGCTGAGATCAGCTATCCAACCTCAGGATTCACGCTTTGACCACTACTAGGTACTTCTAAATTTGCACATCTTTCTCAGAAAGGCAGCTGTGGAATAACTGGTCCCCTGGAAGCTTGTTCATGTTGCTTTACAAGTCAAAGTCTCGGACCATGCTACATACCCTGATGTTGTAGTACTGACATTCTCCTCATCCATTTCAATTTCTGAAATTCAGGAAAATTCTATTGATGAAAAGGAAGCAACAGAGTGTTCAGAAGACAAAGGATTTTGGCAGGGGATAACCCCAGAGGTAAATGTACATTCTACAAAAGATCTCATGGATACAATCTGTGTATGTAATGTATGGAAAAAAAAAAAAATTTAAATTGCTTTATCCTGCCTTCATGCCCCCAACAGAGGAAAGGAAAAATTGTCTCTTCCTCTTTTAAAATGTTATCAGCAACACACTCCACTTACACAACCTGCGCTTAGAACAAATTAAAATAAATCTGCTCACTACAAACCACAGACACAAATCTCCACACATATTTAAGTATCCCAGAAAGTTCACACTGAAAGCTGGCGGCTATGCTCCCCTGGGACAGCAATTACTCAGCACACGATCGTGCAGAACACCTCAGTCCTTGCCTCCAGAAGCACACTGCAAAGCTACCACACAACTTGCTCAAGCACCAGAGAGCATGAAGCTTGTTCCTAGCTCTTAGCCAGTAGCACAGATGCCCAGAAAGCAGCTTTGAAGTAAGTCTGCCTCCATCACTGATGAAAGTATTCAACAAAAGCATTTCACTTGCACACTACCTGTTTTTCTGGGTCACTCCTGCTAACACACCCCTTCGTATGCATAGTTCAGAAATCTTTAATTGCGAAGCACATGTAAATTTGTAATTAGAATAAAATCGTATAATTTTACACAACAGTTGCAAAATCAGTTGCTGATGTCTTTCACTTTCTGCCCTGCTGGTTACAGCTGTCAGGCAGGCAGTGCTAATGAGCATAGTGGAACAGGGGCTGGGTGAGATTGCAAAATCTCCTTCGTTAAGAGGCACTCAAAGCTGGGCTGGTGGAGGTCCTGAGCAACCTTCTCTAACTGGACATGGTTTGAGCAGAAGGATAGACGAGATGGTCTCCTGGAGGTCCCTTCCAACCTACACTATTCTATGTTTCTGTGATAACCAAACTTGTCCTGTCAGACATCAAGCAAGCAACCTCCAAAACTTCTCTTGCAACTAGGTACAGCTCCTTCCTTCATATACCTGCACTTAAACAGCTTCCAGATGAACTAACGGCCAACTTTATCAGCTGTGTTTGTCAACATAACAAATTGACCAGTCTGTCACTATGGCATACAGCAGTAGCAGATCCACTATCAAGAGATTGGGTTTCATTTTGCCCTAGACTCAACCGTGGGCGGGTGCTTGCTGCTACATGTGTGTATTGACGTTTGGAGTAGTTTTCACTTCTGCCAAGCACTTGTGGGAAAAAAACTGGGATCTACAGTTGAAATAACTGAGTATTACTGTAATTCAAACAAAATGGAGCAACAAAAAACAAATTAAAAACGTATGCAATAGTAATGAAAGCCAAAGGGAGTTCTGCTGATCACAGAACTTACATAGAAGCAATCTCAAAGACAAACTTGGTTCAGAATTTCCATCTATAAATACAACCAATCCCACCTGTCGTTCTTCCTCAAGACGTATTCTCTCCTCTTCTTTCCGCCTTTCCTCCTCTCTTTTTGACTCAAGTTTTTTCCGTTCTTCTCGCTCTGCTTCTTCAGCCTAAAAAAAAAAAAAAAAAAAATAAAAAAAATTATGCAAGCCAAGCCTTACTCTTCCTGAACATAATTTTTTTAATTTTGTGTTGTAAGCCCATGGAGGGGCTTCTTACTATCTTCCTAGATGCATGTTCAGAAACAAACAGTAAAGAGAATAAGAAAAAAAAAGTCATTATCATTTAACTCCCCCCAATCTTCAGCATACTTAACATTATGATAAGTTTAGAAATTACCCTTCTCACTTGCATTATCTGTATCTCAGTAAGGGTTGAAGCTTGGTAAATGCATATGAGCTTATTACTATGGTGATATTAAGTAATATTGTGTCATGGCATTCCATTTCTCCTCACTTAAAATTTAGTTAGAATGGACTCTAAGGAGAGGAAAAAAAAAAAAAGAGAGGGGAACATAAACTCTGTAAACCCAAGTACATTCAGATTCATCATTAACCTGGGCAGAATCTCTTAAAGAAAAAGCTGTACTGGTCTCTTCAAATAACTTTATTATTTGTTTTTAAACCAAACCTAGCAAAGAGATTGTTGCAAAATGGGGAAAAAATAAAAAGGGCATTTAAGTGTATTGTTTAGAGATTTTTTTAAGTTGTTCTTCAGTCTCTTCATACACTTAAATTTGAAAACATTCAAACGGAGGATTTGTGGCTTTGCATGTTTCAGAGAGAAAGACCTAACCGAGGAATTTATCTGTCTACATGGGAAAATAAAAATCAGCATGTTTTAAAATGAAACAAAAGATTCCTCACTCCACCAACTGACGCTTATCTAACTTCATTCAACTTTGCTCAAATTTTCCACAAAAAAGTGGCTAATTAAATAGAATGAATATGGAAAGTAATGACAAAATGGTTAAAGCATAGAGTGACAAAAGGATCGTAATGGAAGTTTATATATAACATAATAATAAAGTTTATTACCAAGCACTCTATCAACAGGGCATACCACTACAGTGTAAAGCAGAAACTGGATTTAAACTTCAGATGACACTAAAATTCTCAAGATGGGATTTTACTAGCTTTGTTTAGACCATCTACATATGACATACGCTAGTAGTTTCATAAACCCCGTCTTTTTGTAAGGTGCGTCAAGTCCACCCCTGCACTCCAGCCCCTGTTACGCAAAGGTTGTTTGAGTTATATCTACTTCTTGCAACCCTGCCTTTCAAGTTACAGAACAATACAGAGTTCACAAAAAAAAAAAAAAAATAGAACAACTAAAAGGAATTAATGCATAACCTGCTGCCATCCATGGAGCACACTTTGGAAAGTAAGTTTCAAAAAGCCTGTTGCTTCGCTGGAATTAACAGCAAAATGCTGGGCAAAACTGAAAAAATGCAACAGTATTTAAGCAAGTACTTTTACACACAGATTTTAAGAAAGAACAACTGAAAAGCTACAGTGTGTTCGGCTCTGCATAGTTGGTCTCTCTTTAAGGGCCAAACTTCAACCAAAAACTGTCTGCATCACAGACTTCAGTGGATTACAGGGTCTGCTTTTCATCTCTCCCAATCCATAAAAACAACAAACATGCCTAAACATAGATAAACCCACACAAAGTTTTTGCACTACGAGAGCACATGAAACACTACTCTGAACGGCCCATGGTTTTGGTCACAGACCCAGTGTTACAACAATGCTATGTGGGCTTGAGTGTATTTTTAAGGGGAGACAGTACTGAGATTAAGCTGCAAGCCAGTAGAAACATCCAATAAAGAGCATTCAAGAGTTTAACTCCTCTCTCCTCCCCACAAGAATGCCAGAGAACCTAATGGAAAGAAAACAAGACACCATTTTCCATGGCCCTCTTGGGATATGACATAAAAAGCTGAATTCACATTTTTAAAACAAAAATACAACCGTTGTAGTGATGACACTGCCTTTGCCTTTCTGGGGTGTCTGTCATCACCAGTTCTTTGCTGAGTACTGCTATTCAGGCTCTGCTCTGGGCTTTATACGTGGCAGGAAATGCTTACCTCTCTCTGTGCTTTTCTGGCTTGTTTCTCTTCTAATTTCCTCTGCTTCTTTGCTCCAATTTTGCCAGACACCTGAAATTCTGGCACCTCCTCAGCATCATCTTCCTCTGCAACATTGCATGAAAGAGTAAAAAACAAATTTTAAATCGTCTGTAAAAAGTCCCTTTGAGAAACTTCACTTCTTCCTAGGAAAGCAGCAGCAGATGAAAAAGAGACACACATACATTTCAGACAAGACCTATTAGATGGAAAAAGGCAAAAAAATCACACGAGACTGCCAAAGCCACAGAGGAGAAGTAACAAGGCAAACACACACTCAAGAGAAGCCAGAGGTAAAAATTTACTTGATCTTTTGAAGGAAGGCTTTTCATAAACATTACCTGCTTTCCACAATTAAAAGATATACTTTCTTTTATACATAAAATGCACTAATGGTTGTCATTATATAACTGCTTAACACCTGCAGAGACTTTCTTCCCAGTTACCTTTAAGCTTAGCACAACAGACATCCAGTCAAAAAGCTGAATTCAGAGGCATGCCATTCATCCACTAGTTCTAGCCTGTTATAACTAACCTTCAAGGGAGGAGGGAAAAAACAAATAAACAAACAAAAAACAACCTGAAATGCAAATCTTGGGCTTGACTGCAACAAAACTACATGTAAATAGTTCCCTGTTGTACGACAATTGGTTGTTTATAATGATTTCTGCAACTGTGAAATATGAAAGTGTCATGCTCAAATGATGTGCAAATGCATTATATTTCTGCTCACTCAGGGGCTAAGTAAGACTAAAGAGCCATGAGCACTGGAGCCAGTCACCCCACGATCCCCGGGCCATTGTGGAGGGGAGGACAAGCTTCCCCTCCCTGCAGAC
>JANHGO010000001.1:3114438-3163878 GCA_024606505.1 Aquila spilogaster | reverse complement strand
TCTCTCTTCTCCTCTTCTTCCTTTGCCTTCCTTTTCTCCTCTTCCTAGAGAGAAAAGAGGACATGTGGTCAGTGCATGCTCCTTCGCAAAGGGGGTTTAGTTTTAAGTACAGTTGCATTTCCTTTATCTGCAGTCTGGTCCTACTATGACAGATTGTAGATAAAAAGCTTCTAAAATGTGTCTGAGTTCTCCCTTGATGGTATCATTCATTTCAAAAGCTGCTCTGACACTCTTAAGGTTACAGTCATCCTAACACGGCACTCTAAGCCTGCACAAGACACCTAGGCTGGTTCTTAACAGGTCTGACACAGGGGAGAAAACCACTCTTATACAGCAAGCTGCTTTTGTAATTTGCATGAACGTGTTCCTTCTGAAGATCGAGCGACAGGAAGTTCCTGCCCCTAACTGTACTTTGATGCAACACCCACATTTCAGTATCCAGCCCCAATTCTGCTCTGACACGCACCAGTGTCCAATGGGAATGAACACAAAGAGTAGTGGAATTACACTGGTCTCCATCTGTGCACATGAAGAAGTTGGCCCGCAACAGCTTCAAGAAAATCTCTAATGACACACAGCAAAATATGTCTACACAATGTGAAGAACTGTATAAACTGCTTTATGCATAGGAAAAATGTATAGTTACATAAAAAAAGTTTATTTTGTAGGTTTTGATGAGTGGTCCAACATAAGTTCCACTTTTAGTTATGCACAATAAGAATAGTTCCACTTATCTACGCTGAAAGAAATGGTTTTCAAAACCATGTGCCAAAAAGTGACACAAAACTGCTGACCCAGAAAACTCTTAAGCCCAGCATCGGTGGGGCAGAGAAACTGATGCTTGTATAGCACCAGGTACAATGAGATTCCAACCTCATGAGCCTCTGCTTGCTATTACATCACAAAGGATTGATTAGTACTTAGAAACATGAGTTCTTCAGATTTTAGTATCAGCCTCTGTGCTTTTCCTTTACTAATAGCACAGGAATCGATCTCCGAAAGAACAAATGTATTCATTCCTACATGCTTGCCATGCTACATCTTCAGCACTAATATGGTAATTGCTTCCTTAAATGGCTCGAAAGCAAACACTTGTTCTATTAAAACAGAGAGAGACAGGAACAGGTCATCAAGTGTACTGAAAACCATCCATATTAAAGACATCATGCAAGGCCAAAATCAGCAAGGTGCCAGAAACAGGTGCAGCACTGCTGCTCTTCAATTAAAATCACAGAGAGCATGCACTCAGCCCTAATTGCATTTAGCCAAACTCCGAGCAAGTCCTAAGGAGGAAAATGCCAGTGACATTCAAGGATGAGAAAAACAGGACTGAAAGGATCCTACTACACATGAAAAGTCAAAACCATTTTTAACTCATGAAAAAATCCTGCAGATCTGAGGAAGCACTTGAGACAAAATGAGACCATTTTCTAGGTCATTCATCACCATAACGATTATTAATAAAAGCTCAGCAGTAATTTCTTTCCTTGCGTTACAGGTGCCAAGAGCAACACAACCATATATCACTCAGGAGTGTTCAATCGGTCTTTGCTTGAAAGTACATCAAATTTAATCTTGATCCTGGAAATACAAGAGTAAGGCACTTAGCTAAGCATTTCCAGAAGCTTTTTCATCAACCATCTAAAAATAAATAAATAAATGCAGCCACTCCTTGCACATACTTCACCCACCTAAATTCAACCATGATTCACGCTACAGAAAAAGAAGGATTTAGGGAAGCTGTGAACTGACTCAGAGTAAAAGGAGGTGACTTTAGAGAAGCAGCTAGCAACAGCAGTGGAAGCTGGGTGGGGGTGGGGGGGAGCCCTGCTGAAGTCATGTTGTTTGTTAATACTCTTTTTCAGCTGGTGTTTCACCACCACACCAGCACTCTTTCACATGCCCAAGTCATGCAACAGCTGCATGGAAGGTGCAGAGTCAGACGTAGCCAGGTTCCCATGAAAAGCAGCCTGTGGGTTATGCATAACCCACACATGGAAACACTCTCAGCACCCCAGGGTCTGCTAACTAAACGGAGCCCAATACTCGCTGCCTACGAGTCACACAGAGGGTGCTTAGCTCAAACATGAATTTTATAAACCCTGTATTTTTATCAGTCAGGTGTTTTTTTTTTGCCAGTCTCCATTCTAATTTTGTATTAACCGCTGTGGAGTTAAGTGGCAATGAGTGTCTGCTTAGAGGAGACAGAGAATAGTCGGGCCACCTCCCTTCAGCGATGGGTGTGGTGGTGGGGAAATCCCAGCTCTATGGAAATTTGCTATCTGCTGATGTTCACCTTCAACAGCCTTTTTTTTTTTTTTCCCTAAACTCTGTAATGGGTCCACTGCTCTCCTCACCCACTTAAACCTTACCAAAACTGGGGGCTTGTTACAGCGTAGATTTGTTTCCTAACAGTTTTCTATACCACACTTGAGGAACGTACCTTCCCACTGCTCATCTCTTACCTTGAGTGCAATGATTATTTCCATGCTCAAACCCAGAGGGACCTGAAAACTCTATCAAATTCATAGCTAGAAGCAAACCCTGACCCTTGGAACCACAAAAGCCTTCTGGAGTCCTGAGATACTGCTGAGTAACCGAGAGACTACAGCCTTTGAAAGCTCATCATACATTACTATTTTTAACAAAGGGTGAGGACCCTTACAGCACTGCTGAGCCAGAAGGTAGCAAACCACTGTTTCTAGCTTTCCATGCATTAACCCATTTAAGGTGACACTGACACTAAGTGGTACTGGTCTATACACTAAGTAGCTTTTCTGAGAGCTCTGCCTAAGCAGCTTTCCCAGAGAGCAAACTGCTAGTTTTGTGCTCTGCCATCTCTCCTCCAAATCAGATAAAGGACCAACTTGCTGACAAACAAATCATTTAGAGGCAGCCTATTGCACTGTGCAATGGAAGAGATCTCACTGCAAGAGGAAGGGAGAGCAAAGACCGAGCTCTCTACAACCACCACCTGCTTGCAATCATTCCTTGTTCACAGCTTGCAAGAAAAGTATGGTAGTTCCTATGCCAAATGCTTCGAGGTTCACAGACCAAAGAAATCCTCATCATAGAACCATAGAATGGTTATGAAATCACATCCAGCTTCTGTGCTGTTAGTACAGCTTCTGCAAGAACCACATAGGGACTTTACATATAACTAACGTGACACAGAGTAGATTGAATACTAACATTCCTTCCCCATCACTGTGCAGATAGAAATAAAACCTTTAGGAAGACAGAATGTTTCCTACCAGTTCTCATCTCACCAAAACCTGAGTAGGATGAGCCTTCTGCAAGCTTTTCAACTTGTATTTCCTTACAGGTAACTTTCAGGAAAGTGTGTAAACTGATGCTTAGCCTGAAATTTAGTAGTCCTCATCAGCTTCCAGCAACGCACTGTTTGTGTATGAAGTGTGGATTGAAATGCCAAGCAACTAATGAAAGCCTCTGCTGAGAAGCACGCAAACCTCAACCTTCATATAATAAAAACAAATCCAGCAATCAGTATTTTAAAAACTCTGTGCCTATTCTTCCATGATTACATATCAAATAACCAAAACTTCAGGGTCTCAGTTTTCAAGAACTTAAACAGCACCCTGGGGACCACGAGCCACTCCTCCATTCCCGAAGTTTTAAAGATCCAGACCATTTTTACTCAGGTACTGAAATGCAAAGCCAACAGCCTAAAAGAAAGTTTCCTGACTTTAGAAACTTAGGGCACAGCTGTGCTTGAGCAATACCAATCTTGTTTTCATATAGCAGTGAACAAATGCCAGCCCCGACTCCCACTGCGGCCTTTTATTTCACAACCACTGAAAGCCTGCAGGTTGGTAGTTTCTCTCCTACATCAAACGATGTCTCAAGAGCAGTTCACACTGCAATGGATTTGCAGGCAACACAATCTGTTCAACGCTGCATTTTTGTATAGGAAAGAGATAGAATCACCGTGAGCCCTGCATCTGCATAAACCATATGCACAGTTTCCTTAGCACAGCAGAGGTAGGCTAAGGAACTAAAATCTACAAAAATCCCTGTGCAGGGTGAAAAAAAAAAGCTTTCTGGCTAGCAACCTGCAGGGCTTTTTGATGAAGACACTGTTTTGCAACATCAGAGGAAGTTCGCTCTCATTGATAAGGTGTCGGTTGGTAAACCATCTCACCACTAAAAAACTCCAAGAGTGAAAGGGAAATCCCCAGGGTAAAGCAGAGCCGAAGCAAATGCCAATTATAAAGGAGCTTCCTCACATGCACAGCCAATCAGGTCATCTGAACACTGGAAAGGAAACTTGAATTTAAAAATATATTATTTGGCTCGCAACACTGGAGCCAAGGGGCAGCCACATTTTATTTATACGTGCGTACAAATACATTTATATAGAACCAGGGGGGTGTTTTCCCTCAAGAACACATGAAATTTCAGACCCTGCAGTCCCCTTGGAAGGGAGAGTTCCCACTTGTACTGCATCAGTTACTTCTGGGCAGCTCTACACTTTGGAGAGAGCTATCTTTGCCTATAGAAGAAAGGGGGTTTTGGTGTGACTTAAGAATTCATCATCTCCACTAGGCTCCCTGTCTCAAACTATTTGCAGGGGACATGCGTGAAAGGATTAGCAGTCCCAGTGACTTTATCAAAGATCAGCCCTGGGGGATTTCTAAAGGATCCACAACATGATTTTGTGTCCTGCTCTGTTTGGCTTCCCCCATTATCTGAGGGACTTTCAGACAGCATTTAACAGAGCAGGAATCATCCAGAGCTGCTGAATAGGACACAGCTGTTGAAAGGCTGCAAAGCAGCTCTCCTTGACACAAAGCCAGTCTCAGCATTCATGGAAGTCAGCACAATTCTGGGAGCTCTTCTTGGGAGAGAGAGCAGGGAAAAAAAACAGGATGCAACTGAAATTTAGCTAACAAAGCTGGCTGCATTGCTAACTTGCTTGGACATTAGTTGCTCATCACTTAAGTTCTCTTGTAAATACACTAATTACATTTACTTTCAACAAATTAAATAAAGCCTAGCCAACAAATTTATCTAGAAGTCTGAGTTCAGATCTTCTGATTTGCAGCAAAAGAAGCATGAGCAAAGAATGCAGCTAAAACCCACTTTTCCTGGAGGTTATCCCATGTGCTGCCACAAACAAATCCCATTATCTCCTATTTAGGCCTGAAACAGAGATGCAGCATCGTTTATACCATACAACCAGTTTGTAGCAAGATCTTAAAGGTTATGATCACAAGACATACTGCACTTACACGTACAGAGATCAGGTTTCTATTCACTCAGTTCATTTCCCCTACTGTTGCCCAGTCAAGACTAAAGCAAACATGAATAGCAAGATAAATTATGCATCTGAGCAATATTCATGCTTCTAGTCGTCCTTTGGACTGCCAGGAACAAAATTTAGGTAAATCAAAGCATTAACTCACATTCCTCATTTTCACTTAGCCTTGCAAAATGGTGGTGAAAGTGTTGCAGTGCAGTCTTTATTAGGTATGCTGAAGATGAAAATAAAACCAAATGAGATTTCCCTCATTCAACCAAAATAAATTACTCAGCTCCAAATTGAAAAGAAGGTGGTGATTAAAAAAAAAGTTGAATATGTTAATAAGCACTTTCTTCATGTAGAGATGTTTGTCTGGGTAGAATTACACCCTTATTTGCTACTCAGCTCTTCAACTGTGCCTGAGTGATCCTGATTAGCCAGCTGCACTGCTAAGCCCCAGGACAAACTTGGAGGTAGTCAATAGGACAACTTCTTTGTCCTGGGTTATAACTCACTTTGAACAAGTTGACCCAGCTCAGCTGCTACGTGATTAGCAATCCACCTGCCTTGCAGGCTACCACTCTAAAATTGAACAACTCCTAGCCTTGTCTAAAGGAACTGACACCAAAGCAATGCTAGCATCCAGCCAGGGTGCCCTCCTAATCCCCCTTAGAGTACTGGACTGTTCTAGTTCACTTCAACCAACTCTTCAGGGTTTCAAGGATATTAAATTCCTAAAATCTTAAGAGAGAAGTATTTGAAAAGCCAAGGAGCTGGGTGGAGACTGCCCTTATTAAAAGAATGCACTACTAGAAGAAAACTTGCCATCTGTGTTCTCCCTTATCCTTTGACCTGGAGGGTGGACAAGTCCCCCAGTAAGCAGGATGGACAACAGATGGGTGTTTTAAAGGCAGCAACAGTTCATCTGGCCTATTTCTGAGCAGGAAGTATGGGGAGAGAAATGCTGAGAAGAAAAGGAGAGTGAACCACAAGGCAGAAGCTGCTGCTATTGAAGTGCATGGACAGGGGGAAAGCAAGAGACAGAGATCCATGGGAAGCCAGGTCTGAGTTCTGCTGTTGTGAAACAGCTCTGACCAGCCAAAACTATCTTCATACCCTCAACAGAAGAAGGGAAAAATGTCTTTTCTTTTAAAACATTATCAGCAAAACTCCCCACTCGCACAATCTGTGCTTACAATGAATTAAAATAAATCTGCTCACCACAAAGCAGAGACACGCACATTTCAGCATCATGGAAAATTCACCCTGAAAGCTGGGGGCTATGCTCCCCTGAGACGGCAATTATTCAGCACAGGATTGCACAGAACACCTTGCTCCTTGCCTCCTGAAGCATACTGCAAAGCTACCACACAACTTACTCAAGCACCAAAGAGCAAGAAGCTCTAGTTCTTAGCCAGTAGCACTGATGCCTGGAACACACAAAGCAGCTTTGAAATCAGTTTGCCACCCCCACTGATGAAAGGTATTAACAGACAATTCAGTCGCACAGGATCTGTTTTTCTGGGTCACTCCTAATGTGCACCTTCATATATATAGCTTAGAAATCTTTAATTACAAAGCACATGTAAATTTGTGCAATTAGAACGAAATGGTATAATTTTACATGACAGTTGCAAAAGTGGTTGATAATGTCTTTCACTTTCTGCCCTGCTGGTTACAGCTGTCAGGCAGGCAGACCTAATGAGCATCAGTAAAGGGCACAAGTTGCAACATGAAAAACTTTATCATGCGTGTGATCAACTATTGGAACTGGGGCTCAGCAAAATAGAGACATTCTCCATCCCTAGACGCAATGAGAGCTTATCCAGACGAGGTTCTGAGATCCCTTCCATCCCATGTCATTCTATGGTTCTGATAACTAAACTTCTATCATACATCAAGCTAACTTTCCTGCAGCTGAATACAACTCCTTCATAAACGTGCACTGAAACAGACTCCATCAGACTAAGGGCCAATTTTATAAGCTATGTTTTTCAACACAGAATGACCAAACCAATCTCTAACTATGGAATAGGAAGCTAACAGACAGGCTACTGGATCCACTGCAGGAGAGGTTTCATTTAGCCCTGGCCTCAGCTGTGGGTTGGTCCTTGCTGCTTAGATGTGTATGCTGATGTTTGGAGCAAGAGCTTTCACTTCTGCCACGCAACTGGGCAAACAAAACTGGGCCCTGCAGCTGAAATCACTGAATATTCACTGTAGTTCATATAAAAATGGAGCAACAAAACAAACAAGCAAACGATGTAGGCAATAGCATTGAATATCAAAGGGAGTTTTGCTCTCACAGAACTTAAGAGAAGCAATCTCCAAGACAAACTTGGTTCAAAATTTCTGTCTATAAACACAACCAATCCCACCTGTCGTTCTTCCTCAAGACGGATTCTCTCCTCTTCTTTCCGCCTTTCCTCCTCTCTCTTTGACTCAAGTTTTCTCCGTTCTTCTCGCTCTGCTTCCTCAGCCTTAAACACAAACAACAAAAAAACCCTTAACAAACAACCAACAACAACAACAAAAAAAGCAAGACAGGCTTTAATCTTCGTGAATATACATCTTTTACCTTCATTGTAAAGACCAAGGGGAATGTTCCTTACTTTCCTGTAAGCGTGCTCAGAAAAAATAACCTAATACAACAGGTCATTATGATTCAACTTTTTCCTTCTGAGACCTTCAGAATACTTAACGTTGTGGTACGTTTAGAAGTTACCCTTCTGACTTGAAAACGCTTACTAAGAAGCAGACAAGGCAAGCTTCATATGTGTACGCATCTTAAAATTAGAGTGATATTATGGAATACCATAATATTACTCCTCTCTTACAATTTAGTTAGAATGGGCTCTAAGGTAAAGGGAGAAAAGGAAAAAAAAAAGGAGGAATAAAATTCTCTAAAAGCAAATAGATGCAAATTTTAACACAGGACAGATCTCTTGAATACAATGTTGTACTCGTCTCTTCAAATCTACAAATTCCTATTATTTCTAACCAAACCCAGCCAAGGGAGATTGTACCAAAACAGTAAAAATAAAGATATTTTGTGTATTGTTCAGAAATTGTTTCTTAAGTTGTGCTTTAGTCTATTCAGTACACTTAAATCTGCAAATATGTCAGGAGGATGAGAAGACACTGAAATGGATTTGTGGTTTTGAATGTTTCAGCAAAGACAACCTAACCGAGGAATTTATTTGTCTACATGGGAAAATAAAAATCAGCATGTTTTAAAATGAAACAAAAAGATTCCTCGCTCTACCATGTGATGCTTATCATTCAACTTCGCTCACGTTTTCCACAAAAAAAAAAAAGCTAATTAAATAGAATGAATATGGAAAGCAATGATAAAATGCTTAAAAGGGAGCGAGTGAGAAAAGGACAGTAAGTTTATGCAACGCTAATCAGGTTTGTTGCTAACCAACCACCCTTCCTACAGAACAAACCACCATGGTGTGAAGCAGGAACTGCACGTATACCTCACGTACTTCAAAATTCTCCTGGATGTCTGTCACCACCAGTTTTTGCTGACTATCACTGTTCAAGTTTTGCTCCGAGCTTTGTATGCAGCAGGAATGCTTACCTCTCTCTGAGCTTTCCTGGCTTGTTTCTCTTCTAATTTCCTCTGCTTTTTTGCTCCAATTTTCCCCGTCACCTGAAGTTCTGGCACCTCCTCAGCATCATCTTCCTCTGCAAGATTGCATTAAAGGGCAAACAACACCTGTGAAAAGTCCACTCAAGAAACATGACTGCTTCCTAGGAAAGCAGCAGCACATGGAAAGGATACACACATGTACTTCAGACAAGACTAAATAGATGGAAAAAGGCAAAGAAAAACCCACAAGAGTAGGAGTAATGAGGCAACACAAACTCAAGTCAGAGTCCTGTGGCAGCACTTGTACCCGGAGATGACCGTAGCGTATCAACTGCCAAAGTTGGTTTGGCAGAGCTGGCAGCATGATATTTCCCATAGAGAACTCTCTCCAGAGACAGTGATTCCTCTTTATTTCTTTGAAGGAGCCCAAAGAAAACACTATTCAAGAAGCACACGGATGAACAGTGCACACCCTTCTCTTATATGCAGAACTAGCTTTGAAACACTTTTGTTTTACTAATTTCAATACATAGTATGGTACTATGGTTAAGCCACCAAGACACATCAACAGAACCAAACGTAATTGAGATCTGTGTAGGTGGCTCTCAAGTAATTTAGCTGTTTTCAGGATATGGAAGTTAAGACAAGGCAGGCTTGCTAGTTTGGGCTTCGGAAATCCTGGTATCTGATCACTGAGATAATCGGAAGGGTTCCCCCTTCCTCCATCTCAAACAAACACTGTCTAATCTGAGTGTCCCCAGTATACAGTTGCTTCTATAATTTTGCTGAACCTTAAAAAAAAAATAATCCTGGGCCAAGAGGAGGTTCAAATACAATGGGTGAGCAACCCAGCGTTAGCAGATAGTACTCCTAATTCACAGTTTAATGCTGGTATTATTCCCTAGAGAATTATTTCTGGAAAAACACCACAAACATAAAACACCATCAGCTCAACCTGAAGCTCTGAGTGCTTCTCAGATTTCATCTATATTGAAAATATGTGAGCCAGAGGTCAGGCAGAAGTCTAACAGGGCTTTTAAAGCATTTTTCCAGTCCTGCATCAAGCATGCCTACGTTCAGTAACACCTGCTTTCCTTCAATCCAAAGCATCTGATGCGATCCCTTAGGTCCTACTTCCTCCAAGCTTTCTCTAATGCGTGGAGTTACATATAACAAAAGCCAAGAGACAGTGATGCAGATGCAGCCTGTGATTCAGCAGAGCATTAAAGGTCAACAATGCACTCAACTTGGGTGCAATTAACATCTGCTAAATAAACCTGAATATGCTGACAAGAGGATAAGCACTCAGTATGAGAGTTTGTTGAATCAATTAGTTATTACAGTGCAAGAATAGCTGCACCAAAAGCAGAGAGGATGTCATACAAAACCAGAATTTGTTTTTGTTTTCTTAAACAGAAAGAAGCTACTGGAAGCTATAATTTCAGCCACATGAAAGTGCTTTTCACGTACTTGCATGTAGCTGCCAACAGACCACTGTACCACGCACCTTAACTGCTTGTGTGCTTCAAATGTGATGTGACAATCTGGTTTACACAAATATGGCTTTCAGAGAACCTTAGCTTTTCCTTAATGTTTTAAATGTATCAAGAGGCAAAACAACAGTAAGTAGTCATGGAGACATTTGAACCTCTTGAAATTTAAACAGTTACTTTTAAAAATACTTTCCAATACCGTTAAATAACCATTAGTATACTGATGACCTTAATCAGGACAGGAATTTACACAGTAGTGTACAGAATAAGCAAAAACACCAAGTGAAACGTCCCACATCATGATTTTGGGTACCTTTGACATCAATGTCGAAAGGTCTTGCTTCCTACTTAGTTTTGGAAGTGAAACAAATGAATTTCAGGATCAAATCTCAAGGTCAGGTTGGATATGGGTTCTGAGCACCTGATGGAGCTGTAGGTGTTCCTGGTCACTGCAGGGGGGGGGTTGGATCAGATGGCCTTTAAGGGTCCCTTCCAACTCAAATGAATCTATGATTCTATGATTCCCATCCCCCAAGAAAGGTGCAAGCAGTAGATATGGCCACTCACACTAAACTCTTCAGGCACGGCTAGCTGCTTGATTTACTATTTGCACAACACCTTACAAAAAGACTAGGAAAAAGAGGGGAAGGTGCCAGGCAAAACAAAATTAATCCTGAAGACAGGAGACATATGCATGCTACTGAGATCGAATATGACACCAGCTACTGAAAAGGAATCAGTCCACCATACGGAAAGGTGTGGGCATTCATGAGCAACACAGCGCTGCAGTGGCATAATAATGACTTTTTAAGTCTGATAGCTACTCAGTTTAGGAAACAAATGAGACATATGCTTATTAATCTGTAGCCACAGAATCAGCCTACACTTCGGACAGAAAAAGGACAGTAAACAAAGGACATGAGCCCCTTTGAGCAGAAGTCAAACGACTTCAAGTTCTTTCTTGAACCAAGCCATATGGCATAACTGAGAAACCACACACCTCCCTCTTCTGCACACCATCTGTACTTGTCTCAAGGGCAGGAAGAACACTGTGGATACTTTGATATCACTAAGTCTCTTTCTATATGATTAGTAGCAAGTCAAAAGTAACTTTTGATTCACTAGTTCGGATATTAGTAGTCAAAATTTAACTGTACTAGAAAGGTTTTCCTACTGATTAAGCACTAAAATTATTCCAATGATGTGCATTAACATTACTCTATTTCCAACTGTTTCACAAGAACACCATGGGACCACGTCAGCATTTATAGAACTTCCCTATCTTTCAGGGCATCAGAGTATGGGTAGATGCAATGGTACACGAGACAGTCTACTCTAGAAAAGTGATCCTTGCAGCAAATTCCAACACAAACACATTCTTCTCTTTAAGCTATGCACGCCATGAACTAAGTGGAGATGACAACTGCAATTCATTTTAAATATTATATTATCCCCCCAAATATTCACGCAATATCTTTTCAGATGCAAGATTTGAACGCTGGATTTAAAAAGCAATAATGGGCATATTAACATGGTCAATTACTACAGATTATAGACTTTATCATTTATTTTGTGCTTTGTTTCTCAGTCATGATTAATACCTGTAAAGGGAAACATGCAATCCTAATCCCCAGTGTCTTGCCAAGCAAAAGAAGAGAGGAACCTATGATTTAATTTATGTTGGAACCATTAGCTTTACCTTATATTTTATTTTACAAGCTAGAGACTACGATGGGATTATTAAAAGCTCTCGGCTTTATCATTATCAATTCTGTGGAAGCAAAGTCAGTCAAATTTAACTCAACTTTCACTGCAATGCGTATTCCAATACCTGTTCTTAGATGTACAGGGCTAACTACTCAGAGAAAGGCAAGTATGTATTGGACAGTTCCACGTTTCCAAGTCACATCACTGCACAGGTAGCTAGTACGTAGTTTGTTTCAGTTAGGAGTAAGGGCTGCTGACAAAAATCAGATTTCTTTGATACTGTCCTTACTTCATTTAAAAAAAAACAAACTGTTCTAACAGTCCCCCAAGCAAAGACATTTGCCTTGAATCATCATCCTCATTATTTTTTACCAGAAAGGGATCAAGATGATACAACCATACTTGCTGTTTAAGTTCATCCCTCTAAGTTCCTTAACACTTGATAGGAAATTACAGCTCTGAAATCTTTATGCAAATACAAGCTGGGTAAATTTCTGCTCCAAGCAGTAAGAAAGTAGCATCATGGCAAGCGCCCACTTTGCTGCTGAGCTCCTGGCAGTATTAACAGCACCACACACAGCTTTGGAAGTTCTGCGTGTGAACAGCAACCACGTGAAAGCCCTGGACAAAATGCCTTTACATGCACCAAAGGTGATTAAAGCCCTAGAAGATACACTGGTAAAGCTGAGACAAAACACTGTCCTCTCACAACAAATAAATGGGATCTGAAATTGGAAAATGGTTAACGCTATTTATTCTCATTACTCCATGCCACAAACAATCCACAACCTGACTCCAATGCATCCCTTTTCCTTCCCTTCCTTCTACCGCTTGGCTTGGCCTCTCCTGCTCCAATTATTGATATCTGAAATCCACACATATTCATTCCCTGCAGTAAATTTGTTTTTGTTTTTGCCATAGCTAGCCCCACAAAGCCACCTCTGTTTTGGTTTAGTTTAAATTAAGATGCAACAGAGATAATCAAGTCTGCTATCAAGCTGGGCTATCAGGAGCAAGCTAACCACACAAATACAGAACTCTCCTTCTAGACTCATTTTCCATTGGGAAAGGCACATGCACCTTGCTACAGCATGTAGTACAGATATACTTTGAGGCACACAAATTTGAATGACAGCTGCCTCCGTTGCACTGGGCTGCAAGACAGTAGCATTATGACTAGACTGAAGTTGGACAACACAAGCCAATCAAACCCTTCTTTTCCAAGCCAGCCTGCAAGTCACAGTGACAGAACACAGTTCAGGGGCTTCAGTCATTTGGAGAATTACTTTGTCACCCATGAGAAGTATCTCCCCAGTAATGTTTGGTCATCAGAAAATATTAATAGATGTTGATTTTCTCAAAGGAGACGACCTCCTTTGAGTATTCAGCTAACCACTGAGAAACATTACTCAGCCAAACCGAGCCAGCGTAGGCAGCTGGCTAGCAGCTCTATCTCCACAGTGCAATGCAACCCACATGGAACCCATGAATAAAGGACCTACATACGCAGTGTGGGCTGCAATTCTGGTAGGAAAGTCAAGGCATTTATTGCTTCCCTCTTTACTTTCTGTCTGCACCAACCTGCAAGTAATTTAGTAATTTAGGTGCCTTACCCCACCCAAGCTATAGGAAGAAATTACAGTCTGACTTAGATCCACTTGTAATGGTGGAGATTTGAATATTCAATCAGTTACTATCCCTGCTTGCATTAACTGACTCCTCCTTACCCAGACATGCTCGGAAATAAGGTTAAATCTATAACTACAGAAACGATAATTAAAAGCTACCAAGGTTCTGATCCTAGTGCTGCAGATTTTGCCCCTCCCCATTACTCTGTAAGACATTTTGATATTGGCACGATATGACAACTCAGCACAGGCAGCAGAAATTATGGGCTACTATTTTACCCTTGAAGCCTAGGTTAGATGGAAAGCAGAAAACGTTCAAGCTAACCACAACTCCAAAGTCTGCAAGGGCTGCTTTGAGCCCACTTCCTAATGTCAGCAGAACTGGCTCCTGGCAGGTGAAGTACTTCAGTGGTAACAGCAGCTCCTGCCTGACACCATTTCTATGTCTGTGGCAGTAACATAGGCATAGCCAGGATATCCTTGTGTCCTTCCCGAGTTCAGTGCTAGAAATCTTGCAGTGATGCATTGGCATTATGCCCGTGCCAACCCAGGGCACAAGTCAGTGTGGAATCATGGAAGTTTGTCCAAAGCTAAGCACAGATCCAAGTAGGAAATTTCACACACAGATCAGAAACTTAATAATAAAATATTAACAGTGCAAAGAAATCCTCTTCAGCCCTAGATGTTCTTGTTGCTTTAGAAGGCTTCAAGACATTTACAAGTCAAGACTGAAGGAACCAGACTGGCTTGTTCTAAGTACGTCTCTCTACACCGCCAAATAACTTCACTCTTCAGCCACGGGTGCCCCAACTGGTCCTGCACCGGACACCTCTGCATGCATTCTGGACTCTTCTCTCATGCAAGTCAACTCATTTTATAACACAAAACTTCGCTGTGGTTGTTGTGACAACTTGTATGTCAACAGGTTAAAGGGAGGCAGCATTAGACAAAATTGCTCCACGTTGCAATGACACAGTGAAAATCCACGTGGCCTCTGCCCAGAGGAGACAAAGGCTGGAAGATATTCCAGGATTATGCCACATGGCCACAGAGTGAGCTTCAAAACGTGTCATTCATCCTTCTTCAAGGGAAGAAGGAACTAGGGACAGATGCTTCTCTCCACAGCTATACTACTAATGCCTATGTGCAGTCTCCAAAGGCTGTGTTACTGCTGCATACTAGTGCTCAGGCACTTGGAAAAGCCATCCCAGCATATGAACAGAAAACAAACCAAAAATATGTAGAAGTAGAAAAGAGAAGAGCAAGAAGTTGTTACAATATGAAAAAGACATTAAAAAAGAAGTGTCATTTCAAAGAAAACTTCATGCAAGGGCTGCAACACTTGCACCTGATATACAGAAGGCTGCAAAAGAATTATTTATAAAGCCCAATGACACAGACTCACAAACAGTGACAACATAAGTTGTTTGCTTTGACAGCTCACTTTCAGCCTTTGGCAGAAAAAGTTTTGATGTCTGGAGTTTAAGGAAAAAGCTTTTTTGATTTCATTTTCTTCGCAGGATGTTATCACGTGAAAAGAAAGAACCAAAGTTGAAGAGTTCAGGCCTGCCAATTTTCCATTTGCGTAACTGTTGGACCTAATTAGCTTGGAGAGCATGTTTACCTGCCAAGGGAAGCGGAAAGTGCTTCCTACCAACTGCATGACAAGAAAGCCAGGAGAAAGTGCAATTATCCCCCAATTAAGGCATCACTCAGATGCGGGCTCACCACTTCTCACTAGTCTAGGCCAGAACCATTACATCTTAATCTCCACTGCAAACTCAAGTGAAGCAAGGTCCACTTTTCTTAATACTTGAGTAGGTTAAATTTTCAGGGTTTCTACTATCTGAAAGCAAAAGGAATTCAGTTAGAATGATGACTATACCATCTTTGCGGAGTAACAGATGTGTGAAGTTCCACCAGAAGAGTGAGTGGGATGTGCGGAGTATAGAAAGGTGTTATTCATCACCATTTTCTTGCCTATAACCACACTAAAGAAGTATAGCTATTAACTGCAGATCCTGCACAGGACCAAGGGACTCATTGCCAACAATCTGCTGGCAGGCAGAAAAAATGCCGCAGTCAGCAGCGATCTTAGCTAATCAGGCTTGATCCTGATCACCAACCAGATGGTTTCTCAGAAAGTAAACTCCAGATTTTGCAAAGGTTACACTGGGGAATTAATGCTTCCCACCAATTTGCAATAAGCACTGATATTATAGAGCAAGGTGATGATTCTATTTACCTAAATTTAACCTGCACTTCTAAGAGGAAGTACAAAAGGCAGTTTCTACAAAGCAAGAAAAGAAGCTGTAAAGACAAACAGACCACAGTCAAGCTGCGTATGATTCCCAATCCATTAAAATAACACTTTTTTTTCCAAGAGCCAATTGTACCCCAGCATCTGCTGCTGAGGCCCAGTTTAACTCCTGGAAGCTGAACTGCACCAAGCATTACCTTCCACCCATTCTTCTGCCTGCTGTGCTCTCCTCTGGGCCATCATCCGGTTTCCCAGGTTCCTCCGGCGCCTCGGCATCCCATCGCCCCGCTCCTCAACATAGGGCCGAGGTCTGACCGCTGCAGCCACATCTTGCTCGTGTTCCTCATCAGCTGCAAAAGGGAAATAAAACCAATGAGCTGTTATCTCCGCTTGCTACAGTTGTCCTTTTGCCAGTCAGCTTCCGCAGCCAGAAGCACAATACTAATGCCATGATACATACAGTGCTGTCTCTGTTCTGCCACATTCAGACTTCAGGTCTCCCAATAAATCTGCGTACAGAAGGCAAGCAGAAGTCTGTCTAAACTTCAAAGGTCATTGCAGCACTCATTGCCAAACTCTCTGCATATACTTGCTGCTAATTAAAATTTGACTTAATGAGGAATATAACAGAGGAACGGTTGAGAGACGGTAGAAGAGCAAGCCATGGACTGTGGGCAGGGTTCAAAAGTTCCCCTCAGAAACCCCCCTCAGTTTCTCCTCAAGACCTCCATGATCCCACTGTTATCAACTACAGTAGTCATGCCAGAACAGTGATGATAATCCTAGATTATCCCCGATACCTGCTTTGCATATTCCGTTGATAACTGCACATGCTGTTGATAAGAGAAACTGATATTTGTGTATGTTGTTACTTGCTCAGTCCTGCAAAGTATTAATCATTCTGACCTTCATGCAGCTCAGTATTTGAATGGTCTCAGAAAACCATGGAACTCCTCATTTACTTAAACTCAGGACACGTTTTTGGGCTTTGCTGGATTGTGTGGTGTCCCAGCAGGAGTATAAAATGCTCTCTACACTGTGCCAAATCTCCAGCAGCCTCTCATCTGAACAATGCCTTCCTAAATAAAACTACTATTAGCATATCTGTCATCAGAAAATAACATTCATTATGACTACATCTACGTGACGATCAAAGGTGTGCTTGCAGCTCATCCCAGTATACCTCAACTAGCTTCAAAGCAGCTAACTTCAGTGCTAATAACAATGCAGCTGCAGCAGCAACGAGCTCAGAGTGAGCAGGGGAAGTATCTGGCCAGCAAAGCTATTTGCAGGTCAAGACTGCTGCAACCATGCTGTTAGCAGACCCCCAGGAAGCTCTCGGCACAAACACGCACCGTGACATTTTGAATTGAGTCACTGCACTATCACGCTGCTGTCACCCTCCTGTTCTCATCCACTCCTTCTGTCTGGGGACCACACCAGACCTGTAATAAATTACAGCACGTAGGCTCTAGCGATCAGATAACTTTGCTTCAGGACTTGCTCAGGCTTATTTGCAGCATGATGATGCTTATTCTGAAGGCTATTCAGCAGACAGGGGAAGCATTATACTGCACAATAGCAGTTCACTTACTTGGAACATTACTAAGTACCAGAAATATTCTTAGTCTGCAAAAAGAATTTTTATACAGACGCAATATTTCTCTCCATAAATTATTGAGACACCCTGCAATTCAAACCTTGGCATCCCTCCAGCTGAAAGCTTCAGTGTGTCTATCTCAGTATTGTCCAAAGGTGGTTCTGCACAGCAGATCACCTGTGAAGTTCTAACGTCCATTCATTCTGGGGCTTGTTCTTGGTTTCCATCGTCCTGTGAAACAGAGACTGCTTTGCATTTTATGAAAGAGGAATCTATTTATAAGCCATGTATTCATTTCAAGCTGAAATTTTAACCCTTCACAGAGAAGCACACGTGAATGAAGCTATCCCGCTTCCTCAGTTTAATTCTCTCCAAGCGACACAGCAATTTCTCAAAGCTGACCACTGTTAATGGGGCACAGAAAACAGTAAAAAAAACAAAACCTGACCTATATAATGGTCAAATCCATGAGACAGCTGTTGGACAATACTTATCTTTTCAGATCTCCGAAGTATTCAAACAACAGAAGGCACCTAGACATAACAGGCTGTAATTTGGCAAAAAAAAAGATCTACTTTATTGCGTCTTTTTCTTTCCCACTGCCTACAGCTTTGGTTTGCAAACTGTTCAGCTGGAAATCATCTGGAAAACGTGATGTTTATTCCTTCCATATCTGTCCATCCCTCATGAGGGGGAGGAGAAAAGAATCACTTTGCCTACGTCCAATGTGCTTATACCTGCAGTTTGTCAGGGGTCAAAGATGTGTCTGTGTGGCTCAGGACTTACCTGCTCCTTCCAAAACCTGCACAGTTAGATGTGTTCTCTTTCCCTTTCTGCTCCCCTCTGCTTTGCAAGTAACAGACTGAGCAGGGGTGTAACTGGTGGTTGCAAACAGCACAGAAAATGCACTTAAAAACCACCTTACTCATCTTCTCAGAACTGGATTGACTGTCAGATTTGGGGTCAAACATGATTTTCTGTCAGGTCAGGCCCTGGTGTTTTTCACCCCCTCCTGCAGCATAGGGTGTGGTTCGGCTGCTGTGATTATCTGGATATATCTCAGTTCATTTTCCTGTAGCTGCAGAGGTCTCAGACTGAGCGGCACCCCAGGCTAGCCAGTTCATGCATAGATTAGTCACACAAGAACTAATTAGACTTGATACAGAGCCATCCAAGTGAAACTTAATGACCAACATTATATAGGTCAGACAAATTGATCCAGGAGTTGCTTGACAGTTTACAGAACGGCAGGCCAGAAGAAATTAATTAGATAAAGCTCCCAATTAACAGCAATACAAACAAAAATTAAAGAGATGTCTGGAAAACGGACGCGGCTTCAAAGCTTGGTTTAGCTTTTATTCTAAGCTTTAAGATCCCCGTTTGCAGCCTTCCAAAAGGCCAAGGAACCAAAAATCAGGAACCAAAACCTCGTTTCAGGGGACAGCTTTACTGCCACACTGAGAGCTCGGCATTTTCAGAGACATCAGCACCATGCAGAGGCAGTAACGCTATTTCACACGGCTTGTCACAGTGCACAGCAGCAACTGTGAGTCTGCACTTATGCTGCTATCAAGAGCTCTTTCTCAGAGAGAAACAGAGCAGAACTTTGCTCTGAAAGCAGAACTCTTTCCTAAACTAGATGCGAAGCACCATTGCTACATCACTACAATGAATACTGTGAAATCATCCAGCACCTAGACTTTTTAGGACCTAATTGTACAACCCCCAAGTAGAAACCTGCTCCTTTCTGAAACTTTGCAAATTTCCACTTGCTCAGAGCAAACACATTTTTCCCTGATAAGCAATCTTTTGCCTATCACAGCACATTATACTCAGTTCTATCAGATAAGCAAGTCCATCAGTGTAACACCTGGGCTGGCAAGGTTTGAGGCAGTCCTCAAGACAGCAGGGAGAGCAGAGCTCCACCTGCTGCACCCTTAAGCACCAGCTGTGCTTTCTTTCCTCCACATTTACACCATCCAGCATCTTTCACCTTCCTGCAAACCTATCCAGTGAAATTCAATGAGAAAGTGACTCAAAATGCAACACGCGGGAGCTCGCTCAGCATCCTCAAAGCAGCACTTTTGCGTGGTGCTGCTTATCCTCCTAGGGCCTGTTTCCAAACAGATATGCCACACATGCGTCAAACCCAGCAACGCTGCATTTTTTCTACCCTCAGCAGAACAAGCCCAGGCATGATCTTGCTGGAACCACTGTGCTGCTTGAAGTGACCTTTCTCAGGAAATACAAAGCTACAGGAGTTACCTGATCACTGGCCCCTGACGTGATGAGTAGTTCAGCAGCCTGTTTTTAAAGATGTTAAAGGCTAATTCCACAAGTGAGAGCATGAAGAGTCATCATTCCCCAGGCCTCAAGCATTTTAAGAAGGGAGGGCTACCACCAGCTCCCTAAGGTCAAGCTTCCCTTGTTTCCAGTTCTTTCCATGCAATAGGATACATTTAGAAGCAGGACTGCAGCAGCTTCCATTTTCTGTCTAAGACAAAGGAAAACAAATTCCTGTTGAGCACTGAATCTTGCAGAAAGCCAAACACACCAGAACCTCAGCAGTTGTGAAAAATAATTTCTGTTGTTCAAGGACAATGAAGTCATCCCCACAAACTGAAATCCCATAGAGGAGTTTACACTGATAGAAAACAGGCTGTCAATTTTCATCAGGCAGACAATAAAGCAAGGCGAGACCAATTAGGAAGCGTCAAAAAGATGACGCTGAAGAAGTGACTTCAAAACAATTACATTATTCTGAATACAAACTAATTGTAACCAGGCTGCTCAAAAATAGCACAGAAGCTTCTTGAGGAGTCAGATCATTTAAAATAACGGTTTGGGTTTCAATTTAGTTAGGATTTTAGAAGCTTGAGAAAGGGAGAAAAAGAAATGCTCCCCAACCTCGCAGCTTATGATTTGCTTAAGTTATAACACAAGTCAAGCTCAGGAAATAATTCATCTCCAGCAGTCTCATTCCTCTGGGGCAGGAATCACACAGTTTTCCCTGAAGATCAGCTCCGAGTAATGCGGAATCAGGTGAGATACCATCGGTTTCCAAGCTATTGAGAAAGAAAGGTCTGAGACCAGGTCTACACAAGAAAAGGAGTCAAAGAAGCCCGGTGGAAACTTTAACTTGCTTTTAACACAAAGTCCTGATCAGCATAGACTCTTATGACTGTGCTTACACTAAAGGTATTTTCCCCCATTAAAAAAAAAACAACAAAGAAACAACACTACTAAAGCCACCTTACTCTTCAGAGCAAAAAGTGAAACAACCAATGACCAAACCAACCCCAGCGCTGGGCTCCCCAGTACCAGGCAGACAGGGAACTGCTGGAGAGAGCCCCGCAGAGGGCCACAAAGACGATGGGTACCTGCAGCATCTCCTGATGGGGAAAGGCTGAGAGCCCTGGGGCTGTTCACCTGCAGAAGAGAAGGCTGAGAGGGATCTGATAAGTGCTTGTCGATATCAAATGAGTGAGTGTTGAGGAGATGAGGCCAGGCTGCTTTCAGTGGTGCCCAGCGTCAGGACAAGGGCACGGGCACAAAGCAGAGCCCACGAAGTCCTACAGAAGCATGAGGAAGGGCTTCTTCGCTGTGAGGGCAGCAGAGCTTTGGCACAGCTGCCCAGAGGGGGAAAGGGGGAGGGGGGAGGGAGGGCGGTGGGTGTCCTCCTGTGGAGGTATCCAAACCCACTTGGATGCTTTCCTGCGCTGCAGGGAACTGCTTTGGAAGGGGCTGCACTGAGGGGATCCCCAGAAGTCCCTTCCAAACCCCCGCGGCTCTCCGAAACCAACACAAAACGACCGCGAAGCACCGCAACTCCTTCCACTTCGGGAACGCAGCCGCGCAGAGGTGGAAACGCCGCATCACCCCATCCCCATGCAGAGCCGGAACGGCCGGGAGAGAAACGGGCGAACCCCACTGCAGGGGAAGGCCTGAGGCGAGGCCTAACCCCCCCACCCCCACAACACGGTTACCATGGAGACGCCGCCCCAAGCGGAGAGGAGAGGCAGAGCTCGGGGCCGCGAACCCGGCCGTACCCACCTCCCGGAGCCGAGCGGCGGAAGCGGGTGGCGAAGAAGAGAAGGACGGCGAGGAGCGCGGACACAGCCGCGAGCAGAGCCGCGTCCATCCTCGGCCACGGCACGGCCCGCCCCGCCGCAACCATTGTACCCGGGGACGGAGGGGGAAAGAGAGAAGGGAGAGGGGGGGCGGCACTTGGTACAGTCCGCCCCGCCCCGCGCGGGCTCTGGGGCGGAGGAGGCGCTTCAGCCGGAGCGGTGGATGGAGCAGCGCGGGGGTGTTGTGTGTCGTCCTCTCGCTGTTATCGGAGCTGTTATCTGTTATCCCGTTGGCACGACAGGAAACAATCCTTGCTCTGAGCTAACCTAATGGCTTGGGGCGGAAGGGACCTCGAGGATCACCAAGTTCCAACCCTCTACCACAGGCAGGGCCTCCAACCTGCACATCTGGCACTAGCCCAGGTTGCCCAGCGCTCCATCCAACCCGGTCCTGAGCACCTCCAGGGACGGAGCATCCGCAGCCTGTGCCAGCACCTCACCGTTCTCTGGGACGAATTTCCCCTGACATCCAATCGAAACCTTCCCTCCTTGAGCTTAAAACCACTCCCCCTTGTCTTATCTCTATCCATCCTTGCAAAAAGTTGGTTCCCCTCCTTCTTATAACCCCCTTTTAAATGCTGGAAGGCTGCAATGAGGTCTCCTCGCAGCCTTCCCTTCTCCAGGCTGAACAAGCCCAGTTCCCTCAGCTTATCTTCATAGGGAAGGTGCTCCAGCCCTCTGACATCAACGCTGCCGTCCTGCCAAGTGGAGGATCCCTTTTGCTGGCAGAAGCGCCCTTGGAGGCTGAACTGCTGGAAAGGAGCCCTCCAGAGAAGGTCCTGGTGGTCCTCCAGTGCTCCCTCCCAACCCAAGCACTTCTGTGATTCTGTGTTATTCTCTGTGTGACAGCCCAAAGCAGTCTGAGTGCTCAAATAGCCATGTCCTGCAGCCACACACTGGCATGCAGCAAGAAAAATATAACCAGAAAGAAGCATGATTGCAGTGATATGACTTTTGTTTGTTTGATTGCTTAACTTGCTGTTGCTTCTGCTCTGCTTGTTAGCAGTAGCTATGGTTGGTGTAAAGGGAGCTGGTTGCTCCTGGATGCTGTTTTGTCATCATCCAACTAACAGCCTCGTTCTGCGGCCAGCCCTTGTTTGTGCGAGCGGTACAGGTTTTACTTGCTTGCATGATCCCGACAGCCTTTAATAGCATGGTCACATTAAAGACGTGCTGTCATCTGACCCTCGGTGGGATGCAGAGGTGGACGATGAGTTTTTCCTGTAGGTGTCACCATTACGCCAAATAGAAACCGCTTCAACTCTGCAGGAGATGAAAGAGCGACTCAGATGCTCAGAGCTCGGTTTGGTAGTGCCACCTGGGTCTTCCTCAGAACCATGTTACATCCCTGGGGCCATATCTCTCAGACTCCTTTTTATATTGTTCCTTGTTTAGATCTGTTAAAGTCCCTGTGGTTCCTTTAATAAGCAAAATATTCCTCTGGTTTATTTCATATTCAAAGGACTTTGAGGCTGACTCCCTACCAAGATGCTAGGAAAACCTATGTGAATTAGCAGGGCAGCGTGAAGGCTGTGATGAGCGGTGGGTGTTAGCGAGTTAACCTCATCCCACTCAGTGCAAATACTGCACTACAGTGGGACTGTAGCAATCCCAAATCTGCAAACTCAAGCAATTTCCTCATTGCTTGATCCTGATGCTGACAGCTTTGGGGCCAGGAAAGAAATGTGTCCCGAGCCCAGTGGCCAGCTGGCACAAAATACCCTCTTGAAAAGCACCTTGCTTTCCAGAAGAAGGTGGCTGGATGTGAGCCGGCTGCTGGGAGGTATTCTCGAGCTGTTCTGTACCTCGGAATTATCTAGGAAAAAGCAAATTAGCACCCAAATTTGTCCCTAACAGTTTTCCTGCATGGATGATTACTTTCCAGTGCTTGAGCATGCCCAGATTTGCAGTCTGCATGTAACCTTCATGTAACAATATATTTACAGGGTGAAATAACGTTTCTGTCTGCCTGCTCCCTGCCACTTGGATACATACCTTTGGTATTCTTCCAGATACTCATCCATAAATGTGTTAGCGAATGGATGCATTTCTGCATCCACTCCTTTGTGCCAGCACCTTCCAGGAAGCACTTGGGATGGCAGGATCAGATGGTGGGAGGTCTCCTATAGGTGTGCCAGCAATGCTGTGTGCATTGAAAGAGCTGCAGGTATATTTTATCGATACAGTGAACTGATACCTTATACATGGCAGTGACCAACCGGGACTGGGTGAACCAACTGATAGCTCAGCACCTCCTCAAAGCATCTAAAGAGCCGCAGCTCCGGTATGAGCTAAACTTGCTCCTGCCTTAAATTTACCTTAAACAGAAAAATCTAAACAGAAGTAACAGCCACAATCAAAACGCAATCTTAGTTCTTGTTAATGAAACTGCAAAATTAAGATGCGTGAAAACAAGCTAAAGGAAAATCAGGTTCTGTTTGCATTCGTTTCTTACGCTGGGGTTACTGAAGTTTTCGTGTGCGCAGGTCAATCTGTCAGGGCTCTCATGCAGAGCAGAACTGCAGCCCTGCATACCATGAACTTGTTTCTTACCGTGTGACAGTTCCTATTTGTTTTCATGTTCCTGTTTTAGAGTCCAGGGCACGTCAGGAGGTGCTCTAGATTTGAAGCCACCACGGGGTTTGCCTCACTGTGATGTATTTCATGGCCATTCATTTCTGCTCTGAAGATCTGAGTGCCCACTCTAGCTCAGCCCCAGCTGCTTCTGGGACAGATATCCCTCAGTGGTGCAGGAAGTGAGCTCTGGAGATCAGCTCAGGGCCTCTTTCTCCTTAACAGCCGGGGGAAGATCTGAGACAAATAATGCCGTAAAAATAGAAATCTAAAAGGAACCCAGCGAGGCTCAAGATTTCCTTGAGTGAGTCTTCAGAAGTGTTTGGAGGTGGAGACTGCTGTGCTGATAAGGGATTAAAGACAACACATTGGTGAAGCAAAATCCGTAGGACTGAAATTCCCAGGCTCTCCTCCTGCATAGCAGCAGAGGAGGATTTACCTTTCTGGAGTGACTCAGCCCTGTCAGTCCTGGGGAGGACAGCCACGACACAAGTAACAGTGTTATTAACACCCAGTAGCTGCTATCATTCTGGATATCTTTCATCCAACGTGGCTGCGGTGGTGGCACAGCTGCTTCCCCCCAGCCTGGCCTGCCAAGCTGTTTGTTCCAGCTTTAATGAGCTTCCTGTATCTTTTCAAAATGTAAATTGTAACTGCTTTAGAAGGCATTAGTTAAGAAGTCTGTCACTGCGGCCCCAGTTTAATTTCATCTGTCGGTTCACTTGTTTCAATTAAAACGCATTTAATTAAAAAAGCTGTCTTGTTCTCGGGGCAGTCATCTCCATCTGAAACAAATGGGTGACAGAGCTGTGACTCAGCTGGCAGTGCAAGTGGCCGCTGGTCAGCCGGCCGTGGCAGCACTGGGGTGGAAATGGTGGAAGAAGTGATTTTGGGTGGTCCTACGTGGCAATGGGAGTTGGACTCGATGGTGCTTGTGAGTCTTCCAGCTCGGGGTATTCTGTGACTCCATATTCACCAGCACTAAGGAAAAGAATAGCAGTGATGTTGAAACGTGGCTCTATTTCTGCTGCACGCAGGCACATCGGAGAAATCCAGGACAACCTGCCCTGACCTTTGCTGTGCACAACCCTGCTAGAGGAGCACGGCTGCTGTAACACAGCAATATATTTTGAATTGGCCCCAAGGGCTGATGGGAATTTGCAAATCTAATGTGATTACTGCTCGAGGTAAAGCTTTACTGCAAAAATATGTTTTTCTAGCCAAGTTACTTAGATCGAGTGCGCTTAGCTGGATTGCAGGCTCCACTTAATGTGAGTGTTGCTCACCATTTAACATTTGGTTTCAGCATTAGCTGCTTGAGTCATAGCCTGCGTTTCTCTTTCTGGATGCAACACATGAAACATTTTTGCTTCACCTTGGCTGGAGGTGAAGTTGTGGTCCTCCTCGATGTCGCCTCTGGGGCAAAACCTCCCTTCTTCTAAAGACTTCTTGCTTTTCTCACCTTTCTTCTGCCTTTCCGTGACCTCATGATGAAACAGGCCAGGGAACTCATCTTGTCTTCTGATAACTTGTTAATCACTGAAAGGAGTCTCTGTGGAACAACAGCCTTAAGAAAATACTGATGTAACCCCAAAGTGTTCTGTTTGCTTGAATTCATCTCCCTTTCAGGCTACTTCATCAAGGCTGAACAAACCCAGGTTTTACATTGCTTTGTGTGATGCCAGACTGCTCCACACTCCTTTATCTGTCTATCTGTCTGTCCTGAATAAGAACGAGTGCCTGCATGAAGGGATGGAGTGCACCCTTAGCAGCTGATGGCTGGCCTGGAGCTAAGCAAACTTCATCAGTGAGGTGGAATATTTGCTTTTCTGCTTTAACTACATAAAGCTCTGAGAGCAGGCAGATTACCTCTCTCTCTCTGGGGCTGATCTAAATAGATTATGTTCCTGCAGGGAGCTGGAGGAGAACATGAAAAGGTGATGTTTTTATTGGGAAAAACAGTCCTTAAAATCAGAGCTCTTTTCATGGGTCCAGCAGGATTGAGAGCTACTTGGAGCTTGCTGGTGCTGTGTTCATGCCCTGTGTTGCACATCTCAGCTGAATTGCCTGCTGTCTCCAACAAGTGGTGCTCCTCGCTAGTGTTAATTTGTCAGTGTGGGAAAAAGAACAGAGCAACTGTCTGTGCTGTACCAGGTCTCTGGATAAATGGGGGAATGTAAGGCTGTAAGGAATGTTAGGCTGATTTAGGCTTAGGGCACGCGTCGTCTTGTACCTTGCTGTCTCCAGTAGCCAACACAGCAGGGTTCCAGGGCTCAATTCAAGAAGCAGAATGTTTTGGAGGATGAATCAAATCTTTCGCTGCAATATTGCCCTGTCTGCCTTCCTTGTGGGGTCAACTCTCAACGATCAGAATAGTTTTGAAGGGTCTGTAGCACATTTTGTTAGGAAACACAGCTTGCTCTCCACGGTTAGGTGGGAAAAGGCGAGCACTGATGGATAGCCTTCGCCAGGGGCTACCAGGAACCTTTTGCTGCCTCTGTGTGTCTTACAGTGTGCACTGAACTGTGAAAGCCCAGAGCCTCTAAAAAAAAAACCAACAAAAAACAGGGAATCCCAGGTACCATTTGTGCCCACATAGCAGCCACAAAAGCACTTTTGCAGGGATCTCTTTCTGCAGGGATCTGTCTCCAGCAGGGGTCAAGGCGTTCAGAAACAGTCTTTGCTGCAGGCTGCAAAGCCAGAAGGAGAAGTTGAACTGGATCCCCCGGAGAGAGACTCAAAACCAGTGATCCCACAAGAGATGCACTGGATTTCATCTGCCAGTCAAAACCAAATGATTAAGGAAAAAACAGGGTATGAGGTGAAGTAGGTCCCAGGTCTGTACTGGGGTTTAGAAGGCAAATGTTACCACGAGGGTTTGAAGTTACATTTTTCCTTTATTTTCTCATCTCTGTTACACACAAAATGAGCCAGCAAAGGAAAACGTACCCTGGCATTGTGACTTCATGATTTCTGTTTTGTTGAGAAATAAGTGCTTGGTGCTGGAAGCCATAAACTTCTATAGCATAGCACCTGATCCCGTTCTTGCCTCAATAGAACCATGAATTCTGAAAACAGAATCTGTGACAGCTCTGTTGGCTGCCCGTATTCCTGTAAAGTCTGGCCTTTCAGAGGGCTTTTTGCTGCTTGTTTTCTTTCTTGATATGCTGTTGTGAAAATGGAAATGCCTGCTAGTGACAGTACTGAAGAATACCTACTTTCCCTGCTATGATTTTCAAAAGTAACAAGTCCTTTGGGGCATATATGTACTTGATCTGTTGTTTATTATGGGCTGTCGCTGACTGGCAATAATGCAGGTATTTCCATTTGCTTTCATCTGACGGAAGGTAAATGTTTACCTGCTGCTTTGCCTTTGGAAATCAGCTTTCTGAGGGATATTTCCTGTGACACATCTCTGGGGTTGAATCCATTGCTTGATGTTTGCTAGATTTGTTTTCGGATTAGGCTGCTCATACAGTGGGTGATGGCTCACAATTATCACAAAATGTGAGAAGAAGATGGATGGGAACCTGCTAAATTTTAAGCACGTTCCAAAAGGTGTTTCCAGAAAGATGGCAGGGCTTTATCTCAAGCGCCTGATTAAATCCATCCTAGCTTTTCTGTCTGCAATGTTGGGAAACACACAAAGAGCTTTGGGAGATCACAGTTCCATGCTCCGGACAACGGAGGGTTTCTCATGTTTCAGACACCAGCAGGACTCCATGAGGTACTGTCGGACTTTCCTGTAGCCAAGCACGTTGACAAAGGAACTGGATGAGTAATAGATGCAGGACAGCACTCCAGCGAGACCCCCAGGGATGCTGTTCTCAAAGCTGTGCTTAAGCAGCCCCAAAATAAGAGCAACCCATGAGATGTCACTGCAGAGCCAGGACACAACATAAGTGGAGAGCAGCATGACCAAGATGTTTGCTGTCTGAGCGTGTGCTTGTTCCAGGTGGGCAGTCAGCATCTTTCTCCTTTGCCTCCAGAGGAGGTTAATGATGAATCCATTCAGGATTACCACTAGGGTGATGAAGATGAGATCCAAGCTGACAGACACGTAGGTGGTGCACTTCACGTTTAAACTCCACAGAGAACTTAAACATATGCTGGTAGGCAAGCACCCAAACATTTCTTTAGAGGTCCTCTTGACTGTGGTGCTGTGCTGAAGGTAGGGGATTTGGAGGATGATGCTGAATATCCAGCAGCAAGCAAGGATGCTGTTCATGTACTGCCCCGGTGACTGCTGATGAGTTTGGACTAGGAATAGTCGAGTCTGCAGATCTTTACCAAGTGGAGGAAACCCCTCCACAGACCAGATGCTGATCAGCCTCAGCATGCGATACGTGTAGAGGAGAATGTGACACTCCCTTCTCATGAAAAACACTGATTCCAGCAAAGGAAAGGAATATTGGAGCCTCTTTGATGCAGCAGAGTAGGAGGTTCACCAGGGCTACATTGCAAATGACCCAGCCCAGGGGTAAAGGCAAAGATCACAAGGAGATTGCATTTAAATGCAACTGGCATGTGCCAGTAAATGACAAGAGATAAGAGAAGACAGAAGAAGGCTTACATACCATCGCTGGTGCATGGAGAGGGATCCACTCGCCTTTCTTAGCTTCTTTCCTCACTTTGCCTTGGCTGCTTGAACCTAGCACTTCTTGCTCTGTGCCCTGGGCTCCCTACTCCCAGCAAGGTTTGCAAGCTGCAGCCCCACCAGCTCTCATTGCTGCACCACCTGTGCAGCTGCTGTTACATTGCATGGAATGGCTGAGGGGGTGGAGATCAGTAGGACACATGCTGGGGCTGAAAACCTTATGTATGGAATTTAGAGAAGTTTGCAGGTGGAAAGCCCCATGAGGAACAGTGGGGCTGGGGGTGAGCTGGAGAACTGCAGAGAGGTGAAGCTTTCATGAAGTTTGGGTGCAGAGATCCTGCTCTGATCAGCGCTATCAGAGCACATCAGACATTATCAGCGTGGCTGGTATCAGCTCATCAGACCCGTGGCAAGAGACAGGTGTAGCTGCTCTGCTAAAAAAAGAAAAAGTCTGGTGCATTACAAACAGGAGCCAAAGTCTGGTTTTGTATCACTGCTGTCTAAAATAAAAGTGAGAAGAGCTCAAGCGAGTTCATATCTACATCTCAGTCTGTGCTTCCTGGGAAAGGATGCAGTGTAGCTGGTGTAAGCACCGGGGTGCTGTGCTGCAGGGTGGGTGCTGGTTGTCCTGCCATGAGGAGAGAGCTGCAGGTGCGTGTTGGTGGTTAAAATAAGCTCTGAGAACAACAACCAGAACCTGGGGCTCATTTGTGCTTTCAGACACCTACAGCACTCGTTCATTTTAAGGTAATATTTCAACCTCAGTAGCAGTACTTCTTTTTCATACAAAACATTAGCCCTGAGAGTTGTTTCTATTTTAAACCTTTAAAAATCAAGTAACCATTTATTTTACCGATTGGAAGTGGAACATTTGATTTATTCCTCTCCCTGCTTTTCTCCCAGATGACGTTGGCTCACTCCAGCTGAATCACAGGGGGAGAAAGAAACCTCCCATCGTGGAGGGCAGCATGGTGGATGAGGCTTTGTGGTCAGTGGACCTTTCCCCCCTAGATTTGCATCTTTGCTTTTGAACCCATTTAAAGGAAAGCCTGCTGCAACAGGAGGCTGCAGACACCACGGCTGGAGGATGTAGGGCAGTAAATCCATGCCTAAGAGCCCAGACTGTTCTGCAGGCACATCTGAACCCATCACTGGACATTATTCCACCCACAGCCTGGGTGCAAAGTGTCGGGGCTGAATTCAGTGCTGGAGGGTTGCAGGGAGATTGATGGGCACATCAAGACTGTGGTGGGGAGAGGTGATGTCTTCTGTGCCATTAACATGGGGCTGGAATTGTGCATCAGTGGCTGGCGGTGTCAGCCCAACTTACGGGTTGTCTTCTCTTTGATTTAATCGCTGGATGATGAGACCAGAGCTTGAGATTAGGCTATTAAACATTGTGCTGTTCCTCTTATTTGATTACTAGTGGTAGGAGTTATTGGAAGGCTTCCAAAGCTCTGTTCTCGTGGTATGCAGTGGGTAGCTAGCAGCCCATCTCTGTGCCCCAAACCAACCTCAGCTCTGTCCAGCGTACCCCTGGTGTTTGTCCATGTGCCCCAAAGCCCCCAGAAATGGAACTCGTCCCCCGCCCCAAACCCTTCCATCTCATCACACTCCCTATCACAATAAGGGTCTTCCTAATAGCTGAACTGAGTGTTCTTGGGGACATTGTGAGCCTGATGTGAGCACTACTTGGCAATGAATATTATCATTCTGTAATGAATAACGAAGGTCGATGTTCCTTAATAAGACAGAAGAAAGGCGTACAGGAGGACAATTCGGTGACAGAGGTGGCCAGTATATGAAGCTGTGAGATATTATAATTAATATCACAAGAATCACAATGTGCCAAGACAACTCCTGGCAACCAAGATGAAGGGATGCCATGAAATTTTAGCTTCAAGAGGTTAAAAAGAGCACCAACTGAAGTTAATGGAAATTCTGCCTGCATAAGAAACACAGGTGGAAAGGAAAATCGGCTTATTTTAATCAACGTGAGAGGAAAAACCTAATTTAAATCAGCCCAAGTGATTGCAGACTTAATTCTTTCCCCTTATTAGACTCTTCAATCCTAACCCTACAGCCCTAAGTGATCTCTTAACACTGGAGATGCAGGAATTTGATTTGTATGCATGCTGACCCAGCCAAGCAATGCACTGAAGCCATCCTCTCCCAGCAGGGTGGCTTTCAGGCTCTGTTTTCTGGTAAAGGTGATTACATTGAAACTCTCTCTTTCTGGATGTTGTAATGGACAGGGAGGAACTACAGAGCTGAAGGGTCAGCTATGCTCTGTATAGCCCTATGTCAGAATGGGACAATATCATTAGAGGTAGCCAAATGGTGGGGAAAGGTGGTTTTTCTGGGGCCAAGAATATGTTGGTGCAAGGGAAATTTCAAACAGCTTTCACCTTCCATCATTTCCTCTAGACAGCACAGCACAGCTTTGCCACCCTTCCGTTTCAAGTCTCATCAGATTGGTTTAGAACTTGCTCTTGGCTTTTCAGCACTTTCGAGGGGAGCATGTTGGTATTGCTGATGTGGGTTGGATGCCCGTGGCCCCGCTGTGGTGGCTGACAGCAGATCAGGAGCTCTTGAAGGCAGGCTCTGTGCCTTGCCTGGTCTCTGGGAGATGCCCTGAACCAAAGGAAACACTCAGCTCCGTGGATTCGATAGGGAGTCAAGCAGAAAATGTTTATTCTGTTCATTCATATATATATATACAATATCATATTCCTTTTCTATTTCATTTTTTTCTTTTTTCCATCACAAAAATGGCACAGATGGAGAGGTTTTAACTCGCCAATTCAGCTGTATAAATGGAGGAGAGACCCCATTTCATCCTGGCAGTCCTGGAAATGAGGCCAGCTCGTTATCTGGAGATCTCTGTATCTCAGCACTGCCTTTGCTCCCTGCTCTGCGCGTGGCGAGCTCCTCCTGCCCTCCTAGATGTGCTGCAATAAGTTGCAATAAGACTGCATCTCAGTCTTACAGCCTTATCTCATGCCTTGCCGTGTTTATGTAGATTTGTGTTAAAAGAGAAAGAAAAGAAACCTTGCTTTTGCAAACATTTTTATTCTTCAGCCTTCCCATCCATCTTCCCTGTCCTTAGGAAACATCCAACCCTGGGAGATTCAGCCAAAAAGAAATGGAAATATCCTGGCATGTTGTTGCGGTTATATTGTGTGGTTTTCTTTCTTTCTTTCTTTCTCTCTTTCTTTTACAGGCATTTCAACAGAAGAGCAAAAATAACCCTGAGAAGTGGAGCTGAAAGCAGACTCCTGTTCCCAGGCAGGAAAACACCAAAATGCTATTTTACCTCCACTTAGCGCTGCCCCTTCACAGTTATCTTTGGGTTCAGCTCTCAACCTGTTGTGTCCTCTGGTGCCACCTGCAATCCCCCAACCAAGAACTGGAAAAACTGGTTTTGGAGACTTTCCCAGAGATTTTGATGCCATCCTGTGGTCATTGCTTTTTGAAGCCCCAGAGGTTGCAGTTTGATGATCTCCATCCTGTAGCAAGCCTAGCTAGAATCACAGAATTGTTTGCATTGGAAGGGACCTTTAAAAGTCGTCTAGTCAACTCCCCTGCAATGAACAAGGTCATCGAATAGGTGCTTAGCGCCCAATCCAGCCTGAAAATCCCCATGGTACCCTATTTTCACCTGTAACACCAAAAAACCTGTTGAAATCTACCCTGAGATTTCGAAAGGGCACATGCAGGAAGGCTGGGAGGCCGAAGAGAAGCTGCTCAGCTCATTCCAATGGCTGCTGCTTGCCTGAAATCAGTCCCAACTCTTTGTGCCTCAGTTTCCCCAGGTGCAAGGCAGGGATGACAGAACCTACGTGGAAGGATGCTGCAAATGCTCATGTGCTCTCAGCAAGTTCCTGCTTCAAGCTCGGTGTTTGCTCTTGGGTTTGAGGTACTTGCTGATGGAGTCACTTAAGCAGCTTCTAAGCTTCGGTCCAAATCCATTCAGTGAAACCCTGGCCAGAACCCAGCATGTGCTAGAAGCTCCTACGCTATATATTTCTGTAAAACAAGCCAAGTGGGGTGCTACTTCTTCTTCTGGGTCTGTGCACTGCGGTTGCATCTATAAGTAAAACCAACGAGGACCAGAGCTGCTCTTTGGCCTTGGGGCCAACTGGTCTCCTCCAGACATCTCAGCCCTTAAACTGATATCAAGAATTGCTGGAGAGTTGGCTCACTGGCTCCAGCACTGGCGATTTATTTGTTTGGGCACTTGTTTTGGTGCTTGAATGACTAGTGTGGATATAACGTGTCAGATCACAGACTCCACAAAAAGCAACACCTTCTGGATGAGGCACTGCATTTCAGCACCGAGGATAATTCTGTATTCCCATCTGCTTTATTTTAAGCAGCTCCGGGGATCGAAGGAGCCACCTTAAGAGAATACAGCCAGAACCATCCTGCTCCATCCGCCCACGGGCTGACAGATTAAATCTAGTTTGCTTGTGCCAGAAGTCTTGCTCACTTGTTTGTCATTATCTGGAGCTTTGTTAGGCCATGTTAAAAAAAAAATACACAAAACAAAACTTCTTTTTTTAAATAGAAACAAAGTCAGGGAAAGAGAAAGGGCGGACAAACTCCTGCAGAGCAGCTGAGGATCAATGCTACGTCTCTGCCAAAGACATTGGAGGGACATATCTCGAAGAGCCCCAGCAGGAACATCTACAGTGCCACGCACCCCATCTCGGTCACCCACCTGTCCCCACAGCCCATCTGCAAGGCATGCAAATCTTCCTCCACTTCTAATTGCAATTTGCAAACCCCTTCCAAAACGTGCTGTCAGCTTCTAGATGTTAGATGCTGTTAGATGTGCTGTTGCACACCTCCCACCCGCACTGGACACCAACACTGGAGTACCACAGCGGATGATATTCTTCATTAAGATACAAAAGAAAGAAGTCCAGATAAGAGCTGAATTAACACATTATGTCACAGTGTGTTAAAACTTCCCATGCTGGTATTCTCATCTCCTTTACTTTGCTTCCTTTCCCCTTTCTTTTTTTTCTTTCTCTGCTGGCTTTGCATCCCGATCCAGAGAATAAATAAGGTGGACTGGACTTTGTTACTTGGAAGGCCACCAATTTCCAGACACATGCCAAGTACCAGCTCTTCGTAACCTCACCATATGCTGCAGAGCTAATTTTGACAGTTACTGAAAAAGCTTAAACCCAGAAGATCAAGAAGAGGTGCCCCACGTTCCTGCAGCTCATGCAGCCAAACCTGGTACCCCGTCCTCTGGGACCCATGAGGTCATCCAATTAGTGAAGTGAACATCTGTAATGCAGCTGTGCATCTCAAAGCACAGCCAGTGTTCTCCTTGCTGATTACAAGCCAACTCTGAAGGAGAGACCATAAAACTGGTAGAGAAAATTAACTCTGAGATCCTCCCATCTTGCAGGTGTAGGACTCTTACTGTGTACAGGTTTGGGCACCACAATATAAGAAGAATATAAAACTGTTAGAGAGCGTCCAATGGAGGGCTACAAAGATGGGGAAGGGTCTGAGTGGGGAGTGGCTGAGGGCCCTTGGTTTCTTTGGCCCTTGTGGGTTCTTTCCAACTCAAGCCTGTGTTTCTGTGATGCTGTAATTCTGTGTCTCAAACATGTCCATCCACTACCTAATCTCCCTGCAGCCCAATGAGAACATTCTTAACGTACTTCTTTCTCTGTAAAAGCATTGGAAAAGTTAAATTTTCATTAATTTTCATTAATTTTGAATGACTCTTACCCTCTCTGCTATGCAGTTAAACACGGTGATAGCTTCTCAGTTGGATCAGTCCTCTTTCTAATTGCTCACTAAAACATTGGTTAACAGCGAGGTTGCCCAACTACGTCTAAGCCTGAGTGAGCTTCTCAGGGACATGGGAAGTGACACTGGCAGGGTAGGAAGCAGAACCCAGGTGTCTGGATTTCCACAGGGCTGAAATGCCAGGCAGACATTCAGTAGGCTATGCAAAATATCTACATCAAGAGCAAGGCCAATTTCAAGCCTCTGTTAACATCCCTCACAGCCTGTGGTACATAAGCCTCACCAGCACCATCACTAAATCATCCCTTTTCACTAATGGGAAGGGAAACGCCACAAATGAAATCAACTTTTCCCTTTCTCACTCCACCAAAACAGCACTTGCAGAATTTGAGAGATGGAGCTGCACTTATCTCCAGTGTGACTGGTCATAAGTTAAAGGAAACTGCTTGAAAGACCTGGGAGAGTTATTCTTTTATCATCAGGGATAAAAACAAAGAGGGACACCAACTGCCTCCGGATAGATTTAAGCATGGAGCTTCTTGTTTTGTCTTCACGGCCCATTTAAATGTTATTACATCTAGTCAAATAAATTGCCCAACAATCAGGCCATTCCTTCTATTGACCTCTAGAGACTGAAGACAATAAAAGCTCTAGCACTTAAATCAGGCCATAATGAGAAGATTGATGCCTTTGGGAAGACTTGCCGACTGCAGTCTGGACCACTCTGTGCTATGAGCTCTGTTTAAAGGCCCAGTATTGCTGCGGCCCGTCTGGCTTCGCCTCCTGCTCCTTCTGTCTCCTGCCAGCCCGTTCTGGGGCTTTTAGCCAGACAACCCCAATGGGTTATGCCTGAAATTCCCTCACTTGGCCATAGAATCATAGAATCGTTTGAGTTGGAAGGGACCCTTAAAGATTGTCTAGTCCAACTTTCATGAGGAATGGCCAAGGTTTTCTTCTTGTGGAAGCTCCTAGAAAGTGGCTTTGATTCATTTTTCTTCTTTTTTAATTTTAGTTGGTTTTGAGAAGAAAAGATGGGGAAATCACAACAAAGATAAGAAATTGATGGGGTGGATGGTGGCTTCACAGTGAGACCAGTCCAACACGATTCCTGCATGGGGCATAGCCAGCTCTCTGCTCTTGGCATTGCCCCGGGGCTGGCATCCCACAGCCAAGCTCATCCCACAGGTGGTTGGAGGAAGACAGGGTTCTGATGTCAATCCAAGGGCTGGGAACCATGGGTTTTACCATTAGGGGCTGTCGGAGGCTGGATGCAACCCCCAGGAATGTGGTGGGTATGAGTGTATTTGCACGTTTGTGGATTTTCATGGGAGCATCTAGGAGGAAACTCATTATGGCTCTAAGTCTCGGTCTCTGTACCTGTTTCTTCATCAGCTCCACTATGGTTTTGTTGCTTCAGAGAAAAAGCCTGAAACTGTATTTTAGGTTGTAATCAACACATTATGCATCATACTGGTGTGCTGATTGGGGGGAATAAAAGCTTTCAAGGAAAGAAATTTATTTCCAGCCAAAACACTGGCTTAAAATTGTAAATCCAAACCTGTTTTCAGAGGCACTGCTTGGATGAGATTTACAGCTGGGTAAAAGGGCAGGGCTTGAGAGGTGGGAGAGCGGAGTCATCCTCAGCCAGGGCATCCAGTATTCACTGACACAGTGTCCTTGGAGCTATTCCAACCCAAGACCTGGTTTGCTGTGACAAAATAGCGGGTCTTGGCTCAGACTGACTATTTTAAGGCACGAAAAAATGCATGAGCAAAAGCCCTGCTAGAGAAGAAGAGTAAAACCAAGCAGAAGCACGAAGACGGTGACAGCAGCTTGAGGAGTCAAGGGTGAAAACTGTGCAAAATGGTATAAGATGCTAAGGGAAAAGGCAGAGAATTGGAAGGCAACAGCTTGGCAGCACCCAGGATGAATTTCCAAGAGCTCATGGGACAATCCCTCCCTGGATGTCTCATTAGGGGTGGTGTTTGGTCTACTCTGGGTAACGGCCAGCAAGAAACTGAACACCTGAGCTGTGCATGTTGTGCTTACAAAATCTCTTTGTGCGTGGAGGAAAAAATGACCTTTTGTTTTTACCTTCTCATTGTGCCGCTGGTCCTTGAGATGAAGCACAGACCCAGCAGCTCTGAGCAGCTGAGCTCGGGGGGCTTTCATCTCTGAATCTTTCAGACCTTTCCTGACACTGTATCTTAACTCCAGGGTAACCATGCTGCCCTGCAATAGGCTGTTGCCATTGCTAGGAACGAGCCACAAGGTTTGCATCCTATTTGCAAGTTGTCATCCACGCTCTGCCTGAACTTCTCACCTGCCTGCAGCTCTCTTGCACTTGGTTTAGCCCTGATAGCAATTCCTCTAATTCACCATGAGTCTAATGCAGCTGAGAAGTGGAGATATGGGATACAGGAGGGCAGGCAGGGGACAGTAAGGGATGGGGCACTGGAGACCCTATGGCTATAAACAACACATCCATGGTCAGGAGATAAATGCAGTTCTGTAGCTGGGGAAAAACTGGCTTTAGTGATAACAAAAGGAATATATTACCTAACCTGCATTAGAGGCACCTTATGTGGTAAATTTTGACGTAACATGGAGTTGCAGACCAATGAAGAAAGTGCAAAGGTGTAAAAAAAACATTAGCAAACATGCAAAAGGGACTATAAGTGGATCCCGGAACAAGCAAGAAGAAACTAATGACATGAACATCCTATTCCTCCTAGCAGAGGACTCCAGATAAAGCTGAACCACTGTATCACCAACAGAGGTAGAAATTCAGTGTGCAATCCTTTTGTAATAACTACATAAGGATAATGGCTTGATGTGATTTATGGCTTTCTCCATTGTCAGGTGCAGCTTGCAAGTGGCAAGGAGACCACTGAGTCAGGAATACTGAGGGAAACAAATGCCGAGTGGCATTTCAATCCCTCCACATTTCTCCAAGATGAGCCAGGAGATCTGATCTGATTTTTTTCCCTCCTCACTTTGCAGCCTTTCTCGACTTGCAGAACTGAGCTAAAAACCCGTGGAACTGCTAATTGAAAACTAAGTGTCAACAGCAGCTTAGCACAGAAAGAGTTTCAATTAAAAGCAATCTCTTCTTGCCATCCAAAGTAATATTTTCCCTCCTGGCTAAATTTTAAGTGAAGCACAAAGTGGTTGCTTGTCATTGCTTTAATGGGCTCCGAACTACTGTGTGGGAAAACTTCCTTTCACTTGGAGGCCAAGGAGCTTTAATTTATCAGCACTGAGAGGAGGATTGCTTTTCTGTATGATCTGGCCGATATGCTTTTATGTTCTGCACTGTGTGGGCGAGGAGTGAGGTGTACTGAAGGTCACACTGAGAAGACTATTTAAAAGTCAGAGCTGGATGGGAAGGAATCAGTTTTTCTCAGTGTCAGTCCTTCTTGGACCTCCATCTGTCCCTCTCCGTGTGCTGAACTTGGTTCTAACACCCAGGATGGCTGAGCTGGGACAAGCCATGGCCAGGAGGTCCCCAGATATGACCAAGCCTTGATGAGCTTTGTTTGGGTCCATGACCCCACATGGATGAGCCACCCGAGAGCATGAACAGAGAATCTCCAAACAAGAGGAGCAGAAGAGGAAGAGATGCTAAGAAGGTGGTGAGAGATGCAAGGGGAAAGCTGGGTCTGGGGATATGGGGATGGTTGCCACCAAGGCTGGTGCCATCTCTCATAGAAGAGATGCATGAGGGAGCTCTTGGCACAGTTTCCCTGGATGAGTTCAGAGTGGAGGCCATGTGGCAGTGATGGAGAAGTGGGGGAGGAGGTGGTGTGGGCTGGTACGTGTGGTTAGTAATGCTGGGAAGGAGCCACGGGGCTGGAAGCATGAATGTAATAGAGTCAGACTGAAAGGTTTGCTGCCCTAGTGTGGTAGCAAAGGAGGACATCTGCACAGCCAGGCTTGCATGCTGAGGACAAATTCCGTGGCTCCTGACTGCTATTGAAAGTAATGATGGAGCAGGGGAGAAGAGCAGGACCTGTAATTTCACCATCCCCACAGCCTCAAAGACCTGGTCTTGTGTCTTGCTCCCTCCGGAGCCAGTCTGGATGGCCTCGCATCAATCACTTCTCCTCTTAGTCCCCAAGTGCAGAGAGAGGATATGGCAGGGTGTCACCTTCCTTTGCTCTATGTAATAACGACTAATCAAGTGTGCAGGTTATTAAGAGCATTTCCAGATTTATTTTCCGAGAAAGTGTCTGAAACCCACTAAAAGGAAGTGCTAAAAAGTGACAGCTGAAGAATAAACTGCTCTTCATCATCGTGAGACAATGTTCTGCCTACTGTTTTAGGGCTTGCACATAAAAAGCGTTCAGAGAAGGTTATGGGGGTTGTGCCTCCGTGAGTTGCACAAAAGCAGCAGTTCCTTTTAGGAATACAAATACTAAACACTTCTTTGTGCTCCAGCTTCAGTCTAGCCAGCACTGAAACCCGCCTTAGCACAAAATTAAGGATGCGAGGTTCACATCACTGCTGCTCCCGGGCAATCAGTGGGAGGTGAAAGGGGTGGACAGACTCTCAGTTTTGTTGTGATTTTCTTCTTTGTGGTTTGAATGAACCTACTTTAACTACCATTGGGAACTGCCGATGGGCACATTGCGTACAGCCTCATTCCATAGGGTTGGATATTAGAAAAAGCTTCTTACCCAAAAGAGTGGTTGGGCACTGGCTGCCCAGGGAGGTGGTGGAGTCACTGTCCCTGGAGTCCCAGAACCACAGAGATGTGGCACAGAGGGACATGGGGTGGGTTGGGATTGGACTTGGGAATCTTAGAATCATCAGGGTTGGAAAAGAGCTCTATGAGTCCTTTCTGTTTTAGACAACGAAGGAATCTGCAAGCCTGCGAAAGCATGAGGTACTTTCATGCTCTTTTTAAAACCAGTTAACAGCTTTGTACGCAAATCGGACCAGCACTTCACCTCTCCCTCTCAGTGCTTGCTCATCTGTTACCTCTGAGGACAGCAGTTACTAAGCAGATCTTGAGATCCTTCAAAGGATGAGCTCTATGGATATCTCCATTCCAGTTTTGTGCCTGGATTCCTCCCTCTTTCCCTACTTAAAAGGTGTTCAGGAGATGAGCCACACATAATGGACTGAGATTTATCTCTGCAAATGACACTTACATTCAACAATACCCATAAATCACTCCTGAAGCAGGTAGGATGTTAAGAGCAGGAGCGTTTTCATTTTCTTTTGCTACAAAGCCCGGAAGAGTCATGGCAGGACACCTCTGTGTTAAGAGACACAATGAAGTTGATAAAGAACTGCCACGCAGGGTTGATGTCAAGAGAAAAACCTCTGCAAGACAGATGGGGCTTGGAGCACTGAACATGGATAAACGTTAGCAGCAAAGTTTAAAAGCAATCTGAGCAGTCACTGCTTGTCCTTGTGAGTCGTAAAGAGGATGGTGATTGCTCTGGACAGTACACTGGAGACATGTTTTTCATGGCAGAGCAAACAGTGGAAAATGATAGGGAATTGGGCAACGCTCCCCACAGAGAGCTGCCACCCCTGCGCCATGGTGGGCGTCAAACCAGAGCCCATCTGAGGTTTCCTACCTGTATGTCACAGATGTTTCTGCTTGTTGGCAAGATTCAGCCGTGCTTTACGTCCATCTGCCCAGCGTAGTCCTTCCACCCAGGATGTTCGGACATCAATCTAGAAGTAGTGCGTCACAACATGGAAACGGGACCTGTGTGGCAAATTTCAGCAGAAGCATGGGCTTTTTTTAAGGCTTTGACTTTTCACAGAGCAAAGATCTCTCTGCCAAAGCAGACAGGCAGTTGCTCCCATCGCCATTAGCTTCCCATTTGGCTGGCAGCAGCGTGTGTGTTGTGGTCTGCAGATGGGTACTTGAGATCAGCCATCCGACACCCACAGGGTTAGAATCATAGAACCACTGCGGCTGAAAAAGAGCTCTAAGATAACCAAGTCCAACCCCAACCCATCCCACCATGTCCATTAAACCATGTCCCCAAAGTGCCACATCTCCACAGTTCTTGAACACCTCCAGGGACAGTGACCCCACCACTCCCCGGACAGCCCATTCCAATGCCTGACTGATCATTTGCAGAAGAAATGTTTTCTAATATCCAACCTGAACCTCCTCTGGATATAATCATAGAATCATTAAGATTGGAAGAGATCTCTAAGATGATGGGAGTCTTTCTCCCACGAAGCCCTCACTACAAGGGGCTGCATATAAAAGAAATCATAAAATCAGAGAATATCTCCCATTGGAAAGGACCCATTAGGATCATCAAGTCCAACTCCTGGCTCCACACAGGACCACCCTAAAATCAGATCATATGCCTGAGAGCATTTAAACCCTCTAATTTCCTTACAGCCATCAGAGGGTGGCAAGCTACGATCCAGACATAAGCTGATGATTAATAGCTTTTCACTGCTCTTGGTGCAATAGGACCAGGGTCACGTAGAGATCTGGGATTCCTTTGAGATGCTCATGTTCTGGGAACATGAAACTGGGTGAAGATCCCAGCTGCAGAGCCTCTAGATGCCAGGCATGGGGCTAGAAAGGCTTAGGCTGTAGTGCAGGACAGTTGCATTGATGTTCCCATGCTCAGCAATGGGATAGGTCCAGTTCTGCTCTTGCTTACCAGACTCCGTATGAAATAATAAGCAAAGAGCAACGTAAGGGGAAAAAGCCCTGGTCCTGAACTCCCTTGTGAGAGCTGATTTACTGCAGACCAGCCAAGACCAGAGGTGCGCAGAGCTGACAGCAACCCTATACACACCTCCAGACAGTGAATGTGCACATGGGAGGGAGAGAGAGAGCAAAGTGGGGTTGGTGTCTTCCATGAAGCTTCCCGCATGACATCCTGGGGAACTTTTAGCCCTGCTTTATTTTGAGCATTCATAAGCCTTTTAGTCACAGTGATATGCCATCAAATTTTGATGTCTAACGAAGGAACAATCGTCTCTTCGCTTCCCTTTTATAGCGGCTGATGCTTTCAGTAACATTATCCTGCCATGTTTTGACATCTGGCTTGTCAGTGAGAACATTATCTACCACAATGTTTTTTTCCATGAGCAAAACTTTGACATAAATTCACTGGCAGGCTGGCTAGATGCTGCTGTGTGCAACAACCACCACTTCCAAATAGTAAACACCTCCAGACACAGAACTTCGACCTTAAGTTTTATTACTAGGAAAGGTGACATGGGGAGCATTGCACTGAGCATTGCATTGGCCACCATTGGACTATGCAAAAAAAAATGCCAGGAATCTTATTTGTTCGCTTTATGTGTAATACCCGAGGACAGTGTGCCTGTTGTTTTCACTCAGCCTGTGCTCTGTGCACACTGAGATATCTATGGGATATTTCCCATCTTGTGGTGAACCTCTAGAAGATCTGTTTGCTGACCATTTACCTTACCACCAGCCGGTTCTGTTTTACAGACTCACTCAATAATGCCGCTCCTCATAGACGTATCCCCATCATCATCAAGCTTCCATGACCTGGAGCCATCCACTCCATTCCTGGCATCAACACCCCTACCACTGAAGGTCTCTGGGACTCCCATGGACTCCAAGAACATTACATCACTGTCTCTGCCCTGGGCCAAATGCAGCTGAGTCACCACTTTATCATGGAATCACCAAGGTTGGAGAAGACCACTAAGATTACCAAGTCCAATACCTAGAAAAGTGACACCTATACCCTAGCTGGTCTTGGTCTGCTCTGCCAGCTAGATATGGGAGGTGACATCTAATTTGAACACTGATTTAGAAGGAGATAATTTGCATTCCAGAAACATAATGCTCTTTATTGACTACAACAGATCTACCTTGTAGATCGCTGTTGGATCACAACAAAATGCATCCCATAGACTTCCCACGGCAGGAGAGTAGTAATGAAGTTACCTTTGAGATCCCTTCCAACCTAAGCCATTCTATGACTCGTACATAGTCCAGCTTTCAGAGCTCGCCCATCATATCCTTCTTGTATGAAGACCAGCACGGTGTTGCACTACGCTCAGTTCAGTCCCACCAGCACCTTTCCCATCGAACTGACCTCTCTCGTTATTCTTGCAGGTCATGAGGGAAGCTGGTAGATGCATCTCCCTACTACCGATCACTGAGAGTGGTCTCCCTTTTCCAACCCTCTCTCCCTTGGAAGTCTAGACATTTAGGGGAGGTTGTCAAGGTCATCATTCAAACCTCACTTGCTGCTTCCCAGGTAATTAATCTGGGCACCAGATTCCTGCCCCAAGTTGTTGAACAACACTATATTTGGGAGAAAAGTAAGAACACATCATTAAAGGAACACAGTATTTCAGACCGTGCAGGAGAGATCCATCCATCATTTGAAGGGACCCTACAAGAAAGATGGGGAAAGACTTTTTGTCAGGTAATAGGACCAGGGATGACAGATTTAAACTAAGAAAATGCGTAGATTTAGATTAGGTGTTAGGAGGAAATTCTTCACAGCAAGAGTGGTGAGAGATGGGAACAGGTTGTGCAGAGAAGCTTGTTGCACAGACCACATGCGCACACAGGTATATGGGCTGATGCCAACCATAAATCACCTTGCTTTATCTCCCCACTCTCAGCCTTGCCAAAGACAGAGCGCTGTAACCAGTTGGAATTTTAATGCTGAGATCACAAAATTGTTCCAGCCTGGATCTGCTCAGAGCACTGTGGTTTAAACTTCTGGCCCCATTTTTCATGCTTGCAAGAGGGGTTTGGATTAGTGTTTCATTTAAAAAACGTGACCACAGCATGGCTGTCACTGAGCTCAACACAGAGGTGCTGGGTCACCAGTGGTACGGAGTAAATGAAAATGAAAGTGCTATCAACACTTACACGCCAACCTTTCCCAGCACAGCTCTCATTCTGGGGACTTCTTATTCAAACAACGAATCGGTTTGACTCCTCAAGGCTCAGGAGATCTTAGGTATATGCTGCAAGGGATATATGCTACTTATGTCATGGTTTAGAAGCCTTTTTTGGATGACCCGCGAGAGGCAGATGCAGATGGCTGGGTAAAGATATTGCACAAACACACCTGCTCTGAGCTGCTTCCTCATCCCCTGGGCTCTCAGTTTTTTCGTCTAAAAACCTCTAAGTGAGGAAAGACTCGAAGAATACTAGGACTCAACCTTCAGGATTGTCACAATAGCCTTCCTCAAGACCCCAACATCTTGATTCAAAGCAGAGAAACCCGTTCCCTCCTTCTACTCCTCTCCCATGGGACAGGTCACCCTGGAGATGGGAAGTAGCCCCATCTCAGGCCGGGAGAGATGTCCCCATTGTGTCCCCAGATGGAGACAAGCTTCAGACAGAGGATTTGTACCAACAGAAAGATGCAGGGTTGGCAGCACATTTCTCCCATGCACCACGTTGCCTTCCACCATCAGCAGACAGAATACCTCATTCTGAGGCTTCTCCCACTCAGCAGCCCCGGGTGCTGTCTCTCCTTAACACAATGTGAAGGCAGGCAGGCCCTTTGCTGGTGCGTAGGGCTATTTTCAGCTGCGGGAGGACTGACTGTAACTCCTTCTAATTGCATAAGCATTTGTATAATTCATTGGCACTGGATTTCATCATTGCGAGCCTGGGTATACAGAGTAGAAAAAGACTTGTGCATTTCCTCTCCGTCCTTTCTTTTCTCTCCAGCAACCGTTCTGCAGGCAATAGGTTTCATGCCAGGTCAAATCCACTTCATCTGCTCCCCTTCGTCAGCAGGAAATGCCCTGTTTTTATCCCTGCCTTACTGTCTTGAGGGATTCAGGACAGACCCGGCTTGAGAAAGCATTTCCTCTTGCAGATTGCAAGGCACACACCTTGGATTCATAGCTTAAAGCCAAACAGACAGAAAGTTGCCCTAGGAAAGGCTTGTAAAAATGACATGGCCAGTTGTGCACTAGGAGCGACTCACACCTTTAAGTCTTTGTGATCTCCAAAGCCTTTGAAACAGTACCAAAAAACAAGCTGCCACCCATGCTCACTCCTTGGTGGCACATGGATCAAGTGTGTGCTACCCAATGACACAGGGAAAGGGCTGTGGTAATGCTTGGGAATCTTGTAAAGAGAAAAAAGTTAAACCTAGACTTGGAAAACATGAGAAATGAGAGAGCTCCTTCCAAACCAGAGGACAGCTCTTGGTCACCATCCCCTGTGAGGGTCCTGGAGTTGGAAGGAGCATCCCATTGCTCCCTACCAGGATGCTTTCACTTATCCACATTGAAAATGGTCAAGACCTTGCAAAGTTACACGTGGAAAAGAATCATAGAACCTTTAAGATCGGAAAAGACCACTAGGATCATCGAGTGCAACCATCAGCCTATCACTACCATACCCACTGACCTTATCCTTCAAAAAACAATTAAGAAAGAAGAAAGCTTTGTGATTACTTGGTGTTGCCAGCCCTGCACCCACTGAGAGAAAGCCCAACCACCAGCCCAGAATATTTCTGAGGTGACAGTTGTGAGGCTTTGAGGTGAATGAAAATGAATGGGGTGAGCCCAGAGCTGACACCTCTGAAGGGACTGGGGAGCCTCAAACAACCTAAAGTTGAGCTAAAGTGTGTCTTGGAGGCCAAAGTGAAATAAGATCCATGCAGGCTCTGACTGCTTCATGTTGAAAGAGCTGTATCAGTACAAAGCATTCACATCATTTTAAAAGAGAGAGTTTTCCAGATCTCATGGCATTATATTTTGATGCTCCCAAGGAAAACAACTGCTGTAAGAGGAAACATTTCTCAGTATCAGAAAGGAGAAGACCACCTACCTGCTTCTCTGTCTGGCTCCTCCTTCTAGCAATGTGCTACTTCATGCTGGGGAGATGCAACCATCCTTAAACCCTTCCACCAAACATGTCAATCAGTGGCCTAATCACACCTGAGCTTGGTGTTTCCAGCCCCTGGTCTCCCACCTGCCAGGTGGGTGAAATCCAAACATTTAGGGGCTGCAGCACTTTCAGCTGTGGCTTTGGCTTCTCCATTGGGGGTGCTAATGGTTTTCTTGTGGTGTTTGCTGTGGCTGATGGAGCCTAGAGACATTGGCTATGTGTTGTGTGATGTCCTACATGACTATTTAGCTTCTTCTCAGCCAAAAATGTTGCTCTTTTCCAACTGTTTATGTCTGCTGCTGAAGATGAGCAGATGGCAAGGTGTCTGTGAGTGGTGTTTCTCCCTTCCCTGCTTCCTGGATTCACAGGTCTGACCAGCTACCAGTGCAAGAAAACAAGTTTGTGCTCATGTTGTCTCTGATGTTTATGTGACAGTCTAGACTGTCTAGTTGTCAACCTGGAGCTCGTCTGGCTGAAAAATACCTGCAGAGGCACATCTGCCACTGCACTCCCCATTCAGGTAGAGAGGATGCCCCCCTGGAGTACACTTAGGTCTGCATCAGCACAGTGTGGTCCCCTAGAGGGCTTTTGCTTGGTGATGCCATGTGTGACAAGATGTCTGTCATCCCATGGCCACGTCTTCAATGACTGATGTCTTCTTGCGTGAACGTTACCCCAGACTGGACACCAGTCCCTTTTGGCTCTTGCAAGGAGCCTCTTCAAAAGCACAGTGCCTCACTTCACAGCACATACACCCACTCCAATGAGAGGCGCTATGTCCCTCTCTCTTTGACATATGAACAGGATCACATATTCCCCCCAGATTTCTCTCCTCCCTTAGGATGTAATAACTAGCTTTCAAGCACCGGAGCTGCCATTTTGAGGGCTGTTTAACACCTTAGCTGGTTTGGGTCGTATAAAAGCTTCTCTCTTCCTTCCCATCCCTCCTTCATCCATCCACAGCAGAGGGCAGTCCAAGGAGGATGTGCTACTCTGTTCTCCAGAAGTATCTCTGGGAACATCTGTTTTGCTGATATTCCTATCAAAAATGTCACTCTGCCTCCACCCATCTCATGTCTTGCAGCTCATCCCAAAGCTCTCCACCTTCTGTTTCTTATCTGATGTGAGTTAAACCTTCCTGGAATCGGTCTTAAGGAAACTCAGCTCCCGTCTTGGGTTGGTCCTTGCACTGCTGTGGGAGGAAGGAAGAGCTGATGCTCAGATAGAGAAAAAGCCAAGAGCAGGAACTTGCAGAGGGAGCTGCTGCCCAATTTCCCACATTTGCAGCATGGACGCAGGGGTAAATCCAGAGGCCATGGCAATTTACTCTGTTGGTGTTGGGCACTGATCTTGCTGATGAGCGGAAAGATGCTCTCCAGGAGTATGATGTAATCATAGAATCATTAAGATAAGAAAGACCACTGAGATCACGAAACCCAACCCCAACCCATCCCCACCATGCCCACTGACCATGTCCCTCAGTGCCACATCTCCACAGTTCTTGAACACCTCAAGGGGCGGTGACCCCACCACTCCCTGGGCAGCTCCTGCCAGTGCCTGATTGCTCTTTCAGTGGAGAAGCTTTTCCTGATATCCAACCTGATCACCCAGGGGTGAACAAAGGAAGCATCGTGCCCCCACGATGTTTTTCATGGGACAACAGCAAAAGGCTCTCCTAGATAGGGTTGAATGTGGGGTTTACCTGTTCGGTGGTGGTGGTGAGATGTGGAGGTGTTCAGCTCAGCTTAGCAGGGAGCTAAAACCAGAGCTGGATTTTTGGATGGTCCGATGGGAAGTGGATATAAATAGTCTGTTCTCAGATCTGAAGAAGGCGTAGATGTATCTATAGGTTTGTACAGGAAATTCCTATATGCAGGAGAATGCAGGAAATCCTGAATCAAAGACAATAAACTCATGGGAGGAGCAAGGAAGGAATGGAAACAAGCAACCTCTTCTCCGTAGGCAGCAGGCTTATGCTCATTTTATTTTCATTTTCAGTCTTGTGAGTGCAACATATTTCCCGGTCAGACCAGGTCACCCAGGGTAATTTGTCAGGAAGGCAAAAAAATTCCTGGAAAGAGCAGGAAGTGCTCTGCTGTGCTTCTGTGTTCTGTGTTGATGAAACAATAGTATTTTGGGAGCACCAGAGTTGGTAGGTGCAGCGGGAGCCTGAAATTGAGTGGAAATGAAATCGACGCACTTTGTGCCCACGCTGAACTTCTGGAAGCAGTGAATCCTCAGAAATGGAGGCAAAGACACTGCTGTCCATGTCAGTGAGCTCGGTGGAGATGTCACTTTGATCTGCAGCAGTACTCAGGAGGCAGCAGAGATGGAGCGCTGGGTGGGGGGCACAGTGTCCTCTATCCACTGAGGGCCACCTTCACCTTGGGTGGTGCCTCTGCCTGGGGAGATGGGTGCTGCCAGGTCTGTGAAGGGCTGGAAAAGGTTCGTTCCTGGGTGGGAGAGTTGCTGTAGGGAAGGAAGTGGGAGATGGGTTTTAGTGTGCCCTATCCCAAATGTTTGGATGGAACTGTTGGTATGACTGGTTTCCCGGTAGGGACATCCTGCAGAACATCCCAATGCGAGCGTTCATACTGATCCTTATTTTGTTAAGGATGAAGAACTCTCTCAGTGTGTTAGGACTCACTGATTGTAGATTATGCAAAGAGCTTTGCTGGCTCACATCCCCGGGCAGATCTGCAAGAAAGGATGGATTCTGCCATCTCCTCCCACCGTAGGTCCCGTTTGGGTTTTTTGAGTGCTTTCCATGCTCTGTCCACCATTGTGGAGATATGAAGACCTCTTCAACATCTGAGCAGCGTGGGCTCTGCCATCACATGCATAACTGTCAACAGGAGACAGTCGTGGTTTGGGTGTCTGTAGGGGAATAAGTAAATAAGTGGAAAATCCGTCGTGGCAGAAGGAGTCAGGAAAAGAGTATAAAAAAGATGTCCAAAGACACTCTAATAAGCTCTTCAGGTCTGGTGATGGGGAAGAGTCAGTAATAAACTATCCAGGCAGGTTCCGATCTGGTTGTCTTAATAATACCTTTGCTAATTAACTGCTGTTCATTTTCCTCATCAGTGGACAGAGCTCAGAGTGCATTAGCAAACTGTTTGGCTTAATTATTCTCCTCCTTTAATGAGAGTGAAGCGAACGGGCCTCAGCTGTCTCACCACCCCTGGGACAAATGTGGTCAGAGCATTCCTGGAGAGGATGGAAGGGAAATCCTTCCGTGGAAGTTTCCCAAGAAAGGTGCAAAGTTAACAGGTAGAGGTGTGGCTGCTGGGCCAGGCCCTGAGCACCTGATCAAGCTGTGGATGTCCCTGCTCATGGCACGGGAGTTGGACCGGGTGGCCTTTAAAGGTCCCTTCCAACTCAAGTGGTTCTGTGATTCTATGATTTGTGTCCAAACAAAGGCTGTTTGGATATTTCGTGCAGCTAGGGTTACTGTACAGAGAGGATAAGGCTGTACCCAGTGCTGAGTTTTATAAGGGAGCGGGGAGGAAGCAAAACAGTCCCAGTTGTCCCTCTTTCTCTTCCAGTCCCCGCTCTCCCTCTGGATGAGCTGCACATTTCTGTCCGCAGCCCAGGACAGCCTGGCCTCAGATGAACGCCAGGGAAAGACTCTTACATAACCCCCTTCATCCATAATGGATGAGCATCATCAAAATTCAACGGCAGCCTCCGGAGCCTTTCCGGTGCCTCGCCTACAGATTTCTCCAAGGGGCTCAAAAACCCTGATTTAGCACCACACACTGATCAGAGAGAAAACTGGTAGTTTGGGCTCCCTCGTGCCTAGGGAGTCTCCGTCCTCCAAGGTCTTTTAATGCAATCAAGTCCTTTTTAAGCATGAAAATGATGCTCTGTTCTGCGCAAACAGAAGTCCAGCTCTGGGCTCGTTCAGCCCTGGAGAGGATGTGGGTGAGGCTGCAGCTGGGAAAGATGGAGCCAATAAAGCCACCAGGA
>JANHGO010000001.1:3099617-3114338 GCA_024606505.1 Aquila spilogaster | reverse complement strand
TGCCCCATCCCTGGAAACATCCAAGGTCAGGCTGGACGGGGCTCTGAGCAACCTGATCGAGTTGAAAATGTCCCTGCTCATGGCAGGGGGGTTGGACTAGGTGACCTTTAAAGGTCCCTTCCAACCCAAACCATTCTGGGATTCTACGACTGCTAGGGAGGTTTTTGAGAAGGAAATCTGCCCCTGGGGAACATGAGAAACATGAATGCTCTTTGCTATCTGGAGTCTGGCTCTTGATAACCATCTCCTGTGAGTGGTGGTGCCTGGAAGGGCTCTTGTCTCCGAAAGAGCATCCCTTTGCTCCCAGCCGGGATATTTTCACTCCCCTCCATTGAGACTGGTCAACAGCTTGCAAAGATAAAAGCAGACGAGAGGGTTGAGCAGGAGGGGAGCGGTAGGCACAGACACAACCCTTGTTTCCTTAGGAACCTGGCAAAAAAAAAAATTAAACAATAAGAAAAAAGGGATCTGTAATCACGTGGTGCTCCCAGCCCTGCTCTTAGCACCCAGCCTGCCTCCCCATTGCCCTGCCTGCAAGAGGCAGCCTCTGCCGGCATCGTGGAGAAACCATGGACCCGCGTGGGCTGGAGGCACGCCAGGAGCTAAAATGAGCGCTGCAGCTGCTGCTGCTGGGATATTTTCGGTCGTGTGACAAGTCGAGACGGTCTGTGCAGCCCCTGAGCGTGGCAAGGTGGTGTGCTTAATTAGCAAGGGGGTTCTGCTGCCTTCCCTCCCCTCCATCACCCGTGCCCGGGACGCGGCTGCAGCAGAGCTGAGGTTAACAAAAGCCTGGATTTAATACCTCCAAAACGATGGGAAGGCCTCAAACAACCCACGACGGATGAAAATGAAACTGAAATGGGGCTTTGGGTAGGCTTTGGGATTGAACTGAGACAAAAATCCATGCAAGCTCTGACTTGTTTCGTGCTGAAAGAGCCATGGTAGTTCAAAGTGTTCACTTTGTTTTAAAAAATAAAAGTTTTCCAAATCCCAGAGCATTATATTTTTAGGCACCTGAGGCAAATAATTGCTGTGGAAGAAGAGACTTGCTAGCTTCATGAAGGGGAAAAAAACTACCTGCTTCTCTTCTCAGCTGCTTCCTTCTAGCAATGCACTGCTTTATGCTGGGGAGACCTGACCATCTTTAAACCCCTTTCACCAAACATACTAATCAGTGGTTTAATTATACCTGGGCCTTGGTCATTTGGGTCCCTGGTTTCTCACACCTGTAACCTTAACAGACTATTATTTTTTTGTTTTTTTAATGCACACAACATTGCTAGAAGCAGCCTCCAAAGTTTGTAATTAGCTTCCTGGAGGATGAGTCCCCATTCATGGACTGACAGGAGATTTATTAATTGCCTGCTCGATGCCTGGAGCCTCACAGGTCCCCTCCAAGCTGTGCCAGGCATCATGAAAACACCAACTTTGTAAATACTTAGGAAGTTGGCAGAAAGCTTGCAGGGAATTGCATCTTTAACCCTCTTTTTGCCCTCCCTGGACAGATTTCACCCACCTGCTGGGACATCTTGATGCATTTAGGGGCTGCAGTGCTTTGAGCCGTGGCCTTTTGTCCTCTCTTTTGTGATGCTGATGGTTTTCCCTTGGTGTTTGTTGAGGTCAGACGGAGCCCAGAGGAGTTGGCTGTGCATTCGTGTGATGTCCTATGCAAGAAATTGTCACCTCAGCCAAAAATGTTGCTCTCTTCCAACTGTTTCTGCCTGCTGCTGAAGACGAGCAGATGGAAAGGTGTCTCTGTGCGCGGTGTTTCTCCCTTCCCTGCTCCCTGGATTCACAGATCTTGCCAGACAGCAGAGGCTTCATGCTGGAAACAGCTAGAGGTGCAAGAAAACAAGGTCTGATCACACGGTCACGTTATCTCTAATGTTTACCATGGACCCCATCCTGTCTAGAAGTCAACCTGGAGCTCATCTGGCTAAAGAAACCCACCAGAGGCACATCTATCATTGCATTTCCCTTTCAATTTGAAGGGAAACTCTCCCTGAAGTACATCTAGAGCTGTATCGACCTAATGAGGTCCTCCAGAGGACGTTTGCTCAGTGATGCCACGCAGCCAGGACGTGTGACAGGGTGGCTGTACCTTCACTGTCCAGCATCTTGCAACGTGAACATTATCTCAGCCTGGCCACCAGACCCTTTTGGTTCTTGTGAGGAGCCTCTTCAAAGGCAAAGTTCCCCACCTTGCCAATACAGTCGCGTACCTCCACCCAAACGACAAGCACTGACACCTCCTTTGTCCCACCTAACATCTGGCTTTTGGTGGTGAGGAGTAACCCAAGTCTGTGTCCTGCGCAGAGGGTGGTGATGGATGAGGAGTCTGGGGTCTGGATGAGGAGGGTCCGGTCCCTCTCTGGTGGGACAGAGGAAAAAGGACATTTCTTTCCATTTGCTGTAGGGTTAGCCTGGACATGGCTTTCTGCACATCTCCACAGCAGAAGCCATCATCTCCTTTTGGGTTATATCTCTGAGCATGGCTGGAAGAAGAAAGATGGCTCAGAGATGGCACGCAGAGATGTTCTCAGGCCATTCCACATCTGGCTGTGCTTACATGATGTTCCCTCTCTCTGACACATGAACAGGTTCACAAGATGCCCCCGATTTCTCTCCTCACTCAGGGTGTTATGACTTGCTGTCAAGTGCCAGAGCTACTATTTCAAAGGCTTTTTAACACCTTGGCTGGTTTGGGTCATGCACAAGCTCATCCCTCCTTTCCCATCCCTCCTCCAGCCATTCACGGCAGCTCATAAATCTCAGTTCCTATCCACCTGAAGGCCCTATTTCATCCCCCTGTGTGCTGGGGTGGTCTGTCAGTGTAACTATCTATCTCACACCCCTGCAGTCCATTTTTTGGCCAGCCAAGCTCATCCATCCCTCTCGCAGCAGTGGCTGCAGTGCTGAGTCTCAACAACATGGCAAGGAGAGGGATCATGGCCCGAAAACCAAGTGTCCCCCTCAGTGATGGATCGCATCGTGCTACCAAAGAGCTTACATCCAGCCCGCAAAGTCCCGGGGGGAGCAGGACAGAGATCGCATCATCCCTCTGTGACGGCAGCGGGTTGGAGCCCTGCACCGTTTCTGGTCCAGCGGTTACTCCCCAGGAGTGACACCTTGCTGCAGATGTGTGATTGCCAGGGCTGAGCCACGGTTCACCCACGTTAGCACCCGAGGGCAGCACCGATGGTTAAAGGAACCGGTCGAGCAAAGAGCTGCTGTTTCAGCTGCTGGTGCTAATTGGGATTGAGGTGCTGAGAGAGGATTCACAGAAATGGTCCTGGCAGCAAATCTGGGGGGGATGCTGACCTCCAAGGGTTGGAGATGCTGCTGGCAGAGGCTGCGTACCCCTGTTGGTGTCTTCGCCCTCCACCTGCAGAGTCCCTGCTCCGTTCTGCAGAGGGCGGTGGGGACAGCGAGGATGATGTGCCACCTCCTTGTCCAGTGGGGAAGGTGGGCATCTTTGGGAATGTCTCTTTTGCTGGTACTTCTATCATTAACTTAGCCGTACCTCTGCCCATCTCACCCCAAAGCTCCCCACCTTCTCTTTCTTATCTGATACATGTTAGACCTTCCTGGAATAGTTCTTAAGGAAACTCATCTCCCATCTCAGGCTGGTCCTCACACCATTATGGGAGGAAGGAAGAGCAGATGCTCAGACAGAGCAAAAGCCAAGAGCAGGGAATTGCAGAGATCGCTGCTGACTGTTTTCCCACACTTGCAGCCTGGGTGCAGGGGTTAAGTCCCGTCCCTTTGGCAGTTTGCTCCATTGGCATTGGTATAGCTGATGAGCGGAGAGATGCTCCCTCAGAATACGATTCCCTTGGGGTGAATAAAGCATCATGCTTTCAGGATGCTTTTCAATGGAAGACAGCAAAAAGCTCTCCTAGTGTTACAAGTCAGGTTTGCCTGTTTGGTGGTGGTAGGGGGATGTTGAGCACAGCAGGTGACAAACTCAGCTTCGCTGGGGGTTGAAACTAGAGCTGAATTTTTTGGATGACCCAATGGGAAGTGGATATAAACAGACTGTCCTGGAATCTGAAGAAGGCGCAGACAAACCTATAGGTTTGTACAGGAAATTCCTGTATACAGGAAAGTACAGGAAATCCCGGAGCAAAGACAATAAAACTCATGGGAGGAGCAAGCAAGGAAGAGAAATGAGCAGCCACTTTCTCCCTGGGCAGCAGGTTTATGCTCATTTTTTTTCATTTGCAATCTTGTGAGAGCAACATAATATTTCAAGGTCACTCACGGGAATTTGTGAGGAAGACGAGAAAATCCTGGAAAGCGCAGGAACTGCTCTGCCATGTTTCTGCTTTGTCTTTGCTCCCATGTATTCCCATGTATATCCCATGAGTCCCATGTATTTTGGGAACACCCATGTTGGTAGATGTGGTGGGAGCCTCAAATCGAGTGGAAGGCAATGCAAATTGAATTGACGCACTTTGTGCCCACGGAGAACTTCTGAAGCCAGTGAAACCTCTGTGGGGGAAGAGGAAGGCAAAGATGCGGCTGCTGATGCAGACGAGCTCAGTGAAGATGTCATTTTGATCTGTAGCAGCGCTCAGCAAAGTTGCAAACATATTCGGTGTCATCAGAGAGCAGAGACGGAGCATAAGATGGGGAGCACAGTGTCCTCTACCTACCAAGGGGCACCATCACCAGGAATAATGCCTCTGCCTATGGAAAAGGGCCTATATAGGACTGGAAAGGGCTTGTTCCTGGGTGTTACAGGAAAGGAGGCTGGAGACAGGGTTTTACTGAGAACTGGGAGAGTGAAAAGATCTGGCTGATTTGGTCCAGATGTTCGGGTAAGACTGAGGATATGACTGGGCTCCTGAAAGGGACATCTTGCAGTAACACCCCTGTCACGTGCGTTCATACCCATCCTTGGCTTTGTTAAGGATGAAGAGATGTCCTGTTGACTTTGGAGGCCTGTTGACTACACGCAAGGCAAAGGGCTTTGCTGGTCCACATCAGTGGGCAGTTCTGCAAAAAGTGGTGGCCTCTGCTAACGGTGGCCCATCTCATCCCACCGTGTGTCTTGCTAGGGCTCTGATTGCTTTCCATGTCCTGTCCACAAGCATGGAGACACGCAGACCTCTTCAGCAGCCAGGCAGTATGGGCTCTGCAAACACAGGCAGGGTGTCAACAGGAGACGGTCATCATTCAGTTGTCTGCTTGGTGTCTCTGTAGGAAAATGAGGAAATATGTGGAAATCCTCCGTGATGGATGGCAAAGTCAGGAAGAGAAAATAAAAGAGATGTCCAAAGACACTCTAACAAGCTTTCTAGGTCTGAGCTGGGGGACAGTCAGCAATAATCCATCCAGGAAGGTTCTGATCCTGTTGCCTTATTAATAATACCTTTGCTAATTAACTGTGGTTCATTTTCCTGCCTCGTCTGTGGACAGATCTAACAATGCATTAGCAAACTCTCTGGCTTAATTAATCTCCCTGTTTAAAGAGAGCAGAGTGAGCAAGGCTTGGCTGTCTCACCAGTCTCAGGGGAAACATGGTCAGAGCATCACCCAGGAGGACAGGAGGGAAATCCTTCCGTGGAAAGTCCCTTTTTCCACGAGGCGCAAAGGTAACGGATAGAGGTGTGCTTGCACCCAAAAAAACGCAGCATTATTCATGTCCTAACAGAGGCTTTATACATATTTCACACAGCAAGGATGTACCTTGCAGAGATGACAAGGTTGTATCAAGTGCTGGAGGCTTTTTTTTGGGGGGAAGCTGAGTGGTCCCAGTTGTCAGAAGAAAAGCAGCGATCCCAGCTCCCGGTCCCCTCTCCCTCCTCCTGTCCCCGCTCTCCCTTCCAATGCACTGCGAATTACCATCCGCAGCCTGGGACAGCCTGGCCTCAGATGAACGCCAGGGAAAGACTCTTACATAAACCTCTTCATCCATAATGGATGAACATCATCAAAATTCAACAGCAGCCTCCGGAGCCTTTCCGGTGCCTCGCCTACAAATTTCTCCAAGAGGCTAGAAAGCTCTGATTTAGCACTGCACATTGATTAGAGAGAAACCCAGGAGTTTTGGCTCCCTTGTGCCTAGGGAATCTCCATCCTCAACGGGTCTTTTAATGTAATCAAGTCTTTTCTAAACGTGAAAATGATGTTCTGGCCTGGGCACGCGAAAGTCCAGCTCTGGGCTCGTCCAGCCCTGGAGAGGCTGGGTGTGAGATGGCAGCTGGGAAAGACGGTGCAAATAAAACCGCCAGTGACAGGAGCTACTGGCACTTTCCCCTGTGTGCCCAGCTGCTGTCTGATCACACGGAGGTGGTTTCAGACCTGAAATGTCCCTTTATGCTTTAGGGTGAGATTTGGGGGTGGAGGAGGATGGGGATTTCAGTGCTTCATCTTGAACTGCTCAACTTTGAGAGCACAGGGGGGAATCCCTGATTTCTCCCGTCTTCAAATCTCACTCTGCTGGTCAAGGTTTGTAGGTAGAGGTACCATCTTTTGTTAAACCAACTCTGAAAGGAATCAGACAGGCTTCTGGGTCTATGTTGGGGTTTGAAATAGAAACAGCAGATCTCCAAACTGAGACTGTTTGCCTGGTGAGAGGTTTGCACCGCTGTAGGAGCAGGTAATTGGTACCAATGGAAGAGGGCATGGGGGGAAAGGGAAAAAAAAAGGATAATAGATAAAAGAAAAAGGATAATAGATGGGAGGGAGATTATAGTGAAGGATAAACAGCTGAGTTTGTAGCTTTTGGTATCCAGAAGTTATGAATTTTAGCTCCTGAGTTCCTGAGCTTTGGAGGTGTTTTGGCTCATTGGTCCAAGCAGCGGGAGGGCCAAAAGTTTCCCTTTAAAACCCCCCAAGGGAAGACGTGTTCCTGCTGGCTCTGCAAGAGGTGGAGCAGAGGTCCAAGTCCGTGTTGTCCCCTTGATGCTGAGGGCTGAGTCCGTATTATGTCTGGCTGTGGGATGGGACACCGTGGGACATCCATGCAGCAGGAGATGCTGCCTGGCCACGTGCAGAGCAGTCTGTTTCTCCATCGCTCTAAAGGCTGGGAGCGTGGCTGGGGTCTGGCAGGTCTGGAGACGAAACACAGTGAAAAACCCACCAAAGATGCTGTAGTGAGCATGCTGGTCATCTCCTGCAGATGGATGGATACAACCTGCACAGTTGTGAGTGGTGGACTTGGATTGAAGCGATCCAGACAAAAAGGGCCTCCTGGGCTGCATTAGCAGCCTCAAGATTTTTGTATCCAAGGATCGCCTCTGTTTTTTCACATCAATATCCACTGGCCATGTCTCTCAGTGCTGTATCAGCCATTTCCACTTCCCAGCACATACAAATAAGGCTGCATTTCTGCATGTCATTCATCTTTCTCCATTTTATTTGTTGGCTGATTGGCCTGAATAGCGCTTATTTTTCTTTTGATCTCATGGGCCATGGGTGGACAGCACTGCACACAACAGCACTCTTATTCTAGTTGATTTTTACAGATCTGCAAACGATCCCAAGATGCTATATGGCAGTTCAGTGCCTGCCTAGAAATGCACGATAATGATAAATTCTGTGGATTATCCCACTTTAACATCTGCAGTGACGCTGTTGAGATTATGTGCCAATGGGGAGGAGAACATAAGTTTTAACACCTATCGGTATGAAAGCTTATGAGTACCCAGCCTCCAAGGAAAAACGTGGTTTTGCTTCCTATGATGCTGAAATTAGCTGATTAGATGAAATGAGCCTGTCCTACTGCCGCAGCTGTGGGGCACACTATCTCCTATACCGGATTAAAGTTGTCCGTTCGTTGGTGTGTGTGGACCTGCTGCAGGTAGGTCTGTTGTTAATTCGTGTGCCTAATGGCAGTGCTCAGGTCAGCACTGGGAGCTGGTAAATCCTTGCAGTGGGATCCATCTCACTCAATTTTAGCCATCCCAATGTCAGATGCATCATCTTTACTTGGCAGTATTAGGTTAATGGTCGGACTCGATCTTACGGGTCTTTTCCAAACTAAATGATTCTATGATTCTATGGTTCTATCATCTCAGCCAGCTTTCCATGCTCCTTCTGTAGACAGTGGAGAGACCTTGGTACCTGCAGGTGATTCAGCCCTTTCATTTTACCTGCTTACCATAGGATGGGATGAATTGCTCCCATCAAATCTACCTCTCCCTATAGACTGTATAGGGAATGCAGGGCAATGCACTGACACTCAGCCCTTGTCCTAAATACTGGAGTTAAGTGTGATGCCCCCATCAGCATGAACAGCCAGAGCTCAGGGTCTGGTTGCTATCAGCATCCACTGTGCTGTTTTTGACATTTTTCAGCCTTTTCATCTGTGATATGCACAAAACCAGCTCCTTCAGGATGCGTTGTTATTTGCACAGAGGTTTGTTGGTTGCAGACTTAGTCTCCAGAACAGTTGACAAATAAATGCACAAGAGGCCAAAAGTCCCAACTAAGAATGACGTGAGTCAAGTCTTGTCTCATCTCACTCAAAATGGAGCTGCAATTGCCAGAGTAGCAGCTCGGATTTGTGGTGGTGCAGAATCTGACCCGTTCCCTCTAGAGTCAGAGGCAATAGGAGATACTACCAAAAGAGCTGGTCTGGTTATAAGAAACATTTCATGAACTCCTGTTAATTCACCCATCACTTCAGTTGGAAAGAGCCCTGCAAAAGCTGAAACATTTTGACAGTTGAAACATTTTAACACTCTTGCATGAAAAAGCTTCAGTTTTCTCATTGAAAAGTTACATTTAATTTTTTAAACTTACTTCAATTTTATCTTAAAAGATCCTCAAAATACACTTTTGAAAAAATACAAAATAAAATAAATTGTTTCTTTAGATCCCAGGTGCTTTTTAAGAACATGTTTCTCAGTATCACGAATAAACATTTTTTTTTCAAGTGTGGTTATAAGCACAGCTTTGATAAAAACATTTATACCAGAAGATAGCATCACATCCTGTAGCAGAGTGTTACCCATCTTGCGCTGGTAGTTCACTGTTGTCTGTAAGACATCAGAAGGTGGTCCATGAAATGATTATAAATAACCCTTTCTCCCCATGTGTTCTCTCCCAGGCAGCTGGTTTGTACGTGTTACCACCCCTGTCAGGCAGGATTGGAAGAAGAGGTCAGTGCCTAGTTAAAAACCAAATTATAGCGATAAAATTACAGTTTTGCAAAGCAATTAAACTGTGTTTACCTAAAAGTCCCTTTGTTTCCCACTCATCCAGCCTCCCAACAAGTGAAATTCAAGTGATCTTTACTCTTTTCCCCAAAGAATAAAGACAAACCGTTAAATCCTGAGCTGAAATACCAACACATGCTGAGGTTACTATTGATAAGGGCAGAGTTGGACCTTAGGATGTAGCTACCCCAGTTTATGCCTGGTGTTCCTGAGATGCACACATGCACCATTACAACAAAACAGACACAGTGCAATAAATTCACAGCCTCCCTTGTTCTTTTCTGTCCATAAACTTCATCGAAACCCTTGTAGGTACTTAATTGCACTCAGCAAGAGCTTAGTTTCTAATAGAGGAGATATGAACACCAGAAGAGCTTGCTCACCACCCTGGCTTGGGGACATGTGAAGAAAATTTGGCTGGAAAGACATTTACTGTTGCTCTGCAAGACCCATGCATTGAATGCGGGCATGGGCAGCCCAGAGATTAGCGCACACTGGATATTAAAAATTCAGCATGCTGCGCAAAGCTTGGGGCTTTTAAAGCCGGTTAGATCTTCCTGTGACCCTTTGTCTTGATTTTCTGGGAGCGTGCCGGTCCCCCGGGACCGATGGCAGCTCGGCGTGCGGTGGTGAAGTTGAGCACTGAGGAGTTTGATGACTGCACAGACGAACTGTGACTATCTTTCCTGCGACGATGGGTTTCTCAGGGGACCTCTGCTAAGTTCTGCTTCCTGTGGCTGCAGAAATCCCCTCCAAGGGCAAATCCTTTCTGCAGCTTCAGCTTTCAGCTTTTATTATTTTCTGATAGCTACTCCGGAGACTAGTTGAAGATAAAACAAAGCTTGAGAATTGGGCTGAAGACTGGGGCTGAAGAAAAGGGGCTTAAACAAGGCAGAGGCACTAAGGTGCTGGTGGAGGGTAAGGAAGAGGGTCCCAGGGTTCCCCCAGAGGCATAAATCTGGATGAAGGATGGGGAGAGGTCTGCCTTTGGCCAGGCTGGAGCTAAAATGCAGAAGCCGGTAGGATGCAAATGCAAAGATAGCCATGTTCGTAAGGTGGTGTTGAATCTGACAACAAGTGGTCAGTGGTTAAGACGGTGGAGAGGTGGGCACAGTCATCTGAGCCACCACAAAGCATGTGTATCACCAAGTCCCCCTGACAGAGAGACTAGGCTTGGGTAGTCAAAAAGCCCCAGTAGATCTGGGCCAGAGTTTCTGCATCTCAGGTCTTTATCTGTAACGGATGAAATGCTTGTGCCATTGACACTTCTTAACAAGAACCCAGGAGATGAATCCCAGCTGCACCACAGGCTGAACTGAAAGCAAAGCTTTGGGCTGCTAGAAAAAAAAAACCAAGCAGCAAAACCCATTATGCCCCAAAACCCAGCTGAAGATGACGGTTTGTTAGACGGAATCCGCTGAGGTGCTGGGAAGGAAAAATAAAGCAAAAAACAGTGCTCCGGGGCCTTTAAGATGCGTTTTTGCACAATAGTTGCCTCTTGAAATGTAAAAAAGAATAACCAGATTCTCACTGGGAGTGTGTGTTACAGTCACACGATGAGCTGTAGGACTCTCCCTTACCGGTTGTACAGAGATGAAAGCAAAAACACTCGCAATCTTTTATTCAGGAAGGCAGTAGTAGTTAAGATGATGAACCGTTCCTTACGAAGTACTGTCCAAAGGACTGTGCTTGCTTTATGTCCAACCCAGAAATGAGCTGGTAAGTTGTTTTCTCAGCCCTGGTGTGATAAGGATGGCCAAGCCAGGAGGGGAACCTGAAAGGTGTGCTTTGATGTTATGTCAAGAATTTTCATGAATAATGAAGACCCAAAGGGAAGAGGGTTTACATTTAAAATTATGCATTGCTTGTAATGAAGATGTTATATAGTGCAATGGATCATTGCTCCGTACAAATACAGCATCCATCACATTCAAACAAGGGCTGCCGAGTGCTTTGCATTGCTATGTTTGGTCTTGTTTCTCCTTCTCCCTGGCTTTCTGGCTAGATTCACCATTTAAAATTGCACAAAATAGGCCAATCTCAAATCTACTGCCCCCATAGGTCTGTGGTTTTTAACTCTGTGTAGTGGGAGTCACTGAGGTAAACTCCTTTAGTAGAGAGTATCTGTAGACGTTAGGAGAAATAGGGCAAGCCAAATCCTTGGAGGAAACAGAGATAATTGAGAATTTGATCCAAACTGCATCCTGAGTCCATCATAAGATGTGAAAAAGGCCAGGAATAAAACAATGAAGTAATTAAGCCCTAAAATAGCACTCAACAACATCCATGGGTATTAACCTTGTCTGTGGAGGAGGTTCCTATGAGCACATCTGTGTGTTTGTGGGAGTCACCTCGCTTAACAGTAAATGCCTGGCGGATAGATGCTTCTGTTTGAGCTCCTGACCCTGAGCTCCCTCTGCGGTCAGTGGAGTGAAAAAGTCACTGAAAGGACAGTTTGTTGGACTTATTCTAGACGTGTGTCTTACTGTGCCCAGGAAATGGGGTTTTGTCTTTGTTGGCTGTGGAGCAAGGCAGTGGTAGCCAGCTGAAATGGGGACACCCATGCAGAAGATACTTGCAATGGGACAGAGGGATCCTGCCCTGCAGCAGCAGCCTCTATGCCTGTGTTCCCAAACAGCTTTTGAGCCCCACAATTGATGAAAGGGAAGTTATCTCAAAGACATTTGTTTTGTACATGCTTCGTGAAAGAAATGACCAAAGAGAAACCTTAGTCATGCTTCCACTGAGAAGAGGATGCAGACTGAGCTCAGCCATCCCAGATGCCCAGTAGTTCCTACTGGGAACACAGAAACACTTCACTCAGATTGCTCATCTATTTCAACAAGCAAACCCAATCATCCATGAACAGAAATCTAGAGGAAAAACAGTTGGGTTTTTTTTCATGGTGCACACACAATGATATATTTTCAACCTAAGAACCAATGAAGTATTCACTAGCATAGCTGCATCATGGCTGAAGAGCCTAGCTTGTCCAAGAGAAAAAAAAAGGTTGAAGAAGTGAGAACCCTGAATCCAGACTGGGGAAGGACTGTGGTTTGGTCCCATGTCTGTAAAAACAAAAAACAGTAGAGGGGTGAAAACACAGCCACAGTGGTATTTGGTTCTCTCAATATAGGTGTTATAATGCCATTTGAGATGACCTGGGGTACCTGAGCCATCTATATGGGCAGCTACAACAGAGGATTTGTGGGAAACTCTCACCCTTATCGAGATGTTGCTGGAGGTCAGCTGGGATAACCCAGAGCATTTCCCATGGCTCTGTGTTTAGAGAGCTGAACCCACTCTCAGTGACTGCTTATTATTGGAGTTAACTTTCATGCTTATTTTTATGATTAGGGAGTGTAAGGCTTTGTAGGAACTTGAGATAACATGATGTGATTGGCAGGGCGTGGGAGACGTGAATCCATAAATCTGTGCCTAGACTTAATTGCTTGAGAGGTTTTTTTTTTTCTTAGCTCCATCCCAACGAACATATATCCCAGCATTTCTGGGTGGGCCCCTTGAGGACTTGAAAAAAATCACTTACTGTGTGCTGTGGGAAAACAGCACACAGGGACCAGGAATCATGATTGAAATACAGATTCTTAGCTGGGGGACAGAAGGAAGATCCTGTGGCAGAAAGAGTCGTACTGGGCCATGCTAGGTATGGCTGCATCTTTTGAAGGGAGCCTAAATGCAGGTGTTTGAGGTGAAGGACACCCAGGTCAAAGGGGACTCTCCTTTCTTCTCAGGATTTATCTTCAGATGGTGGGAATACCTCCTGGAGGTGCCCACTCCTCCTGTGCTGGAGATGATGGACTATTCCCTCTGGGACCCATGCCTGCAGCCTGTCCCTGGGTGCCACCTGGTTCCCTGTACCAGCTCATGGCCTTGGACATGACATATCAATATTTACATCAGTCAAACTCCTCTGTGACCATGGCACCTTACCGTCACCAGCCCTTATCAATTGCTCTTCATCAGAGAGCTCTAGCTCTAAAACAAATACCTAGGGAGGAGCAGGCAGGTCTATGCTCAGTCCTCTTTGGGGAACACTGCAGAGCCTGCAGATTTATGAAACCTTGTGATCTCATGTGACACATGCTCTGAAGATGTACAAAATTCTAAGGTAAAACCATGCTGATGCCAAATTGGGCCATGCTGACAGTCAGAATTGTCCACGATCTGGCAGTGACCAACAGCAGGTGATTGAGGAAAAACATCAGCATGTGGTATGAATAGTGGAGTCCTTCCTCAAAAATCCTTCGATCTTTAGCGAATTAAGTTAAGGGTGTCCTAAGGATGAATAAGGCAAATAGAAGAGAAGGAGAGAGGAAGCAAAAATGCATTTGTCCATGCATTAATCCCACCTGCCCCACCCCATCCTCATCCCATCCCCAGCACATGGCAGTGCAAAACCCAACAAGTAGTATTGCCAAAATGCAGCAACGGGGGACTCTCAAGAGACTTATTCCATAAGTGGGGAGTTGTCATGAAGATGCCTCACTGTTGGATCGTGGGCTGGTTTTCAGTGTCCAAGGATATGCTTGAACACTGGGGTGAAGACACAAACTGTGGAGCAAACCACCGTTCTTGAGTGCTCGCTGTCGGATAGAGACTTTGCATATTTGGCAAAGCTGATGTTGTTAGCCCCAAAACTTGAAGAAACATACTCCCACCTGGTTTCAACTTCTTTGGCTGGGCTGGAGACATAGCCTTGGCCTTGCACAGCCATGGCAGAGCTATAAATAAATCTTTCTAGACAAGCAAAAAGAGGTTCCCTCCCCTATTTTTGTCTTCCTCCCTGTAGCATGAGTTGTCTGAGATGTGAGTTGCTGTGTTGTTGTTGTTGGTTTTGTTGTATTTTTGTTTGCAGACCCAAACCCTCAGAGGCCAACTTTGCACTGTAACAAGCAAAATCCAGCTGACAGGTAAAGACAGGCCTGGAGAGGCGAGCTGGGTCATACGGGCTCATATGACTCATATTTTGAGACGCAAAAAATCTTCCTCCCCCCCTCCTTTCCCATCTTGTCCTTGCAACAAGACACACTCCACGACATCAAAATAGTCCAAAAAAGTCTCTTGTCAGAGCCACTCATGATAATAATGGATGCATTTCCCATTGGGGGGCCTAGCTTGTCTCAGCAGAGATACTCTGAAAGGGCAGAGCTCTACGGGCAACGCTGCAAAGTGCCAGGAGATGTCTGAAGTGGCAGGAAGAGTCTGCCACTGGAGATTTGTCTTGGGTGCCTGGTGATTAATGATGAGATGGGAGGAAAGATGAGGTCTCTGGAAAAACATCGTACGGCTTCATAAATACAGAGAGGGGCAAGGCTGTGGCATGGTAAAACTGTGTGTATGGTTAACAGGGTAGCCTTTTGCGTCCACATTTTGGATGCTTGTGTGTCTGGGTCTGAGAGCTGAGCAACCTGATTTCTGTGTTTTTTCCCAGCTAAGGATTAAGCTGGGTACCTATTGTGGGAACATATTTAGCTAACGGTCACAAGAGCATTCCAGACGCCTTTAGAAGGCCTTGAACAGAATAAACAAG
>JANHGO010000001.1:3061309-3099517 GCA_024606505.1 Aquila spilogaster | reverse complement strand
TCTGGGCTCGTTCAGCCCTGGAGAGGATGTGGGTGAGGCTGCAGCTGGGAAAGATGGAGCCAATAAAGCCACCAGGAACACAAGCTCCTGGCACCTTCCCTGGCTTGCCCAGCTGCTGTCTGGTCACATGAAGGCAATTTGGGGCCTGAAATATCCCTTTATGTTTTAAGCTGTGATTTGGGGGTGGAAAAAGAATGAAGATTTCAGAACTACAGCTTGAATTGCTCAACTCAGAGAGCACAACTGGAGGGTCGTAGAATCATTAAGGTTGGAAAAGACCTCCAAGATCATCAAACCCAACCCCACCATGCCCACTAATCATGTCCCTCAGTGCCATATCTCCATGGTTCTTGGATACCTCCAGGGGTGATGACACCACCACTTCTCTGGGCAGTCTGTTCCAGTGCCTGACCACTCTTTTGGAGAAGTTGTTTTTCCTATTATCCAACCTGAATCATGGGTTTCTCCCATTCTCAAATCTCTGGTCAAGTTTTGTAAGTAGAGCCATGATCTCTTGTTAAACCACCTGTGGGAGAGATCAGACTTGTCTGCAAACAATCCCAAGATGCAAAATGGCAGTTCAGTGCCTGCTGAGGAATGCATGATCATGATCATTTCTGTGGCTTATCCCAGTTTAACATCTGTGATGACTCTGTTGACATTATGTGACAATGGGGGAGAGAGCACAATTTCCAACACCCTCCAGCATGAAAGCATATGTGCATGCAGCCTCCAAGGGAAAACACTTTTGCTTCCAGTGATGCTGAGCTTAAAAGACTGAAATGAGCCATATCTGTAGGGCACAGCATCTCATACTTCTTCTTTTAGATTGGATATAAGGAAGCAGTTTTTTACAATAAGGGTGGTGTGGCAGTGGGACGGGTTGGCCAGAGGGGTGGTGGGTGCCCCATCCCTGGAGACACTCAGGCTCAGGCTGGATGGGGCTCTGAGCACCTGATGGAGCTGTGGGTGTCCATGTTCATTGCAGGGGAGGTGGACCAGATGTCCTTCAAGGGTCCCTCCCAACTCAAACGATTCTACGTTTCTATGATTCTATGCCAGACCAACGTTGTCTGTTTGGTAGTGGGTCTGGCTTGGGCATGCTGGATACAGGTCTTTCCTTAATTCCCATACCTCAGGTCAGCACCGAAGCTGGTAAATTCTTGCATTGGGACACACATCATGTAATATAAGCCATCGCAGAGTTAGTTGTGTCATCTCAGTCAGCTTTCCATGCTTCCTCTGTAGGCAGTAGAGAGAGCGCTCAGTACCTGCAGGTGGTTCAGCCCTTGCATTTTGCCTGATTTCCATAGGGTGGGAGGAGTTCCCTTCATCAAAGCCATCTCTCCCTGTGGACCTCAGAGGAAATCCACGCAATGCCCTGAAGATCATCCCTCCTGCTAAATTCTGGAATTAAGTGTGGTATCACCATTGGTACGAACAGCCAGAGCTCAGGCTCTGGGTACTGTCAGCATCCACTGGGCTGCTCTTGGCATTCTCAGCAGTTTCATCTGAGACATACACAAAACGAGCTCCTTTAGGATATTATATGGAGGCTCCTTGGATACAGACTTGCTCTCCAGGTTGGCTGACAAATGAGCATGAGGGCAAAAGTCACAACTGGGGATGACGTGAGTCAGGTCTTGTCTCATCTCAGTAGGGCTGTAACAGCAGCTGGGATCTGTGGTGGTGCACAATCTGACCCCTTCTCTTGAGAGTCAGAGGCAATAGGAGGTACTATTGTCAGAAACACCTTGTGAATTACTGCCAATCCACCCATTACTTCAGCTGGAAGGAGCCCTGCAAACACTGAGACGTTTTGACAGCTGAAATATTTTAGTGCTCTTGCATGAAAATGCCTCAATTTTCTCATTTAACAGCTACAGTTAAATGTTTCAAACGAACTTCAATTTTAGTTAGCAAAAATCCTGGGAATAGTGCTTTTAACAAGAAACAAAATTAAACAATTCAGATCGCAGATACTTCTTAAGAACCTGTTTTTTTTCTTTGTATCACAGATAAACAATTCTTTTCTTCCAGGTGCAGTAATAAGTACAGCTTCGATAAGAAAATGAGAGCAGAAAGTAGCATCAGGCCTTGAAGCAGAGTGCTTGCACCTTGCACCAGTGGCTCAGTGGTGTCTGTAAGCCATAAGGTGGCCCACACCATAATTAGAAGCAATCTTCCCAAGTCTCAGTTGGATATTAGGAAAGATTTCTTCTCAGATAGAGTGGTCGGGCAGTGGCTCAGGCTGCCCAGGGAGTGGTGGGGTCACTGTCCCTGGAGGTGTTCCAGAACCGTGGAGATGTGGCACTGAGGGACATGATCAGTGGGCACGGTGGGATGGGTTGGGGTTGGACGTGGGGATCTTAGAGGTCTTTTCCAACCACAATGATTCTGTGATTCTATGATTCTATGGTGGAGAGGTGGAAATGGTCCTTTGGGACATGCGTGTCACCATGTCCAGGTGACCGAGGGACCAGCCACAGGCAGACAAAAAGCACCAGTAGATCTGCACTAGGGTTTCTGCATTTCAGGTCTCCATCTGCAAAAGGTCTACTGCCTGTGCTATTGGCAGCTCTTCAAAGGGAGGTGTGTCCCAGGCTGAACTGGTGGCAAAGTTTGGGATGATAAAGCAAAGCGAGCAGCAAAACCTATTATGCCAAAACCCCAGCAGAAACTGACAGTTTGCTGGATGAAATCCACTGAGGTGCTAGGAAAGGAAAAAAACAAACCAGTGCTCTGGGGCCTTTAGATGCATTTTGCACAATCACTGCCTTTTGAAATGTAAAAAGGAATAACCAGATTCTCACCGGGAGTGTGTGCTATATTCGCATGCGGAGCTGAAGGATTCTCCCTTACCAGTTGTGCTGAGATGAAAGCGCGCCCGATCTTTTATTCAGGAAGGCGGTGGTAGTTAAGATGATTAACTGTTCCTTATGAAATACCGTCCCAAGGACTGTGCTTTTATACATACGAGCTGAAAAGTTGCTCAAAAAGAGATGCTTTGATAAGGACGTGCAAGCCAGGGGGGAACCTGAAAGATGTGCTGTGATATAATGATGAGAAGTTTCATGAATTACAGCGACCCAAAGGGAAGAGGGATTACGTTTTAAATTATGCATCGTTTGTAATGAAGACGTTCTGTAGTGCAATGGATCATTGACCTGTGCAAATAAAGCATCTATCACACCCAAACAGAGCTGCTGAGTGCTTTGCACTTTGGTCTTGTTTCGCCTTCTCCTTGGCGTTCCAGCTAAATTCACAGTTTAAAATTGAATGAAATAGGGCAACCTCAAATCTGCCGTCCCCATCGTTCTGTAGCGTTGGTTTTCAGGTCTGTCCATGTACATGTGAGGAGAAATAGGGCAAGTCAAATCCTTGAAGGAAAAGGCGATAACTGAGAATTTGATTGAGATGTTGTCTTCAGTCCGGTATAGGCGTGAAAAAAAAAAGTCAGGAGTAAAATATTAAGGTAATTAAGTGAAAAAATAGCATTCAGCAACCTCCATTGCTATTCGCCTTGTCTCTGCATGCGGTTCCTATGGGCACGTAGTGTGTAGGACTCACCTCACCCAGCATTAAATTCCCAACGCTTAGATACACCTGCTTGAGTTTCAGATCCTGGGCTCCTTTCCAGGCTGTTGGAGTAAAAAAAGTCACTGAAAGGGCAGTTCATCCAACCTGTTCTGAATGTGTTTTGTATTGTTCCTGGGAAATGCTGCTTTGTGTTTTTTGGCTGTAGGACCTCGTTGGCTTTGGGTCTTTATTGGCCACGGAGCAAAGCAGTGGCAGCCAGCTGAGATGCAGGCAACCACGTGGAAAATACTTGCAATGGGGCACTCTGCCTGTGATCACAGACAGCCCTTGAGCCCCACATTTGATGGAAGGAGAGTAATCCCAAAATATATTTGTTTTGTGCGTGCTTCGTGAAAAAATGACCAGAAAGAAACCTCAGTTCTGCTTCCACTGAGGAGAGGTTGCAGACTGAGATCCGCAGTCCCCCATGCCCACTAATTCCCAGTGCGAAACACTTAACCCAGATTGCTTATTGATTGCAACAAGCAAAGCCAATCATCCATGAATAGAAATACAGAGAAAGCCAGTTCTTACTGTGTAGTGCACGTGGAATTATGTATTTTCAACCCAAGAATCACTGAAGTGCTATTTGCTGTCTTAGTTGCATGATGGCTAAAGAACCCAGCTGGTGTGATCTTGTCCGAGAGAATAAAAGATTGAAGATGTGGGAACCTTGGCTCCAGGCTATGGAAGGGCTGTGGTTTTGGAAGGGCTGTGGTTTTGGTCCATCTCTGTAAAAAGAAGGAAAAAAACAGCAAATAAAAAACAGTAGAGGGTATATTGGGGTATATTGTTCTACAGATGTTGGTGCTTTGATGTCATTTAATGTCACTGGCACAGGTTGCCCGGAGAAGTGGTGGATGGCCCATCCCTGGAGACATTCAAGATCAGGCTGGAAGGGCACTGAGCACCTGGTTGAGCTGTAGATGTCCCCTTTTCATTGCAGGGGAGTCGGACCAGATGGCCTTTAAAGGTCCCTTCCAACTCAATTCCATGATTCTATGATTTGAGATGACCTGAGATACCTGAGACATCCATATGGGGCTTGCAGCTGCAGCAGAGGAGCTGTGGGATGCTCTCACCTGTACTGAGATGTCACTGGAAGTCGGTTGAGATAACTCAGAGCATTTCCCATAGTTCTGTGTTTAAAGAGATGAACCCAGCCTGAGTGACTCCTTATCTTGTTACTGGAGTTATCTTTCGTGCTTATTTTTGTGATTAGGGAGTAGAAGGCTTTGTAGGAACTTGAGATAGCATGCTGTGATTGGCAGGGCGTGGGAGACGTGAATCCATAAATCTGTGCCAAGATATAATTGCTCGAGAGAGTTTTTTTTCTTCTTAGCTCTATCCCAATGAACATATATCACAGCATTTCTAGATGGGCCCCTTGAGGACCTGAGAAAATCACTTGCTCTGTGCAGTGGGAAAACAGCACACGGTCGCCAGGAATCATGCTGGAATCACAGATTCCTGGCTGAGGGACAGAAAAGGTCCCAGGGTGTTTTTGGCCATTGGGATGCAGACCTGTGGTGTAGAGCAAGCAACTCCTCTTCAGCTCTCACTCTTGGATAGACACTTCATGTATCTGGAAAGCTGATATTGTTGCCACGGTCCCAAAACGTGGAGACAAAACTTGCCAGGATGAGAGGGAACGGCCTTAAGCTGCATCAGGGGGGGTTCAGGTTGGACGTTAGGAAAAACTCCTCCTCAGAAAGAGAGGTCAGGCATTGGAGCAGGCTGCCCAGGGAGGTGGGGGAGTCACTGTCCCTGGAAGTGGTCAAGAAATGTAGAGACGTGGTACCTGGGGACATGGTTTGGTGGGCAATATTGGTTGCAGGTGGATGGTAGGACTTGATGATCTTGGAGGTCTTTTCCAACCTTAATGATTGTATGATTCTAACTGCTTTCACGCTCCTTACCTGGGCTGGAGACGCAGCTCTGCCCTTGCACAGCCACAGCAGAGACAGAAATAAATTGTTCTAGACAGGTAAAAGAAGATTCCCTCCCCTATTTCTGTCTCCCTCCCTCTAGCATTAGTTGTCTGAGACACAGCTTGCTGTGCTGTTACTGTTGCTTTTGTTTTATTTTTGCTTGCAGATCCAAACCCTCAGAGGCCAGCTTTGCACCGTAACAAGCAAAATCCAGCTGACAGGTAAAGACAGGCCTGGAGAGGCGAGCTGGGTCATATGGGCTCATATGACTCATATTTGAGAGGCAAAAGCTTCCTCCCCCACTCCTTTCCCACTCCTTTCCCATCTCATCCTCACAACAAAACACACTCCACAGCATCAAAATAGTCCCAAGAAGTCTCTTGTCAGAGCCACTCACAGTGATAAGAGGTGCATTTCCTACTGGGGGGCCAAGCCTGTCTCAGTGGAGATGCTCTTAACACAACTCTATGGGCAGCACTGCTAAGTGCCAGGAGACATCTGTAGGACAGGGAAATGTCTGCCTTTGGAGATCTGTTGGGGTGATTATAGCTGAGCTGGGAGCGGAGCTGAGCTCCACAATAAAACTGTGTGTCTTCACATTCAGAAAGGGGCAAGGCTCTGGTCAATAGGGCTGCCCTTTGAGTCCATGTTTCAAGCGAGTGCAGCGATGCCTACGTACCTGCACCCGGGATCTGAGAGACCCCAATTTCCATAGGTTTTCCCCGCTAAGCATTAAAATGGGTGCCTGTTTTCATTCCCCTGTTCATCTCTCACACTCCTGGTCACCAAACAATTTCAAACCATTTGGCTCCCAGCTGTGGATGAAATGTGAGTGTACAGATCAAGCGAACAAAGGGCAAAGGAGTGTCATAGAATCACAGAATCATTAAGGTCAGAAAGATCACTAAGAGCCCAAGTCCAACCCCAACCCATCCCCACCATGCCCACTGGCCACGTCCCTCAGTGCCACATCTCCACATTTCTTGAACACCTCCAGGGACGGTGACCCCACTGCTTCCCTGGGCAGCCTGTGCCAGTGCCTGACCACTCTTTCAGGGAAGGAATTTTTCCTAATATCCAACCTGACCCTCCCCTGGTGAAACTTGACGCCATTACCTTTCCTTTACATGTGGTCCCCAATGAAGATAGCTCACCACCAAAGAAATACGATCCCCTTAGCACCAGAGAAGCATTTCGTACATTGTCACAGTCTTTCCTAGCCCAGAGTTCATTTGCTTTCACAAACACTCCAAGTTCACAGAATTTCACCCAGCAGCTTTAACACATGCAGTTATTTTAATGCAAAGCATGCTTCTCATGTTTTTGACTGCTACAACCAAACTGTGGCCCACGTGAACATTTCTTGGCCATTGGTCAAGTTGGATAAGCAACTGCAAGCATCTTATCCATGCAAAATAAAACAAGTCTGCAGCAGAAATAGGACTGTGATGAATGTAATATCATTTGAGATGATTTAAGTTACCTCAGACGTCTGTATGGAGCTATGCACAGCGCTGGCATGGGGGAAAAAAGGAGGCTTGGACCATTGTAGACTTCATCCCAGCTCCAATCACAAGTAGGGAAACGTTTTCTTCCCTACTTTGCTTGTGTGCAAATATGTGAAAGGTCTGTTCTAATGATTCTCCCACTCCAGAAGAGCCAAGAAGATGCTGCACGTTGGCTATCTGCTTGACCAAAAAGGGTCACCAGCCGGAGCCTGGTTGTAGGAGCTTGCAAGACTTTTCTTTGCAATATGCTTTGGGATTCCTGGATGAACAACAGGCTGGGATTGGCTCTTGACATGGGGCGTGAACTCACCTCTTGCTGTCTTAACTGCATCTTTCAGCTTGGATATCAGCCCGGAGCTTGACGTTTTGCAGTCCAGCAAAGAGAAAAGTTCACTTTTGGCTGCAATTTTTGGTCATCGTGAGTAAAGCAGCAGAAACTTAAAAAAAAAAGACTTTGGGCTTAAAGATTTCATAAATAGCTGCTTTCAGACACAGATAAGCAGCTGAAATCTGGCTCCAGCAGCTCCAAAAATAAATGGCTTCCTGCTCCTTCAGCTCAAGAGAAAATCAACAACTTCTATGCATGAGCAAATTAATTTTTACCACTTGCAAAGCCCCTGTGATGGATGATTATGCATACGAAAGTGATACCGCTAGCAGAATAAAGGGGGGGGGGGGGGTTCTCCCCAGGCTTTTGGCCAGGCTTCCCATGCTGCTGATGTTTTCCTTGGCATTTCTGCTGGAGCTTAACTGCTCCAGGGAAAGACTTTGCTGGCAGCTTTCCCAAACCAACCCCGCTGTGACAGCTTCGTGCTGTTGCCTGTCACTGCCATGTGCGATGCCCATCTCTTGGGGTTGGGGAGGCAACGGTTGGGTGAACCTCAGGTCACCTTCATCCAGGCTGGATATTAGGAAAGATTTCTTCACAGATGGAGCGGTTGGGCACTGGCACAGGCTGCCCAGGGAGTGGTGGGGTCGCTGACCCTGGAAATGCTCCAGACCCATGGAGATGTGGCATTGTGGTCAATGGGCACGGTGGGGGTGGGTTGGGCTTCATGATCTTAGAGGTCTTTTCCAACCTTAGTGATTCTATGGCTCTGCAATTGTGTAGCTGAGTCCAGGGGTAACTGGGACCTCAGCAACAGAAACATCAAAGATGCCTGCAGCCAGCCTTGATCTCTTTTAAAAGGGGGGGAAATAAGCATATGCAGAAAGCTAGCAGCTCTGGGAGCACTAACCCAACTGGATCTGGGGTTCCCAGGGCTCTGCATGACACTTTGAGTACCAAGAAGCCTCTATTCCACATTTCATCATGATCTGGGTCACCCATGTCACATCAGACCTGGATGCTGACTCATGTTCATAGAATCATGGAAACATTAAGGTTGGAAAAGACCTCTCAGATGACCAAGTCCAACCATCAGTTTATCCCTGCAATCCATAGTAAATTATGTCCCTTAGTGCTGCATCTTCACAGTTCTTGAACGCCTCCTGGAACAGTGACTCCACCACTTCCCTGGGCAGCCTGTGCCAGTGCTTGACCACTCCTTCTGAGAAGAAATTTTTCCTTATATCCAACCTGACCCTTCCCTGGCACAACTTGAGGACATCACCTCTCATCCTGTCTCTTCTACCTGGGAGCAGAGGCCAACCCCTATCTCACCACAATCTCCTTTCAGGGAGTTGTACGGAGCCATACGGTCTCCCCTGAGCCTTCCCTTCTCCAGGCTGAACCACCCCAGCTCCCTCAGCCACTCCCCATAAGACTTGTGCTCCGGACCCTTCACAGCTCCTTTGCCCTTCTTTGGACGTGCTCCAGGGACTTTGGATCAGTGCTGCCACGTACACTGCTTTCCATCTGGCAAAGCACAGATGTTGGTCTTACTCTCCAGCTCTCTCAAGCTGTCAGTGCCTGGAGATATCTCTTAGGGATGATGGGTCTTCATGACCAGCACAATGGAGGACCCCATGAGGCCACAGCAGCTTTGTCCCACCATGAAGAGGTGAGGACAATCCCTGGCTGGCCACACTGCAGGGCACCTTATCCACGCTGAGTTATGCAGTGGTTGATCCCATGCCATCTCCATCTCAGAAGGATGCAATAGTTTTCTCTTCCCCCCCAGCATCACACATCAGGGTTTGGGTTTCCAAAGCGCCGAGCATCTGCCGAGCCTGTTAGTGGCAGTGGGAGCTGCTGGCACTCATCCCCACCAAAAATTGTGCCCATTCAATGTGACTCAGCTGAAATACAGAATCATCCAGAAAGGTAGAGCTGAGTTGGAAGATTTGAGCAGTTCTGCCTTGATTTTAATTCTGGCCGTGCATATCCTTGCAACGTTACAAACGCTACTACACAGATTGCGGAAGGCAGAGACACACACGCATCTGATTTTCACAGTAGTACAACAGACAAAGGGAAAAGCTGGGTCATAGCGTCCCCCAAAGAAAAGGTTGGTTTCCAGATGACTCAGGAATGTCCTAGAGATCGGCTTTATCTATTTAGATATTTATTCCGGCTGGCATCTGTGAATCACTGCTAATAGCAAAGGGTTGCATAATTGTAATGAGGATGCTTTTGTGACGACTCTGACCAAAGAAAATGCATCTATTTTGGCTTGTGTCTATGAATAGGTACCCTGCTCTGACTCCCTGCATTTGCAAACCTCACATACTACTGAAAATAAGACATGATTGGCAGGTACAACCTGATTAGCATGTACAAATTGCCGTGGCCTTTCTCCAAGCAATCATTCGTACAAATTGTTTCCTCTGCTTCGTAGCTGAACGGCAACAGAGCTATTAGGTAAGCTGAGACTTGAGAAGAGGCAGCACGAGGCGAACTCTCACACCATCTCGTTTCACACCCTTCTGAGTGTTTGGCTTTTTCTGAACCGTGCCCTTTTCCCCTCCTGCAGAAAAAGAGCCGAAAAGGCTTTGGGTGAAGAATGAACTGTTGGCATTTTTTTTCCCCCCTGAAGATAATCGTAGCTTTTTCCTTCCTAATTTTTTTTCACGACCTTTTTTTTTCTTCTTCTTCTTTTTTTCCTCCCCACAGCAGCTGTTCCTAAAATATTTGCTCGTTGCGGTTTTCAAACAGATGAAAAATATCTGTAAAAGTTTTGAGTCTGCGTGTTTCTTTCCAAATGGCATTCAAAATGGAAGAAGAGGGAAGGAAGAGAACCTCGCCTGGTGGAAAGTGCTTCAGAGTGGGCTGGGATTTTATGCCTCCCTTCATTCCCAAGCCAGGAATAGGTTTCATGGCACTTTTTTGAGTCATTTTATTTCTGCACACTCCTCTTAAGATGTTTGCCAGTGCTAGTCCTGGAGATGCAAGGCACGAGTCGGATATGCCAAGCAGCCGAGACTGGCTCCAAAGACGTGCACTCCCTCCCACACAAAGGAATAATTTGCTTGGCTTTATGGGACTTGGAGATAGTGTTGCACCATTCCAGGCAACCAAGAGCGTTCAGACATTGGGATTCTTAGCAGGGTCTGCTGTGAGAGGACATGGGGAAATGGTTTCAAACTAAAAGAGGGGTGAGGCACTGGAACAAGTAGCCCAGAGATATGGCGATATGGTGGATGCCCCATCCCTGAAGATGTTGAAGATCAGGCTGGATGGGGCTCTGAGCACATGATGGAGCTGTGGGTGTCCCGGTTCACTGCAGGGGAATTGGACCAGATGACCTTTAAGGGTCCCTTCCAACTCAAACCATTCTATGATTCGATGATTTTCATGGTGGTGAAGGTTCCCTTGGCTCCAGGAGGCAAAGGCTCAGGATCTGCCTGTTCTCTATAGGCAAAACGAGGGGCAGCTGGAGAGCGAGTCAATGAGACCCCTATCACTGCCTCCTTTAAGGTGAGGATGTCACTCCGGGAATTTGATCCTACCCAATTTAATTACAATAACAGCAGCACTTTGTAGAACAGCCCATCCAAATTTCATAGGCTTTTGAATCAATAATTAGGCATCTTAATGCCGGTTACGAATACCGGGCTGAATTCTGGCTGCAACCTTAATTAAAAACATCTCGCAGCAGGATAAATAAATAATTCCCTTTTAAGTCTGAGGCCATTTTGTGCTTCAGACTCCGCCGGGCTGCAGGAGGGCTGGTGTGTGGGAGAGGCACGATAGCTCTGCCTCGATGAGATAAGCGCTGGAGAGGCAGCGTGCGTTCTCTGATGAGCTGTGAACCTCAGGTCTTCCTTCTGAGCTCTGCAGACTTTCTGGCCACGATCGCTTTGCTTTTTCTCTGCTCTCTCAGAGATACGTAGGTATATTTATTTCTACCCTGGTCTGTTCTCTGGGGGCTTAAAAAAAATAGAGCGTGAGTGGATGGGTGGGTGAGGGGAAGAGGCAGCGCTGGGAAGCCAAGACAAGCGTGTCGTGTTGACGCAATCATCATCTCCCATTTGCACGGGGATGTGGTGAGGTCCTGCCTGTCCCAAAGCAGAGGTCGACCTCTGAGCCCAACACTACGTGGGAAGAAAGTCACTGCGGAGCTGATGCCAAAATGCCACGTGGACACTGGGCAGCATCCTAAAGGTCTCTTCCTGGCCGTGACATTTTTGCCAGCAACTCAGATGGTGATGTACAATGAGTGATGGCTTCAGCTGGGAAAAGGGTTATTGGTGTAACGCGTAATGAAATTGGGCACATGAAAACACAGTGAGTCATGTGGGAGGCGTTCCGAACAGTGTTTTTGAAATAAATGAAGAAGTTTTAGAGACAGCAATCAAAAATGAGCTTGGAACAAGTGTGCGTGTGTCAGTTCAGATCAAGGTAGAAGATGAAGGCAAAGCAGGACCCCAAAATGACAGTCCTTAAGGAGCAACGCTGAGAAATTCAAGTCAGTGAAACCATAAACAGGTTTTCAAGATGCATTACTGCATGGAAAATCTCTGAATACGTGTATCTGGGTGACAGGTGCAGATCTACTGGACAAATTTGAGCTTTGGAAAGGTAATTGGTGATGTAAAGGAATAGGGGAATAGGAAAAATGTGGGGTAGAGCCTGAGCAGCGATGTAGAATGGATGACCCCAATGAGCACTCAGTGCTGTTTCTCTTACTGAAACCTGGGAGAATGTGAGTTATGAAATGATAATTTCTGGTCTTAGATGAAAAGCCAGCTCTGTTTTGGATGGCTCACCTTGTCCTAGAGTACTGAAGCAGCCAGCATCCCAGCTGGCATGGGAAATTTAATTCAGGTCAAACCCAGGGACGGGGTGTGGCTGGAGAACTACAAGTAGCCTCTCTGTCTAAATGAGTGGAAAAAAAGTGATCCATGCAACTACAGACCTTGTAGTCTGCCTTTAGTTGCTCATTGAGGAGCTTTGTTCAGGCTGGAAGAGGGGCTGGAGTTGCGAAGAGGGATGGAGAAAAGATCTCGGGGAAGAAGCAACTGAGCCCCAGCTTTAGAGTGGCACAAGCGGGCTTCAAGGTGAGCAGGATGGTTTCCATTCCAGGTAACAGCGACAGGACAAGAGGTGACGGCCTCACATTGCACCAGGGGATGGTCAGGTTGGATATTAAGAGAGAGATCTTCTCCAAAAGAATAGCGATGCATTGGCACAGGCTGCCCAGGGAGGTGGATGGAATCACTGTCCCTGGAGGTGTTCAGCAACCATGGAGATGTGGCACTTGGGGACATGCTTATGGGCACGGTGGGGATGGGTTGGGGTAGGATTTGGGGATCTTCTCCAACCTTAATGATCCTATGATGAAACCTCTGATGGAAAGCAGTCCCACTCCCCGAGGTGCCAGTTAATCATGGAGCACAGACTGTATTTTGCTGGATGTGGTTTTGGTGGGCACTAGGGTTCTCCTCCCAGGTTGCCAGAGGGTCTGGCAAAGGTTGAGTGTCTGTACATCGATTCTTTGTGCCAGGACATACAGGGACTGCTAAGCTTTAATGCTTTTCTTGCGGATTGAAAGCGAACATTTATTCCCCTGCAATATTTAACACCTTGCTATGGATCCTGAGGAATATCTGCCTCTTGATCATTATAATTAACAATAACACCATGCTGCAGGGGAAGAGACTTGTCTAAATGCTTTCAATTGTTAATGACTCAGACCTTAAGGTTTAATTCATCCTATTCCCTCCTCATTAATTAAAGGCACTTGGTCTCTCGTGGTGTCAGCCAGATTAAAGAAGAGAGATGCAGGGCAGCTGTTACTGCCACGGCAGTTTCATAAAAGTTATCCCAGCCCCAGACACTTTGGGAATGGGGATCACTGTGGGCAGTAGTTTGCTCCATCTGACTGGCTGCAAAGATGGAAAATGTGCAACGTGGTGATAAACCTCCCTTCCAGAGCTTCCTTAAATCCCTTTCTTTACAACCCAGAGATTACGGCTACTGCTTGATTTCAGCTCCGATTCCTTGATAGCCAGGAATTTTTTCTTTTGCAGCTGTCAGATTGTATTTGCCACATGTGGAGCTTTCCTGTTTTGTCTGTCTCAGATATCCTGGGGTTTTATACCTGAGTTTATGTTGTCTGCAACTCCCTTAGAAATACAATGAAGCCAGAAATAATCGTGCTTATTAAAACTTGTATTGCAGTTTTACCGCCAAGAGGTAGCAGAGGTCAGGACCTGGTGGGATGCTTTCCAGGCAGAAAAGGGGTCAAGTGACAAAATCAATGTATTTTTATGGGTGGCTCATTTATTTGCAGCAGTGCTGTATCGAATCCAATTATCATTTCCAAGATCTAGATAAGGTCCAATCCAGACTCCACTTGAAATGGTGAAATTTATTTGCGCTACTCTATTCAGCAAGATTAGGGTTGAAGTCAAAGACACCTTCAGTTGGAGACACCTTCTGTGCCCCTTTCCGTATATCCTCATATATTTTCAGTCCTTCCAACTTCGCAGTGGCTTTGCGCCAGAGCCAAGATGCTGTTGAGTAATGGAAGGCTTACTCAGTCCCCTCCAGGGAATACATGTAAATAAGAGGGGTTTGGCGCGAGGTCGAAACGACGGCACATTCCTTGGGCAGTGCAGAAAAAAGAAAGAAGGAAAAAAAACAAATGATTTTTCTCTGCTTGAAAAAACGGTGCTTTCATTTTTGGCTGCAAATATCCTCCTGATATTTTCGTATCTCCAGAGTAGCTTGGAAATGAAAGCAGCTTTGCAGAAAGAGCTTCGGAGGGGAATTTGTAGCGGTCTGAATTATCTCCCTCGGTCCTGCCTGGATTCAGGCAAAACTGGGAAGAAGTTAAACTCTGCTCAGGGATTTGAACCCACTCCCTGTCCCTCCCTGGGCTCCTGTTGATGTGGGAGAATCACACATTCTTTACCCTTTAAAATCAAAAAACACACAGAGATGGATTCATCCTTTGCCACCTGATAAAGCGGATAAAGGGAAGCTTAAAACCTCTGCACATTTCAGAAGATGCCACTTCTGCAGGGTTGCTTACCTCCCTACAGCAATTGCTGCTTGTAACTAACTCAGAGCAGCAAGAACCAGGTTCTATCAGTGGTTAATCCTGTTAAAGCAGACACAAGCTGAGGGATAAGGTGGGTTTCTCTCCTCCACCAGCCATGGTGCCTGCCAAGTTATCTCTAAGACCCTTCACCTCGCCTGTGACATGTTGTGAGCATTTGCTTGACCAGTAGGTTCAAAAATCAGTAGCAATGGGATGGGACGCAGAGAGAGGGCAGACGGATGGACAGAGATCTCACCCCAACTTCAAGGATCCGTATTTGCACTGCTTTGGGCTGGCCTAGGTGCACATATCTGGAGCACTGACTGTCCCTACAACCAACCACTGTACATGAGCCCACAGCTGGATTTTCTTAGGGTTCGTTATTCAACACGAATATTTTAGCTTAGAAAAGATCTCTCTTACCATGAGCTCAGCCTGATTTGATGCTCTATGCCATATTTGGAGTTCACGTTCTTATAAATGTATGTTTCAAGTGAAATCTTGAGAACACAGCCATTGAACTCATGATATCATTCACTGGTGAACATATTCTGGCGGACATAGGAAGAGAGCAGAGGTTCAGCAGAGCTGCTATGGGGGAACCAGAGCTCCAGGGGAAAGCCAAGGCCCTGTTCAAGTGCTTTCACATCAGTCACAAATCACAGAAGTGTTTGAGTTGGAAGGGACCCTTGAACGATATCTGGTCCAACCCCCCGGCAATGAACAGGGATACCCACAGCTCCACTGGATGCTCAGAGCCCCATCCAGCCTGGCCTTGAGTGCCTCCAGGGATGGGACATCCACCCCTCTCTAAATCAGAAAGAACTCACAGAAATATAAAAAGAATGTATGAAAGACCTGATTTTTTTAAGCTGACTTCCATGATGACAACCAACTTGACCTCAGACTACCTAAAGAGGGGAAAAGAGCCGAGAAAGCCTTCCCAAGGCAAACTTCATCCAGATTTAAGGGCTTTTAAAATGAAGCCAGAAGTGCATTTGGGACACCTATGTGAGAAGGAAGCCTTCGCTGCCTGCCTATGTGTCAGATATCTGCAGCTAAATGGAACCTCCAGCCCTACCAACCCATGGTGCCACTATCCCACCATGCTCTCAGATCCCCCACGGATGATGGAGTTACAGCAGTGCACCCACACTTGGCATGGGAGAACAGATGGAATCCCACCCTGCCTACATGAAAACCAACCCTGAGTTAAGCAGCCAATTTCTTCCAGCACAGCAGGACTGCACCCATAACAAGCTGCTCAGCAATTCCTGCCCCATCCAGCATCACACTGTGCACACGATTCATTGCTGGCACTCCTGTGTTTTTAGTGCACAGATGTTACAATCAAACAGCCCCACTAAAGCCCCCAAGACTTGGGTATCTGCAGTCATTATAGCACCAGGAATGCATTTTGCGCAGCTGTTTTAGTTCTTTGTAGGGCAGAAAAGAAATTGAAGAGAGTGCAGGATTTCTATGAGGGTGTTTGAGCATGAGAGAGGGGCATGCAGAGTTTCAGAGAAGAGCTGCAGTCACCAGTGGGCACTGTGATGCGATGGGGGCTGCGATGCCATCATCTGTCATGGTGGGAAGAAGCCGCCACACCTGCCCACGAGCACTTAAGCCTCTTTCTCCACTGCTAATTGGATTCTTGGCTTCATTAGGCCAAGTACGGCCGACAGATTGAGGGAGGAGGTCCTTCTCCTCTGCTCAGCTCTGGTGAAACCCTTACCTGGAGTGCTGGACCTGGTTCTGGGACCACAGTACCAGGGAGCCCTGGACACAGTGGGCTCAGCACAAGGCCAGGGGGACCCAGAGGGGCCTCCAGCATCAGCCAGGATGAAGTTCCTGGATTCTGGGGTTTCTAGGATGCATGAAATTCTTTTCCACCACAGTCCTGGGTTTCCAGAGATGGTGGAAGGAAAGAAGTCTCACCACTATTATGCAATTCTCTTCAGGCTTCTTATGCATTCATAGACTCATAGAATCATTAAGGTTGGAAAAGACCTCATCAAGTTCAGCCATCCCCCACCATGCCCACTGACCATGCCCACTGGATAGTTTTCCTACTATCCAACCTGAACCTCCCATGGCATAACTTGAGGCCATTACCTCTTGTAATTCAGACCATTCTCTCAGCTGTAAATATTCCCAGGGAAAGGAGGAGTGTCCTTTAGGACAAACTTTCCCCTTGCAAGAAAGCAAAGGGCTTTGAGGCAGGAATCTGTTGGAGGAGCAGGGTGCTGTTGTGTCTGCAGGGAGCTCACAGTGCCTTGGGCACAGCTAAGCCATGGTTTTGGAAACTGCTCAGTGTCTCTTCCCCTTCTCTGCTCTTCTAGAGATAGGCATCAACCCAGGGTGGAAATGGCAATTTGTCTCCGGAAGCTCAGAGAAAGGTTTTGCTGTGCAAAAGGATGAAAAGCAGAGATTTCTGTGTGGAATGAGCATCCCGGGGAGAAGCCAGCTCGGAAATGCCTTTGAGCTACCTTGCTCTGATGATATCTAACTACTACTTACAGATATACCCTACTATCATAACACTGACACACCACGAAGGCCCAGCACTGGGTTATTAGGAGTATGCATATTGGAATTAAGCCCAGTGAAGGCAACCGGGCTCCTTCAGTGCATTGATGTCTAACTGCCTTTTTGAATCTCTCAGTCCTTCTTCCACATTTCTGCTCCCCAGCATGATGGCCTGGAGGCAATAAGGGGTTTCTTAGACAGTGAGAATCATTTTGACTGAGGGGAAGGAAGAGAAGCTGCTGTTTTATGCATGAAGATGCACTTATTTGCTCTGCAGTTCAGGAAGAGAAGAGAGGTGGATGAAGATAAAAGGGGAAATAAACCCTGCCAGCAACTCAGCCACTGTGACGGGAGAAGGTTGTCTCAAGCAATTAACAGAAGCAACCAAAGGCAAGGTCCAGTGGAAATGGGATCCCTGGGCATGCCAGCATTCGTACATTCCTAAATCAGGTAGCTGGCCTCCTCACTCAGCACGATGGTCCTCTGGTCCCCTTCTACGCTACCTGCAGTGCTGATGTACCCTTTGAATTATTTGGACAAAAAATTAAGGAGGACTGTGACAAAACCCTCCTTTTAGCTGTTTTTCCCGTGGGGTGGAGGTGAGCGACTGCTGTCATCTTGGAGGGCTGCTATGGGCTTCACACTGGCCCAGTCTTGGATGGAATTTTATGTCCAGGCTTGGGTTCCCTCCCACTGAAAGAGACCCTGGGGAGCTGGATGTTCTGTCCAAACAGGAAGAAGACTAATGCACCTAGAGAGCACAAATCATGAGGACAGTTCAAATGAACTGAGCTAACTTATTTTAGAAGGGACGGGACTAGGAGGTCAGGAAAAGATCAGCTTCCCAGTAGCTAAAGCATTGTGACATATAGGACTGACTGAATGCTCTTGACATCCACTAAGGAAGGGCAGGACAGAACATAAGAAAAAAGGAAGATTTTGTCTAGTAGTTAGGAAGCATGAAAGGCTGTGAAAAGGCTTGGAACTAGCTGTGAATATTTAAGGCTTTCTCTGGGAGCAGGCATCAGAAATAGGTTTAAAATACCGCTTTGAACAGACACATCCTGTTAGTGACCAGACCTTCCACGTGATGCTAGCTTTGAGCGACCACACTGTAGGGTCAAAATTACAGGACAAAATCCACAGGCTTGCAGCTCACGGAGGAGTATCTCCATCCCAGTAAGAAAAGAGAGTGAACAGATGCCTCTTCAGGGCTGTCCAGATGGCCGAGTAGCTGCAAAAGGCGTAAAGAAGGATCATAGCCTACAGCAGCTTTCAAGTAGCCAAACTGATCTAAAATGAACAACGACCTTCATAAACTCACTCGACGTAAAACGCATCCTTGCAGCAGGGTGAAGATGAGGGGGAATCTCTTCCTCTGGCTCTCTCACGCCACAGATATTTCAGCCACAGAAAGATTTTAGAGTGAGAACAACGTGCAGTCAGCTCTCACCCGTGGAAAATCCACTTTTCCGCACCAACTTCTTGCTTTCTAGGCAGGTTGCCAATGGGTACCTGGCAGCCCGCTTGCAGGGCACCACTCCTAATCACATTAGAGGAAAAGTACTTCCTTGGAAGGGAGACAGACATTGCAAAGAAAGGAGAACGTGGGCTGATCTTGCTAAGGGAAGTGAGCAAAATTACCACCCGAAGCGTGGTGTGAAACTCAGCGCTGCAGAAATGGCATCTTTGTCTCCAAATGCTTATCAGATACAGGAGAAAGAGGGCCTGGAGATGTTCACAGAAACAATGGGTGAATGGGGCTTTGGGGCATCTTGCATCAGTTCTCCTGCTGGATGGACTGTCCCAGTGCTGGGTCAAGCTGGGAAGAGTTATCTGTCCCAGCCTATAAAACCTCCAGGAATGGACCTGAAATATGGGACCTGCTGGTGTCCACAGTGGCCATAAGATTTTTATTTTGCCTGTAACTATCCTAGGTTGGGACTTTTCTATATCACCACAGAAAGGAGTCACTCTAACACCAGAATTGTGTTAAACCCTCACTGGCACATTGATCTCTGCCATCAGAAAACCTGGGACTGTTGATTACACAGATGGTGTAATCATTGCAGGGCAGCTATGGTTAGGCAGGTTCCCACTTACCTAGTTGCTGGAAGGACTTGCATATGTTGGGACCTGAGGAACTATAGATGTTGCGGCCACATCTGCAGCACTTCCAGAGGAAGCCCTGTAAACCAGCACGTGAAAAGAAAGAATGGCATATTGGCAATGGGAAACATGGTCAAATACAGGCAAATATACTGACCTGGGGAGGGACTGTCAAGCAGGTGAAGGCTGAGGGAAGAGCAGGGCAGGTCTCCATGGGTGCAGGTACCTTTGCACGCTTGAGGTGAGTCCCACCACCTTGCCTCTTTTGCTTGCACAGCCACACAAAACCTCCTGCTATTCCAGCTCTACTCCACATCCATCGCTTCTCCTTACTATTTCTCCCATTGGGTGAGAAGTTCTTGGAGCCCAGAGCTTTGATGTCTTTACAGCATTGCTACAGAGGAGCTCTGGTATTAGCTGGGTTGTCTGGGGTCTGGTGCTCCCATGCAGCACAGCACAATCTGGACATTATCAGTGCACGTGGAGGTTTTGATTCAGAAGCGTGTTGTGTTAGGAAGTAATCCAAATGTCACTTAGAAAATGACTTCAAGAAAAGGGTTGATGTGGCACTTTGGGGACGTGGTTTAGTGGGCACAGTGGTGATGGGTTGGGTTTGGACTTGGTGATCTTAGCGGTCTTTTCCAACCTTAATAGTTCTATTAAAATACATATAAACAGAACTTTAGGATTTCGTAAGTTGTGTGTTTAAAGGTCTTCCACAAAAAACATTCCTCGTTAAAAAATCATTACACATTTCTTTTTCTGGAATTAAACTCTCTTTGATGTAAACTCAACATTTTCTATGGGAAAACTCCAAGCATTTTGGTGGAAGATGTCCAGCCAGCTCCTGTGCCAGATCTCATCACAATGGTTCACGTGCAATAAGGTGCACGCTCATCTGCAGTGAAATGCACGCAACTGAATTAGCTTTTGCAGAAGAGAAAGGGCTGGTTAACCATGTTACTTTCTGTGAAGGACTCTTGCCTATCACAGTGTAAAGTTGCTCCCTGTGAGGCATTAAATGCTTTTGTGCTGGCAGGGCTCCTAATCCAAGCGAGGACTGGGCTCCTGATGGTGAGTTAGGGCTCTTGCTTCTGAATCTAGCAGCACAGAGTGAATGAAGAGGTGCATGAAATGGAAAAGACAAGATTGTCCTTTTCCAGAGAGGAGGGAAGAGCTTCTGAAGAGCTGGGCTTTCACAGCTTGCCAGTTGGAAGCAGAGCCACTGGATGAGTTTTATTTGATGTGAGCAGATTCCTCCTACTGCTGCACTTGAAAGGCAGATGGGAAAACCTTAATCTGGTCACTCCCGTTTTAAATTATGCATCCTCCATCTGCTGACTAGAGCACAGACATACTGACAGTAACTGCTGTGCTTCTTAAAATAACCTCCCTGCTGCAATGGCTGCTTGTGGAGAGGTTTTACACATCCCTGACCTATGAACAGTGTCTGCACACAACACCTGAAAGCCTCCCTTATGGGTCAGAACCCAACCTTGAGCCCTGCCTTGCCTGTAATTTTGGAAAGCTCCAAGCCCTGCTCCACAGCGCTCCTTGCAATGGGTCTTGACGGCCTTTGAGACCAGAGCAGCCAAGCCTGGTTTCCCATCTGGCAGGAGCTCGTAGGAATCTGGATTCAGATTCAAGCATGTTGGTCCAGTGGGTCCATGGAGCAGAACCAGAACTTGGCGTTGGACGGGGACTAATGTGGCGTGCTCCAGTCACTCGCAGACAGCTCACGTCCCTGCCTGTACTCCACCACACTGAACACGCTCAATCCTTTGCCCCTTTCCTCCTACTCTAAATCAATTCTGTCAGCTCCTTAATTATTTTAATTTTTCTTTCTTCTCCAAATCCCTCAAATATATTTCATACATAGCGTACAGGCTTAAAAAAGAAAGCTACCGCTGTGCCCTTGCCTCTGAAATATTACCAGAGAAATGTATGTATTTCATCTCTACCTTTCATTTTCCCAGACACTTTTTGCTTTGAAGAAGTTTGGAACAGTAATAAGCTGATGGCAACTCTCCAGCTCTATTGATTAACGGTGAGCGGTCAAGATCTTCAGTGCCTGAGAATATATCCAGAAATAGGGATGGGTGAATTATTGCATTTTCCCACAAAGGGAAGGAGGAGGGGAGGATGAGACCTACAAGAGAGACTGCAGAAGACCAACCTACCTCACGTACACATCCCCTTGGGTATGAAGTCCCAGTGTGGGGAAGAATCAATGATTATTTAAGTGTTTTTGCACAAAACAAGGGTAAATCGTTTACAGATCCTGCAATTTCAAAGTGTTTCTATGTGTTCCTACATACATGAGGCAAGAAAGAGGGTTGGAACTAGATGATCTTTGGGATCTCTTATAACCCAAGCCATTCTAAGGCTTGGAGACCAGCATGCCCTCCACTGTCCCTGCATCTCACTGCTCATCTGGTAGAGGTGCAGTTTTGCACCGAGCTTCCAAGGATCTATTTTAAGAATATGTAAGAAAGACTGAGAGCATTTTTGGAATCGTGGGTTCTCCTGGGGTAGAAAAGCATTTTCTCTTTCTCCCATGATACCCCAACTCTGAAGAACAAGTGAAGGCAGATGACGTGCGTGACGGTGAGCAACAGGTCCTCACAGGGTGCACAATGAGCCTGTGAGAAGCTGGAAGAGTTTGGAGCTTCTCTGCAAGCTGTTGGTGCTGGAAGTGTTTCTGAACTATCTTTCAGCTGGGCATCCAAGTGAGGTTTTTGTCTGCAAGTTAAGTGCTGCCGCATCAGCCTCCAAGGCCATCCGGAACACTAGAAAACTGCCATTTCCAATCCCAATGCAGTTAATAGTGAGTGATGCTTGCTTCTATGATATATATTACAAAACTCAGATCTTGACAGGATTAATGCACTGTAAAAAGGCTCAAGATCTTCAATGTGGCAGGATGCTATTTTAACACATCAACTTTATTGGGCCCATGAGTGCCCAGTTTGGGAAGGATCAGGAATCCTTAAATGAAAAGAAACGTAGTGAAGCAATACAGAAGCAGCAGCAAAATAAATAAGCAACAGTAGAAAAAAAGCTATGAAGAATTTTTCTTTTTTCTGTAAGAATGCTTAAGTCAATAGCTATCTGAGAGGTACTGGCATCAACACACACTGGAAAGCTGTGAAGTCCAAAGGAAAACAAATCTTTGTGTACAATAAAGTGATACATGTGATATATATCACCAGGCAGCTGAAACACTGCATGAAAATCTTGAAGTAAAGGCATATTCTCCCTCTTTCTACTTATCTTTTTATAGGATGAGATTTAACTTATATTATCTCCATTAAATTCGAGAGAATTTGCCAAGGGGGTTTCATCTGTTCTGCAGAAATCTGTACTACCATTTGAAGGCACAACGTTTCCCAAAGCATTTTTGCAGTAGGAATAATGCATCTTCTTGGAGAGGGGGGATTGAAGCATCACTGTGACAGACTCGTTCTCTCAGGCCGTTCTGACCTGTATCTTGCCCTGTTCACCTTCAGCAATGTATGTGCACCTCTTCTCCTTTCCTCGGAGGGTGCCTACTTGTTATCCACATGCACCGACATCACACTAGGATCAGCAGCTTACATACTCACCCAGGCTTGGGTCGACTCCACCGTCGTCATTTCTGTCCATTGACCTCAACAAGAGTTGGGTTCAAGCCACATGGCACCCCTGGGGATTACTCATGATCAATCTAGGGCTCGGGTAATATTTGATCAGATTTAGGATAAGCAATAAGGAGGAATAAACTATAGCCATACATCTTTGACATTAGTAGTCAGGAAGCATCCCAGAGTACTATTTCATTGATTTCAGTGGAATTATGTCATGCTTTAATTTGAGCCAAAACCACAATACATATTTCAGTGCTCCTGAAAGCTCTGTTAGAATTTATTCTCCAGCGGATGTTCCATTAAAGGAGAAATACACGAATTTTAACCATTGATCAGAATGTATTGTAACACATCTGAGCAGAGAGATTACAGAATACCTCATGGAAGACTGACCTTTTGATGTGTGACAGAAAGATTGCTGGAAACAAGGGAACAATCCAAGAGTTATTAGCTGAGAGCACCCAGGGGCATTAAAATCACTGCATTATGGCAGGCTTGGACTCTCGCCGTGCCCTTTATGTGCAGCTAAAAGAGACTTGCAAAAGAAGCTCCTCTGAAGAAATAGATACAATATTTTTGCAGCCAGTGACAAGAGAGTTCTGACAAATTTCAGATCAGCTCACTTGGAGGGAACAAAGGCTGCTGAAGCGAGTCAAGTTCACTCTTCAGTAGTCATGACAACACTTTCAGGAACTCACAATTTAGGGAAGAAGAAAAGGAAATAAATACCGATTGGAGACACAAAGCTCTCCATTATTGCTTGTACGTTATCCATCACCATCTGGACGGCTCTGAATCCAATGCTCGATAGCATCCTGGAGGCCGGATGGTGTGTGGTATATCACACTCGAGGTCGGAGCTCAGTAACTGCTGGGCAAATGTAGGATCACTGTGCTCATGGTCAGAGCCCGAGATGCTGCAGACTCATCATGGGAAGGATGGAAGAGGTCAGCTTCAGCTCCTTCCAGATCTTCACCTGGGTCACTGCGGGAGATGACCACATTGGTGGACAAAGAAAGGGCAGTCAGTGGCTACCTGATCTGCTGGCTGGCAACCCTGTCCACAGCAGGGGGTTGGAACTGGATGGGCTTTAAGGTCCCTTTCAACTTAAGCCATTCTTTGATTTGATGTTACGTGCCCCAGGGCTGCATCATAGGAACATCGTGGCCATCCTGAGATGGGCAGAGTCCAGGGTCAGTACATTGAGGGCAATGAAGAATGCTGGGCGTGCTCCATTCTGCTGGCCCCTGGTCTGGCCATGGTGTGGTTACAGAAGGCTGGAAGATAGGAATATCAGAAACGACTCCAACTGCTTACTAAATGGAAGTGGATCTGTGCAAGCGCTTGCTTTGCAAGTCACATCTGTTCTTTGAAAGTCTATTTCCCTTCTTTCCATTCCCCCAGGAAGTTTGCTAGAGCATTATTAGATTTTTTTCCTTTCTTCTCTTTTTTTCTTCATCTCTTTGGATGTAATAGCTTCCCTCCAGCTAAATAGTTTTGCCTCTTATCCAGACAGCTTCTGCTAATGCCCAGCTGGACTAAAGGAAGCCAGAGCCCTCACTGGGCAGTGATGGGCCAGTGGAAGCTGCGTAGGCTGCATGGCAGGGGAAAAAAGGGATTGAGATTGATAGTCATGGTGCCCAGGCTCCCTTTGCAGCCTCTAAATTTGGATGCAAAAAATAAAATAAAATCACCAAAAAAACCCCCAAATCACAACAAACCAAACTGAATAATCACTACTGACAATAAAATCTGTCAAGTGTGGGACTGATGGAAAGGGAAGGGACTCCAGTGCAGCAACGATCTGCTCCTTAGGAGTGGAGCTGAGCACATCTATATCTGTTCTCAGTCTCTTGAGAGCCTGCTTGGATAGCGAGGTTCAAAGCATCACAGAAAGCGAGCCTTATTGCACAGAGGCAAGAGATTTCATCCCTTTTCCGTGAAGTTTATGTACTGTATGTGTGCTGTGATTGCCCAAGGAAGTACTGAGAGTACCTTGGCTGCTCCACCAAAGGAGCATGCATCACTTTAAAGAAGCAATTATGGGTAGCGGGACCCAAGCAGAGCAAACAGAGTGGTTGCAATGTCACCTTGTGCCTAGGGTGCCAGAAGAACCACATCCAACAGCAGTGATAGAGGAACAGCCTTTTTGTGGTCACCAAAACTACTAAGAGGTAGCAAATGCGCATGCACTGCTCTCCTGGGCAGGGAGTGCTATGGTCTTAGGGATATTGAGGTGAGAAGTGGAAAGTGGGTGAGATCCACAGCTGACCCAGATCCCAAACTCTGGAACGGGTCACAAGCACTGCCTCTCCAGATTGGTTTCCATAGAAGATTCTCATTTCCTTTGCCCTGCTTTGACACAGCTCTGACTCCTACTTTCATTGTGCTGTAAACAGATGAAACCATAATTTCTGTAGACATCAATTATGTTTACTATTACATTGATCTAGAACATGATATTTTGACTAACAGTGCATTTAAATCAAGCCCTTAGGCAAACAAGCAATACCCACCCCTTCTTGTGAGTCAACCATCTTGGCTGTATATGGAGGTAATTCTCATCACCACATTGAGAGCCAAGGGGAAAACGATTACTTTAAGATGCACGGGAATCTGCAATTCTGATACTGAGTTTTGTTCCAGATAGGATCAAGTTTCCAATCTCACCCACAAATAGAAATGCAAGTTTGCCATCAGGCCAATGAAAACTTCCTCCTCTTCACTCAAGCAAAATGTTTCACTTCAATTTCAGTCTTTTTATATGTTGCCCTTTAGCACATAGAAAGAAAACACAGTTTTCTTTCTTGTTTGTAGCAGTTAACAAAATTATATTCAGCAGCAAGAAAATAGCCTCATAGAGGAAAGACAGTTATAGGCATTGTAATGTCTCTACCACCACCATAAATGTCAAATACCTTCAAAACCACATTGCTTTCCAAGAAGCGATGGATAATATCTTCTGTGAACATCACCACCGAGAGCATGGCTGCATATTGCAAGAAGAGAAGAGTGCTACAGGGCTGGGGCAGCCACAGGTGCTCTCTGGGTGGTGTTAGGGCTCATTAGACCACCCACTGCCATTTTAGCTCAGGTGATTCAAGTTCTCAGCACTATGTTTTCCTATCTGTAACAATGCCATTTGGCTGTTTGCCTGCAGCTTTGCAGCACGCAGAGTTAGAGACGGACTCTGGGTTAGCCCATAGAATCAGGGAATCATTAAGGTTGGAAAGGAACCCTAAGATCGCCATGTCCAACCCCAACCCATCCCACCATGCCCATTGACCTGGTCCCTCAGTGCCACATCTCCATAGTTCTGGAACTCCTCCAGGGATGGTGACTCCACCACCTCCTCAAGCTGTCCAGCTTGGAGGCACAATAATAAAGATGAGACCAAAGCAGCCATTAGTCTTGGCTGTGCTCTTCCCCACTTTACCTAATGACATCAGTGAAAATGTCAAATCTTATAGCAGCTCCTTCCTCCCTTTCCTGTTTTATAATCCAACGTAAAATGCAGTTAGAAGAGTGACTAGAAGCTGCTTTCCATCCAGATACACCTATCCTTGTAATTTTCCACGCAGAGCTAGTGCTGCACAGCAAGACTTGATATTTTTAACCCAAAGTGCTCACTATTTCATCTACCCACATCCTTGCCCAGCAGCTGCGACCTCCAACCTCTTCAGACCAGCAGATTTCTCCAGTGCTTTTGGGTACACGTTATTGGCAACAGAAATAACTCACTGGGGGACACCTCCTATTATTCCAAAAACCAAAACCCATCCGCAGACTGTGGATTGGAAACCAGATCCTTAAACAAAACGCTTCCAGTCCTTGAAATCCCTCCTCGCGCCTGGGGCTTTGCAAACCTGCACTTCCTCTTGGCATCCGTCTCCAGATTGTGTCACTTGCCAGCTTAGTTAAGAAGCTGATTTGAATATTGTTTTATCACACTGTGCTTCTCAGACAGCATTGAGTCAGCTTAAAACCAGCGCAGTGTGTACTGGCTCCCAGTTAATTATAGTCATAAAACATAATTTACTCCAGCAGAAGGAAATGCTCGAATCCGGAGGGCTCTTTGCTGCAGACACCGGATCCTGAATTGGGTTTTCTTTTCCCCCTTTATCACATGGGGCACGACGCTGGGGAGTGAATTTTCTGACTGCGGGATTACAAATCACTGAGGACCGCATCCAGACTACCCACGGTGCATGGTTGATCACAGCGAGGATGTTTTGCAGATGCTCTCTCCAAATAGCTTTAATGCAGCCCTGGGGAAGGAAGGAGAGGAAGTTGCGCCCTCAGTAATTAACGGTTTGCATCTTTCTTGGGATTTCTTGGCAACCACCAAGCTCCCTGGGTACCCATCCTCCCTCCAGTGGCACCTAGCTCATTCCCCAATGGAAACCCTTCACAGGGTCTGTGCTTCCTCCTGTTTTAGCTTTCCAGGGAGCTGAATAGTTCCAGTGCTAGTATTCTAATGGAGAACTTGTTTTCCCGAAGGCCACGTGCTACCAGCACAAAGAGCTGCATCCTGGTCGTTGTCCCTACCACAGCTGACTGAATCACTTCATTAAACCCGTTCCTTACATCCATGTCATTAAGCAAATCCATCTGATTAAAGCACCTGGTGGTCTGAGAGCTGAAGGTGGAGATAAGGAGAGCTCAGTGCCCACCTTTCTGTAGACATAGCTCTTGGAAACATCCCAATTTCAGGACTCAGGGCTGTTCTGGGGTCATCTGCATGTGTTAGAATCTCTCTGCCATTGTCCAGAAGGGGATTTTTGGCCAGAAACCAGGTCTGAGGTTTACACAAGAGGTTCAGACTTGCACAGCTCAGCGTTTTCCCACCAAGAGGTTGCCTTGGATGAGTGCCCAGATACAAGGAGGCAGCTGGGGAAGGAGCGTGGTGGAGGACATATTGTAGAGATGCAGCAACAGCAACCCACTCTCTCCTTCAAGCTGTCATGAGTGTTTGAAATAGGTGGGAGAAGTGTGGGCACAAACTGGAATATCTTGTGGGAACTCCAGTGGGAGCAGCTACTGCTGATGGGCACCTCAGAGGGGGCAGCTTGTTCCCAACAGTGTTTGAGGCATATGGGAAGGGTGAGAGCAAGGTGGTTGCGATTTGCTGATAGAATGGCACATGACCAAATCCCTTATCCTCACCTCTTTCCTTACTCCTCACTGCTGAATGAGAAAGTCATCTCATGCACCTGCTTTTTAGCCAATACTGCATGAAACTGTGCTCTCAGATTTCTTCCCTCCAGAGCCCTCCCAGAGCAGGAGGAAGAGAGGTGCATAGAGGATATGTTGGCCTTGACATCGTGATGTTGAATTTTGATCCTCTCCAAACATTCCTTCAGATTCCCTCCTCGTTTGTTTCTCCAGCACTGATGCAGGGGTGGTGGGTGGAGAAGTAGCTGTCTTGGGTCTATCTGGTTTATATCTTATGTCTATCTACCTCAAATCCCAGTAAACCCTTAGGGGATCTCAAACAGAAACTGGCACTTGTGGATTCAGCAAGAACAACCAGCCAGACACTCTCCTTTAGGTTTAAGTGCTAACCAACCAGAAATGTGTTTCTCTTCCGTATGGGTGTACACTCAAATCTCATAGCATCTCTTGGAAGAGCCCTCCTGCACCAGCATTTACCAGCATGTCCTCTGCACCTTCATCCAGCCTCGCTGGGGATGAAAGGAGGTCCAGGACCAGTAGGGAAGTAAAAGCATCTAGAAGAGAAATGCACCTCACATTTCATATTTTATCATCTTTCCACTTCTGTTTTTTAATCCGATATTAGGAGATGGGAAACTTGGTTCCAAGTTTGGGCAGAAAGGACCCTAAAGATGTGAAATGCCAAGAGGAAAGGCAAGCCACCTGCAAGCCAAAAGCCAAATGCAGGCTGTGGAAGCGCAGGCAGATATTGGCAGCAACGAAGCAAGGGATAGAAATAAAAACAAAGCACCAAATTCACCCTTAATATATTGGTTGGTTTCTCTTGCAGTTGGTTATTCAGTTGCAGAGGATTTTGAAGCTCTCCGTTTCCTGGGTGTGTTACAGGAGCAGCAGAGTTGAGACGCAAGCTTTTAATGAAGTTTATGTAAATTTGGGTGTGTTTATATTTAGCAAACCAGATTTAGGAGCACTAATAAAGCAGCAGATGAGGCGTAGAAAAGAGCTGGTGCAGTTTTCCACCACTGTCATCTTTTAGCTTCCTCCCACCATCCCCAACAAAAAGAGTCTGTTTCTGTTGCCGGTTTCCCTTGCAAATAAGTGATCTAAAAAACCCCTTTTTATCACTGATTGCTGCCTCCTGAGAATGCATCTGGGTCCATATCTGAAGACCATGGTGGAGAGGAATGTGGAGAAGGAGAAAGATTTGGAGGTGCCAGGAGTGGTGTGCCCCCAGGTCCTCATGTATTCCGAGGGAAAGCTGGATAATTAACCATTGCAATTAGCCTAATGACAGACGCGAGGTGTGTTGCCTCCTGTCCATCTGCGTAGCACTACAACCTGGCTGTATAGTTCTTTGATTTTGGGAAGTGAGTGTAGTTGGATAGACTTAAGAATGAAGTGAGAGCCTACAATGACCCATGTGGGGCTAACTTGGAGATGCGTGGGAGCCGCAGTGTGTCCTGATGCCTTGCTGCAACTTCTTTGAAATGCGTAACTCATCCAGTCCAACCATCAACCCATCAACACCATACCACTAAACCACGTCGCTCCGTGCAACATTTACTCTTTTCTTGCAACCTCCAGAGACGACCTCCTGGATCTGAGCCACCAAGCCCCACTTGGCATATTGAGGCACTTGGACGGGGCTTCCAAGGAGCAAAGGGCAGTCCCACATTCAGCAAACCTGTCCTTATCAGAAAAGAGCAGCACTCCTTTGTACACGCAGAAGAGTTCCTGTTGAATACATCTGCCAGTTGCAGACATAAGCCAAATGAGATTTACAGGCTTGTGCCTGTGTCGGCTTGATGACCGGTGCTGTTTGGGCTGCATCCAGCCTATCTTAACCATTTATGTGGTCCTGTTGGTTCCCTCTCTGCCACAGGGACCCTCACTGTGACCATGAAACTGCTCCATTTGGGGAAAGAAAAGAGTCTTTAGTACTAGAAATTTCTGCATTCATCAGAGGTTGGCATCTAACGCAGTATGACAAAGATTGTTGCAGAATACTGGGCAGAAAACGCTACAGAAATGCAAATAATTTCTCCTGGTTTTGCCATATCCAACTTCTTATTTCATTAACAAAAGGGACAAAGTCTGATTTTAGGATTGGCACGGTCAAAGCTTAGGTTTGAGATGGAGCTAACCCACATCCCATCTCAAAAGAGACAAGCAATGCAGTGCAGATGGTGATAACAAAACAGAAAAACCCAAGCATTTCCTATCTGCTTCTTACATCACTGCAAGGCCAAATTGCTGCCAGACAGACAGATAGCCAACAGATGGGAGTCTTGCTTCTTGTCTGCGTGATTTAATGGGCAGTAGACATGCTGCATGAGAAAACCACAGCCACTTTCTTTGAACCCAGCCTAAGCTAGCCAATGGTTCTCATGTTTTCCTCAGGGATCCCATTCCTACAACAGAGTCCTGAAAAACATTTAAAAAACCTATATATTGGCAAGCACTCGTGATATATATACATTTTACAGGAACCAACCATCTGTTTTAACAGCATTCACTGGTGCTTTAATGCTCACCAGGGAGGAAGCTTGCCAATGCTGTGTGTTTTAAATCAACACCACCAAGCTGAGCATTATATCCAGATTTTGGCTGAAAGGCTCTGACATAGAATCACAGAATCATGGAAACATAGAATTGTGTGAATTGGAATGGACCTGTAAAGGTCATCTCATCCAACAGGTGGAGCATGGAAATAGGCTCCACTCATCATGCAAGTATGTTGATCAGGGAGTTTTGTTTCTGGTTGAACTTTGGGTCATACAGTGGCTGTTGGGTCCATCTGAAACCCTCTCTTCCTTCGTAGGACTTCAAAGACTCAGTGCATCTGTGCCTTTGTGGCCTATTAATGGATGTTACCTGGTCACCTCCTCTTTGCTTCTGCTTTCCTTCAGCTCATCAGGGAGCAACCAGCAGTCCAGCTGGATCAGTCACTCTGAGAGGGCTATTTAACATCCAGATACCACAAGCAAGTAACAGTGAACACATTCAGTGCATCTGCCATGCTCTGGACATGTTAAACTCACAGTGTTTGCAAGCATCTCTATTTATGAGCACGGCTTCCCTGGAGTGGAAGGGACAGCCCAGAGGGGTCAGGGCAACCTGGGTGAGTATCTGTTAGAAATGGGGGTTTCTTGCTTAATCAAAGCTATTTTTGGAGGGAATGGGCTTTTTCAAACCATCACCACTCAAAGGTGGTCTTAGACACCTGAGTGATCCAATTGCATGTGGTGATGTGGGGATAGGAAACCAAAAGCCTCTCAGGACCGACAGACTCACAGCATATGGACTGAATGCTGAACCTCATTTGGTTTTTCAGCTGCAGCTTTTTTCTTTTATTTCAGCCAGAAATTAATCTAAATATCCCTAACTTCAGGTGCTGGAGGAGGAGGACACTTCTGGAAAAGCAATTTTGGATCCAGAAACCAGCTGTGATTACTGAACTAGAAGACATAGACACATGAGGGAGGGAGAAAGAAAAAGATGAAAAAGCCAAAAATACAGCCCAAAACACAGGGTCTGCCTAGGAGCTGTATTTCATCTTTCTTTACTATAGGCTCATCCAACCCAAGGAAGAAGGGCACTGCAATAAAAAACCAGACCTACAAGGTTAATACCTATGTGAATGATAAAAGAGAGCAGGAGAGAAGCCAGAGACATCCCATATGATGACCTTTGCCATCTGGTTGTGGTGGTCCAGAAGGGAAGGAGCTGGGTTGGACACACTGGCCAGGTGATGCAGCAGATTAGATCATCCAGCTCCTGACGTGTCAGTGAGTCTCGTTAATCCACATTTACAATTTAAACAGAGAATAGGAACTTCCAACCAAGAGGATTTATACGCAAGGACTTAGCAGTTAAATTTATTCATGGCTAAACTGAAAAGCCCAGAGTTATTAAGGCATGAAATTGTGCCAGTCAATTAAAGCGTCAATCATAGCCAGGCTCATTTAGTAGAGCTGCTTTAATCCCAAGAAAGGAACATTTCTTTTGGCCAAGTGAGAGAGCACATTGACTTGAAGTCGGTTTTAGTGAAATAGCTGTTCCTCTGTTACTGTTCACAGAGTTGCCAATTTTTCTTTTATTTATTTATTTTGATACTCTGCCATGTTCTGTCCGAGCTGATATGTGCTATGCTTGTATGGAGACATAGGCACAGTTTGAGCTGGAGATGGGGTAGCTCTGTTGAGCTACACAGCGAACAAGCTAACAGACAAGAAAACAGAAGTAAGAGAGATTTAAACTAGCAAATATTGCAACTTTGGGACATCTTTTGCTTTTATTCATATAATGATTCTTCATTTCTTTTTGAACCCCAGCAAGCAGATTATTCTCCTTGTCATTTCATGCGTTTGTTTTATTTGCTCTTCTAACACTTTTTTCCTCTCTGATCCAAAACCCCGGAATGCTGACTGCATTCGTGGTAAGGTTTAAACAAATGATGACTGCCATTTGGCCTTAGGTGAAGCATGGCTATAGAGAGCAGATCTCATGGCTTATCGTAATGAATGAATGGTCAGAAGAAATGTCTCCAGGGGTGGTTTACATGGAAATGCTGTAAGAACAAGGACTATATTCAGCATCTGGGCTCACATTCTTTTCTGACTTAGGGCTGGAGAGTCAAAAGGAGCTCAGGGAGTCCAACAACTTGGCCAAGCTTGCACTGGAAATTGTACATGGAGCTTGGTAGAGAGCTGGTTCTCCTTCCAATGCATGAAGCTTGTGTTTAACATGGGGCCAGCACACGTCTGTAAGCAACTGCCAGAGCCCTGCTGGCAATGCAGCAGTATCTAGGACCACATAAACAGTGAATTTAGGTGACTTGATTTGAAATTCAAGTTCTCAGGTTTAAGGAGGTCAAAGCGTTGTCCTCAATATCTGCTGTAGGAGTGGAGCATGTAGGTGAACCAGTCCTACCTACAATAGCAGGGTCTGTGGTAATAGGGCCAGAGGAAATGATTTCAAACTAAAAGAGGAGTGATTTTGATTGTATATAAGGAAAAAGTTCTTTACAGTGAGGGTGGTGAGGCACTGGCACAGGTTACCCAGAGAAGAGATGGATACCCATCCCTGGAAACATTCAGGTCAGATCGGATGGGGGTTTGAGCTCCTGATGGAGCTATGGGTGTCCCTGTTCATTGCAGGGGGTTTGAACTAGATGGCCTTTAAAGGACCCTTCCAACAAAAATGATTCTGTGATTCTATCTCCTCCTGTTTGTTTCAGGGTCCTGGACACCTGTTGCCCACATCATTGATAGATGAGTTTTCTGTTATCTCCTCTTTCTTTGGGAAATGGTTTGTTCTCTTTAAAAAACAACCCAGGCATGGCACAAATTAAAACAAATCATTTGTGTGTATCACAGAATCACAGAATCACAGAATTATCAATGTTGGAAAAGACCTAGAAGATCATCTAGTCCAACCATTACCAATACTTCTCAGCTAAATCATATTCCTCAGCACCATCTTGAAAACATCTTGAAAGGAAAAGATTGTTAAGTCTTAATGGAGATCAGACTGTGTGGTTCCCTTCTATTTACAGAAGCTACTGCTGTGTCCAAAGCCCACTGCTGACTCTACAACTGTGAAAGGTTTATGAATACCAGGAAGATTGTAGCAGAATGTGTAATGCACTGCAATGAGATTCTGATGTGTTCTGTTAGGAAAAAATAGAATTCTTTCAGAAGTGGACAGATTCAGGTGCCAACCTCAGGATTCACTATGAAGAAAGGAAGCATTTAGAAATGGGGAAGGAAATGGAAGGATCTTGCCATTGACTGTGATGCTTATTGCCTAGTTGGACTTCTCTGCTGAGGGGAAGTGTAACTGAGACATCTAAAATGATTTTTCCTGCTTTTGTGAAACTTTTGGCCATGTGGGCTGAGCCTATAACAGGATATGAAACTGCGTATCATAGCTCTGATTTTTATTCTTGGATAGAGCTATTATTAAGGTGTCATATGAACAGATGGGATATGAATGATGAAGCTCAAATTGGGTAACTACCAGTTGAGAGGAAATGACTAATTGAACTTCAGAGAACAAGAAGTCTGTCTTCTTGCAGTCAAAATATGTGGAACGAAAGTACATATTTGTCCCTTCTGTGTATCTGAAGATCTGCTTCTTTATGTTCATGTTGGCAGCTTGTCTAACTGCAGTAATATAGAACATACTGAAGTTTGTTATAAATAGCGGCTGCATATTTTTAAGGTTACATAAAGCAAAATGTGGGGTATTTCTTTTTAACGGTTTTATGCGATGATCAGATATCTTATGAGTTCTGTATGATCTGGGCTATAATGATAAGGAAGTTCCATACGCTTCTAAACTAATTGCCGTGATTATAAACGTGGGGACTCTTGGTGATTTCCCTCTCAGTGATATAAGCCATTTTTTTGTGCCTTACAGAGCTGATATTGTACTTCTTAGATGTTGTAACTACATTAAGCAGTCATGTTTAAGACTTGTTCTAAGACTGTAAAAACTTCAGGGGTTCAATGATCTCAAGTGCGTTAAGTCATATCTTGGATAATCACTTGAATATTCTTAGTTTCCACATACATCCGTTTTATTTACTTCTACTTGTATCATAAATTCATCTTGTGTATCACATCAAAACTTCTTCAGTTTTGTCAGTAACATTAGTTAGTTTGCATAAATTAGCAATTTAAAAACTGTAGGACTTCAGAAACTTGTCTATTAATGGAGTGGGTCAGAGCAGTGATTCGTGGTGCTGTTTTAACAGAGGATATAAGACATTCAGGTACTCTTAACCGGAGCTTTATCAACAATTCTGTGCCCCTGGTTCATATTAGTCCGTGATATATCTAGTTAATGTTTCAATGACTGAACGATGTATGGGTTACAGCTATCGGAAGAAAAGCCAGTAGTTTCCTCACTTCAGTCTTTGATTTTTACTACAGATTATTGTAGCAGAACAGATGGAAGAGAACTAGATTTGAAGATTTATTGTTGAATTACAGTACTTTCAAAGGAATTCAGACTTAATAGGGTGGGAAGTGTATGTAGGAGTACCATATCTTTATAACTGTTAACAGAAACTACACTGTCAGTTTGGGAACACAGAATTGGAGATCATCTGTGTCCTGAAGTTTATGCTGCTGGAAGGGTCCGTGCTGATTCTCTCTAAAATTTGGGTTCCACTTTGTAATTAATTTTTTTTTTCCCCCGTAATTCTTCACAGATACAGTTATTAGTATAATTAATAATTCTAGTTTCTAGCTTCAATGTGTTGATAGGCTGAGACTTTTGATACCAACACTGCAGTGCTTTCTACCTCTGAAGCTGTTCTTCTTCATGGATTTACAGAACAGAGAGAGGTGGAACAAGCATTCCATTTCAGCTTTTCCTTTTGGAGATGAAGTAATCATATTTCTCTTGTTATTTCCTACCATGGGAGGCTCAGCTGTCCCTTAATCTTTCTATTAGCTCTTTTCCTCTTCTCTTTTGGCTTGTATTTATCTTCTGTAGATGTGGGTGATCAAAATTGTATGCACTATTCTGGATAGCACTGCTGCATAAGGAGTTTCACCTAAGACATATTAACTTGAAGTTAATAGGCATGAAAACAGAAGATTCTATGTGCAGTCTGAAAATAATTGAAAACAGTAAAACAGAACAACTTCCTGTTGTTCTGCAGATACTTAAGTCATCAAAGCTTAAATGGCTACAGTAAGCTAATGAAGAAAAATCTTGTTTCATGGAAAAAGATCTGTTTCTGTGGTTAACATACTTTTAAGACTTTTTATTTTGATTGCTCTTAGCTTTTGATTGTCAGAGCAATTTGTACATCACTGTAAACTTCATTATTTTAGTCTGTTACTCTGAAAAACAGAACGAACGACCGAGTAGTTGGTCTGCACACGCCAAAACACATTGCAGTAGGACCTTGTGTATTCTCCTTTGATCTCTTTAAAATGTATGGTTCACACTAAAGTAGATTTATTTCCTGTGTGCAGAAGATGCATGCCTAAAGTGACATAATTTTCGTTTCATTATTTATGCGACTCTGCTAAAATATAAGCTGATATACTGTGAAATACTAAGTTTGTCAGCTCAAGTTGGCAAGGAACGTTTGTATTCCTGCTCTCTGCCACATTTCCTTACCAGCAGATGCAATTGAATGCAATGCACTTTCAGATATTGCTGTATTTGTGCATTTGCTTTGATATCCTTTAGGATTAAATATAATATTGAAGGATATTTTTAATTCCATCTTGAGATGCCTCTGCTCTGTATGTAGCTGATTGCTGTACTCATTTTCTTTATTTGTTTAAGGAGTTAAAACTAAGATTATTAATAATCCTCTTACATTAGGTTGTTGTACATTCCACTTGATTTCAGTCTTCAAACTGTTTTTGAAAATTGATTAATCTGCCTAAAGAAGTTGTCACCTTTAAGGGTCTGCAAGAAAGAATTGTTTTTAAAAGTGCAGTTGAAGCAATTTGTATTAAATGGAAAAAAAATATCACTCTTTAAAGTAAGCAATATGTGGCATTATTTAAAAATAGAATTGCGTATTTGTTATCTGTGAATAAATGTCTTTACCCAGCTGCAAATCACAAACATAAAGGCTCCACAATCTTGAGCTGCCACTAAAAATAATTCTCTTCCTGCCTTTTTTTCCTTTGCCTGTGTGGATTTAGCGGTTATGTTTTGTTATGTTTTCTTTCTTTGTTTTGATCGCTCCATCCCAACCAAGCCTGAAGTGGAAAACATCTAAAAAGCTGAGGGTACTGTTACAAAGTTTATTACAAGCAGATAGTTACTTACAAAAACTTAAGTTATGTTTTATATATATATACATATATATATAATTATTTTTTTGAGTTAGTTGAAAGAAAGTGTTGAAGTTGGTTGATGCTGAAATCTACACTTTCAGGTTGAATGAGCAAGCAACAGTGTACTGGATTTCTCAGAATATCAAACTTTTATCCAGCACATCAGATCTGGAAACTGCCACTGTATGTTTTCTGCCGAGATTTGTATTTTGGCCACAGGAATGTGCATTTTGGCCCCATGGCAAGATGTATGTTATTGAATGTGATCACAGCTGATGTTGCTACTACTTTGAGTACCTGTACGAACTTCAAAGCACCTGACACTGAAAAAGCAGTTCTGTATTATTTTAAAAGGTTTCCAATATCAAAATACAGAATGTTAATATCTTGATATGTTAAATCTAGTTATAGATACAGAGACTTGGAAGATCATCTCAATTTTTTTCACTGAAGGAACATTTCATTTGAGTTGCATGGTGCAGTGGGTGCGCATCTACTCATATGGCAGAGGAGTAGAAGTTTGTTTTCTCAGAAGATGCAGTGGCAGGGAACAGGCAATAAGGAATTCATCCAGAGCAATTCATCAAGGCTAATTTGTGCCTATGACTGAAAGCTACTGGGAATAAGAAGCAAAAACTCAAGGCAGAAGTCCTTGGGCTTTTGATTTTTCCCCTTGAGTCAGATGGGAAACAAGCAGAGAGGCCTGTGAAGTTCATTCTCTCCTGGAGCTTGAAATATCTCCATTTCTGAGACTTGATGTTTTTCTGTCAGTAAATATTTGCAAATCTTCGAAGTGGTGGACTGCATGCAGCTGTCAGTCTATTGCTACCATTCAATTCAAGCAGCAGCACCCAGTGCTGTATTTCTCAATGGTGTGACTAAACCTTTTGTGTGGCACTATGATACAAAACAGTGGGAATTATTCTTTCACTTTGCTTTTTATAAAAATTTGGAAAATTATACAGTGCTTGAAAAACTCCCCAGATTACTTATTAGCTGGAGGATTAATGTAACTGCCAGTTACTTAGCTGAAACTCATGCAGATATTGCTGTTGAACTTGCAGAAGCTGGCACTGTGCTCATTTTAGATCTTGCTTTGTAACTCATAGCATTGATTGTGGTAAGAAGCTTCTTAGCAAGTCTGAAGCTTTATGCAGTCTGCTGTTGTTACACAAAAACAAATTCAAGTCATCCTTGTGTTGCAAGACTTTAAGGGAGTAGATTTTTTCTTTTCCTCTTTCTTAGATTCACAGTTTTTGTCTTCCTCTGAATTTGTTGGTGTGTGAATACGATGTAGGTATTTCACCTACTCATTAGAAGAGATAAAATAAACTCTTAGTTCTTCAGATAATTCTTTTAAATTGGATAATCTTAGTTTGCTTTTTTGTTTGTTTGCTTTGGTTTGTGTGTGTGTTTGGTGGTTTCTTTTTTCATTGGGATTTTTTTTGGGGGGGAGGGGGGGGGTGTTTTTTTCCAACTTGTGCGAACATGTACAATAGAAGAGG
>JANHGO010000001.1:3033641-3045987 GCA_024606505.1 Aquila spilogaster | reverse complement strand
AGTTCTATCATCGATTACACGAGAGAAGAGGCCAACCCCCAGCTCACTACAACCCCCCTTCAGGAAGTTATAGAGAGTATTTAATGAATTATTACTGTAATTATATACCAGTGCTCATATGTTTATGTGCCTGTTACAGCCACACAGTTCAGTTGCTATACGAGGCCCACGTACGATCAAATCCAGCAGTTGTGCTGGTTGGGCACAGATGTAATGACACTGAAGAGATTAACCTTGAGGACAGTGACCATGAACCCTTGGCACTGCTTGGCTGGAGGGCTCAAGATGTCTTTCAGGAGCGAGTTCATAGAATCATTAAGGTTGGAAAAGACCTCTAAGGTCCCCAAGTTCAACCCCAACCCATCCCACCATGCCCATAACCATATCCCTCAGTGTCACATCTCCACGGTTCTTGACCACCTCCAGGGACAGTGACCCCACCACTTCCTGGGCAGTCTGTTCCAGTGCCTGACTGCTCTTTTGGAGAAGAATTTTTTCCTAATATCCAACCTGAAGTTTTAACAACATAAATCTGGTCTGTAGAAAACTCTGTAATCAGGGTTTGCAAGTGAGCATTGCTGGGAGCTCACATGAGAACACAGATGCAAGCCCACACCCCTGTTTTCCCTCCTGGTGCCTTGCTTGAGAACTTGGTAAAGTCAAGTCTATTGGTGTCCAAGCTTTTCTAGTCAATTGTGTCCTGCAAATGGGTCCAAATTGGAACAGGAGAAGGGACAGGGAACAAAGAGAGTGTCTTACAAAAGGAGACAAAAAGCTTTTGATTCATCCCACCTAGACAGTGAAAGCTACAACTTCATACAATTGCTCTCTATAAATATTCTGAGCAGAGAGTGTGCAAGGTAAGCACTGAAAGGCAAGAGCCCTCTTGTAAAAATGCCTTGCTACCAAGCTGGAAATTGCCAAGATCTTGGCTGTAAAGGAATCAAGACTGGAAAGGAGAGGGGATACCTGGGACATCACAGCTGTGAGGGTCTGAAAGGTTCTTGAATAGGTAAAACATGGGGGAAAGCTTGGAGGAGCCTCAATACACCCTCAAAAGGGTTTATGCTGCAAGGTCATAGAATCATAGAATCATTAAGATTGGAAGGACCACTAAGACCACCAAGACCAACCATCAGCCCGTGCCTGTGACTGCTCCAGATCATGTCCCTCAGTGCCACATCTCCACAGTTCTTGAGTATCTCCAGGGATGGTGACCCCACCACCTCTCTGGGCAGCCTGTGCCAGTGCCTGACCACTCCTTCAGAGAAGAAATATCTCCTAATATCCAACCTGAATTGGTGAGGACCCAGGAGGTCCCCCCAGTCCTCCACCCCTGCCTCCGTAATGAAGATAATAGCACTTCAAGCCTCGCAGGGGGATGAAGCACCGAGTACATTACAGATGGAAGAGCACTGAGGTGTGACAGTGATTGGAGCATTATATATACCTGGGAAAGTTGCATCTAGCTGTAATTTGCGGTATTAAAATAAGCCTATTTAATTACTAGGCTGCAGACTATTTTTTCCTGTTCCCACCTGCCATGAGATATTGTGAGGAAAAAATAGCACATGTGCAAGGAGAGCCTTGATAAAAACTTGGGAGGAATTTAAGTGGGTCTCATCTCCGTAGGTATCCAGGTAACTCCTTTTAGTACCAAGAAAAGATTTCTGAGGTTGGCTGTTTGATTTATTGTCCGGGTCTTAAAGTAGAACATTTCTGTCTTAGCTCTGGCGGTAAGAACAAAAGTGCTAAGCATAAGATGTCCACATTGTTTTTCGTATTGCTGATGGATGGTTTGACAGCTGAGAGATTTGTCACTGCGATCTCTTTTTTTTTCCTATCACTTATTTTTATAGGACATTGGCGGGGGGGGGGAGAATTGAACTTTCCATCAGCTGATGGCATTGTGTCAGTCAGAATTTTTTGGTTCAATCTCAAATAATGTCTTGTCAGCTTTCTATGTGCTGCGATACTTTTCAAGTGTCACAGCCTTACACTCCCTGTGGCGCGCAAAATGTTGTGTGTGTGCATTTTTAATCACTGACTTAAGAGAAGGTTCTTCCTTTATTTAGGACGACCTTGTTTAAATCCACTTGGACCCTCCTGGGTCAGCTTTCACCTTGATTTGTCAGGTTAGCAAAGCTGAGTAAGCTAAATTGGCAAGCGATGAGACTTAAAATTCAAGCAGCCATGTCTTTTGGGTCAGTGCATCACTGAAGGGAAGGCTGGTGTCCTGCAGTCCCTCTGGGTACATTTACATGGCCAGCTAAGCATTTGCGTGTAAGTCACCCTCAAATTAAACCACAAGACTGCTTCAAATGGCCACTTCAGTTCAAGATCTTGAGTATGGGCGAAGAAGAAAGGGAAAACCAATGTGCTGGGCCATAACTCCCCATGTGTCTCCTCGTATAGAAGCAGGTGGAGATATACCCGCAACGGATGGACACTACGGTTTGGTGCATTGGCTTCATCAGGGACCAACCCTTTGAGAGTTTTGAGCGAGTGCTGTGTGCCCACAACTTTCCCATCAATTTGAGGACCTATGTTTATTATTTCTCTTGGCTTTTCTGTGTTATTTACTAGATAGAAGGTTTCTAACTGATGTTGCTATCTGATTTTAATGACATCATTGACACAGACTATGGCTGTCCCTGTGTATGTGGGATTTCTGAGTCACCACCAGGCACTTCTGCCAAGTGTTTTGACACAGCTTTCCAGGACACTGAGATATACACAGGCAAGATGGAATTTATCCATTCAAATGCAGGTAGCTCCAGGGTAGCCATCTGCTCTGGGCGAGTCCCTATGGGCTCTTTTATAGCGCTTGGAAACAAACAGGCAGTGAAATGAATCTCATCTGCAGCAGGCAGCTAATTTCGGTCAGAAGAATAACTTCCTTAAAAGCTTTTTTTTCTCTCCAGCAATGGCAACAGAAGCATCGTGTTACTACCTCAAACACAGGCATTAGGCATAGATGACTCTACCCCATTCTCTGGTCCATGGGCAGCTCTAAATGGAACCTTGATGGAGTGTTTTGGTGACTCTGGGTGCCAGGGAAGTCAGTGGAGGTAACCGTGCATCTTGGCAACGCAAGGGTCTGAGAAAGGTAAAAGAAACTTATTTTCTAGCCAGCTCTGTTCATGTTCTTCTGAAGCATTTCCTGAAAGAAATTCAAGGAAACATCCAGCCTTTTATGTCTAGAGATGGTCCCCTATAAGTTTAGATCCTAAAATGCTCTCTTGGGAAAAAGCTTTGGGAAGAGATGGCTCTGTCAGGCTGCGCCATGACCCAGAAGAAGAAAGGGAGTGCAGACTCTTCAAAGAAATACCACTTGTGCCCTTTAGCTCCGTTTTACTCTGCTGAATTATTACTGCTATGCTAACAAAGCCTGTTTGGATTGCCTGAACCGAGTGCCTAAATTCTGTCCGATGGGAGTGAGCTGTGTTGAGGAGCAGGTCGTGGCTGCTCTCTGTGCAACCCATGGTACAAGAGAAACTTGGATGGATGATGTGTGTGCGACAATTCTTATGCAGTGAGGTTGCCAAAAGGGTGTCTCCCCAGGCTACAAATGTCCGCAATATTGTCTTGTGAAATTACCCATTGCTAAATTTTGGCTAGCAACCGGCACATGGAAGTGGCCATGCCAAGAGTTTCTCACCTTTAGATATGAGCACAACTCTTTTTTATCACTTATTGCCAAGTCTCTCTGGAGTAGGGGAAGGCACAGTCCCCCTCCCCATTCCTCTTCCTATCTCCTCTTGCAGCTCTACGTAGTGATTTAGGAGACGGAGCCATAGAATTCAAACCTAATAATGGGATCGTGCTGATGTATTGACTTACTCTACATCTGATGAGCAGTGCTGCTTTATTCCTCTCTGGACTCAGCAGTATTACTTGTAGTTCATCTTCAATGAGATGTCTCTCCTCAAAGCTTTTTTAAAAAATGTATTAGTGAGCATCATAAAATGCACATGCAGTATAAAACACGGGGTGAAAAGGTACTACATCACACTGATTTCCAAAAGCAACACATCCTAGGTTGCTATTCGCTTCATTTTCTTTCCTCGATCTTTGGTTCTTGCAGCGTTTTCTCACAGCAGTGCTTTTGCTTTCTCTGTAACGTTTCTATTACTCCTGATAATGTTTTTCCAACCACCTAGAGAGGTATTACGGGGTTTTTCCTATTAGAAAACAATCTTACCTTGTAAACTGATGGGACAGAAGAAGTCTGAATCCATTCTTGGAGGATCTTTGGGCTAAATTATTATTATTATTATTATTATTATTATTATTATTATTATTATTATTACTATTATTCAGTATGGTTAGGGCTAGTTCTCAGATCATTACTGGATGCCCAAGAGAGAGAAATGCTTCCTCTTTCCAGCGCTCTTTAATGTTTCGTAATGTTCATGTTGTTATAAGGACTCATCATCATTAGACATTTCTAGTTGGTTGTTATGTAATTGCTAGTAGGAAAACATAAAGAAGTAAGTGAGGATAAGTGAGGAAAAACAGTGAGCCAAACTTCAGGCGATTGGTGCCCTGATGGGTTTTTTAAGTAAGTTTGGCATCAAAACACACATGGGGTGGTGGGCAATGAAGTCTATACCTTTTGGGGACAGACGGCTCTTCGATCACTATACCAGAAGCACTTTCCTTTCTCCCAGAGAGGCGTGAACAACTCCTTATAGAGACAAGCATTTCCTGGAACCGTTTGCTTCTTGGCTATTTTGAAGGTCGTTTCATCCCCTGGTCTGATCCTGCCGTCCCAAGCTCCATGCTAATTTCTCTTCATTTAGATGATGTATCAGTTTATTTACACTGTTGTTGTGCAGACCGTACGGCCTTGAGTTTGGATTTCCAAAGTTTGGCAGCAGCCTTGAATACTCAGACAATCTCTTCACCCTTCTTCTCCCAACAGTCCTCCACAATACCAAACCCAAATACCTCCAAATACCAAATGCAAAGGGCTGTTGGAGTGGTTTCCCCATGGACTCTTGTGTTGGTGGGTCTGTAGAGGTCATGTATTAGTGCATTAGAGGGCTGAGTGAGCTGTTGGTGAGCTCCAGGGTGCTGGGAACATGGATCAGTCCCCAGGGCAGTGTATCTGCAGGCACCATTGAACACAACTGTCTGTTTGCGTGCTGGATTTGTTCTTGCTAAAGGCTGTTGGCATTCTGATGTCTTTTGAAGATATAACCGAGAAGCGAGTCCCGAGGAGTGACAGCACTAAACTCTGAGTAATGTCTCCAAGGACCTAGAGAGTCAACCAGAACCACTTTCTTTAAGCTGCATCAATTTCCATATGCAGCTCAGATTTTCTGACAATGCTGTAGAAATATCGTGCTTGGAAAGAGCACAGTTTATTACGAAGAATGCCTCTCCTTCAACCTTTAGTCTGAAATCCTTTAAAAAAATCCCTGAATATTCTTTCAAAAGTAACTGAGAGGTGACTTTCCCACCCACTCCCATCCACTCTCACCTGAGGAATATCAAACGCTCTCGGCTTGGAATTTGCAGGCAGTCATGAGATGAAAGGGAAGGAGCACGGTGATATGAAATTAAAGACTGGTGGAAGCCACAGGTAATCCTAGAACCATATCATAGAATCATAGAATGGCTTAGGTTGGATGGGACATTAAAGATCATCCAATTCCAACCTCCTGCCATGGACTGGTTGCCACCCACCAGATTAGGCTGCCCAGGGCCCCATCCAACCTGGCCTTGAGCACCTCCAGGCATTCAATCACATGTAGCTTTACCAGGACATTGCTGCTCCCATTCTGCTATTGCTTCTCATGTCAGAAGAACGTCTTCCAGACCCATGGCTCATCTGGGTGTGTTTGTGCCAGGCACATGACGTAAGCTGCTGCCCAGTGCTTTGTCTGTGAGTCAAATGGCTGAGGCATTTAGGAGTCTAAAAATGTGCATTTGGCATTCAGATTGTATGCATTCAAACAGGAAAATCACAGGCTTGGAGCAGAGTCCTTGTGAGCTGTGCTAATGGTTTACATGCATGAGGCTGTGTTACCATGTACTGTCACCAAGTGTCTGGCACGTGGCCACTCTCTTCCTCCCTCTTCTCCTAAATGCTGTATTAATAGACCATCAAATGTGTTCAATGGTTCAGAGATATGAAGCTAGGAGTTGCAGAGAGGCTGAAAAATGGATCCAAATAATGTGTTTTTAGGCAGCCTTTCTCATCACTTGGAAAGAGTTAATGTTCATCACCTTTTGCATGGGCTGAAACAAGGGAGGTGATGGAGTCACCGTCCCTGGAGTTGCTCAAGAACCATGGACATGTGGCACTGAGGGATGTGGTCAGTGGGCAGTATTGGCATTAGGTGGATGGTTGGAGTCCAACTTAAAGCTCTTTTCCAGCATCTATGATTCTGTGATGTCAGACCCAATTCCAGTGCAGGCCACGCAGACTGTGACACCAAGCCATACCACACCCCCGCCTTCCTTGAGCTGTCATACTTCTGTCACAGGGAAGCAGATACCTAAATAGAAAACATGTGGAATCAACCCTGAAAGGAGTTTTTTGTATGTTGTGAACAGGAGCCCATTGGCAACCAAGGGACCAAGCCCCATGTTCATTTAGGGCAAAGTACTGGTGCTACTAAAGAGAGCTAAAGGCAGCTGTCTGTTTGCAAGATATATTCTGCTTCTCCCAGAATAAGACATTTGAAGAACATCATATTTCATTCTCTTCTTATTTCTTGTTTTCTTGCAAAATTATATGTTCTATGTGAAAGATCTTATGGTCATTAAAAGAAAGTGGGACCATATAATGTGTCCGTGTTCTTCCCTGTGTGCAAGAACAGCCACCTCTTTCCTGGTGTTTAGCTAAGGCTCTATCTCAGAATGATGCACAAGATGGAGAAAAGACATGGAGAATCAGATGGAGAATCAGACAACTGAAAATCTTGCATGCTGAATATGAAATATTTGCAGATAAAAATGGCAATAGAACAAACAAATGGAAAATCATTTCTTATGTAAGAATGCAAGTGGAGAATGTCAGAGTGCTGACAGTCGTATCAGACATGCAGCTTAAGTACTGCTAAGGGAAGGTTCAAAACAGAAGGAGCTGTTCCACAAGGCAGGTAGGAGAACTCTAAATTGTCTTGTCAAAGAACAGGGTTGCTAAATATTTACATGAGTTTGAGTGGGAGAGTAGACAAATCATCCAATTCAGAAAATAACTTGGTTGGGAAGGAAAGCTTGGTGTCTCTGGACTATTGAGCTGCTCAAAGGAAAGACAGCTTCAAAGGTAGATGGTGGTGCTCAAGGTCCGATCCACCTGAGATCTGAGTGACTCCAGCTGCACCCTTGGTCAGCTGGTAGAGCACTGAGATGCATCAGGTGAGGGTCAGGTGGAGGGTTATGGAAAGGCTCTGCTCCAGAGAGTGGTGAGCATGGTACAGGCTGCCCAGGGCAGCGAACATGGCCCCATGCTGCCGGAGCTCAGGGAGTGTTGGGACACCACTCTCAGCCATAGGGTTTGGGTGCTGTGTGGAGCTGGGGGTTGGATTCAGTGATCCTTGTGGGTCACTCTCAGCATCTCACTGGTAAGGGTGCTGGCCCTTCCTATGCACTGTGCACCCCTTGGGAGAGGCAGGATGTCCTGTCCCTCTCATTTTTGCCCATCTACAACTGGGAGTGGGTGTATCTACAGCTGCTGGGAGACCGAAGGGAGAAATGAGGTCTATAACACCATAACTGACCTGGGAATGGTGCATGGAGATGATTGGTTTCAAACTTAAAGAGGGTAGATTTAGGTTGGATATAAGGAAAAAGTCTTTTACAATGAGGGTGGTGAGGCACTGACACAGGTTGCCCAGAGATGTGGTGGATGCCTCATCCCTGGAGACACAGGCCCTGGGCAACCTGATCTGGCTGTGGTGTCCCTGTTCATTGTAGGGGAGTTGGACTGGATGACCTTCAATGGTCCCTTCCAACTCTAAGGATTCTATGATCACTCCCTCACCTTTCTAATGGGTGGCAGGGCTTGAGCGGAGGTGAAGAAAATGGGGATTTTGCTGAGCTCTCAATGCAACTCTCCAGCGTGCGTTTCTCGGTCGAGCCCATCCACAAAGTGCTGACTTGAGAGATCTGCGAGGTTTTGTGCTCTTTGAGCAGAGACGCACTGGCTTACACTGCCCTGGGCTTTCCGTCACATCTCTAGCTGATCTCCACCAGCTTTGCTCAATGTCATTATCAAAAACTTCCAAAGCCCAGCTGGGGCGGCCGTAGGGGTGTGTCAAAATTGTCTTTTCTCCCCAGATCACTTCTACGTGCGTTTCTGTACATATTTCCTCTGCACGCGGAGTGGGATAAAAAGCTGACTTGAGACCTACTCATTTTATGCCTGAATTACTTCAATTTTCTCTGCCCGAGGCTCCTCATTCTTTTCCAGTGTGCTGCTACTGGTCTGCTGGGAATCTCTCATTTCCTGTGTAAGTTTCTTTTGTCCTCCAAAACGGGCACTTTTCCCAACGACCTCCAATTTGTGCCTCTTAAATCTCACGCAGCTCAGGTGGGTGCACGCTCAGTTTCAAAATGGCTCAGATTTATTTTAAGCCTTTTTTGTTGTTGTTGTTTTTGATGGTGCACTGATTCCTGTGTGATACAAAATAATACGCGACAAAACGGAGTGTATTTTCAGCATGGTTTAGCAGTGCCTCTACAAGGATCTTGACTCGCATAACTAAATTGTTGGTGCTCACTCGTGCGTGGAAAAGGCCTTGGTGTCTTTGGATGCGTATGACTTTATTTAACCTAAGTGCAGTCTAATTCTGGAGAGCTAAAAAGCAGAAGTTTAAGGTGATGTCAGTCAACACTGTTTGGGATAACACCGCTGGTAAGTTCGTGCAAGGCACCTCTCTATTTTGAGCAAAACGTTTTGTTTCAGTGAAGCTATCTCCAGAGTCTGGGATTCTTGAAGGGCAGTCTCAGCACTAAAGATTGAAGCAAACATGTTATTCAGTAGCTCCATCGTGTTCAGCATTTTCCCTGGTCTTTCTTTTGTTATTGACATACTCCAATAAACCTTTCTTGTTGTCCTTGATCTCCCTGACCAGGTTTAATTCCAAGCGGGCCTTAGCCTTCCCCGTCACATCCCTGATGCCCTGACAACCTTCCTATACTCCTCCCAAGGGCCCAGACCCCTTTTCCACATTCTAAAGACTTTCTTCTTCCATTTGAGTTTTTCCATGAGCTCCTTGTTCATCCATGTGGGTCTTCTTCTACCTTTGCCTGACTTCTTACTCTTCAGAGTGCATCAATCTCGAGCTAGGAAGAAGTGGTGTTTGAGTGTCAACCAAATCTCTTGTGCCCCCTACCTTCCAGTGCTTTAACCCATGGACATTCCATTCCAGGACTAACACTGATTTTAAGACAAACCATTTTGCATGATCCTTAACTGAGAAGTTTTGTATGGGATCATCCAGAACCATATTCTTTCCTCTTTTTCCTCCTAAAGAACCATCAATTTGAAAAAAACCCACCTCTTTTCATATGCTTTCATTTAAAAGGATCAAACACTTAGCTCTTCAGAGATCTTCCACATTCTATTTTTAAGCAGTGCCAGACATACCATCAGAACAGGGATATTCAGTGGAATTAAGCAAGATTATGAATTTTGAAGGCAGTTTAACAACTCATAAGAAAGAAAATTAGTGTAAACTTGCCACTACCACCTTACGCATATATATATATACCACAGAAGAACAAATCAGACTTTTGCTATGTGCTGAACATGAAGTGTTCCGTCTTGGGGGCTTTTGCATCCTGGCAAGACACTCTGAGTTAGCAGCTGGTTTGTTTTAATCCTGACAGTGCAGTCAAAAGGGCATCATTAGCTCCATGGCAGGGAAGAAGATGGAGAGCCTAGGGAGGAAATCAAACCCTGAAGCAAACACACGTCCCTGTGACCAGCCAGATCCACTGACCAGCTGCTGCTAAAATGTTGTGGCAGAGCTGACAGTGGCCCAGAGTGTTTTCTGGGTGGAGAAGACTTGTTCTTGATAAGTCAGTCTGGAGATGGGCAGTCAAAAATGACCTAGAGACATGTGGTTGTGGGAGTACCTATTGCATGGGCTTTGAAGTAGAGACATAATGAGAATTACAACCAAGCTGAGAAAGGGTGATGAGTAGCAAAATGTACCAAAGAGACAGGACGCTGACATGGGAAAGTAGGGAGGTTGTGGTAAAGTTTAGCACCTGTTAATGTTGTGGCAGTGCGGAAAAGAGTGAGGGTATGCTCATATCATACAGTGTCTCACTGCATCCCTGGGATCTATGCTTTGCAAGATGTAAAATCACAGGGCAGTCTCAGAGATACCACTCAATTTTCCCTGGGCAATGGCAACCCTCTTTGGAAGAACATAGGAGGACAAATCCCAGCTGCTGGCACTATGTGTTTCGTGTTCTGGGCAGGAATATATGACTGTAGTGATACACAGCATCTTTTGAACATGCAGAACGATAGACTCATACAATATTGTGAGTTGGATGGGACTTACTAGGATCACCAAGTCCAGTTCCTAGCTCCACACCAACTGAATACCTTGCTGTGTCCAATCTCTTGGGACATTCCTAGTGGGCTTGAGACAGTTGTCCTGCTCAGTAGGAAACTTGCTGTGAGTAACCAACCTAAACTGGTAACTCTGTTGGGCATCTCCAGACAACAAAAACAAGTGGAAAGAGCAGCAGAAGAGAAATGTTGATTAAAAAGAGGGCAAGTGAGAGCACAAACAATTTCATGGAATAAATCTTGATTATCAAGCCAAGTGATGCCAGCAGTCAGCCAAGCTGCCCATTGAGGCATACTGCATGACTTTGCGGTAGATGGGCAGAAGAGGCAGTGAGAGACCTGATGGAGTCCAGAGCTCTGCCACAAAACCCTGTTCTTGGTCTTGCATCAATACTTAATGTGGAGCTACCTATCGGGGAGGGTGGGCTGTAAAACTCCTTCTTGAGCCTTCATCTGGACAGTATGACTTTCTGTTCCAACATCTGACTCCATGGAGCAGCCATCATCTACGTCATCTTCTTCTTCTGTTGATGCAAGTTTGATGCAACAGGGTTGGTCGAGAGCAAAGATGAATGCAGAAAGACAAACCCCACCAGTACGTAAACACAAAAAGATACTTTAAAGCCCAAACACCCAAAGAAATTACACCAAAATAAAGAAACCAGTCTTGTATATATATATTTTAAAAAAGATACATCACTTTTAGTGTATTTTTTTCAAGCTTGCTGGACATCATACTGAAGCACTGTAAAGCTGTCAGAGAAATTATATACTTTTTTTCTGTTGTCAACCAAAGCGTGCTTTTATGGAGTCAATTAGCCACAAATTATGAACACACATCACTTGTTTGAGAATGAATTACAGTACACCCTAATAAACATATCCATCTTTGCTCACTGGTTATCCCCCTGATGAGTACGGCATCAGATTTTCCTATTCAACCTTAAAGGAAACTGCGTGTTCATTCGTATTTCATCCTGCAAGTGTGCCTCTTTCAAGTGCTGCAGTGCTACAGTGTGAAGGGAAAGAGGGTCATTGGTGTTACTGCTCTGGCGTGCAAACCTGGACATGAGCTCAGTGTGAAGACTGCATTTACATCAGTGGAAAAAGTTCGTATAAGCTGGGATGGCATGAATGCTTGGATCTACAATGGAGCCTATAGCTGCTGTTGTGTCTGATAGAGAATTGCAGTCAGCATCATCTTTACATGGTATTATTATGTGCTTTCCACCGACCTTAGAGCCCTTTTTGAAGGTGGAGAGCCGCAGTCCTGTCAAGTTCTTTTTTGTTTGGTTGTGGGGTTGCTTTTTCTTTCCTCTCTTGTTTGTTTTTATTTTCTTTTAACAGATGGGGAAACTGAGGCACAGTAAGGTGCTGTGATTTGCCCACAGTTGGTGGTAGACCTTGGAACCCCTGGTCTCTCTCTCAGCTGCTCAGCTCCCACCTGGAACGCGGTGGAATGGCTGCTTGCTTGGTTCTCTTGAGGAAAACCGCATCTCCTCCTGGAGAGAGGGGAAAAGCGTCACTCTCAGTGGCAATGTCTGGCAGAGGGCAACAGCACCCATGGTTTCTGCCAGCCCCAAGAAGCAGGAGAAGCAAGGAACCTGAAATGGAGGGGCAGGAGTTTGTTGATCAGGCACTGAGTTGGAGGACACGGCTCTACAGGATGCACTCGTGTCTCTCTGTGGCTTTCAGGGCCTCGTGCATGCTGGCAGCGGAGAGTCTCCTGTTGATGTTCCTGTACCTGCACCTCAGGAGGTTCCAGAAAGTAGTCCTCAAGTCTCGGTTAAAGAAAGCATA
>JANHGO010000001.1:2994705-3015067 GCA_024606505.1 Aquila spilogaster | reverse complement strand
TACCAGCTTCAATCAAGAGGCTTTTAGAAAGCGCTCTGCATTAATAATCAATAATAGCAGCCTACATTTTAATAGTAGCCATCATCTCGGGCAAACCAAGCATCTTTTGTATCTAAGCTAAGCAAAGTGTGAGGACACTTCAGCCATCAATAAAAAGGCAGAACCAGGCAGCTGCCCAGCGGTGCTGACCAATTCAGCATTCAGGAGAGCACGAGAGGAAGAATTTATATACCCCAGGACATGCCAAGGGAAGAAAGCACGGGTGCTGTCCTTTGTTTTCTTGCAGGGCAGGAGAAGTAGCTTTGGTGAAAATTCCAGTTAACCCCTCACTGACCAATGCTTTTGTCTCTTGTAGAGCAAGAGTTTCAGGCTGTCTGCAAGCTCAGAAATCCTTTTGCTTCGGCCCTGCTTTGCGTTAGTGTAGAAGATAAAACGTGTGCTTTTGGAGCTGTTTCCATCAGGGGTTAAGCCCCAAATCCCACCCATTCCAAGGTCCTGGATCCATGCTCTCCTTCCATCCACCTGCATCAGGTGCCTGATGGGAATAGAGCAGACAGTGGCTCGATAAGGAGCAATAATGACTTAAAGGATGCTTGGGGCAATCCATGCAGCCCACAGCCCTTTCCTAGGGCTTCTTGAGGCAGAAAGCAGTGGGGTGGTACCTCATTCTCTCCTCAGGGCATCAGAGGACAACTGAAATATTCCCCTTCCTAAGGCATGAGATGGACTGAGACCAAGGTGGGCTTGGCCGAGAGGTTCACCTACCCATCCCTTTGCCAAATGACAGCCTTTGCTCTTTTTCTCTTCCCCACCTCAAAGTACATCTCAAACCATTTCCCCCCTGCAGTTCAACTTCTCCCTTGGGCATTTGGTGGCGCAGGGACGAAGGTCTGGGAGCAAAGGGCTGACAGCATTGAGTGAATGGTTGGAGATAAGGTTGGATATTGTAAACATTTCTTCTCAGAAAGAGCGGTCAGGCACTGGCGCAGGCTGCTCAGGGAGTGAGATGCTTGGAAGCTGCATGAGATGGGTGTAGGTGTGCTGGCCCCACTCCTGGTCTCCTCAAGCCCCAAATCCATGTGTCCAGTGCCATCTCAGTGGTGAAGGGCAGATCAGTGTTATCCAAGACATTTGCTTGCACCATGTCTGCTCACATTGGCAGTGGTATTGGGCTGGAGAGAAGTGGTTAAAATGTGGGATGAGATGCAGTGATTTTTATATAGGGTCTGTCCTGTTTGCTTGTGTGTTTGGGAGAGTGTTTCTGTGTAGGAGGGAAGGAGATAAAAAGAAGGGAGGGAAAAAGAAGGGAGGGAAAAAGAAGGGAGGGAAAAAGAAGGGAGGGAAAAAGAAGGGAGGGAAAGGAGAAAAGAGAATGGGAAAAGGGAAATTTTGAAACCAAAGCCAATCTGGTTAATGTGCAGCTGCTGCTTCACTCCTCACGCATCAAGAAGAGATGTTCACGTATCTCATTACTGCATTTGATCTCTTCCCTCTGACACAGACACGCTTTTCTCCTGACTCTGCATACACTTGCTTTTTAGGAATGGCCTGTTTGTGAAAGCTGGTAGTTCAGCAGCAGAGCTGTGAGGTTGGTGGGGATTTTGCTTTCCGACCAGCAGCACCCTGCGCAGAGAGCTGGCTGGCAAAGGGCTCGGGAGCATGATGCTGCAGCAGCCAGCTTGTGTCTCACCCTCCTGCTTTGCCACCCGCTGCCACACCTGGGTGAGCCACTAGGGAGGTGTTACAGGCACTGTGGCCAGGGCACGCATCTTGCCAACCCTTTCCCTTCCCAAGCTCCTTACCACAACCCAGCCTGGCTCAGAAATGCCAGCACAAAGCCAAAGCACCCTTTCCAGAAAGCCAGCATGTGTGTCAGATCTGGATCCGTCCCACCAGCTCGTCAGCACAATGTCCCTAATGACGCAGGCTGCTATAATTAGACCCATGGGGTGCTGGCTTGCCCGAGTCGCATTGCTTTGCCAGACGTGCTCAGCTTTTCCCTCTGCACTCCAGGTGCTGGAGCTCAAACCAGCAAAACCACACCAAAGCATGCACTGGGCTACAACAGAGTTTTATGGAACTTGGGATGGGGTGGGGAGATGCCAGCACCCTTGGCCAAAGGGCAGGCCATGGGAGCAGCAGGGCACCCCATAGGGTTGGGCTACTGGAGTTCCATAACCTGGATATTCAGAGTCTGTGCACTTCTTTGGATGAATAATTTCATTCAGCTGGACTGAGTGATCTTTGTGGGTCCTCACCTGTCCCCTCCAACTCAGGATATTCCATGATTCTAATTTTATGGGCCAACCCCCTCCCACAGGGATATGGACAGAGGTCTATCCTCAGGGCTCTGTTCTGCAAATCAAGAAAGACCAACGTGCTGTCTGAAGGGGGAGAATGAAGCAAGAACTTTAAGAAGTCCCTTGAGCTGCAACAGGCACATAATTCATACAGAAAGCCCTCACCCAACCTGTGCACTTGGAAAACACATGCAGCAGCACTGTGTAGAGAAGTTGTGGATACCCCATCCCTGGAGGCATTCAAGGCCAAGCTGGAATGGATCCTGGGTTGGTGAACCTACCCATGGCAGAGAGGTTGGAGCTCAGTGATCTTTAAGGTCCCCTCCAACCTAAGCCATTCCATGATCCTATGGTCTTGATTCTAGCAGCCCTCAACCAACTGAAAATCCTCGTACTCAAGCACACAGCTGCCCCATTTCCCTTACCTGTCCACGCTGATGATGCACAGTGTCATGATGGAGGCGGTGCAGCACATGACGTCCATGGCGATGAACACGTTGCAAAACACCTTCCCAAAGAGCCACTCTCCCCCCACCAGGTCCGTGATGGTCACGAAGGGCATGACAGCGAAGGCCACCGACAGGTCGGCAGCCGCGAGGGACACCACCAGGTAGTTGGAGGGCTGCCGGAGCTTCTTGACAATGCAGACGGAGATGATGACCAGACCGTTGCCTGCGATGGTCGTGAGGATGATGATGGAGAGCACCGCTCCGATGACGATCTTCTCGGTGTCCCCATAGAGCAGGATCTCCTCGCCGCAGTCTGTTGTGTTGGTGAGGTTGGAGGAAGGCAGGTCTGGCTCGGCAGGGACGGAGGGTTCCTCAGTCATGAATGGATTCGGGAGCGACTCCCGAGCCGGGTACTGCTGCTCTGCGTTCTCCGCAAAGAGAAGATGGTGCTCCAGAAACCGCCGGGGGCTGCCCCTCAGCAACATGCTCTGAGCTCAGCGCAGCGGGCAATGGCACGGGCTTTCTCCCAGCAGTGACACCTCCAGCAGCAAAGCAGAACATTTTATCACACGCGGGCTAAGAAAATAAAATACCACCCTCCCAGCCCTATCTCATGCCTCCTGGAGCTGCAGATGGAGCTCATGTGCTCGGCAAGGAGCTGTTCCCCAATCCTGCCTGAAGACGCACAGTTTGCTGGATCTGGAGGATGCTCGGAGGAAGCTCGCTCCACTTCTAAAGGAGCACAAGCTGCCCGGTCTTTCTGCAGCGACTGCCTAATTGCCTGCATGCTTTTCCAGCAGCAGCTGATTGCAATTGCTCATGGTATTAAGCACTCCTGCCAAGCCGTGCTGCTGGGCTTGCGCTTCCCTTGTGCATCCGTGCGCCCTGCGCATACCGTAGGTGAATGCAAGAGAGTGGGTGACAGCACAACCCCCAGCCCCAGAAGGATGCCCACATACCACCGGCTGCATCTCCTGCGTGTGTCAGCGCACAAACTTCACCCTGCAAACCCATGCACGCGGTGTGCACTGCCAACACACAGCGCGCTGACTGCACGCACAGAGCTGCAGCAGGAGCACACGCAGCATCGCTGCCCCCAGTACCACGTACAGGCAAGGGGAGGGCTGGGGGGTCCTCGATGTGCACGCAAGCAAACAGCAGCGCTCCCACCCCCAGTATTCACCCCTGCAAATATATCCCCACCACTGATGGGGAAACTTCAGGGCTAGGCTCACCCTAAGCAGAGCTCCGTGCATCACGCACGCCCTACATCCCTCCTCTTTCTGCTTTCCCCTTGAAGGGAGTTTCATTTAAACCCCAGCTACCCCGCAGCCTTCTCTTCCCCTTTTCTCATTCTCCCCCCACCCCCGGGGGTGACGGGGGTCCCTCCTTACCTGTGCCGAAGGGGTGAGACATCCTCCAGGCGAACCCTGCGATCTCCAGGCAGGAAAGGAGCCGAGAGCCCCCGGAGCATCATCCTCTCTCCCCTCCTCGGTCCCTCCCACCGTCCCCCCCCCCGCCTCTCCCAACCTCTCTGCCCGAGCCCCAGGAAGAGCAAGGAGAGCACAGAGTTGAGGGAGGTGGAGGGGGGGACAGAAGCAACGGCTGACACCGAACCAGCCCCCACCAGTAGAGAGCTGGGGGGCACAGCTGGAAGTTGGGCAGCCACCCCCGAGTGCGATGCCGCGGGTGAAACGCGGCTCTGGGGGCGTGCAGGACCGTCAGCATCCTTCCCCACTTCTTTTTGATGAAAGGAATTATTTTGCAGGGGTGTGTGGGGGGTGTTCTATCCCTGTTCCGTGCCTTGTTTCTCTTTTTTTCTTCCTTTCCCCCCCCTCCCTTGCCAGTAGGAGGTCCCCTATTCGATACAGCTCTATGCTAAAGAGATGAGAACGGCTCAGGCTGAGCCTTCTGCTAAGGAAATGGAAACAGAGGAAAACCCAACCTGGCAGGAGCACACAGCCACCTCCGTGGGTTCAGCACCTCATTGGCTGCGGGAGCACTGGGTGCCCCTTCCCTGGGGGGACAGTGTGGGCCCAGGTCCCTCTCCTTGCCCCATCGGTGTCAGAGCACTTTGCACACCTGGAAATTGTTTCCCAAGGCCTAGCTTCGTGGAGGACACACTTGGGGAACACAACGGGCATCCTCCCTCTGCCCATCCCAGCCCTATGCGAGCCCCCCCAGGTGCAGCACCCAAGGGTTGACGAAGGGGAAAAGCAGCTTTAACCCAAGGTGCAGAACACTGTGATGCCTCAGGTCACTGCCAGGTGCTCCCTTCAAAGTGCATCTGTGAGAGAAGCTGTGCTGAGCTGAACCGGGGCTAAGGCTGCGCTTATCACTTGTGTTTCTCCTCTGTTCGAGCATCGCAGTGTGTGTGGGAGGATGGCTAAAATAGCTGCCTCGCCAGGGCAGGCTGTGCTGAAGCGATGGCTCTTTTGCTTATTGCAGTAGAGGAGTGGCTGCTGCAGCCAGGTGTTAGGATGGGATGGGGCCGATCCCAAAATTTCTTCTCTGGAAGAGCCCTTCCTGGAGAAAAATCGAAGGGTTTTGAAGTGAGTCCAGCCCTTGGCAGGGGGCTTGGAACTAGATGATCTTCGAGGTCCCTTCCAACCAAAGCCAGTCTATGATTCGGCTTCCCCGTGCTTGGAGACATCTGTAGAAGAATATCACCCGCACACCCCTTGGCAATGGCTGCAACCAAGCACCTCGAGGTGAACGCTCTACAACAAAACTCACTTTTTGACCTTGTATGAGGGAAACCTGCACCAGGGGAATGTCTCTGTGCAGCACCACGGAACACATTGGTTTTCCCCATCCAGCAGATAAGAGATGAACCAAGCGCCCCAACCTCTGCCCAGCTGTTTTCTTCCATCTTCACGTACCAGCGGCCATTGAAGCAGCTATTTTAATAGCTATCAATTGTCAACATTAATCTCTATTATCTCTAATGATGAGGTAAAAGTTATTAATATGCAAATTCTGAGAAATCCCATTAACTCCAAGGTCCTCAAGCTCCCAAAGTTTGTGGCATTAGCATCCCAAATCAGGCTTTCCTGCATTGCAGGTGTTGATATTTCTCTATCTGAGGAGGCAGAACGAGTCCAGAGGGATAAAATTATTCTCTTGGCCCTATCAGTTTTCAAGGAGCATCAGTAAAGACTGCTCTTGTTCCCAGGGAGTATCTAAACCCTCTCTGATTTGGAAACAGGGGAGCAGACAACAACCCAACCACCTGCAAACCCCATGGTGCTTCACTGGTGGCTGTGGTCAGGGATGACAATGCCTGGGGTGTTTTAAGGATCTGAAAAGCTTCCAATGTCACCTCCTCTCCAGTGGCTCCCCCAAAGACATCCGTGTCTCCTGATGGGTGTATAAGCCCAACTCCCAGAGGTGTTCATCCATCAAACACCATCTGGGTGTGGTGGGTACCCAAGAGGTAGTTTAGGTCTCCCAGACGTGGCACAGAACTGCAGCACATGAACCAGAGCTTTTTAGGGAAAATGAGACACTTGAGATGTCCAAAATGGCAGCGGAACATAACCTTCAAAAACCAACCCACAGTGCTAAAAAGGGTGGATGTAGAAAGGGGTCCTGGTCCAACCAAAACCAATAAGATTTCTTGACCCTATTCCTTGGCATGAAGTCCTCAGCCCAGCCTAGCATTCCCCACCCTCCTATTTCTTTGGCTTCCCCACAGCAGCTACATAGGGCACTACCTTTCTGCAGAATCATGGAATCATTAGGGTTGGAAAAGACCACTAAGATCATCAAGCCCAACCATCAACCCATCACCACCATGCTCATAAAGCCACGGCCCTCAGAAACCCACCCTCAGGGAAGGAGATAGAGGCACAGTGATGGGACACTGCTCACAGTTCTCCATGAGGACTGGTCCCATAGTGGTGACAACAGTAGCCAAAGGATTTCTGAGCACCTGATGGAGCTGTGGGTGTCGCTGTTCACTGCAGGGGAGTTGGACCAGATGGCCTTTGAAGGTCCCTTCCAACTCAAACGCTATGATTCTATGAGACGGGTGTTACAGCATTAGGCATGGCCGCACTCCCTCTGCTGGAGTCTGCACAGACAGCACTCAGCTTTCAGCATTCACATCGCCAAAGATGTGTATGCTTTGAATAACCAGGAGGAATTAACATGAGGAATTACCACTGGGAGTTATCTGCATGTGTTGGTGGCATCACGGTGTCTTCCTGATGTCCAGGAGAGGTGGGAGTGACCCGGGGTGGGATGGGACTGAGGCAAAGGAACATTCGCTGCAGGATGGGGAGAAGAGGAGCCCCCAGCAGTGCTTGGTGGGCTGCAGAACCGGGAGAGGAAAGAACTGCAGAACTCGAAGAGGGAAAGGTGAAAAATGAGTGATTTAATTGAAGTTTCTAACACCAACCCTTCAGCCGCACAATGCACAGCCTCAATCACTCATCTGCAAGCTGTGAGCTGCAATCACTCATTAGCAAGCTGCTATCGTTAGTACCCAATCTTTACTCCAAGCAGTGGCCACATGTTGGACATGCAACAATTCCACCGACTGCTGCTCTCCCACCCACCTTCTCTAAGGGTTGACTTTAGATATCTGCAGTGACGTAGGGACTATTTTATATTTGGGGGCCCATATAAAGAACATACCACCCTCCTCCGTCGTAGCACAGGTGTTCCACCTCCATCCCATCCAAACAAGGGATGGAGCAAAGCAGGTGATACAGAACACGGACTGCATGATCTTGGTGGTCTTTTCCAACCGTAATATTCTATGAGCGTCCTGGTCGACCCTTGTCTACGTCTCAGCAGGATACAGCCCTCAGGAGAGCAGCAGGGAGGTTCCTCCATGTGGCCTCCACCAGATGGGACCAAAGCGATGGGGAAGAACCATGGCGGTGGGCTGAGGACCTTTGGAGGTGGTGGGTGCGTCGGGGTTGGGGAGCCAAGAGCACAGGTTTGGAAATAAAACCCTCCTTGTCTTCTTTGGTCTGTCCCCTAGATGGCACCTGCTCTCAGCAGATTAAATCCCTGATGAAAAGCAGCAGGAAAAATATACTAAAACAAAACAAAACCCCGGAAACCTAAACAACAACAAACTGAGAAAAGCAAAGAAAGAAAACCCAAAACTTCATATATATATATATATATATATATATATACATACACACACACACATATCATATATATATATATATAATTTTAAGCTCTTCTTTGTCTTCTAAAGCAGGAACTTGACATACCTCACTCCTGCATCATTTCTGCTGCTTTTCCCTCTCTGGGTGTTCAATTCCCCCCTTTAAATGCCTCTGGGAGAAGGCAACGGGCCTTATCCCAGCAGCTTTCTGGAGCAGCGGGGGGATATCCAGAGGGAATAATGGGCCCCATCAGACCTGCAGCACAGCACCTCTCTGAATGCTTTATCCATATAGTTTTTGGCTGAAGGATGTTAACCCCCCTCCTGCACAACTGCCATCACCGTATCCTGATGGGGAAGGGATGATGAGTTGCAGGGAACACATCCCCATCTGACCCCTTCCTTCCTGAGCACTGAATGGTGCTGACATTCAGGCTGACTATTATTAGATTGCTTTGAACAGGGCACTTGGCACCTCGCAGGGTTATGTCCCCACCAGGCTGGTGCCCAGCAGCCAAAGTCCCACACGATGACAGCCAGAAGGCGATACGTCCTGCACACCCCTACCTGCTCCCCATGTATTTAAGGTCCTGGTGTAGCACTGAGCACTTCATCACACTCTGCTTCAGCAGCTTTGCAGCCTTCCCAGTTCACCCTCTGCACCCAGCGTGGACCTGGGGGGATGTCCTGGCTGAGATCTGGTCCTCATGAGCTGGAGGACAACAGCTGAGGGACCACAGGGGAGGCACAGGTTTCCCTCTGGAGCTGTTGGATTCACAAACTGACGCATGAAGGTCTGCATAGCAGCTGGCTCCTCCTTCCCCAGGGAGCCCATCTGCTCATGGTTAGCTCATTCATCCCTTCCCAGCCATCGCTGCAGCCTCGCACATGGAAGAACATCATGCCGGACCGCTGGAATCATCCTAAGTATTTGGTTCTGACAACCCAGGAAGAACATCCAGTGCTGCACCCTCACTCAACTAGGGCATGAAGAACTTCTTTATTGTCAGAGTGATGCAGCCCTGGAACAGGCTGCTCAGAGAAATGGTGGAGTCTCCTTCTCAGGAGATATTTAAGACCCATCTGGATGCTTTGCTTTCCTATGCAACCTGCTGTAGGGAGCCAGCTTTAGGGGGTGGGGGCTGTAGTTGAATCTCCAGAGGTCCTTACGATTCTGTGATCCTGTGACCCAGCTCAATTCCTCCCTTCTCCAGGTTCAGTTGAGCCCAGGGCCTCCAAGCTTTCTTTGATAGGTTACCACTGCTTACCAGGTGTAGGAATGCCTGCTTTCATAGAATCATTAAGCTTGGAAAAGACCTCTACGGTCATCAAGTCCAGCTGTCAACACAATATCACCACCATACCATCAGCCCTGTCAGGCTGGATGGAGCTCTGAGCACCTGATGGAGCTGTGGGTGTCCCTGTTCATTGCAGGGAGGGGGACCACGTGGCCTTTAAGGGTCCTTTCCAACTCAAACCATTCTATGATTCAATTCTACATGTCCAGGACAGACCATGCTCTGGTTCTCCAGTCATTTTACAAGAGATAGACTGCAGGCAGCTTCATACTGAGCATGAAGCCCTTTAGGACCTCAAAATTTGGGGTTGTTCTCATGCTGAGCAATGTAAAACCACAAGAACCATTTCTAGGACCCAAGCAGTAGGGTAGAGATGCCTCAAGGCTCCTTAGAAGCTATTCTATCATTGCTAAGTTCTCAGCTAAGAGGGTCACACAAAGCCAAGGAGTCCTTGGGAAGAGCTCTCAGCTGCATTCCAAGTAACAGCTGTGTGCAATGCACTGCTCTCAGCACCGAGCTCTTGCTTCCTGAAGGATGGGTCACTTGCTGAGCACAGGTGGTTGGAAATCACCTCTTACTCCTTTTCCCTCCTGCAGCGTGTCCATATGCATATGTAAGTTATTTAAGAGAGTCAGCAACATCAGTTGTCAGCTCGTGCTGACGGAGGGGAGAACTGGTCCTCTGCCCAGAGACCTGAGAAGATGCACAACCTGGTTCCTTGCACAGGGTGCCACCGTGCTCACACTGTCCTATCTTTGCCTCAACCTCAGCTCACATTCCCATTCAAACAGCCCCACATCTGCAGTACAAGACTTGAGGACCCTGGTGGACTACAGGGAACTGGAAAGCAACTGTTCAGGCTTGGGTCCCGTGGTAGATAACTAGTGATTTCTTTCCAGCTCATCCTCAGGCTCCCACAGCACACCACCTCACTAATCTGGGGGCTCATCTCCAATTTGGGCAATGCCAACGCAGTCAGAGCTGTAAAGGCAATGGTAGCCAGGCCTTGACTCTCTCAGTGCAATGCATCAGCTGAAAGGTGCAGTTATCTCTTATTCTTCCCCAGTAACCATAGAATGTCCCAAGTTGGAAGTAACCCATGAAGGACCATCATGTCCAACTCTTGGCTCCACACAGGACCACCCAAAAATCAGACCATAGGACGCAAAGCAATCCCATTGTGGCTGCCCAGACTCCCACCTACAAGATAACACATCTATTTACTTTCACAGTTGAGATGCTCGACTGCTGCAAGCATTAGGGATTACAGAACTATATCTCAGCTACAGAGATTCCCACAAATAACCAAAGAAATACATACATCTGTGCTGGGACAAAGATCCAAGCTGTGCCAGGAGCTGAAGGTTAAATAAAGGACACCAATTAGGCACAAAGTAGAAATATATAAACAGTATATTTCTTTTTATTTTGTTTTTAAATACAATCTCCTTACACAACAAGAAAGGGATTCCCTCTCCCTCCCCTCCCCCTCCCAAGCAACTCTTATCAAAAGAAATCATCCACTGTAAAATCAACGCTAGATACAGGCATGCGCTTTGAGAGCATATTTAGCGAGTGCAATATCTATGGGTCCTATCTCCATAAATAGGAACGTGTGCTTTCCCTCACTTAAAATAGTTCCCCAGCAACCTGGGGCAGAAACCTCCTGGACACCAAACCCAGAGCGTTTAACCAGTTATGTGCCATGCAGCAGGAGATGCGGCACTGAGGGACACGGGCAGTGGGCATGGTGGGGATGGGTTGGGGTCAGACTTGGTGATCTTAAAGGTCTTGAGACCAGAATGGGGGAAAAAGTGCTTGAGATGCAGCCCCTTCCTCAGGTGGAACCAAGGGGAAAGGGGTTTGGTTTGCACTGATGTAGGACCACACATTGGAGGAGGGAGGGTTTTCAGGTGCTGAGCTGCCTTCCTATAAGACGATTCCTGTTTTTAAGGGTAATACCTGTGTGGGAACAAGGTGCAGCCCCACATCGTTGAAGAGAATGGAGAAAACCAGAGGCGAAACAAACACTTCTGAAAGTAACAGAGCACGAAGCCATCTGACTCACTGAATCAGAGCAGCTCCGCCCAATGCACGAGGCCGAGATCCTCCAAGGGTCAACAGCACAATGGGTTTCTCACTCTCCAGAAGCTGCCATGCTCTGCAGCTGTATCACGCTTTCTCCTATGTAGGATGGGACTCTGCGGTGGTCCCAGATTTGAGGAGCTCAGAAATACATGATGGCACAGATATATGCTTTAAAAAAAGAAAAGAAAGAGAAAGGTGGCCAACTACTCCTAAAGGTTAAGCAGTTCAGGAAGGAAGGGAACACTGTGAGAGCTCAGCTCTGTCACTCAGATGTCCTCATCACCCTATGCTCCATCGGGCAGGACCAGCACGGCCATGTTATCCCACCATCGCCCATATGGATGACAGAAGAAACTGCCCAAGTCATCCAATCTGGTGAAACTGATGTAAATTCGATGCTGAAACACCGATCGTTGCTGATAGACACAGTGACAGCTGATCACAGCCCACCAGTGAGCTCCGGAGCACTGAAACCAATACTCCGGCTGCTGAATTTGATACATTGGTTTTCAAAGCCCTGATCACATAGCTCCACTACTACCAGGCAGCCTTTGTTTTGGCATGCTAGAAGCAAAAAGCCAGGAGAGCTCAGGTCGAGAAGGAGAGAATTTAATTGCCAGCTGTTTTTTTTCCAACTCTTTGCCATTTTGTTCACTTTGGGACTCCCACCTGCGGCAAAGCAAGGGATGCTGACGGCCTTTGTGTAGCAGCAAGAAGTGTCACGTGGAGGACTGCGATGCCACACGCATCCCCTCCTCCTGCGAGCAGATCTTTGCAGCAGAGATGCAGATGGGGAGCAGAAGGCAGCACATCCCTCGGGACACGCTCTTAATATTTAATGCGGCATCAGAATTGTGCCAAGTGATCCAAGCTCATGCAGAGTTTTCTACAAGGGAGAGAGTCACAGCCAAGGATTGTCTTCGCTTGGAAGGAAAACACACACAAGCTGAAGAGGAAAGTGCTAATTTGTAGTTCTTAAGCATGTGCTCGGGCAACTCCCTTGTATGTCTGTTCCTTACACCATACTGACGGCTTGCTCTTTGCAACTAGAGCCAGAGCCAGCAGTATAATGGACAGGGTTGGTATTTAAGTGCCTTAATTAGATATGAAAACAATTAGAGAAGGCTATTCTCTTCTAACATCCACAGGCCTCAGCACAGATAGAAAATGGGGCAAACCCCTCCCATACTGCCTATTTAAGTTGTTTTGGAAGCTTGACAGATGAAAAAGACGACAGCCCAACTGGAACACTGTGCCATAAAGTAATCAACTAAAGAGATGCAGAAGACAGCGGCAACAGCAGGACAATTACAAATCCTTCCTAATTGCCTATTACAGCAGAGCGAGCCCCAAGGGAGCAGCTGCTGCCATGCTGCTGCTCAAACACAGGCTCGCGTTCTCCAGAGGAAAATACCCACTCAGCGTTCTGGCAGCATTCCTGCAGTTGGGGGATGCCAGAGAGCTTCCAGAAGAGGGCTGGGGGAAGATGAGAGCTACGTCAGGAGATGACATCGGAAGTGGTCCGCGCTGAAGCTTTGGAGGGATGCACAGAAGTGAGGGGTTTGAGCCAATTCTCATTTTTCCCTGTTGGGCCATTTTTTGTCCTTCCTGACCGAAGGACAAATACAGAAAGCAGTGAACAAGATGAAGGAAAGACATGAACGCATCCCAACTGATAAGGCAGATCCTTAAGTATCTAAGTGGAAGGGGCCTTAGGTGACACGGCACGTCTCAGGTCCCCTCCAACGTCTTCTCCAAGCATTATCCAACCTTGACCAACTTCATGTATTTCTGTTTCTTTCCTTTCCCCTAAGAGGGTCCAGAGAACACAGTTCAGCAGCAGTTTCTGAAGCAGGCAAATACGATATGCAAAAGTTTACCGACTGTTTCAGTCTTTTGGTACAGCTGGGGATGGGGACCTTGTAGGAATAATCATTTGAACCACAGCATATGGGTACGCGATCATCTACCGTATTTGTTTTTGGAGCATCCCAGTTCACACAGGTCATCCGGAAGCATGCATCACATCCCATAGTTGTTGGATTCATCTTGAAACGCTTCACCAGATGGTACAAACTAGCTGAGTTCGTCTTCTCCATTCCTATCCTTTCACAGTGATGCCTTGACACATCACCCGACTTGAGTTTGACATTTACTAATAGCTTCAGATGTTGATGCCAGAGAACGTGGGGGGTTGTTGTTAGTGAAGCAGTCAGACTTGCTTTCTAAGCAATCCAGAAAGTGCTGTATTGCCTGTTCAGCAGTCCATGTTTCACCAACTTCCCTTCATTCACATGCAGAAACAACCATTTCCATACATTAGTGTGTCAGCAACATCTTTGAAGGCAACAAAATGAGTCTCAGACCAACAGAACTATTCAGGTATAAATCCAATTTTAATTATCAAGCTAATTTCTAGCTCCTACATTCAGTGCAAGGATCAAAAACTACAAATTTGAGAGTAGAAATGTATTCTATTCCCAGTTTCCGATTGCTTTGGCAACTGTCAAAAGATAACTCCCAAAATCCATTTATTTCAGAAGCATTCTATGACCTTTGTGGTTCCAGGTGAGCATCATGGACTCTCTCAATAGCTACCAACATCCTTCAAAAACCCAACTCTTTGGCAACAGTAATACATAGCATTGTGCGTATATAAAGAGCTTATAATAAACTTCTTTTACATTCTAATTGTCTTAACCTTCACAGAAGTATTAAAGTGCTCGATCAACTCCAAACAGTCCCTCCTTCCCTAGTTAGCTGACTTCCTGGAGACGCCTACACTTACATCAGCAAAACCAGAAGCAAACAAGAGAAAAGGTACTCGTAGGAGGAAAATCCTCTGCAGGACCATTCCGACCCCTCCATAGCCACGAGGCCTCGATAGTCTCACATCTCTCCACTACCCCTACGTTCAGACACAGGTCCAGAACATTCACACAGGTTAAACCAGCACAGTTCCATTTGCGGAGCTGCGCTGATTCCTCATCACTTGATTCTTTGGCCCATGCATTCTGTAGAAAGAAAGCTTTGCAAAACAATCCTAGTGATGCTACTGAGAAAACACAAACGCTGAAGGCATACTGGCAAAGCAACAGCAATAAAACCCCACCCCAATAGTTGCGATGGTTCTTTAACCCCCCAGTTATCTGGATTTTAAGCTATCTTCAACTACGTTTGACTCTGAAATTGACATTTTCAAGATGACAGAGACTTTTTGGTCCTTGTGAGCAGAGGGTTGGAGGGCACATCTCTAAACTAATTCCTCTTGCAACACTCGCGTGCCAGCTCATCTCAGCTGCTCTGTACTGGAGGGGATTTCATCCAGGGCCTCTGCTCTTCCTCAAAGAGGACCAGAGGTACACCCCAGCAGGCACACCATCTCCTCCTTCCAGCCACAGCATCCACAGTACAGTTCAAACTACCCTGAAGGGTGACTTTTCCCAGCCAAGAGCTGAGACACCAGGAACCCACTCCCAGGACACCTGCATGTAAGAGTTTACTCAACCATAAGTCAATGCTTCTCATTCTAGTTCAGGTTAAATCTAACATCCACAGGGAAAAACACTGCTAAGCATTGTCAGGCCTGTGCAATTGCTCTTCCACAAGAAGTATGTAATTGCTTGCTGTCATCTTTTTGTTGACTGGACATCAGAGATGCTTTTACCACCTCTGCCTTTACATGGTCCCAAAATCCTGTTTGCTGACTGCTCACCCTCTCTTTCTACATGCAGACCTTGGTCATAGCCATTGCAATTTCACTCAAAACCTAGAAAATATTGATGAAGGCGGTCAGAAACCATGCACAGATTTACACTTAGTGCCACACCATTGGTCAGACATTGTGTGAGTTATCCCTGCCGCCTTCAGGACCAAATGAAAACCCAGCAGGTGATGTTCACCTGCTTTGATCTGCTGAGTGTCACCCTGACCTGGAGCCTTCTCAGCATTCACATGAGAATGGGCTGTGACATGAAGGCCACACTGCTGCTTGGCTTGCTATGAAAGCTGACAGCTTTCCCTGTGATAGCTCTGGGACATAGTGACCATACCCACAAGGGCATATTCTTGGGAACACTTTTAATGCTCTCTTTCACTCCGATGAAGAGATTCTACAAGAAAATAAACCTTTTCATACACATTTTAAAACTGCAGGCAACTACACTGGGATGAAATACCACCTGATATTTAGTACAAAGACACCAAATCTTCAGTGGCTTGAGTCTGTCCTTATGCTGAGATGTTTCCTCTGCAGCTCTCCTCCCTCATTACAAAGGTGGCCTTCCTCATCATGCAGAATAACACCCAACCTGTAGGGAACTGGGCAAGCAAGCAACATTTCTCTGCTAATTTGCAAAACAATTTCCCCTTCCCTCATTTTTTTTGCTGTTTTGAATGTTTGTTATCTTCAGAGCTCCACATTTTTCTTAGCTTTTTACCTGCGATCTGTAGCGTGCAGCAATGGGCAAGCATTGAACTAAAGGGCAGCTGGTTTCACAGTACTTCAAATAAGAAAACTGACCACTGTACAAGCAAAATTAAATAAACTGAAATATAAAAGACTGCAGAAGTTAAATTCATCCAGAAATATAATGTAATGTCTGGGAGCAGGGGGAAAATTGGAGATTAGTTACAGAACAGAAACAATGAAATGGCCAACAAATATTGATTAGGCAAAGGAAGAGAACTTTCATTGCATGCTGTACATTAAAATTAAATGCAAAATTCACATATCAGACCAAGACAGAATGATGAAGGTCTCAAGCCATGGGAAGAGGAAAGCAAAGAGATGTCTTGAATAAAGCAACATGAAGAAAAACAGTAAACAAGCAGCTTCAAAGGAAAAAAAAACAGAAGCGACCGTACATCAAATGAGAGAAAGCAGCACTAAAGCAGAGAACAAGTATATGGTCAAGACACCACAGGTAACACTGATTGCACAAAACACTTCTGATATTTCGAAAGAACCAGGCCTATTTGAATATCTATGCAAAATATATACACAAATCCATATGTATATATGTACACATAGGCACTACTGTACATATGTATATGCAATCATTAACACAACTGCCCTTCGACAAGTTTCAGCATCTGACTCGGGGTGCAAGCAAGAACGTTGCAGTCGTGCAAAACTACACTTCTGTGTTTGATTACCAAGTGGCAAAATTAGAAAGAGCCAAAAGAATTCCCAAGTAGCTCAGACCCAGACGCGGTTCCATCAACATCACCACGCGAGCCCAACTTCTGAATGGTTCCAGGTCATCTGTAGGAATTAAATACTCATCCAAAGCTGCGGGTTGTAGCAGTACAAATTAACTTGTTTCCAACCCTTCTGCTAACGAGTCTGAAGAGACTGTCAGACATTTCCCCTGACAACGGTTTACCATGAGGCCATCCCAGCTGGGATACCAATTTGGGAATACTGGATTAATGGGAAATAGAATTCAAAGGCCAAAATAGGACTGTCATTCTGTAGAAGGGTCAGCTGTTGTCCTTAGTGCTTTGGAAAAAAGGGAGGTGATGTATACAAAAGGGATTTCCCCCACCCCTCAAACAAGGGAACACACGACAACTCTGAACGCATGCTCTAACTGTATGGCATGCTGTTCTTTGGGGTTTCCAGTTTTGGGATGTGAAAAGCGGCATTTCCATTGAGCTTGCTTGCCTCACAGCTCCAAAGATCACTGGCCTCCCAAGTCCATGGCTGTTTTGGTCTGACACTTCAATGCTCAATTGGTCTTTGATATGTGCATTACCAATGCCATATTAGAGCAGAAAGAAAGTGGTGAAAGAAAGAACTGCAGATAGATTGTTCTATGCCTCAGCAAAGATGCCCCATCCTTGCAACTCCAAAAGAGCCATCCTCACAGCTCCGCATGCAGCAGATCCGGTTTAGTGCTCTGCATCCATAGCATCCAAGTACTTGGCTTCAATGATTCTAGGGAGCAGGTTATACCTAAGAATGAACCAGAGAGAGAGCATTAGAGCCTGTTTAACTGAAGTGTTTTGTTTGCCCCAAGACTTATTTTAATTTGCCCACAGACACGCTCTTGGTTTGTGTTGGGGAGGCAGGCAATAGCTTCCTGCTTTCCCCAGTATGCTAGTGGATGAATTACTTGTCCAGAAGTCATCCTTTATATCCAGTTTATATTTTCTTAAGCGCTCTCCCTACAGTTTTCCAACACAAACCATACCTGATGCAGCCTTACATGCACCACAACAATAACAGCAAGCATTGAGAGCTCACAGGAGAGACCCTTCCCAAAATTTCAGGGCTGACACAAGCGTTAGGATAGAGGATACAGGGGATATTTATCTTGCACTTCCTCAGTCCTCCAGGTACACCAGGTCACTCTTTCCAGCTCCTCCCACAAAGAAACCTTAATAGGAACCCAGCAGCTTCAGTCTGTCTTTTAATAAGCACCAAATTATATCAACAAGACTTGAGTATCAAGAGGCTGAGCAGAGCAGTGATGTTCCAGCTGCTGATAAGGCTCCATGCCTACCTGTCACTTAGCATCCATTTGATCACAGAGGTAGCAATTCCCCAATTCCCTTTCTTTTATTCTGGGGGTTGGTTGGTTCTTCACACAAGCATCTTCATGAATTAATGTATTTGGGTGAGACAATAAAGCCACTAAGAACATGGTAGGAAGCTGCTCTCACCAAATCCTACTGTGTATTTGGAGTTTGACACTTTTTTTCTTAAGAAGGAAGCGATTCTTCAGCTGTTCTAAGAGGGTACAGTACTAGAAAGCCAGTTTAAGAGATGAAGGCTTTTTTCAAGAGCTAGAAAAGAGATCCCAAAATGCACTTACTGCCGAGAAATACCCCATTTACTTGGACTGACCTGCCATAAAATGCTTGAGGGCTGTGAAAGCACAGAAACAGCACTTAGAAAAAAAGATTCTTCCTCTTCTCTGAGGAACCTTAACTATGCCCCAGGGCAGGGATATGAGTGTAACGAAGAACTAGACACCCCACAGCTTTGGCTCAATGCTGGGAATTGGGTATACCAAAAGCAAATATCATTTTCTCCCAACAGACCGTTCCACTGCAATAGTAAGTCAATGAAATCGGTTACTTTTCACACTCTGACACTGGAAAAAGATCGGACCCAACAAATGAAAATACAAAGCATGTGTTTAATGCAGTTGGAAGGAAGGGAATGCAGCCTTGAGACAAGCAAACCATATGGCAAGCTTTCTGGATGGGACACTGAGCTGTGACTCACTCAGCTGGGTTTGATTCTTGACTTTGACCCCTGGCTATTTCTCCTCCTCCTCCCTCCGCTTCTTCTGAAAAAAGAATTTCTTCTATTCTGCCTCATCTATTTAGAGTGCCAGATCTTCATGAAAAAGTCATTATTTGCTACAGAGCTATGCATCACGGTGCAGCCTTCTCAGCTGGAGCCCACAGACATCGCATGAAGGCAATGTGGAATTCAGAAGAAGGAAGCAGACAGCAAGTTTCCGTACCAGGTAGTACCATTTTCCCCTTAGCAGCAGGGCTAATTACAAAGGCTATTTAGAAAAGCTGCTCTGGAAAGAGAAATGACTTAGCAGATATGGCATAAGATGACAGCGCCTTATGTACTCAAAAAAGATGATGCGTTTGCACCATTAAATTACCCAGCTTTTGTGAGAAATTCAGGTTCTTTGACACAGCACTCTCCACAGTAATTTACTTTATAGCAATATATGTTACGTGAATATTTAGGTAAGGGTTGGAATTCCCACAAAAGTCCATCATCCACCAATTATTTGCCAGCCATTTAAGCAGGCATCCCAAGTGCCACCTATGTGAACAGTGGGCGAGGGACTCCTATTGTAAGAGCAATCATTTCAGTGCTTTCTACTGTTCAGTTCATCTTCCAACACTCAGCCCGAAGAGCTCTAACTGAGATCCTGTCGAAAGCAAAGCCATGGCAGCTGACATTTGCTTTTGTTTTGGAAAGAACTGAGCCCACCTCCTCCAGCCAAGAGGAGTGCCACCACAATAGCTGCCTTTGCAGATTATCACATCAGTAGCCCTGAGCTTCTATATAAGACGGAAAACCTCCAGCACTGCAAGCTCAAAGACAACTAGATATCACTGGATGCCATACAGGCCTAAAAATATTCAAGTGGACTGGAAACAGATCTGTTCTGTCCAAGATCTTATTAGGGCTTCTCATTACAGCCAAAGAATGGAGAAGAAAGCATGAATGATTTAACTGAAGAATGATGGACAGTCACTGTTCAAAGAACATTAGGAAAAAATTAAACTTCAGTGATTCTCTTTCAGGAGTTGGACTTGATGATCCTTACGGGTCCCTTCTAACTTGGGATATTCTATCACTGTATGAGGATTGCAAAATATTGCAGGGTTCTTGTAGTTTTATGTTAGATGCATTTTGAAGACTTCACGTGGTCTGTCTGACCTGGTTATTTACAATGGCATTCAGCAGCACAGGTGGTCTGTAAGGTCACTGCATCCAGCACTAGATAAAAGATAAGGATTCCTCTTTACATTCATACGGTGCAAAGGAAAGTTTCCAGCTCTGCCCTGAGTGCAGGTCTTAGGAAATCAGAATGCAAAGCAAGAAGGTGAATTCTCAGTACCAAGAGAAAAGGCTCAGACTGCAGCCACTCAGGAAGACATCTCACAGGCACTGCAAAGGGAGACCCAGGTGCCTCTTTGCCATCTAGAAGGCGACTAACCAGACCGCATCCCTTTGCACAACACAGCATCGGTAAAGTCAAAGGTTCTCTGTGCTATTCCTCCTCAAGCCATCATCTACTTTCGAGATCTGTCTGCTCAGGAGAGCACTGGATGTCCTTAACCACTCAGGCTTCCAGCAGCTGGAGGACAAAAAGCATAGGAGATAGGAAAAAAACACAGCCAAGCTTTGCTGGGAAAAGTTTCTTACCTGATTGGGATCATTCCTATCATGATGAGTGGGAAGATCATCTTCATGTAGGGCAACGGTGACATGCCAAAACCACAGAGGATGAGGAGCTGCAGGACCTGCAAGCCTGTGAAATAGTGGATCTTCCTCTGGGGCACTCTGCGGATGTAATGTGTCGGAGGATAAGCAGTCTGGGAAGAGAAGAA
>JANHGO010000001.1:2967533-2994605 GCA_024606505.1 Aquila spilogaster | reverse complement strand
GTGGAAGGTGTCCCTGCCCATGGCAGGGGGGTTGGAACTAGATGACCTTTAAGGTCCCTTCCAACCCAAACCATTCTGTGGTTCTATGACCACGGTGCTTCTCCAGTGGTTCCGCTCAGGAATAATGATGACCGCAGTGTTTCAGGGACCCAAATTGCTCAAAGCATCACCTCCTGTCTGTGGGCCTGTGTCCTGTTTTCCCCCTGAGGCTCCTCCCTCCCGAAGACAGCCCCATCTCCTCCTGATGAGCACCGAAGCCTAGCTCCCCGGAGGCGGTCACCCAGCAAACACCATCTCAGTGTGGTGGGAACATGGTAGCCAAGAGATGGTTGGGTCTCCCAGACAAGGACCCCTTGACTTGGGTGGCCAGTTTCAGCCCCTCGGTGCTGTGGGCTGGGGAATGGGGCTGGCAGAGGTCTGCAGCAAATGAACCGGAGCTTAGGGGGGAAACTGAGGCACTTGAAAGGCCCAAGAAGGCAGCAAAGCTCTGCATTTAAACTTTCAAACCACACGCATCCTTTAAAAATCAACCCACAATTTTGAACAGGACAAAAGGTGTTCGAAGAAGAGTCCCTAAATAGGACAGGACAGTGTTGAAGTAGAACAGCTTTGGTTGGACTAGGACAAGATCTCCTCCCTGTCCCTCTTGCGTAGCATGAAGCCCTCAGCCCAGCTGAGCATCCCTGCATCGTCCCGTCTCTTTAGCTTCCCTCTGCACCACAGCAGCAATACCAAGATTCGCCTCCTTGCAGAAACCCATCCTCCAGGACAGAGGCAAATAGCAGGAGCACGGCCGGGGATGCTGCTCAGAGTGCCCCGTGGGGACCAGGGGACCGGTCCCGTAGCGGTGACAGCAGTAGCCGAAAGATTTCAGCAAGGGGATCCAACCAGCAAAGAGCTTTCTGCCTAAAGTCCTTTTGCCCTGAAGGGAAAAGCCAATGCAGCATTGATAAGCTAACGACCTACCTGTGACTTAAAACTCTCAAGAGCTGGGTCTTTGTTTTGTTTTTTTTTCTTACTGTATCTCCCCAAAATAGGGGAAAAAAAGAGAAACTTTTCATCTATTTATAAAGGCACCCCATGCATTTTGCTGGTTCAGCAGATGGGGAGCAATTGGGAACCTCATGGGAAAACGCCATCCAAAGGAGACGTCCCAATATCTCATCTCCAAAAGGTGCATTTGCTGAAGAGAAGCAGGTATTAACGCCGTTAGAGGCAGCCACGCTCCCTCTGCTGGAGTCTGCACAGACAGCAAGCAGCTTTTAGTGTTTAAAATCTCCCATGATTTGCAAATTTTGGTTATCTGGGAGGGCTCTCCAAAAATTCTCTCTGTGCTCCATCCCAGCTAAAGCCAGGGCAAGCCTGGTGCTGGCAGCCCCAACGCCTCATCCCGATGTCCTGCAAAAGTGGGACTCCCCCAGGGGAGGATGGGGACGAGCTGGAGGGACATTTGCCGCAGGATGGGGATGAGGTGGAGGGAGAGGAGCCCCTGACAGCAAACTTTTGGGTTGCAGACCCTGCTGTCCGCTCTGACGCTGCCTATGGTGGGTGCTAGAAGGATTTCCAGGGGGACTGATGGAGCTAGCAGAGAAAAAAAATCAAAAAGCCTGAAATAGGAGAGGAAAGGGTGAAAAATGAGTGATTTAGCTGAAGTTTCCAACCCAAACCCTTCAGCCCTGCAGCTCTGGCTCACAGCTGTAGTCACCCATTTGCCAGCCTTTTATTAGCGAGCCGAAATCATTAGTGCTCATTATTTATTCAAAGTATGGATGTGCAACATTTCTACTTACCGCTCTCCCATCCACCATCTCCAAGGATTTGGCTAGAGCCTGATTTTAATTATATGCAGTGAGGTAGGTGCTGATTTAGTTTTTTGGGCTCAGATAGAGTCATGCAGCGCCAAACCAACTCCTCTCGATGCGTGGTCCTGGTGTTACACCTCCGGACCATCCAAATTGGAAATGGAAAGAAGTGGATGATGCAGAAAAAGCACTCCTGGCCAAATCTTTTCTAAAAGCCAGCAGGATACGGCCCTCTGGAGAGCAGCAGAAAGAGGGAAGGTTGCTTCAGGACATGATGGCAAACCTAGAGCTGGAAACATGAGCTGTGCCTACAGAGAGTTGAGCTCGCAGTGCTCTGGGCTCGCTTATGGTTTCTCCGTAGGCTTAGAGCAAACCACCAAAAAACAACCTCGGTGAAGGCTTCTCTGGTCCATGGTTTTAGGGATGAGTGCTGCACAAAAGCAGATGCTTTCTGCTCGGGATTGGGAGCTGGCTAAGCTTGCATCATGCCATGGACCCACCAGCTCCCCATTTTGAGCCCGGGATGCTCCACGCTCAGTGCCGAAGTAACTGGAAGCGGAGGTTGGCTGAGGTTCTTTGGAGGTTGCAGGTGGGATGGGGTGGTGGAGCAAATGTTACAGGTTTGGAAATGAAACCCCTCCTTGTCTTCTTTTGTCTGTCCCCTAGATGGCACCTGCTCTCAGCAGATTAAATCCCTGATGAACAACAGCAGGTTTTGGTGCTTGGGAAGGCTCAGGGCTGCAAACTGCTTGCCAGAAAACAAACAAACAAAAAAACCCCACCCCAAACACAAGAAAAAGAAAAAGCAAGCTACAATTAATGGCTTTTTTGGCTCTCACACCAAAAACTCAAGATACCTGACCCCTTGCTGGCTGCAACATTTGCTGCTTTCTCTTTTAGTACATCTCTGGGTCCTCAATCCCCCCAAAATGCAGTGGACAGGGGCTAACGGGTCCTTTCTCACCAGCTGTGCTGCAGTGAGATGGGGGCAGTGACAGACTCCATCAGACCTGGCAAAGTATTTCAGTCCTGTATAGGGAGGAACATGCCAACTCCCTTTTCGGTTTAAATCAAAGCAGGACATTGAGAAGGAAAATGTGCTGACAAACTCCTGCCCAGATGCAGCCACTCTAAATAATCCCTTTTTCCATGCCCTCCATACCAAGACATGGTACAGGGCAAAACCGCAGATCGTATCCCTGGGGCCTGGCTCCTCTTTGAACAGTTTATCCATGTAATTTTTGGCCGACGGATATTTAAACTCCTCCTGCAAAGCTCCTGGCATCGCATCGCGTGTGCATCCTTGGTGGGGAAGGACATGGGGGGGGGGGGGGGATGGACCTGTCCCCATCTGACCCTTTCCTTCCCCAGCTCAGATCTGCACCAAATGCCACCGACATTTAAACCGACTATTATTAGACACCTGCTCTGAATGGGGACGCTTTGCACCTCGCAGGGTTACGGCCTTGCCAGGCTGCCTGCGGTTGCAGGCAGATGCCTGCCAGCTAAAACTGCACCCTGATGGGTGCAGAACCACTTCTTACCCATTCTGCATCCATTCTTGGGACCTTCTGCCTGTCCAGGAGGGCTCCGTCTTGGGTAGGAACACCCCCTCACTCTCCAGCCATCTTGCAAGAAGATCCCCAGGTGTTTGGGACAATCAACCCGCATATGCAATCCTTCAGCACAGACCAAGACCCCAAAAGGGAAAGACATTTGTCACACACCCCACTCCCACCCCAAGGTTCTTCTTGCTGCCAAGCTCTTAGTCCTCGCACACCAATTTGAGGAGCTCCGTATTTGGCTCGTTTTGGAGGTCCCTTTTAGGACCTTGCTGTGAAGGGGGGGTGCAATCTACCCACCTGAAGGCAATGCAGAGCTGCAAAAGTGCTCGTGAGCCTCCCCCAGCCCTGAACCCCCTTCACTCTTCTGCAGAAGAGGATGGGATCGCACTGGTGCGGCAAACACAGTCTCAGCGCTCCTTCGCTTCCCCAAAGACTGGCACATCTCAAAGGTCCCTATGCCAGAGCACGGAGCAGCTCAGGTCCCAAAAATTTGAGGCTGCCCACATGCTCAACAGCCCTCTGAAGTTAACGCCGCAAGGACCGTTTCCCCCTTTTCCCGATAGCCTGTCCGCATATATTTTTTTAATATATTAAGGTGGTGACCAACATTGCTTCCAGGGAAGCTCATGCTGATGGAGGCCAGAACTGGTCACCTGCGTGGAAGAGGAATCCCACAGGACCTGGAGAGATGCAGCGGCTGGAGGCAAGGAGCAAATTTGCGGACTCCGGCTCCTCTCCGATGATGCTACCAGACCCACACAGCCATTCTCAGTCTTACCCTTACCTCAATCTCAGCTTGTGTTCGCACGCAGAAAGTCCCTCTTTCTGCAAAGCGAGCTCCTCGAGGATCCTGACGGGGTAGAGGGAGCTGGAGGGCAACTATCCAAGCCTGGGCCCCGTGATAGGTAACTACTGAATTTACTCCTTAGAGAAGCAGTTCAGGCTCAAGGCTCCCATATGACAAAATTCACTAGGTTTTGGGCTCATCTCTGGTTTGGCTGACGCCAAGGAAGTGAGAGGCACAAGGGAAACCCTAGCCAGATCTAGGTACTCTCAGTGCACCGTATCAGGTAAGTAGTGCAGTTATTTCTTACATATCCCCATTAAGGAGTCCCATTTTTGACTCCCCAGACTCATTCAGTTACTTGAACGTAAGACAACGCGTGTCCTTACATTCACAGGAGACGCTCAAATGCTCCAAGTGTTGGGGATTACAGAAGTATCTCAGCTACAGGGATCCCCACCAGTCACCAGAGAAGTACGTACATCAGCACTAGGAGAGAAGTCCAGATTATGCTGGGAGCTTAAGGTTAAATAAAGGACACTGACTAGGCACAAAGTAGAAATATATAAACAGTATATTTCTTTTTATTTTGTTTTTAAATACAGAGTTTCCTTACACAATAAAGGAATTCCCTCTCCCTCCCCCCACCCCAAGCAACTCTTATCAAAAGAAATCATTCACTGTAAAATCAACACTAGATAGAGGCATGCACTTTAAGAGCATATTTAGCAAGTGCAGTATCTATAGGCCATATCTCCCTAAATAGGAACATGTGCTTTCCCTCACTTAAAATAGTTCCCCAGCAATCTGTGACAGAAACCTCCTGGTCACCAAACCCAGAAATATTTAACCAGTTACATGCCATGTGACACGTTGGAAAATAAACCCACTGGCGGTCTTCTGGTACGCTGCAGACCGCCCCAGGCAAGCGGCTCCACTAGCATTGGCTTGTGCCGAAACGGGATGCAGGATTTGCGATGAGCCGGCTCTGCCTCAGGAAGCTTTCCCCTCTTAAATCACCTCCTCGGAGCTTATCCTGCATCCACACTCCCTCCAAGGAAAGCAGGAGGGGAAATGAGGGAGTATTTAAGATACAGCCCCTTTCTCACGTCAGACCAAGGGGAAGGGGGTTTGGTTTGCACTAAAGTTCAGGAGCGCATACTTTGGAGAAGGGGTTTGGTTTTTTTTTTTCTTTAGTAAGACAATTCCTGTTTTCTGGAGTAACATCTATGTGGGAATAAGGTACAGCTTCACGTCAATAAAGAGGACAGGGAGAACAGAGGGGCTAAACGCTTCCGAAAATAACAGCACTAAGCCACCTTACTTATTCAATCAGAGTGGCTCCACCAAACATGAGAGACTAAAATCCTGGGAGGGTCAACAGCGCAATAAGCTTCTCGCTTTCCAGCAGCTGCTATGCTTTGAAGCTGAATCGTGCTTTTTCTCCCATGGGAACAGATCCACCTAGAGCTGCTGGGCACTTCAGAGCCCAGCCCAGCACCTGCCGGGGATGGACACATCCAACACGCATCCCGACGGCCACAGCTTCCAGACACGGGCACTTAAAACCACAGTCCTACTTACGCTTTGGCACCAGCAGTCTTGGAGATGGGAGGTAGCTGCTAACACCTGGACAGGCAAAGGAAGCTCCTCAATAAAGACGCGAAGCACTTAAAAACCTGTTTATGCAGGCTGGGACTCTGCTGGCGATGCAGTTTGAAATAAAGTGACACTGGTCCTGAGTTTGAGAAGTTCAGAAATAGGTGATGCTTTGAATAATAGAAAGGTGGCTAACCCAGTTCCCAAGATAAGCAGTTGATGGAGAGGAGGGTACGCTGCATGAGCTCACTCATGTCACTCAGATGTCAATCAACCACCTCCCGAAAAGGGATCACCTGCGAAACTGGAGATGCCACCACTCAACACCACCAAGGGCTGCACCTTCTCCTCCAGCCACATCTGGCAGAAAGGGCTGCACCTTCTGCGCCAGCCACATCTGGCAGAAACCAGCACGGCCAGCTACCCTGCCATCGCTCGTATGGACACTGGCAGAAACCATCTAAGTCATCCAATCACGTGAAACTTATCTAAAGTCAATGCCTGGAAAAAGCGTGCCGAGACACCGATTGTTGCTGATAGGCAGAGCGAGAACTGATCTCACCCCTTCAGCAAGCCTCCCAAGCACTGAAACTGAAACTCCAGCTGCTGAATTTGATATGCTGATTTTCTGCAAAACCCTGATCACATAACAAATACTTTACTGCTAGAGAGCTCTTTTTTTTTTTTTTTTTTTCATGCTAAGAGCCAGCATAGCTCAGGTCAAGAGAGAGAGAATTTAATTGCAAACTGTTTTTTCCTACTCTTTGCCATTTTGTTCACCTTTTGGTCTCCCACCTACGGCTAAATAAGAGATACTGATAGCTTTTGCAGCAGCAAGAATTTGTCACACAGATGCCCAACTGAGATGCCGCATGCACCCCCTCTTGTGCTCCAAGAGCAGACTTCAGCTCTCCAAGCAAGCAGCTCTTTGCAGCAGAGATGCAGATGGGGAGCAGAAGGCAGCATCTCCCCCAGGACAGGCTCTTAATATTTAATGCGACATCAGAACCGTGCCAAATGATCCAAGCTCACGGAGGGTTTTCTACAAGGGAAAGACAGACACAGCCAAGGATTGTCTTAGTTTGAAAGGAAAACACACAAAAGCTGAAGAGGAAAGTGCTAATTTGTATTTCTAAAGCATGTACTCCGGCAACTCCCTCATCTGTCTGCTCTTTACACAATATTGATGGTTTGCTCTTTGCGACCAGATCTGCAGCCAGTAGTGTAATGGACAGGGTTTGGTACTTAAATGCCTTAATTAGATAGGAAAACAATTAGAGAAGACTATTCTCTTCTAACATCCACAGGCCTCAGCACAGAGAAAATGGGGGCAAACCCATCCCATTATGTCTATCTAAGTTGTTTTGGAAGCTTGACAGATAAGAGGAGGACAGCCCAACTGGAACACTGCACCATAAAGTAATCATCTAAAGAGATGCAAAAGGCAGTACAACCGTAGGACAATTATGAATCCATCATAATTGCTTATTATGGCAAAGCAAGCCCCAAGGGAGCAGCCGCTGCTACACTGCTGCTCAGACACAGGCTCAAGTTCTCCAGAGAAAAATTCCCACTCGGCACCCTGGCAGCATTTCCACAGCAGGGGTGCCAGAGCCAACTTCCAGAGAAGGGCTGGGGAAGGTGAGAGCTGGGTCAGGAGATGACAGAAAATGGCTTGCACTGAAGTTTTGGGGGACAGACACAAGAGATGAGCTTGAGCCAACCCTGCTTCTGCCTGTCAATCTTCCAGGCAGGTAGAAACACTACAAGGGGCAGATACAGAACATGACGAACAAGAAAAAAGTTTGATCGAGGAGTAACGTGAACCTATGTCAACAGATGGTGTAGATACATGCTTAGTGGGACACAGACTGGAAAGTGGTAGGTGCTTTTGGTGACATGGCATGTCTCAGGTCCCTTTTTTGTTGCTGAGAACTCCACAAAAAAAACAAACCAACCCCAACAGCCCTTCCCTCCCACCCTCAAGCATTCTCCAGCTATATCCAGCTTTGGCCAACTTCATGTTTCTTCAAAGAGTGTCCGCAGAACACAGTTCAGCAGCAGCTTCTAGAGCAGCCAAATACGATATGCAAAAGTTTCTGAAGTTTCAGTCTTTTGGTACAGCTGGGGATGCGGACCTTTTGGTGAGAATTGACCTACAATATACGGAAACGTGACCATCTACTGTATTTCTTTTCAGAGCATCCCAGTTCACACAGGTCATCAGGAAGCACGTATCACATCCCACAGTCATTGGGCTCATCTTGAAGCATTTCACCAGATGGCAGCTCTGAAGCAAACCAGCTGAAATCATCTACTCCATCCCCATCCTTTCACAGCAACGCACCGATGCATATCCAAGTAGAGCTTGACATTTATTAATAGCTTCAAATGTTGATGCCAGGAATCTGGGGATTGTTGCTAGTGAAGTTGTCAGATTCGCCTCCTAAGCAATCTAGAAAGTGCTATGCTGCCTGTTCAGCAGTCCATGTTTACACCAACTTTCCTTAATTTACATGGAGAAACACATCTATTTCCATACATAGCATGTCAACAGTATTTTTGAAGGCAACAAAATAAGTTTCAGACCAACAAAACTATTCAGGTATAAATCCAATTTTAATTGTCAAGCTAACTTCTAGCTCCTACATTCAATGCAAGGATCAAAAACTACAAGTTTGAGAGTAGAATTTTATTCTATCCCCCATTTCTGATCGTTTTGGCAGCTGTCAAAAGGTAATTTCCAATATCCACTTGTTTCAGAAGCTTTTTACTACCTTGCGGTTCCAGGTGAACATCACGGACTCTCTTAATAGCTATGAACATCTTTCAAACCCCAGTTCTTTGGCAACAGTTATCCATAGCGTTGTGCGTATATAAAGAGCTTATAATAAAACTTCTTTTACATTCTAATTGTCTTAACCTTCACAGAAGTATTAAAGTGCTCAATCAACTCTGAACAAACTCTCCTTCCCTAGGTAGCCTACTTCCTGGAAACGCCTGCACTTAAGTCAGCAAAACCAGAAGCAAACAAGAAGAGAAAATGTACTTGTATGAAAATAAGTCCTCCGCAGGATCATTACAACCCTTTATGAGACAAGAGGCCTTGAGTCTCACATCTCCCTTCTACCCACGTGTTGAAACATGGGTTCAAATGTTCGACCAGTCTAAGCCAGCACAACTTCTTTTCCCGAGTTGTGCTGATTTCCCATCAATTGATTCTTTGGCCCCTGACTTCTATAGAAAGAAAAACCTGCAAAACAGAATCCTACTGATGCTACAAAGAAAATACAAACACTGAAGTCATACTGGTAAAGCAACAGCAATAAAAGATATAAACAAGAGCTGTGATGGATACTTAACCCCCTCAAGCTATCTGGATGTTAAGCAGTCTCAGTTAGCAACATTTGACACTATCTGAAATCAGTGCTTTCAGAGATGCTTTGAATAGGGACATTTTTGGTCCTTTTAAGTGGGTGGATGGAGGATACATCTCAAAACTATTTCTGCTGGCAAGACCTGCATGCCAGTTCACCCCACTATGCTCTGTGCTGGAGGAAATTTCACCCAGGGCCCCTGCTCTTCCTCAGAGTCTCACATTCCCTTGGGCACATCCTCTCCTTCCTCCAGCCACAGCATCCACAATATGATTTAATCCATCCCACAAGGTGACTTCTTCCTGCCAAGAGCTGAGACACCAGAAACACAACCCCAGGACACGTGTGTTTAATATCTTACTCAACCAGAGGATGACACTTTTGATTCTAGTTTTGGTTAAATCTTTTTGACATCCGTGGGAAAAACATGTTATTTAAGCATCATCAGGCCTTTGCAATCCCTGCCTTACAACAGGTACTGATCTGTTTGCTGTCACCTGCTCTTTTTTTCCGTTGACTGAAGATCAGACATACTTTTACCATCTCCGCCTTTACGCTGCCCCAAAATCCTGTTTGGTGACTGTTTGCCCCCTGTTTCTACATGCAGACCTTAGTAACAGCTATTAGCGATCTCACCACAGAAATGACTCAAAAGCCAGGAAATATTGACGAAAGCAGTCAGAAACCACGCACGGATTTACACCTGCTGCCACGCCACTTGCCAGACATGGCATGAGTTACCCCTGCTGCCTCCAAGAGTGACTGAAAGCCAAATACATGGCATTACCTGCTTTGATGTACGGGGGTGGTCATCCTGACCCTGAGACCTCTCAGCAGTCCCACAAGAGTTGGCTGGTGCAACACGAAGGTCATGCCTTCCAGGTCACGCGACACTGTTTTTTGCTTGCTAAGCTGAGGGCTTTCCCCTCGATTGCTCAGGGATATATAAACCATGGCCACACTCTTGGGAACACTCTTACTGCTCCCCTCCATCAAGTATCAATACAAAGATGAAGGGCTTAATAAGAAAGCAAAAATTTAGGTTTTCATACCTGTTTTAAAGCCGTAGACAGCTACGTTAACATGAAATACCATCTGATATTTAGTGTAAATACACCGAATCTTCAGTGGCTTGAGTCTGGCTTAGTTTCAGCATAGGTGCTTTTTACCCGATGCCTTCCTCCCTCATTACAGAGTTGGTCTTCCTCATCATGCAGAGGAACACCCAATCAATAGGGCATGTGCTGATATAAACTCTGCACCATTTACTGGGCAAGCAATTGGTAAGAAACACTTCTCTGTGCTAATAATATATATGTGTTTCATTTTATATTACTCTTCTTCCCTCGTTTCTACTGTTTTGAAAGTTCATTATCTTCAGGGGTCCACATTTTTCTTCACACTTTACCTGTGATCTGTAGTGTGCAGCAAAGGGCAAGCACTGAACTAAAGGGCAGCTTGTTTCACAGTACTCCAAATAAGAAAACTGTCCATAGCACAAGCAAAATTAAATAAACGGAAATACAAAAAGACAACAGAAGTTAGATTCATCCAGAAATATAATATAACGTCTGGGAGTGGGGAAAACCAGAGATTAGCTACAAAACAGAAACAATGAAATGACCAACAAATATTGATGAGGCGAAAGAGGACAACTTTCATTGCATGCTGTACATAAAAATTAAATGCAAAATTCACATGTTGGAGCATCAAGACAGAATGATGAAGGTCTCAAGCCATGGGAAGAAAGCAGCAAAGGAACACCTTGAATAAAAGCAACACATGAACAAAACCAGAAACCGAGCAGCTTCAAAAGGAAAAAAGTGACCATATCTCAAATGAGAAAAAGCAGCACTGAAGCAGAACACAAGTATATGGTCAAGACATCACAGGTAACACTGACTGCACAAAACACTTCTGATATTTTGAAAGAATTAGGCCTATTTGTATATCTATGCAAAATATATACACAAATCCATATGTATATATGTACACATAGGCACTACTGTACATATGTATATGCAATCATTAACAGAACTGCCCTTTAACAAGTTTCAGCATCTGACTCTGGGTGCAAGCAAGAACGTTGCAGTTGTGCAAAACTACACTTCTGTGTTTGATTACCGAGAAGTAATGGTAGAAAGATCCAAAATTCCCAAATAGCTTAGACCCAGATGCGGTTTCATCAACATCGCCATGCGAGCCCAACCTCTGAACTTTTCCAACCCTTTTGTAGGAATTCAATATTCATCCAAAGCTGTGGATTGTATCAGTACAAATTATATCTGTTTCCAACCCTGCTAATCTGAAGAGATGGCCAGACATCTCTCCTGACATCAGTGGTTTAGCACGAGGCCATCCCACCCTGAATACCAATTTGGAAATACTAGATGCATGGGAAATTAAATTCAAAGGCCAGAACAGCACTGTCATTCTGTAAAAGAAGGGTTGGTTGCTGTCCTTATAGTGTTTTGGAAGAAAGGGGCACGGTGCATAACAAAAAAACCAGATTCCTTCCACCCTCAAACAAGGGAACACGTGACAACTCTGAGAACATATACTCCAACTGTATGGACAGGCTGATCTTTGGGGTTTCCAATTTTGGGATGTGGAAAGTAGCATTTTCCATAAAGCTTGCTTGCCTCACAGCTCCAAAGAGCATCGGCCTCCCAAGTCCAAGGCTGTTTTGGTCTGACACTTCAACGCTCAATTGGTCTTTGATATGTGTGCATTACCAACGCCATATTAGAGCAGAAAGAAAGTGGTGAAAGAAAGAACTGCAGATAGATTGTTCTACGCCTCGACAAAGCCGCCTTCCAACTCCGAAAGAGCTGTCCTCGCTGCTCCACGTGTGGAGGACCCCATTTAATGCTCTGCATCCATAGCATCCAAGTACTTGGCTTCGATGATCCTAGGGAGCAGGTTATACCTAAGATTGAACCAGAGAGATAGCATTAGTGCTTGTTTATAATCATGTAACATTTTGTCCATCCCAAGACTCTCAAGTTGAGTTTGTCCGTGGCCATGCATACAAGCCAGCTGAAGCAGAGATGAAGCAGGGGAAAGCAAAAACAACCAATCCTGCAAGCAAATACATCATTTATAGGAATAACAGTGTGGAGCTCCTCCTGGAAGAAGCCTCCTCATTCCAGCTGAAGAGGAAAGAGAGCATCCTCATTCTCACAGGAGAGAAGTCACTTTCTTAGAGCCCCCTATCACCACAAAGTCTTCAAGGTGCCAAAAATGTACCATCTCACCCAACCCACAGCTACACTCCCGGTTTGTGCTGGGGAGGCAAGTAGTAGCTTCCTGCTGCCTCCAGTTTGCTAGCGGATGGGTTACTTCGCCAAGAATCACCATTTATTTCTAATTTCTACTTTCCTCACCACTTTCCCTATAGTGGGAATGTTGGCTCAAAGACCTGCATACGAGGGTTATTTGTCTTGCACTTAATCAGCTCCCCAGGTACCCCAGGTCACTCCTTTCAGCTCTCGCCACAAAGAAGCTTTAAGAGACAGCCCAGAAGCTTTGGTCCTTAGAGAAGCACCAAATATATCAGCAAGACTTGAGACCATGGCAAGAGGCTAAGAAGGGCTGTGACATTCATTCCTCCAGCTGCTGGTAAGCCTCCATCCTATCTGGTGTCCGGATTCTCCATTGGACCATGGAGACAGGGATTCCCTTGCTTTTGGGGTCTGGTTTTTTTTTATTTGTTTGCAAGAACATCCTCATGAATTAACGTATTTGGGTGAGAAAGGCACAGCACTGTAACAATATGCTATGAAGGTGCTCTCATTAAGCCCTACTGCATATTTATTTTGACGCTTTTCCTTGCTTAACAAGGAAGCTATTCTTCAGCTGTTAAAATAAGGCACAAAGCACTAGAAAGCCAGTTTAAGACTTGGAAGTGCTTTTCAATAGCTATGCAACAGATCCCAAACAGCACTTACTACTGAGAAGTACCAGGATCTGCTTAAATAGACCTGACATGAAATAAAATGCTTGAGAGCCATGGGAGCACAGATAAGCGTCACAGAGAACTCGGAAAGAAGATTCTGCCTCTCTGAGCGACCAAACACTAGTCATACCAAAGTTTTGAATCAAAGCCAGGAACTGGGGATACCCAAAGAGATCACATTATCTCCCAACAGGCTGTTCTCCACTGCAATAATGAGAAGCCATTGTAATCCATTATCTTTCATATCAACACTACACCAGTGGAAAAAGATGGTCCCTCACCACTGACAATGCAAATCATGCAGCTAATGCTATCGGACAGCTGGAAATGTGGCTTTGAGACAGACAAGTAACATGGCTGGTTTTCTGGATGGGACACTGAGCCATGACTCACTCATCTGGGTTTGATTCTTGACTTTGACCCCTGGCTACTGTCCCATCTCCTCCTCTTCCCTTCTTAAAAAAAGTGAAGAGATATTTCGATATTTCATTTCTTCTACTCTGTCTCATCTATTTAGAGTGCCAAATCTTTGTGAAAAAGTCATTGTTAACTACAGAGCTCATGCATCGTGGTGCTGCCTTCTCAGCTGGACTCCACAGAAGCTACATGAAGGCAAAAGAAATCACAGAAGGGAAAGCCAAGGGCAAATTTCTGTGTTGTGCCAGGTAGCGCCATCTCCCCCTTAGCAGCAGGGCTGATTATCCAGCTACTAGAAAAAGCTGCTCTGGAAAGAGAAACAAGTTAGCAACAGAGCTAGTATAAGATGACAGTATCTTATTTACTCAAAAGAAGATAAATTTGCATGGCTAAATTATCTAGCTCTTATTACAAAAATCAGGTTCTTTGACAGCACTCCCTCCACACTAATTTAGCTTATTACACTGTGTCTGATACTTGAATGTTTGGCAAAGAGTGTCCCATGCTTCTTTTCTGTATTTAGCTGCTGTGGCGAGACTTGTAATTCCCACAAGAGTCAATCATCCAGCACTGCACACAGCTGAAGTATTTACCAGCCACTTAACCAGTCATCCAAAGTGACACCTATGTGAAGGGTGGGTGAGAGACTCTCACCATAGGAACAATAAGTTCAGTGTTTTCCAAAACTTTGTTTATCTTCAAAAATCCAGCCCAAATAGCTCTAACCTGATCCTGTTGAAAGCCATGGTATTTCTGACATTTACTTTTGTTCGAGAAAGAAGTGGACCCATCTTTATCACCCAAGGAAAACACCACAATAGCTGCCTTGGCAGATGATCACACATTGGTAGCCCTGAACTTTGAGATCAGACAGAAAATCTCTGAGACTGCAAGCTCAAAGACAACCAGATATCTCTGGATGCCATGCTGGCCTAAAAATAATCAAGCGGACTGGAAACAGATCTGTTCCTTCCAAGATCTTATTATGGCTTCTCATTATAACCGAAGGATGGAGAGCATGAATGATTTAACTGGAGAATGATGGGCAGTCACTGTTAATGAACATTAAGGAAGAAATTAGTTAAATTTCTCAGCGATTCTCTCTCAAGACTGCAAGATATTGTGTGGTCCTCCCAGTTTTAAAGATACATTTTAAGACTAAATGTGGCCAGTTTGACCTAACTGATCATTGGCAATGACATTCAGCAGTGCGGGAGGTCTGTAAGGTCACCACAGCACTGGATAAGAGATAAGGATTCCTCTTAGGAAAAGTTTCTAGCTCTGCCCTGAGCACAAGCCTTAGGAAATCAAATTGCAAAGCAAAAACGAACATTATCAAATACCACCTAGAGGGAAGACTCAGACTAAGACTTCTCAGGAAGATCAGGCATCTCACAGGCACTGCAAAAGATGACTTATTTGCCCCTCCACTAGCTGAAAAAAGAGTACTTGCCAGCCCAGAACCCTTTCCACAACACCCAGCGTCAGTGAAATCACAGGTTCTCTGCACTACTCCTCCTCAAGCCTGAGCAGCTGGTGAAAAAGAGGTCACCATCACCCACTTCCAGCATCTGGCTACTCAGGAAAGTACCAGCTGCTCTTCTAGACCACCCAGTCGTCCTGCAGTTTAAGCCTAAAGACAAAAGGCATGGGAGACACGGAAAACAAACAAACAAAAAAAAAAGGCAGCCAAGCATTGTACCTGATTGGGATCATCCCTATCATGATGAGCGGGAAGATCATCTTCATGTAGGGCAACGGTGACATGCCAAAACCACAGAGGATGAGGAGCTGCAGGACTTGCAAGCCGGTGAAATAGTGGATCTTCCTCTGGGGCACTCTGCGGATGTAATGTGTCGGAGGATAAGCAGTCTGGGAAGAGAAGAATTACACGTTAGACGTGCAGCGACCTGGCCTTATGACTGCAGAACGTGGTAGAGGCTTTTGAACGCCAGGGTTTTAAGGAAGTCATCAATTTACACACACACACGCAAAGTACATCAGCATCAGAGTCCTTAACTCCTTAATAGGTTCAACAGCTGAACGCAGGATTTATAAGGTTAAAGCAAGTGCCTTAAACCACAGCATTGGCAGCAACACAAAGAAGATAACCGGGCACTAGAAACCTGGAGAAGAAGAGACACACCACACAGCTAAAATCGCCTTTGGGAGCATCTGGAGCGCAATGAAATATCTTGATAAGTACAGTAATGAGATTCCCCTGAATAGGATTATCAGGGCTTTGCAGCAATATGTGAAGTGCCTGTTGGGGTGTGCGGGGGGGTGACGGTAAGCAGATGCATTTGGGTATTGTTACCGCTGGACGGTTTCTCCACCTGAAACCCAGCTCCTCCTTATTTTATAGCCTTCTGTCCTCTACTGATCAGACTCCACGCTTGGCCCTGGTGGTCCCATTTCTTGGCTGACCCCCCGCAGGGGAAGACCAGGAGATGAGATTGGGGAGGTGCGGGAAGAGGCTGTACTCAGATTGCAGTTATTTTCTCAACTCATATAAGCTATTCATTTTTGAGAAAGAAGGGAAAAAAAGTGACATTAATAGGCTAAATATCGCTCATGGTTTCTTTTGACAGTTACTTGCTCATGTCTGAGCACAGGCTTTGACTCACTGTCTATACATCAATGAAGAGTATGAGCGACTGTCTGCTGGCACCAATACAGGCTCGATGGATTTCAGATTGTGCCATGACTCATTAAAAGGTTTCCAGAAAAGGGAGATCTCCATATTTCAGAATACTTTTTAATTTTCCAAACCAAAGCTTGGAAAATTCCACACATAATTTGTACTAAAACCAGAAGTAATATTACACATACATCAGTAACTATTCAATCCTCATTTGAAAATTGACATGACAAATGTAATCTTTACCCGGATTTTACAGTTTTAACCTCTGAGATTGTTATATTAGAGATCAAGATGGATTAGCAGAGACATAGAGCCAAATGTTTGGCTTATTAAGCCCTTGACCCTTGTTACATAAAAGAAGGTGAGCTGGAGACTCGCTATTGCTCCCAGGTACCGCCTACGCTGCAAACGAACACCTTCTCAACACTTGTAATAGAGATGGCTTGAAAACACATCTTTCAGATTTGTTTTCAGCCCACATCAGAAGAGTTTCAATAATGCAAGTAATTTCATTTTGAGTTTAAAATCCCATATCATGGTATTTCACGACTCAAAATGAAAGCGTAAAATATAGCAAAAAATTACCTGTTCTGAAGCTTTGCTGGGGAGATCAAAGATCACCATTTACTAACGTTATGCACGTGCTTTAAAGTATTTTTTATTATATTTTAAAAATGCATGTACTCTGCAGCTGACACAACATCATAGTGGGTTTTTAAAATTTACAAACACCCTACATTCAGCGAGCAATGGTTTGTGCAATTGTTTGAATGCATTTTTGGTTTGCACTCTACACAGTTTAGAGGGCATCTTCACTTGTAGCAGCTATCCTGGCTCCATTCAGGCACTCATTTTTGCCTCCTGGAGACAGGGGCTCCAGAGCGATTCTTAGCAGACTGAAAAGAGAAGGATTATATCTGAGACATCTCTCTGAACAAGAAAGCTCACACTCTTTTGTGGCAAGGAAATGCAGAAAGCAATTTATGCAGAAATTTGAAAGACAGACAAGATGCAGTGCCGTTCTATGAACGATTCAGCTACCACCTTTTTTTAACCCAACGATAACCATGCCACTTGTTGTTTGACACCGCATTATTCTCCGACCCATCCGTCCGCTTTAATGGAAAAGACTTGTCTTGCTCACGTCTCAGTGGCAGCCAGGCTAAACTACAGACATCAAGTTTCACCGCCACTTTGCAGAGAAAGGTGAAAGGGATACACGAAGCACAGGTTGGAGCTGGAAATCAGCCTCTTGAGAACAGGAGTTTTGGGGGTAACCCCCTTCCCAACACCAGCAGCTTGACACATCAGCTCCTGGCGCAGTTTAGTGCTAAGATTGTAAATACAATTTCCTTCTCTGTTCCACCAAGCTGGTTGCCCAGTCTGCGTACCTGTTCTTTGAGCAGGAGAGCCACCCTTTCAAAGAGCTGGTTCCCATCAATGGAGGTCAACGCAATGTAGAGGAAGAGGCCGTAGAGGACCGGCTTTGGGATCCACTGGAGAGGGAAAGGGAGGAGCAGGAGCGAAAGGCCAACCAAGAAGTTTGCTACTAGACTCGTCAGCCGGGTCTCCTTCACGCTCACAATCCTGGAAGCAAGAAACCAGGGATTAGGGGAGTAGGATAGTGCCCCAGTATCCACGTAAGCTTATCGCTGGGGCTCACTACTCTGGGTAGGCGCAGGACACGTGCCACTCGGGAAAGGGAAACTCATCTCCACTGCACTGAGATCAGCACTTCTGGCCCCGTGCTGACACTGAGAAGGCAGAGCTTTGCTGGATCCGGGCCAGGCACTTAATCCACAGCTCAAACAGAGCAGCTGGAAAAATGCCAAGTTCCTCTTCTGCAAAGCTCCACAGATCCTATCCTGAACTAAATTGCCCTCTGAACTAATTCTGTTTAGCACATTGCAAAAAAAATAAAATAAAAAACCAAACCCCAAAAAACCAACCCAGGCAAGAATCCTCTTTCTGGGCAGTAATCCTTTCCTCGATTTACCCAGTGCATATGCAATTGGCTTTTATCCAAAAGAAAACTCATTGACTTCTATGGGAACTAATGAACCTCTTGTAAGAAAAAACCAAAAAGTCTGCACACTCTTGACTGCGAGTCAGCATTTTTGATGTAGATGAGGATCTCCTTGTTTATATGGAAGGGAATGCCGAGAGCACTACACAGAGAGCTAGAAATTTAATTCTGCTGTGGATAATAGCAGTTGCACTGCAAATTGCCTATTACCATGCAAAACATGTAATTAATTAATGCAAATTTTCTAGAGCTGACAGACCACAGATTGATTTTTTTTTAATGGGGAAGAGAAGATTGACAGGAAAGCATGCAGCAACTTTCAGAGCCTACTTGGGGGGTGAGGGGAGGTTGCTTTGCTTTCTTTTCACTTCAACTAAACCTCTGAGCATCTCCTAGTTCGGAAAAAAAAAAAAAAATTACCAGAAACAATAAGAGGAAAGAAAACCCTCATGTTTCAAGACTACTTATAAATAGAGAAAAGAAACCACAGATTTTGTTCAGATCCTCTTGCAAGTCTCCTATGTCAAGAGGTCCCTGCCAACGCCTTGAGAAGCTGAGGGAGAGTAGAGCACTTCACTCTGTTATCTGCAGACTGCTCTTGTCAGCTCTGAAAGAACTGGGACATCACCTAGGTGAATATAATTTGGCAGCCTTTCCCATTGCCTCCAGGTCTGGACCACCACAGAAGTCTTGGAGACGAACAGAGCCAAGCAGCTTGAAGTGCAACTGCAAGTGCTAATTCAGAGTAATTTGATAGTCCGATAAGGAGCGGTCACACCAACTCAGAGCTACCAGAACCACTACGAGCCTCTCAAGTGGCCCCGTGAAGCAGGAATGAAAGGATGCACTAACTGATTTAGCCTCATTCAGGTACAGCAAGGGTTCCCCTGGCTTCATCATTGGGCAAGCTATGGAAGCGTTTCTGCTATTTCAGGCAAAGATCTAGCCCACTGCTGGGTATGCTTGCGACCTGCAAGCGTCAGTCTGAGCATGCACAAGTCTGCTACGTTCCTTGCAAGTGAAGTCATGCAAACCAAAGAGCTCAGGATCAAAATGAGATATGAAGCCACCACATTTCAACTGGATGCAAGTCTGCACGTACGGAACAGCTCAGAGTAGCAGCCCTTTGGTAATGGATTTTTGAAGTTCATGAAATTCTCTGCTGTCATCTCTTGGGGATGCAGCAATCACAGCACTGAAGTGTTTGATCCCATAACAAGATGTACTGCAACTACTACTGCCAGCTCCTTCTAATACCAGGTAAAGTAGTTTGGAAGTTCTTATCAGAACATAGTTAAAATTGCTCATAACTGACCAAACAGGAGATCTTTAAAGCTGAAGTTCCCAGCCTCAAGTTAGTCTTCTACCAATTCTAGCACCTTTCTTATTTCCAGGGTAAGGACATCACATTAGGTCAACAGAAGAAACCCTGTAATTTGCATATGTTCAGAATCTGGTTTGGCCCTTGAGGAAACAGCTCCAGAAAGTCTGTGCTGCAATGGAAATGAAGTAATTAATGGAGATTGAAAAGCATAATCCAGGCTCATTTCCCCAGAATCCTTTAAATATGGCTAGCACAGGATTAGCCATTCCTGACCTCCTCTGTATGAGTAATGAGAGCTTATTTGCAGACTGCCACATGAAACTCAAGTGGTTACTCTACAGGGGAGAAGAAGATTTTGCTTTCATTGTGATAGATCTTTAGTCTTGTTTATATCATCATCCTCACTGAGAGCTTTGATTTGAGTGCAGGAAAGGAGCATGCAAAGGGAGCCAGCCCTGAAAGAACTCCTGATTTTCCAACAGGGCTTCAGTATGTTTCTTTTTCAGCAGAGCTGGCTAAGAGGAAAAATAAAAAATAATAATAATAAAAAGACAGCATTGCTCAGAGCCTCCTGTTTATAGCTCAATACTTTGCAGAGAAAAAAGCTTCAGTCTCAAAGGAAGTTCAAACAACTAGGAAATCCTCGTTCCCTTTTTCACTCCCAATATCCAGTTCACAGCACTCATTTACCTACCGAATTGCCTCCAGAGGAAGAACTGTGCCACAAGGGAACATGCTTATTGAGTTTAGGACATCCCTCAGCCCTTTCAGGATAATCACTGGAGATGTACCTAGGTTAGCATGGCCAAAGGGGGCTCTCCGGTGCTCTTTTGGGGCAGCTGGGTGAAGGAGCAGAGGACAAGGGCAGAAGGTAGTCCTTAATTCAGGCAGGGGACTTGACTTTGTCAAGGAGAAGCCAGAATGTGGAATCAAGACGGTGGGTGGTAAAACAGGAAAAAAGGCACCAGGTATTAAAACTGACAACAGAAGACACAGGAGGAAGGCTTGGCACACGGGTTTCAAAGTGTAAATTCTGCACCTCACCAAGAAATGGAGAGCAGAGGTATCCCAGAACAGACCACGGACACCAGGAGCAGGGGCATGGATTAAAACCCTACAGAACTCAAATTACAAAGTTGCTCTTTTTGAAATAGGGTTTAGCATTTATTCAAGACGGATACAGTTGTGGGAACAGCCAATACCAGCACACGCTAATGGGAATACGAGCTCAAGGAACTGATCTCCCAGGAAAGGTCTGTAAAAGCATTGCGGGGTGCAGCAGGACTCAGCAATTTCCAGATGTGGAAGGTGAAATCTGTCCATCACTGACCCAAAAAGCAGCTGTGCCAGGTTGGGCTGGGCCAGCTGGCACCAAGAACAGCATGAAGGCAAGACTGAAATAAAAGCAGAACTACTCCACCCCCCACAGTAAATGACCACTTTAGCCTCACTTTTGATAAGTGGCAACTCTGACAATGGAAACCAAGACAGGATAATTAAAACTAACAGCATGTGAGTGGAAATTACCACTTCTGAGGTAAAAGCACTCAACTGTAACATACCGAGATCAAACAGACCAGATTATCTCTATTCTGGAGCAGGTTTCATGAGAAATTAGGTGCTTTTGTTTTTTTTTAAACAGGTCTCTGATAAGAGCGTGTTGGACAACTCAGAACAGCAAAAAAGCTGGTCTTAAATAGAAAGCCGTGACCCGGGCATGGCTTCACAGTCACTTTTGGTTAAAAACAAGAGAATTTAATAAGCATCTCGCCTTCCTGAAATGTGGCGGAAGATGCTATGGGAGCTCTGAAATACTGCATTTTTCCTACCCTTTGTAATAACCACCAGACAGGTTTCAGGCAATGAATCAGACTGGATTCTTTCTGGTGAAGACATCTGGAAAGATCTGGCCAAAGCATCTCCTCAGTTTCCACAAGGATAAACCTGAAAAAGGCCTTGGCCGACTCTTCCAGAGAGCAATTTGCAACGGAGTGGGTGGAATCCCTGCAGGCTGCTGCCAGCTACTGACAAGAGCATAAATTTGTGGCTGTCCTAAAGCAAGCGCTTTGGTGAAGAGGGATGAAGCCAGGTCACAGGCCATGCTGGCTGAGGTGGCTTCTTTTGGTGCATCTCCCCTCACACCTTCATGTCTTGCAGGTCTTCAAGATGACAGCTAACTCCCCAACCACGTAACCCGCTGTACCCAAAGGATTAGGAAACCACAAATGAAACCAAAGAGATCCAGAACAGCTCTGCAGTTCCTACTTACGTCTCATAGATGTGTCCATTTTCAACCCTCTCCTCCACGTAGGCCAGGGCACGGACGTGCATTGGGGAGTGAGGGAAGGCAGCATGGATCCACGGGAGGCCGAAGATGGACAGCCCCGTGTTAATCAGCGCAACAAGCAGGAGGTCCCAGTGATAAGCTGTTCCCTTCACCAACCTGAAACGAGGTTTTTGTTGACAGCAGTTACACCCAGTGCGAACCGTAACAGGCTACTCTTGCTGAACCTGAGCTCAAATGCTAAATACCAAAGCGCACTTCCACGCACAGAGTGATTTCACACTCCTCCTGCTTTACAGTCTGCGTGACAAGAACACGAAAGGTAACGAAACTTGATAGTTTGCTCCCAAAACAGTCATCTCCCGGAAAGAACAACGCTGAGCAGAAAGGCAACCCACTAAAATAACAGGCCATCAAAGTTTCATCAGTGTTTTGCCACTACATTTATTGCAGAATCCAATCAAAATATACACATATATCTGCTAGCAGAGTCCCATGGGGAGAGGTTAGAAACCTGGGCACGGGTTGCCAAGATACTGACACTGAAGTTTCCCACCTGCCTTGTTTTTAACTCTGAACTCCCTCCTTCCCCACAAGCAGAACGTGTGCTCGGTATACTGCAGTAATCTCCTAATTATGTAATTGCTACTGCATGATAAAAAAAATGGGACATGAATTCATTAAGCTTCAGCTCCTCCTTAGTAGTCAACCAAGGAGATACACTCCTAACTTTGATGAATGCAGGGTAGCGTCCCCGTTTTGTTTGTTAGGGGAGGGGGAAACTGGCAGCCTTCACCAAGGAAGCTGACCACATTCACTTTGCAAGGACTACACAGAGAGCAACTGCTAACACTGAACTCGCATCTAGTTTAACCTTGCCATTTTTTGCAAGGTGTGTCGCTTTCCTGACTATACCCATCTGGTGCCAACTGCTCAGATACTACGAGTAAAGTTTAGAAAGGCTGGGGAAGGATTCAGCTCTCAGACTTTGATACCTAACTTAAAGGTCTACAGCTGTGTTTCTGCCTGGACATCAGAGCGGACAGCAGTTGTCACCCTGACACAAGGGATCAGCTGAATTGCTCTCCAGGCACCATCAACTGGAAAGGGTACACCATTTAGGTGTCTTAATGCCACCCAAGCAAGCTCTGTTCAATACCTAAGCAGAGGCTTGGAGCCATCTGAGATGCTCTAGGACATGAGGAGCCTGGAGATAGCAGACATGACCCAGCACGTGAAGATCTATGCCTAACATCTGTCGCAAAGGGCAGCAGATGCCATTGTTTGGGCAGCAGAAATCTTGGGTGGGGTTCGGTTTTGGAACAAAAAGACTCGTCTCACTGGAAGTGCTCACCTCCATTGACTGACACGGCCCCGGGGTGACTAGGTCAGGTAGATGTCTACATTGCAATGCCTCTGAAGCTGGAAGGTGCTGGCAGGAAGGGTGGGATTGTAAACACACTTCCTCTGTTGGCTCACACTTTAAAAGCACGGGCCCCTGCTCATGTGCTGCTTTCTCAGAGCAAGGACATCTCCAGCATCCCCAGGGTTATCATTTGCTTGTCCTGCTTGTCCTTTTCAGAGGGCTTTCTATGTACAAAGGCCATACATCTAACAGCAGCATCATTTTAGTCCCCTTGGGACACCGTTTGGTCTCAGCAGTCTTGCAGCACTGTGTGTGGTCTACACCTGCTTTGACCAATGGACAGACTCCACTGAGCTTGTCTAGCTCAACACACATACAAAGATCTAGATGCCTTATCCTAGGTTATCTTCATGCTGCCCAATCAGCTCAGTATTCCTTGGCCCTTCCTATACACTTGCTTTGATTATTCTTTAGCAAAGCACAACAGTGGACTTTCAAGGCAAGCATCATCTTTTCCCTGTTTTTCCTACAAGAGGAAATCACTACATTTGGTAAGACGCCAAGACAACACATTCTCCATTCAGCTGGTATAGATGACAGTATTTTTATTTTGTGATGGTACCACAAACAGAGGGTGTCAAGTCCTATTTCTTCCGTCTCTAAAAACCCATGCCCTCATACCTAAGCTCAACCCTGTAACAAGGCATTATGAAGAACTCCAAAGAATATTTTACATTCCTTAAAGACATTATAGTGGAAACCACCAAAAACTTAGAAGAAACTCATGCTAGGAAAGAGATGACCCACTTACATTACAGATTTATGCAACACTTAAAGGGATATAATAAAGATAAGAGGAAAAAAATTGTGTGGTCGAAGAAAACCAAATTAGTGTAACTGAATTTGAGCTTGTCTTCTCTCCCCTAATTCAGTGTCACTCCAGCTACAACATGGAGAATGCTAATGTACATTATGCAAGGAGAGAACCCTCCCACACATTACATTAGCAAAGAATCCTCTGAGACATGGTAGTTTCCCTGGGAAAAAAGTTATACGCGTTCATTCTTGATATCACATCTGATTGCAGTTGGCACAAAAAACATCAGAGGGAATATTTTAATAGTGCAACATCTCAACTCAAGTTTGCACATAAATCAGCCCTATCAGACATTAGAAGTACTGTTTTACTTCACTTCCACCTTTTCAGTTGGAGACTAACAGCTCCAAACACTTCTTTTCTGATGCTCAGCTGCAGCATATCACGCTATGACATTTTTGCAGGTCATTGACTTTTCATTTTCAAAAAATTCTCTGTACTGCAAGAGCAGTGCAAGCATCCACACGTGTCAGACACTCCCTAAATATCTGGAGGTACATCCACAGACCTCAAACCATAAAAAATATCTATGTAACATTCACACATGGGCAAAGAAGAAACAGGCTGATGTGATGAGCTCATTGACACTTTACACTTTTGACTCGCTGCCACAATATTGGGTTTTGGGGATGGTGAGGACTTAGGCAGTAGAGTTACTTTCATCTGTGACAAGAGAAGTTCTGAAGAGCATGTCCCGAATATCTTTTCTGATACTCGGGCAAGCTTTGGACAAGCAGTGCTGGGAAGAGACTTGAGGATGTCCCTCCACAGAGTAAGAGGAGTACCAAAAGTATTACCTGTTCTCTGGGGCATTTGTGAGCGACGCCACGATGTTCTGCTCTATGAAGAAGAGCATTGACAGGAGGAACCCCAAACCCATGGCGCTCATCACTGACCCGATGGAGAGGGACTGGACGGGGGCCAGCACGAACAAGCTCTCAGATGGGTTGTAGTTAAATTTGGACACTGGAAAGAGAAAGGGAACGATGTTAGGAGGCACCTTCTTGTCCAATCATCCACATGGACTCAAGTAATGTTTTACCCACACCGTGAATTATTGGGAACCGAGGCAGCAAACCAGGCGCAATGCTCTGGCATGCGGGAGCCAGAAGGCCATACAAGACAGGCTCGTCTGGCTGTTTGAGTTTATTTTTTTCCTCCATCCTCTTAGAACTTGGCTGCCATCCTGATTTGACAGACTACTGCTAGTTCTAGTGAGGCATTACATGTATTTGAACAAAACAAAAGAGGGAAACTTGTTTTCCACAGATGCAAGGCGTTTTTAGATTAGAAAACCTTATTTCTACCTAGCAGCATATTCCTCCTGCTCAGTTAATCAACTGACAGAGGCAGTTCAAAACTTCCTCATGCCCAACAAGCTGTGCAAGGCATTTTAGTATAAATGCCCCTACTTTTCTGCCATTGGAAGAAATCCATGACTAGGGATAAATCACACATGGCCACACATCATTTTACAATCCAACTGGATGGAATGGCCATCACAGAAAAAAACCCATTTCTTATTTGTTTCCATACATTTCCTCGCATCACCCATTCACGTCACCACAGGACAATGCAATTCCTGTCCCCATTATCGCTTCCTGATATGGAAAAGCTGATCTATTTGGCCAATGAATGGTGTCTCATTTTTAGATTTCCTTGTATAACTTCGAACTGCCCAGATGCTCTGCACCATTTCACCTAAATTAGGAAAACGTAAACTGGAGACAAAGAGGATAGACTGGGATCATCAACTCTACGTCTGTATGACTGGCAACAACCCTTCCTGCCTGCTAATTACTCTGCCCTTTGTTCTTTGCCAGAAATTGTTGAGCCTCTTTATTGTAAGAGATACGTACTTTAAATTACATGGAAATGAAAAGACACACTGGAATAATTTGTCTAGAGAAAAAATGTCACTCAGCCTCGTTTGATTATGGTTTTGAATGAATTAAATCTAATATTGAGGAAATATGAGCTCTCGAGGTCGTGGGAGGTACATGCAATATTTGTGAAATTATGTTGAAGAACTTCGCTGTTTTTTAGCAGAAGCTTCCTAGGATTTCATATCTCTCTTTCATACACCCCGGTATTCCAGAGAATAAAAATATAACCTACTTTCAATTTCCTTGAAGATGTAGGAACCCACAGCAGAGAAAGTCAGAACTGAAATTGGTAAGGCACAGTCGGACAGAATTTCACGTACTCTCGCATGCAAATATGGGCTGCAATTTAAAGACAAAAAATTTCCATCAACCGCACACGGTAGGGACAATCGCTCAATCCAGAGAGCATTAATGCTTTAACAAGTGAAAATTCAGTCCAATCTCGCAATTCTAAAGAAATACTTGGAGTGAAGAATTAGTCTTTAATTCAGCCTTAAACCCTCTGGAATCTATAGCCTTTGAAGGTTGATGAATGCATAAGCAAAACCCACAAAGAAACAAGAAACAAAGATGCAAGCTAGAAAAACGTCCTCCAAGCACCAATTTGCGTCTCATTTCCACTTTAGTTTAATTGCTTAGTCAAGCATTTCAAATGAAGAATTTTAAGGGCAATGGGAGTAAAACCCAAGTTAGAGCTGGGCATTTGAATCCCAAGAGCACACTGAAGGTACGTTCCCAGTAGACCTTCCAGCACCATCAGGGATTTTTGCCCACCAAAACAGTTCAATGCCTATTTGGGGGGAGTTATAGGAGTTCCAACATGAAATACAGGGTTCACCCAAAGCTTTTACAAAGTCACTTGCAACGCCAAACCAAATACGGAAGGGCATTGTCCAGTGACCGAACATTTTGTTCTGCTGCTAACATTTTCCAGGTGGCCAGCCAAGTTCATCTCTGGCTTTAGCTTCCACCACCACTAATGGAAGTGTTCCACCTGAGTTTTCTGGGTTACAAAATTAAGATCTAAACCATTAGTGATTCCTCAGAGGTAATATGAAATAATCAGTAGTCTGAGCTCTAAGACTGAAGTAACTCACCTTTTCTTAAACTGATAGAGCGTATGACCAAGCCAAAGGGTACCCAACATCAACATGAGACTAAGG
>JANHGO010000001.1:2947674-2967389 GCA_024606505.1 Aquila spilogaster | reverse complement strand
CTGTCTCCTGTGCGCCCATGGTAGTAATATTTCTTAAAAACTGTACAAACAACCAACAGGCAAGCATTAGGATAGGTCTGTGACAATCAAAGCAAGTAAAATAAAGTGGTTCGTTCTTGCTTGATCATGCAGGATTAACATTATGCTTCACCAGGATTATAGCTCTACCCCTCAAACCAGTGAAAAGAAATCAGGAGAGCTGCTTCTCTTACAAAGCCAGCACTTTACAAATTTATTTTTCACTTATTTTAACGGGTAAAAATTAAATTGATCTAAAGCAACATGTTCAAACTGTAAAGACTTCCAGTGCTAATTATTTATGTGATTTTGTTTTTAGCACTGGAATCACTGCTCTTAAAAAATATATAAATACATACACACACCTCTACTTTCAGCAGCCTGGTAAACAAATTCTATCAGGATCTCTGAAAAAACTTAAGAGCAGCCAGGCTGCACAGATCCTTAAGTGGACTACAAATTGTACAGTAATTACTTTTCCTCCAAGGCTGGTCCAGATTTTAAAGATAAGTGTTGATGATATGCAAAACCTGGCAGAACATTTAAGTTTACACTGCAAATTGAAATAGAGTTACAGAGCACCTGAAGTAAACCTGTACAAGTGAAACACACAGTAATGCCTCTGGAACTGTCCATAAATGTATTAGGTTAGCTCAGAAGCATTCATATAAGTAATTAACAGTTGTAAATAGACTCTTGCTCTTGAGCATTTAGACAGCTGTGTACCCATTTCTATGGCACTCGCTGGCTCCGAGCATATAAATGTGGTTTGAGGACGATTTCACCTCTTTGGGGAACAAGAGCCTGAGGTGCCACAAGGAGCAAGTAAAACCAGAAGATGGGAGTTGGGCTTTGCAGCCCTGGTACTCCCATTTTATGGGATCAGATGGCAGCAGGCAGCACCCACTCTCCCTCATACCAACTGGGAGATACAGGAGGATGGAAACCACCATGTCAGAGCTTTGCAGTCCCTTTCTTTGCTTTAGTCAAAATACCCCTTTAAACTTTGCATAGGGAAACTCAAAAGTTACAGCAGGACCATCCTCTTTAGACAAAAATACAACAATCTGACACTTAGGCTATAATGCTCCTCGTAACATTTGTCCCCACCCCCAAATACTAATCAAGTTTCTGAAAACCCCAAGCACCTCAGCTTTTCCACCTGCAGCAGCTACAGGGAAAGCAGGCAAAACAAACTGTAATTCTAAATATTTGAAAACAAGCAAGCCAAACTTTAAACATTCTTACAAAGCACAATTAGTATTTGCAACCACCGTGAATTTGGCCGAAGCGCAGTTTCTGTTACTGCCGGTTTGGAGCTCACCCAGGAGTAAAATGCCCCACATTTAGCCATGCTGCCATTTTAACAGCAGTAATAATCTGTCTTGTACCACCCTTATGTTTTAAAAGGAGTCTGGGCATTCGACAAGTGGATGGGGTCAGTAGGACGTGTAGGTCACAAGAGAAAAGACCAGTTACTTCGCATTCAGTACTTCTGCATATAAAATTAAAGATCATAGAAGGTTTACAGTTCAAGATTTAACCTTTCAATTTGCTTTCAGCAGTAGCCAGAAGTGAGGAGACCATTGCACTTCTAAAGCACAAGAAAGGTTCCCCCTCAATAAGGAGCAATCTCATTACAATCTCCGTTAGCGCTACATATTTTTGCATTGCATCGCGTGCTACGGAAGAGGCTCTGCTATCATTTCCTCCCTCCATCCTCGCAGCTGTGTCCAGCTCAGGCAGGACACCCACGCCTGCTTTGCAAACAGGTAAACTGAGGCACAGAGCACTGCCATGACCCGCATACAAGCGCAGAACATGTTGTTGGAGGACTTGCAGTTTCCAGCTCTGAACACTGAAGGACACTTTTGTCATAATAAAAATGATTATGGCAGTAATTCCTGGGGATTAGCAGCTGGCCAGGGGTAAAAGCCTGTTCACCATCTCAGCTGACCCTAAGTCCTAGAGACACGCACAATTACTGAGCATGCGATAAACCCACAGCACACACAACTCGGCAACTATGCAGAATGTATTTGCATGCCTCTGTATTTAGATCTGGACTTGAACAAGTAAGAAATAAGTTACTTTTTGGGGGGTCTTGGGGATTTTCTCCGTTTCCCACACTTGGCTATATTGCAATAATACATTTAGGGCTGAGCACATCTTTGGTGACCTGCATTCAGCCTGATCACATCTACGTACACTACTTCTCAGGCTGCAATTCAGTTTGCACCCACCTCAAAACTAGGTAGGATTGCTCCACTCAATCCTGGATATAGGGGAAGAAATCTTGACTTTGCTCTTGTATTTTACTTAAAGCAAAAAGAACGTGCCACAATGGCTAGCGGAGGCCTTCGTCCTGCACCACGTACTTGCTATAAAGTATTTGATTCCTGCAGATTTACAGTTTGTTTTTATAACAGAGCTAAGTGAATCTTGTTGCCCACATTCAGAGAGCAGCAAAGCAGGTGGTGCCCTCGCTGAAACAGAGCCATTCTCGAGTTTAGTGCGCACTCAAGTTCCCTCCAACAACATTAATTCGCTTTGTTTGCTCCAGCCAGTTCACCGCTGTTTCCTGCAGAGTGCAGATGTCAAGATCAAACAAACACAGCTTCGGTGGCTGGGCCACATGGCAAAAACAAAGCGTCACCAGGATAGCGTGAACGCACACGGCTTGATTCCTCTGTACAGTATCGCATCCCTCCCCCCTTCTTTCCTGCACGTGTACGAGTACCTTGCAAAAAATCAAGGCTATGAACAGACTGAGGAAAACATATCAGAGCAAGAGCAGCATGTCCCCTGGCACTACGGAAGCCCAAAGTCACCGTCACCTGGCTAGCCATCACCAGGACACATTTAACAGCCTGGAGAAGATACCAGCTTTCTCTTCCTACTTAACTGCTCAACTGAAGTTTTGAGTGGGAGGAGGAGGTGGCAGCAGGAACCATCACCTCCTGCTACAAAACAGGAGTGGAAGAAGAAAGATGAGGATGCAGCCATGAGCTGCACTGGTGTCGTGTTTAAACATGAGCACTGAGAGGGTTAAGGATAAAGTCTGTGCCTGTCAGCATCGGTGCCCTTCTGCATCTGGGAACACGGCTGGACCTGAGATCCCATCTGTTGAGGCATTCAACACTCCCAGGTTCAGCTGAAGCCAACATGAGCTGGCAAACGAGTGGAGCATTGGTTTGATTTTATTATCATTGTTCCTATAAATTCAGCCCTTCAAGTACAAGGGAGAGTTACCCTAATTCACTAATTACACTAATAAACTTCCAGGATCCTCTCCTGTCCCCACTGCAATACTCTGAGGTATTGCTTGCATATTCCTGAAAGTCTGGCAGCCAAGATCAACGGATGCTTTCTGTATCTTTAACCTGCACCCTATTCCCCTCAGTTCTCTACTACAGCAGCACTGTGAACATTTGCATTTGCTAATTTCTCCAGAGCAACTGAATGTTCTGTTGAGGAACACCTTACGTGCCAGAGGGAGACTGTCTCATGCCTCCGGAACAGGGCACTAACAGTCCGCATTAAGCAAAGCTCACAGCCACATAGTGAGCGAGGAGAAAGCAAAGTATCCCAGAACAGCTTCTCCTTCACCAAGCTTTGTCTAAGCAGGATATTTGAAAGATGGAGGTGTTCTGCAGAGAAAAAAAAAACACTCTGATTGCACAATCAAAGCATATGCCCAAGGAGCCAAATTAGGGATTCCAATGAAGCGAGGAAGTATCTCACTTCAAATTGCTTTGCAGGGTCAAACCTGCTCTTTGAAGGTGTTCTCCTTGCATGTCAAGATACCATAATAAGCCAAGCCTCAGAATCTTGAAAAAAAGGGATGTACTCAGTGTGCTTAGGTATGTCCTGAAGGATTTCAAAGAACAGCCCAAAGTTGGGGCTGTTGGACAATAGGTCGTAAAAAACAAGGAATGCAGACTTGGCCAGCTCCTCACTGGGATGAAGAGAAAGGTTGCCATTCACATGGCATTTCTGCTAACACCTTTCACCTTCACAAAGACCTCCTGCCAATCCTGATCAGGAGGGCGAGGTACCAGAGAAATTGATTAAAGCCCAAGGCTGCTCATGGATACTCACCTAAAACTTAACCCAGAAATGGGGACCAAGTAGCTGGAAAGGGCAGAATAGCTTTAGGAGCATGCTGGAAGGCACTGCAGCCCTTGTGTCGCCATTTAAGAAGAAGGGTCTCAGAGCTCACGTAAGAATGGGCAATCTCAACTCATCTTTCAACTCCCCTCCATGTAGTTTTAATAATGCAGCAAGGAAAGAGATCTAGATGCACTGCATTTAAATTGGACTCTTTTTTTTTTTTTTTTTTGGCCAGGACCAAAGAGACTGGTAACAGGGGAAGACTTTCACAATAACATTAATATGGTTTCTCCATTTGTTGAGTGAAGACACTATTTTTTTCTCAGCGAACTGAAATTTGAGCTGATAGGAATTCTGCATATCCAGGTAAACTGCTGACACAGGGCTGCTTCAATGTCACATGCATTTTTTTTTTTCCTGAAGACCCTGAATGAACATGGAGCAAGCAAACATCATGCATATTTGCAGCCTTGTATTTCCCCTTGACAAGGAAGCAAAGCAGTGATCTGCACTGAAAAACATTGTTGCAAGACTTACCTTTAATAATGCCTTTGAAGGCATCAAGCACAAACGTGATGGATATAAAAAGTGCAATTATTTCTTCTGTTGACCTGTGGAAAAAAAACAGGAATTAACATAACCATTAGCAGAGTCTGCATTCAACTCCATTCAAAGGAAAATCAGCATATTCATGCATTTACATGAAAATATACCAATTTTAGTTAGACTCCAACTCAGGAAACAAAACCCAGTGAATCTTTAAAAGCTTCTTTCAAGCTGAAACAATAAGCTGATATGATACTAGCCTCATCTCGCGAAATACATTTTGCAGCAAATTTGTAATTAAGGAGCTTGAGGAATGTATAATTTTTCCATTTGCTGAATAATCTGATCAAAATATGACTTCTTGGAAATAGCTACCTTTTAAAGAGCTTCATCAGAAGACTGAAATTAAAGAGGGAGTACATCACAAGGAAAAAACTGTTCCACAGTCCTGTCCAGGCATAGAAAGCACTGAAATCCAAGTTGTAGTCATCACAGATTCCTCGGATGACTGCAAAAATGAAGCATTCACGCGTCAGGTTAAACTCTTATCATTACCACCCTGTGATTCCCACCTGCTTGATGGCAAAAAGAACCAATTTCAAGTCTGTGCCCCAACACGCTTACAGCGGATACCATTAAACCCCTGTTCTCACACTCCTGGATGAATACTGGATCAGCTTAAACTGTTCTTCCCTTTCCCATCCCCTTCCTTCACTAGAAGCACTTGGAAGAATATTCTCCCACACTGCTCAAAGCATCTTTCCTAGGGATCAAGGCCACAAAAATCAGCCCTTGGAATTTGCTCTTGCTGACATTTCGGGATGCTGTTGAGGAAGGGATCTCATACATGCTTTTGCACCATGTTTACTCAGTCACTGCATCGTGAACAAAACTTCATGTCTTAAACCTTTCAAGCTACTCATAGCCCATCTGGTTGTTCCTATAGATATTGAGTTTGCTCCTTTACACCCCTGGCTCAGTAATATCAGCTTGCAGCTGTAACTGGAAAGCTATTAATCACACCTTAACAGACCAATAATAAAAAATAAAAAAAAAAACAACCAACAAAAAGCTTTCTCAGGCTCTTATCCTCAAGTTGGTTTAATGGAGCCACACGAGAAAACCATCAGATTAAAAAGATTTTGTCCTTGAAGCAAAAGAAATGCTTCTTCTCACAAAGTGTTTTTTCTATGCAAGATGATTCCTTTAGAAACCTGAATCGAATTCCTCCCCTCTCCCTCAGCACCAGAAGCAGCCCTTTAATATTGATTTATTAAACAAATGCAAATAAAGCTCTACTAGAATTGCAAGGTTCTTGTACAAAGTCCCATTACACCAATCACAATCACATCGGTCCCAACGTACAAGTTTAATAGACTTACCATTAATGTAGAGTGCTAAAGGAGCCGTAGTTAGGAGTACAACTAGAGGTTGCCCCGAAAAGAGCGCGTAAAGCAGCCCTCCGATACACTGGCCGACGATTGTCTTCTGCACATCTATGAGTAATTAGGAAGGATGGAAACAATCAGGGCTTTTAACCAACACCTCCCTGACCAAGAAGCGTTCACGGGGCATAGAAGCCAATTGCTAACGAGCAAGAGCAATGCTTAGAGGGTACAGAGGTGAGACACTGAAAGCAAGAAGTGACCCTCAGCCAGCAAACTTGTACCAACAATTTAGGATGCCATCAGGTTTCCAGATGTTGAACTATGAAAGCTGGGTGGGGGTTTTTTTGTTCAGTTTGCGGGTTTTGTTGTTGTTGTGTTTTGTTTTTCAAAATTTTATTTTAAACAGCTCTAAAAACATAGCCAGTATTTGCGGAGGTCTTCAGGACAAGATTTCAGCTAAGACTTCCATGAACTGTAACAGCAGTATGAACTGCTTCAGGGCCATAACTGGGATAGAACAAAGCATCATCTGCTATACCAGTGGTTTGGATACTGGCAATCAAATTCAGATCGAAAGCACAGGGACTTGTACTAGGAAAAATGTGCAGACAACTACACAGTTATAAAGTGAGCATCATTTAAAAGTACAGCAGCATATATCTGTGTCAGTCCAAGTCAGATGATACTATCTGAAGTAGCGTTCAATTTTTCTAGTCTTCTCAGGAAAATCATAAACATAACAATTAGAAAAGCCTTCAACAGTATTCTACTAGTCAAATTAAAACTACCAAAATTTCCTGTGACCAGAGCTACTCAGCTTGAATACGTGGGATCCTACAACAGATGCACAAAGCTGAAAAACTTACCGATAGCTCCTCGGGTATTTTCATCATTGAGTGACCCAAATGCAATAGATGGAAGGAGGCAGGCAAAATACAGAAAGATCATAGTTGTGATGTATTTTCCTATAGCTTTGTTGTTTCCAATAACACCTAGTGTAAACCATAACAAAAGTCATGTTAGTACTGCCCACTTGTAAAGCATTGAAACCCTACTTGCATCAGCCGTATGTACTATTAGTTCATTTAATGCTGAAAGGCAGAAGCAGAAATTCAGTCCACACTTTAAATGTATAGCTAGGTCTTTAACATTTGCTTTTGTACAACCATGCTCTTTTGTTCATCTGGCACTAGAAGCAGAAGCACCAACATGCCACCAGACTGCTCCAACAGACATTTCTGGCATCGTCAAAACAGGAAATACTGGAAGCCTTTTGTTCAGTTTTGCCAGCCCTCAAAACTTGGAAGAGGATCAAAGCAGAAACTTTAAGTTTAGGGTTTATAAGCCCCCCCACCCCCTGCCTTTTTAATACCAACTTTATAGGTATTCTGGACTATGCCCCTAACGAGCTTCATGATGATGACTCGTCTTCACAACTCATGATGCCTTGGGCAGGAAAACATGAAGCACTTCATTTTTCCCTAGGCAGAAATCTGAGGTTATAGGCTTGAATCAATAATATGCTATGCCGAGCCAATTAGTGCTAGCAGACTTACAAAAACAAATAGCACAAGGGGTCAGGAATGCGTACATTAAGAGTTTTCCTTTAAAAAAGAAAAAAAGCCCTTCTGAAAGAATGGCTTCTTTCTTTTCCATCCACTCACCCCCTCTCATCTCCATCGGAAAAAACACACCAGGCCAAAACAAAAGCAGCCAGAAAGAGAATTAAAGTGTCATAATATGAATTTAAGGGCCTCTGAAGTAGTTTCCCTTCCCTTTCCTGTTTTCAGCCTGATGTCCATCCCCAGTGAGCTCATATCACATAGGAGAAAGGATGAGAGATGACAACAGCTGATATTGCTCGAGGAGAAAAGAAGTTTTTCCACGAACAGCCTCTTCAGAGAAGATACAGAGAGGGCCTTCTCAAAGAAAACCTTGAAACAGCCTTCAACCTGCCTGTGCCACCATCCTTGATGACGGTCCTGCTGTGAGACACTTGGACAAGCTTGGGAGTTGCCCAATTCCCCCTTCTGGAGGCCTCCTGAGCAGTGAACTCCCACACAGGCATCTGCCCCTAAGGTCCCAGATGCCCATCTACACCTTTGCTAGCATCAGTCCCTTGCTGAGGGAGCTACAAGCCAACGAGTTGAATTGGAGAAGGGAGGGCTTCACGTTAGAGGCTGTTGGTGCAACACTGAGAAAATCTGGACATTGCCACAACAGACTAACTGTATCACTGGAATGAAAAAAAGAAAATCGCTCAATGGCTTTGGGAATCTTATCTAACATCTGTTTTCTGCACCATTTGCAGTGCAGAGATAAGGACAGGAGGAGGATGCAAAAACCGAAAATCAAAGATGATGCATAATGAACAGGCAGCCACATGAATAAAGGACACCTTGTGATGGTTCCTGTTTGCACACACGAGAGGAACAGACATAAATAGGACTTCTGATGCTCAGCATCCTCAAAAAAAGGGCAGGGCATAAAACTTGACAAGAGACATGTCAAGCATGCAAATATGAGCCTGACCTTCCAGGAGTCATCAGACCAGCTGTTTCAAGGCAGATTCCTTTCAATTTATTGTGAAGATTCAGAAACCACAGACCACATTCCTGACCACTCTTGGCAACCAAAGGGCCTGAAATTTACTTTTTGCAGATGAAGCTTGCTCATGTGATCTCCAGCTGCAGGCTCCTACCTCACACTCTCAAGTGACCAAGACCTCTAGAGAAAAGGAAAGACTTCGCAGGGCAAACAGTGGACCGAGCGGTAGTTTTCTAAGTAGAGATGGTCACATACTTGTTCAGAGGACTCTGCACCACTCTAGAATACTGCTTTTTGGACAAAAAAGTCTTTCCAACATGAACAGTCAGAGTCAACAATGCCCAAAAACTTTGAAATCATTCATGAAAAGACAGGCAGCCAGGACCACAGAAACAACTAACATTAAAAAAGAAAAGGCTCATTTGCTGAGCAGAGAAAGCTACAGAAGTGATGAGAGATGCTTTCTAAAAAAACCTTTCAGGTAGATAAACCATAGCATGAGAGGACAGAAAGAAGGAAGAAGCCTTGAAGAGCATCACAAAATGCTCATGCATGGATTTTCGTTTCAGCTTCAATCCTTGCAAAGCAAGCAGCAGCAGGAGTCCTTGCCGATCACGGCAGTCCTTATGCCACATCGTGGCTGGGTCCAAGACTTCCAGTACAAAGCAGTACTTCAGTCCATAATCAGCCAGATGAGATCCAAGAAGCAAAGAATCCCTTTTGGTGGGCAGCAAAATTCACTTCATAATGGACACAATAACTACATCAGATTAGATACCCTTTCACAAACATGATTAATCACTCATTAATTACAGTTAAAATCATGAGCAAATACTGCCTCCTTGTACAGATATTCAGCCGAGACAAGCACTAAAATCCAGTATTAACCACAATTTACCTTTTGCCTTTTTAAAAGTCAACATCTGGCTAAACATTTTCAGGGTCTATTTGCAACCCAGGGACTGACATTACTTCATTTAAAAGAAGGTGGGCTGCATTATGATGGCATTTCATCTGCAGCAGGCTCATAAAGCCATTGAAAAATGTGTCACTCCAACTGCACAATATAAATTTGTAGCAGAAAAATCAGCGCTCAGTTCAGCTGTGAAATTTGAGTAGCTGACTATTACAGAAGCAATCCATTGAAATTAAGGTACATCTACACATTGAAATGGGAAGCAATTATGTTCATCAACATGACAGTTCTATTTTACTTGTTTGAATTTCTGAAGGGTCATAGCTTTTAAAGACAAGGTTAGAGTTTCAGAGAAAACTGCAGCATTGCTGGCCTCACTTTGCTTGGTATTCTGCATCTATAACTTAATGACCAAAAGACCCAGAGACTGGGACTAGAGCTCCTTAAGTCTACTAATTGTACATTTACTGAATCAAAAAATCGAGGCAGATGGACATTCTATGAAATGTCTGACTATTAATGTTCTTTCCCAATTCTCTGAAATATCCAATGCAAAACAAGTTTAATTATACTGATCTGCAGCACAGCAGCAAGGATGTGTCTATTAAAGCCCTGATTTAAAAAAAAAAAAAAAAAAAATCACATTTCAATGGTAAAAACACACAGTAAGGATATCTGTTGAAAGGTTTTGAGCCATAAAAGCTCAAAGCATTACAAACTTCTGCTAATGCCCTCAAGCTGGTCTTTCACTTATGTTAGTAGCTGCTGGACTCCACCCAATTTTCTCAAGATGAACAGAAGATGAATCTTCCCTAAAGTCCTGTGAAGAGTAAATCACAGTACAAGTGAGACTAAGAACTTAACTGGAAAACGAAATCCACTCTTACTGATTTTGGAACAGAGAAGCCAAGCATATGCTCAGACTAGAGAAATACGAAGAAACAAATCTAGGGCTTAGAGCTTTCCCTTTTTCTCTTGTTTCTTTCAGCCCATTTCCCATGAAGTGCTAGACTCTTGGAAGGAAACACTCAGACAAAACAAGATGCTTTCATGCATCTTTAATGCACTCCCATCCACCACTGGCTCAAAGTGAGGCTCCAAAAGCAACCCAGGTCACGATGCCCCAAAGCATCCAATAAGCCAGTCTTCAAGTGGCCATTGAACTTTTACACCCAGGTGATATTTAGGAGTGAAGGGCTGCAGAGTGATGCAGGAGGTACCCCATCGTCTAATCTAGGGCAGCAGAGGCACTGAAGGGAAGGGGAAAAGCCTATCTGCAATCCCTTTACTTTTCCTCTTCCCTCGAGAACACAATCCTGCCAAACAAGGTGGCCAGTGCCACCACGTGGGAGAGTTGATGGCTACGGCATGTGCCAAATCTTCAATCCACAGACAACATTTTAGCAGGTTTAAGCTCTGCGCTGTCTTAGACAACCAGGAAGACAAAGCTTCCCTTTCAAATCCTGTTTTTCCAGCGCTTTCAAGCCTTCCTTCTAAGGGTGCCTGCATTACAGGGAGCTTTGGAGATCTCCCTCCTGCAAACCACCGCCACCGAATCCCGAGGACACTGCCAGCAGATGCGCTCGCCTTACTCTCAGGAGCTGGTGAGGGACCTTCTGCAGGACCAAGGACAGGGAGGAATCCACATCTCCAGCTGAACTATCCACCCACCACGGCCGCGTGCTGAGGACACGGGTCCAGGAAAACAGGGGGAAACAGAATAAGTCTCAGCTCTCCTCTCTTCCCTTCACCCTCCCTCCTCAAGAGGTGAAGGGATACAGCAGAACACAGCATGAAAGCTCACCATAAAAATCTCAGGCACCTCAAATTTCCCCCTGGGCACTCCGGATGCTACATTCTTAAGTGTTTATTCCTCCATGTTGTACCAGAAAATACACACTGAAGAATAAGAGTAGCAACTTTAAGGGGTTTCAGAAAACCCCTTAGCTAAGTCCAGGCAGAATTCCCTCCTTCATTCAAACCAGCCTCAAAATAAAAAAATATTCAGGAAGCTCCTACAGTTCGACTGAGTCTTAAAGAGTAATAGTATTGATACACACACGTTTTGAGCCTATTTGACAGGATCAGGATGAAGTTCTGTACAAACTTTTTTTAAGAAAGCAGAATCCCATGAACAAATGTTGTAGTCATTAAGAGGCAACTACATGCCAAATTTTGTTAATCCTAACTTAAAAGAAAAGTTACAGGTGTTCTTAGGTTCAGCATAATCTAACTGTTCATCTTCAGATGCTCCTGCTGGAAGACACCTATTACAAGCCATCCATATCACTAAAGTCCTGGACTAAAAGTTTAGAAAACTCTTCCTTGATACTTGCACGTTCAGTAAAATGCACAAGACCTCACAATCCAAAGCAGACAAGTTCCTAATCTGGACCGAAAAAAGAAAAAGATGATTTCTTTCTTTCCTCTCCCAAATCATGATGGTCAAGGATAATTTAATGGCCAGCTTTGTGCAGCGTGTGAAGATGACCAATCCCACAAAAGTCCAACTGACAAAAACATTTGCTGGCCCTAGAAAAGCCTTATTATTTATCACCCTGCCCTTAATCGGTTTATCTGTCTAAACCAAAACCCCGGGATGCTTCTCAGATTGAGGATTTAGAGACTCCAACCATTCAAAAAAAGGCATCTTTGTAATTCAGAGCTCTTTGATGATGCACGTGTGGCTGTCTGGAGTGCAGATACTTGGATAGCTCAAATCCCCAATGTTCTGGTACACTGCTGCTTTGAGATGGTCCAGGAATTTCACATTCCTGATCACCTTCGGTCTTGGTGGTTTATGGCAGATGCTTTATGCTCCATCTGGTTTTCATTCCATGCAGATCCTTAAAGAATTCATCCTAATTTCTGGTTTCTGGGAAGAAATGGCACATACTAATATATATAGGTTTTTAAAAAAACCTTCTTTTCCCCATATCCTACTTGAAAGAGCACAACTGCTCCTAAGGCAAGTACTTCACATTTGAGCTGCAGTAGTTCTTGAGTTTCAGTTGGCTCATTTCTGCATCTTCCACTCTCCAGAAATTGTATAGCGATGCACTGACGCTTTTTAACATATACTTGCTTTTTATTCCAGAAAAAAATGATTTTGGTGTATTTGTAATGCTGGATTCTCATTATGACAGTATTTCATCACTCAGGGCAGATGCACCCAAGGGAACCATTCTTTCAAGCTAGTCAATCCCAGCACCTTGTTTAGGCCAAGCCTGATCTGCTGTGTACATAGTTCATGGAAAGCTTGAGGACCTGGCAATAGCTGACAGCCCTAGGCCTGAGAGGCAGCAGGCACAGGTTAATTTGGATGCATGCAGAACCAGAACGTAGACCCTGAAATGGATTTCCAAATCTGCTGACAGCCAAAATTGGCTGCAGGACCAACATATGATGCTTTTGCACCTGTGAACCTACCGCACTCAAAACACCGACAGCCACAGCAGACACTGCTCTGTCTTGAGATGCACATGGGTCCCCACAAGGTGCTTCTGCAGCACTTCCCTTCTGAAGTGCTTCAATATCCCTTTATAATGAAAAGTTAGACTTTGACAGCTCTAGAAAGCAGCAACTAGAGAGATGAAGTGTCCTGAACCCACTCCAGAGGTGTCCAGATTAGGAGCTTAAGTCCCCTGCCAGATCCGGTGCCAATGATGCACATGCCAAGAAATATTTTTTCTGTTTTATCAGACTCGTTGCTGCTATCCTGAAAATAATCTCTTGCCTGCCTTCCGCCTCAACATACCCTCAACCCCGCAGCGAATATAGCATTAGCTTGACTTCAAACAGAGCCTGCCCTCCTATCACCCCAAGCCTCCTGAAAGTAGTTTCATCCCAGCAGTTACAAAGCACCCAGCACTCAACCAATGTGCTAAGCCAGCACTTCATCCCATTTTATTCTTCCCAGCAAAGTGGATACCAACAACTGCAAAACGCGTCGCGGTGGGTGAAGCACTCCTAGTGAAGAAAGCCGGATCTTCGTGGGAAGCAACTACTTGGCAACTCCCCCAGACACATGGCATCTCCTTCAGCCAAGCAGCCAGCAGTTGATGTCTCTGTTCCTCTGCTAGCGGTGACCATCCTTGCTGAAATGTAGTGGAGGACACACATCCATACCCTGCCCATGCTTGCTCTCAAGCTTCAGCTGCTGTGGAAGGTGGCTTTGCACTAGAATACTTGACTGCAAAACGGGGCTCGGGTATGTATCTTCTTTTCTTATGCCAACTCCAAGGGAGATAGTCCTCAGCAGAGGTGCAGTGGGGAAGGCTGGGACACTGTGGCTTGAGCTAAGGAGGATTTAACAGCAGGAAGGTGGCTGACAGAGCCCTGAGTTTCTCCCTACTAATCTCCCTACTTGCCTACTATTTTATGCAAACTTTCTGATTTTGCTACTTGAATATATTAACCAACTCCCTAACAAGCTGTAAGAAACTGAACATGTTTTGATGTCAGGCTGAGGCTCTCTAAGCATGGTTTGCCCTGAAGACTTTTCACAGCCTTTAAGAATCTCTGAAAGTGAAAGTTTGAAAGTGAAAAGGGAGAAAGTGACTCCTAGCTCCCACAACGGCCTTGTTCGTTTTATGTAAAGCCCGAAACCTGAGGCTCAATATAAACACCGTATCACTGCTCCTATGAAGTGGCTACAGCAGACAAACTATATCCTGTTTTAAAAAGCACCGAGCTGAAGTTACTGCAGCTCAGATTTTGTTCAAGCATTCTCAACTCCCACAGCATCACCATAATTGCTATTGATGCTGGCTTGCAAAGACAGCAGAAAGGGCTTATTAGGCCAGTGCTGACTAATTAGGTTGCAACGAGTTGATCTGTGTCTACACACGACAATAATCAATCCATTTAATTGCCTCATTGCTTAATAAAAATTAAAATCCTCATCTACATACAGCTAGCATCTTCATTAGGGGAACACTGCAAGATTCTCATCTATAATGTGCCACGCTGCCTATTCACAGGCTTCGGCCAAAATATTCTTTTAAATAAGAAATAAAAGCGCTATTACACATATCAAAGAACACATTCAATGCACACTGTAAACAGGACATCACATCACAAAAATTAAAAATCAGGCCAATGCTTTCATAAACATTGGCCAACATACCGTCAGTGAAGTCCAAAGCGTACACTGGAAATCTTCGTGCAATGTCATCAGAAATCCCCTTGCCAACATTGAGAAACTCATGCAACTAAAGAAAGGAAGGAAGTGCTGTGTCAGTTTAAAGGCTCATGTATTGTTAAAGAGATTAACCTCCTTATTCAATACTGATAGGAGCAAAACTGGTCATTTTGAATAGGGCATTCAAATCAGATTTTGTAACGATAATAAAAATAAACTCTTTGCACTTCAATTTATATCCTCAAAAGCATTGTAAAAGAGAAAATCCCCCAGACCACCCTGTTTTCCTCCCCTTCCTTCCCTTTTCCCCCTCCCACTCATATCTGTATCCCTGCTTTGCAGGTGAGGGAGCTGATGCAGTGTGACCCACTGAAAACACCCTGGCCAACAGCAGGATTAGACCTTGGGTACCCTGGGGTTAAACATCAGGTCAGAGACGCCTTTCCTATCCCTCTAGCCAACTTCTTTTTCTTTAGATGCCACCACAAAAAAAAAAAAACCCAACCTCTTTCCCCAAAACCACATCAAGCCTCTGAAAGGGGATCCCCAGCAAGTGCTCCCTTCCTTGGCACTGCCACATGAAAGGGAGACCTCAAATAGATGTAGGAAGGGAACTAAGACTGTCTACACCTCAAACTCCACCAAAAGTGAACAAGCTTGACTAACTTCACATAACCAAGCCATAATTTCCACCCATTGAAAGACAGTAAGATCATTGTGAAAGGGTTCCAAAAACCCAACACATTCCCTTTTATTTCTGGTTTGGGTGGCTGCAAGGTGCAGTACGAATGTTTATATGATCTGATGCTCATCACAGGCAATAAGGAGCCTTTCAGAAATATGTTGACAGCTGCTATTGACTTACAGCCTCCCAATTCTCACAACTACATCCTTACATAAAGCACATGGAAAGCATCAGAGTAGGCAACACTTGCAAATGAGGCACCTGTCAGATTTTTTTTTTTCCTGTTATCCTCAACTCAGAGTACACATACTACTCTGAAAATCAAATGCACCTTTATACAGTGCTAATTACCCCAGCTGTCTCATCTAGAACATTTCGTGTTTGTTGTAGAATTAGACACAGACTTATAACCTCTGCTAGGGAGTATTGGGGGGGAATCACAGGTCCAAAATTTACACCAACAGATCATCTCAAAACAGCATGGACATCTTCGTTTGGCTGGAAACTGATAAAAACTACTGCTTTAGAAAGGACTTGACACTGCAGGGCTCGTTTAACAGACTACACACAGCTTTGCAGCACCTGGAAGATCAGAACCATAAGTAAAACACAAGGAAACCTCTCCTTTAGAAGGAATACACCGGGCACAGCAAACACTAGGGTTTGGGGTGCAAAAGATACCTCAGAGGACCAGCTCCTTTATCAGTGACTATGACATCTCACATTTCAGCTACTTAAGTCACTTCTGTTGCATTTTGCCAATGCACCTCTATTACTTTAGGACAGTTTCAACTCTCTAACCTGAACAAATCAGGATGAAAAGACGGCAGACACCAGCATAACATCTGCATTTTAAGCATCTCTGAAAAAGCTATGAGCTTAAAACGTATTTGGAGACATATTTGGACACGAAAGCCATATGCACTTGAAAAGCAATTTAATTTTCCCCCCCCTCAGAAAGACATTCCTGAAGGCACAAGTCATCCAGAGAATCACAAAAGCTTTAATGACTAATATGTTTACTCGTCTCACTGCAGTGAGCACGGGGAAGATGATGCTCGGGGTATCTCATCTTCCGGGGAAGAAGCCACACGCTTGCTGCTGGCCTGGGGCTGAGCGCGAGGTGGGGAGGGAAGGGGCACTCATGCACGATGCCTGTTCGTAGGCAGCAGCGAGTGTGCAGAAAAGCAAAGCACTGCCTAACTTTTTGTTCTGCAATGCACATTGAGGCAAATTTGAGAGAAGGGGGAGCCGATGGCTTATGTTTGAGACACCCAATTCCCTTCATGCATTTATTTCTTGCACATGTGCAAGTTTAGCCTAGGGTGGGGCATGGGGATGTCAAGCTAAACCTCATCAGGGGCCAAGCATGGGGAAAGCTGTTTCTTCTCTATGGCTAATCCTCCTGCTTTCCTCTCTGCTCTACTAACCTCATACTCAACTTGGGTTGCAGTGAGGAGATGAACGACCAAGTTTACTGACCTCTGAAGTTACTCCCCTTTTTGGTTTTACTTTTATCCCCCAACCTATCCACCGTGCATTTTTATGGTTTAACTACTCCAGACATGTTTCAGTCTGGCTTACGCTTCCTGCCATCTTCCGAGCTTGCACCTTGTGAGGTTTCCAAAAACCTTGGGAGGAACAGTGCTGACACTTCATTCTTGCCCTTTTTGATCTGCTTCCTCATACACGCCAGTGTTGGGAATTTCTTGGACTGCCATTCCCTGCTTCTTTCTCCTTTAGTGGGTCGAGTCTGGCTGACCCATTGGCTTTCCACTCCCATTCACGGTGGCACCTCTCTCACGGCCCTGTTGTCTTTTTGATTTAATATCCTGATACTAGGTGGTCTTATCCAGGAGGCCAGAGCTGCATTCCCTCCCCCCCAAGCTCAAAGCTTATTAGCCTTTAGGAACTGCAGCTCAGGTACCCAGCACCAAATTCTCCTTCAGTCTCCTTATTCTCCTCTTCTGCAAGTACTTCCAGTGCTTTGCCCATGCTGCTCCTAATACACAAGGAAGGAAAGAGCAGCAAAAGGAACACACACAGAAAAAAATCCTAGATGAAGTTCTTGAATTTTCCACTATGCATTTTACAAATCCTTCCAAGTCTCTTGCCATAAGCAACCATTGTTTGGGTTAGAGCAAGAGGCTAAGCCAGCACTTACACAGCCAAACAGAAAATACCTGCTCCGACAACGCCGCCCCTTTCTCAGTCTTCCCCTAAAATACTGGGGGGGCTGCACGACTATTTTACACAGACTAGGGACACACACTATCCTCCCTCCTGCAGATGCTGAGCAAGCATAGCCCAGCCCTCTCAGCAAATCCACACAGGTATCAGACACAAAATCACAGCTAGAAAGCATCACAACTGTTAGGGGCTCCTGCATGAACAAAATTACAATTAGATGCTTCAGTAAACAAGAGGATTTCAGGCTGACTTAATTATGACTGAGTATTTAGCCTTGCCTAAATAATTCTCTGAGATGAGCCAAAGCAAACTGACTGTGCTGTAGGCACAGCGTGGTGTGCAACTGTCATGTCCCCTTTAGTATTTTCGCAGAGGTAAAAACGAGCACTTGCAGAAACCCCAGTTACACACAGAGCATTTGAGGACCATTTTTCTCCCATCGCTGCAGGACCAAAGGAAGAAAGGAGGCAGATTTTTATGCTACCAAGAGACTTTACCCTCCTGAGGGCTCACTTTAATAATACAGTGGCTCTGGATTAGCATATTTATTTCACTGGGGGTGGTTCACAGGTTGAAATTACAGCCCTGGTCTCATATGAGTTTGTGCTCATATTAAACGCTTCCTTTCTAGAAGGCTATCGCACAGGGCAAGCAGAGGGGGAGAAGATGCTGCTGGAGATAGCTCTCATAGGAAGCGAGGAATGCAGGCTATGATCTCAAATCAACCTCACTTATCCAGACAAATCTTTGCTTGCCAGGAAAAGAAATCTCCATCCCAGCTCTTAAGGTCTACGCTGGCAAGACCGCATGGGGGACAGCTGCTTCCAAGTGACATGGGAGAGCAGAGTTACTACTATACAGGCTGCATCTCCTGAGAGCTGAAGGATAAAACACTTTAAAAACAACCATTTACCAAATCCAGACCAAGAATGGTCAATGCCAAGAGCAAGCGCTAAAGAAACAAGCATCACTATCTACAGCACTGGCTCAGAGCTGTCAAAAATCTGCCTGGCAAAGGCTGCTTACCCAGCGAGGGAGATAGGAACCACCACTTCTCAGGGCCAACACCTACAAGCTCAGTGTTGCATCCAGCCCTCCTGCTCACCAAACCGCAGAGCAGAAAATCCTCTGCAGACATTTAAAAAGGGCTAGTTTTAGCAGAAGATAGAGCCAGAAGCTTCAACTGCTTTAACAAAAACTCCTTTGAAAGAACAAGTGCAAAGGGTTAAACCTACTTTACCTAAATTACATTACTGCAACTACTCTGAATACCACCGCTCTGAATGACCTAGGTTTAAAGAGGGTTTCAGGACTTGTTCTGCAAACTTAAGAGCAGGTATGGGGTCTAGGAAAGTTCAAAGCGCTACCTATAAGCAAGGGGATTCTGCAGGAAAAACATGAGCTTTGCTCATTTCCAGATGTGCAGATCAAAACCCCCTAAGTCTATTCCGGGGGTGTCATAGCAGGACAGTCTGGATATGTCAGGTGGTCCGCTAGTGAAGAAGGTCATAGTGTGCCTATTTGACAAAGTGACATTTTCCCTCTGCCAGTGCTTTTGTTGGGAGTCTGAGAAGAGTTAAGGAGGCAAGAGGCCAAATTCTTATGAGCTCTTCACATTGACACAGTTCTCTGTAAAACTGATGCTATCAGGAATAATTAAATAATAATAAAGAGATCACAGATTATACTTAAAGTTTTGCAAGTGGATGCCTGACATTTTCTCCTTGAACAATTGCAGTAGTTACTCTTGCATAACTAAAATTCTATGATGTAACACGGGCATCTCAGTAGCCTTGCTTTTGCTCTTATATCCAGAATGCAATCTTTCTGAAGTATTCATGTATGGAAACACATAACATTTTTACATGAGGTTTGCACACGAACAGCTTCCTAGTTATGTGTAAAATGAAAATAGATTTTGATCCTTGGAATATTCATCACTGCATCTTTAATTGCATTAATCGAAGTTGCAGATAGCTTGCATGTTTCCGACAGTGCACAGGTTGACTCAACTAAGTACAAAACTCTTAAAATGAAGTAGATTGAGGGTTTTGCACATTTGCTATGTTCAGCATTTGAAAGCAGTTTCTGTTGAAAGTCTGTCTACTTAAAATTCAAGCACTCTGCAACTAAGGAACTCCAAAAAGAGGTAATGAACCATAAATTATT
>JANHGO010000001.1:2921403-2947574 GCA_024606505.1 Aquila spilogaster | reverse complement strand
ACATCAAAGCCATATGCACTTAAAAAGCAATTTAATTTCTCCCCCCAGAAAGACATTCCTAAAGGCACGAGTCAGCCGGAGAATCACAATGGCTTTAATGACTAATATGTTTACTTGTCTCGCTGCAGTGACTATGGGAAAAGGATGCTCAGAGCATCTCAACTTTGGGGGGAAGAAGCCACACACTCACTGCTCACCTGTGGCTGAGCAGGATAGGGATGCTCATGCGTGCTGCCTGCTTGTAGGAAGCAGGGAACATAGAGAAGTACTCATCTTAGTATCCCACAAGGAATACTAAGGCAAATTTGAGAGAAGGTGAGGCAGCAGGTTATGTTTGAGACCCTTGAACCCTTCTTTACGCATTTATTTCTTGCCTGTGAGCAAGTTTGGCTTGGAGCAAGGATGTCAAGCTAAATCCTAGTCCTGTTTCTATAGAGACCACTGACATCAAATCTGTGGCTACATATGGGGAACAGGATAAACAACTTACCCTCCCCTTGCCTTCCTCTTGCTCTAACTTAACATTCAATTCTTCTGAGTTTGAGCCTCCCAAGATTTAAAGAAAATACATCTCAAGGACAACAAGGACAACGCTGGCACTTAATTTTCCCTCTTTCTGTGTTGCTTCCTCACACCCTCAAGAGCTGGGAATTTCTTGGATTGACATTCCTTACTTCTTTCCCTTAACAGCAGGAAGAGTTTGGCTAAACCTTTTTTCCACTTCCATCCACGGTGGCAGCTCTCTCACGGCCATGTCATCTTTTTGGCATGACATACCGATCCCAGGTGGCCTTATCCAGAGCTGTGTCCCCACAGCAAGCTCTCAGCTTATCATGAACTTCCCACCTTCCATTCTACAACCCCCACTAAGCCTCTTTCATAAGCTACCATCATTTGGGTTAGTCTATATCCCTAAGCCAGTTAAAAAGCCAAACAAGATATCTGCTCCAACATGTTGTTGGTGTTCAATCCCTTCTCAAACCCTTCTCTAAAGTACTGAGGCCCTGTAAAACTGTTTTAGACAGCCCAGGAACATAGACTATCCTCTGTCCTTCCAACATACGGCCCAGCCCACTCAACAAATGCACACCCCCGCCATATACACTAATAAAATGGACACACAATCACAACTAGAAAGCATCAAAAACCACCAGGGCCTCCTCCATGAGGAGAATCATGATTAGATACCTCAGTAAACAAAAGGATCTTAGGCTGACATAATTACAGCTGCGAGGGTGCTGTCTTGTCCAAATAATCCTCCAAAACGAGCTGAAACTGACTGCTGCTGTAGGCACAGCATGGTATGCAACTGTTGTGTCCCCTTCAGCATTTTAGCTAAGGTAGAAATGAACATTTGCAAAAATTCCACTTATGCAACATTTGAGGCCCATTTCTCCCCCATCACTGTAGGATCAAGAGAAAAAGGGAGTTAGGAGGCAGATTTTTATGCCATCAAGACTTCACCCTCCCACAGGCTTGCTTGCTATGACAAGCAGCTCCAGATTAGGGTATTTATTTCAGTCAGGGGTGGTTCACAGGTTGAAATTACACCCTTGGTCTCATATGAGCTTGTTCTCATATTAAGTGGTTCCTTCTGGAGGACTATCACACAGGGCAGGCAGGAAGGGATGGCTTCTGGATAAGGCTTTCATTTGAACTGATGAACACAGGCTACAAGCTCAACTCAACACCTCACTTCTCCAGGCAAAGCTTTGCTTGCCAGGGACATGGGAAGAGGTTCCCAGCCCATGTCCCAAAACCAATGCTGGAAAGTCCCATTTCAGACAAGGGCAGCTTCTTTCAAGAGACATGAGAAGGCAGAATTACTATTGCACAAGTCTGCATCCCTTGGGAGCTGGAACACCTCTAAAAACAATGGATTACCTAAGCCGAACCAAGAGCAATCAGTGCCAAGAGTAAGTGTTAAAGAAGCATCACTATTCCCTGTGCCAACTCAGAGCTGCGGAAGCTCTGCCTGGCCATGGTTGCAGGCCCAGTGATGCAGGCAGAAACCACCACTTCTCAGGGTCCACGTCTACGAGCATTGCATCCAGCCCTCCTGCTCACCAAACCAGAGCAAAAATGCCTCCAGATTTTAAATAGGCTGCTCTTATGAGACTTCATTCCTTCTGTGGGTACAGACACGTCAAATTCTCCACCACCACCATCTCTGGAAGACCACATGCAAAGAGTCAATCTTGCTTTATCTACAGTATGTTACTGCAATTACTCCTAAAAACACCACTCTGAATGACCTGTGCTTGAGAGCGTTGCAGGACTCATCCTGCAAACTTCAGGGCAGGTATGGAGCCTAGGTGCTACCTATCAGCAAGGGGATTATGCTGGAAAAAGAGAGTTGCTCATTTGCTGATGCGCAGGTCAAAGCCCCTTAAGTCTACTTCAGTTAAAAAAGTTATACATTAACCAGCCTCTGCACTACAGACACCCCAAAGCTTTAAGATTATTTGCAATTCAAGGACAGGAACAGCAGGCTAGGGATGATCCAGTTTGTTTTCCAGGTATGCTGCTTAGTTGAAGAATGAATTTCTGAACGGAAGAGCAAAGCAGAGACCGATACACAGGAAATTCCAGAAAAGAAAGTGGAGTTACAGCACTTCCCTCAAACTTTAGAGTACAAAGCAAGTAACGTTTTACAGAGCTACAGATCAAACAGTGGGAAGTCAGGCCAAGTACTGACAGGCAACTTTTAAGTGAAATTACTGTGCTGGGACAGCCAAGAAGTCTTTTGGCTGCAGGAAAGACAAGCAGCAGCTTCTTCAGAGACTTCTGATTGCAAGGATTAAGTACCTTGGACTGACAGCACACAGTGATTCATTAATCCCATCCACAACTAAGCATCTGGATTCAGAATCCTGTAACCATTTCAACCCCCTACTGTTCTGCGTCCCCTCGGCACCTGCATCTTTGAAGTGCTTTCTTGAGATTTACAACAGGAGCTGAAGAAGGTAGACATACATACTGGAAACGTTTATAGTAACCTCAGTCCTGAGAGACAGCTAGGAAAGTCTGATGGATGCAAGCACCACAAGCGCTTCATCTCCTTTCCTGAAAACCCCTGCATTTATTCACTTTGACACAAAAACAGTGGGAGGACAGTTGGAGACGCTGGCCAGCCTTACCTTGAGTGGCTTAGGACCGTGTGGCATGTGCCCGTCGCTCATCGCTGAGGGTCTCTGATTCACCACCGTCAACAAGTGGCGTTGGTGGACTAAGGCTTCCTTGAACTCCTCTTCAGTTTTGGTTTCCAGCAGTTTCTGCCGGAAGGTTATATCTGAAAACATCGTGGCAAAGGTTCGGCCCACTTCTGTGGCTGTTTTGGTACTTTTCTGAATTAAAAAGAGAAAGAAAAACTTAAAAGCTATTTTCTTTCAGGTCCAGAAGGTAAAGCTGTTGATTTGCCCCATTGGGCACCATCTTCCAAGATCCCAGAGACACCCAATGGAAAACTGCACGCTTCCTTGGACACGCCAACCAGTGTCTAAGCCCTGATCAGAAATACAGATCAGTCTGTTTTGATTGACCTGAGCCAAATCTGAATCAAACTGAGCATTTATCTTATCCCATAGCCCTACCCTTCAAGGAGGAAGAAACTAAATAAGGGTCTTTGCTAGCCCTAAGGTATCTCAGCATTACTGCCACTAAGGCAGGAAGGACACTGAAGGCTCCTACAGGTTGAGATGCCTGGATGTCATTTCAGGGAGACAGATTACTGTGCACATAGGCTCAATCAGCTTCTTATTTTCTGAACACTAAAACTCAATCTGGTTGGCTTCTCTGCAGCAATCCCAGCAACACAAGTACAGATTTAGGGCTCTCAGCTCAAGTAACTACTGAAATGGAGGAAAGCAGAGGAGAAAAGCAGCTGAGCACCCACAAGCAGAAGTGTCCACCTTCACCAAATGCCTAGAAGGGACAGAAGGTCTGAAATAATGAAAAAGGAGCATGCCTAATCAGTCTACTATTTCCATGAGTCACAGATCTGGTCTTTGACAGATTGGCTTTAATGGTATCCAAAGCCTGCTCTCCTGTTGCTCCAAGCACTTTGGAAATCAGACACGAAGGAAGCAGTAAAGGAGACTGAGCTCCTCATCCCCACAGCAACCCAATAAATCCAGGCTCTGCAAACTGATCTGCTCAGCTGCTCACATACTTTGTTCAAGGCAGGCAAGATACCTACCAAGTTATGCAGAATCAGAGCTCCTTAAGAGCTTCTTGTTGAAGAAATATTTTTAACTCCCACTTCTCTCAGCTATATTCAACAGCCATAATGCAGCCTCTGCTAGAGATATCCAAACAACCACCTTCTTTTAGACGTGTTCCTAACTCCTTGCATTACTGTAGGAAGTAGTAGTAAGCATGTGATTAATCTAAATTGGTTATCATGATTCATAACAAAGTAGATGAACAATTTCTTCATGAGCACAGTCAAGCAACTCAGTGCTGCTTAATGCAGAGGCATGGAAATGCAGGTGACACTACACCAGCCCCAGTCACTACTAATACTATACTTGCTTTGTCACTCATGGAACCATTACGGTTGGAAAAGACCTCTAAGATCCCCAAAGGTCAACCCCAACCCATCCCCACCATGCCCACATCCCTCTGTGCCACATCTCCGCAGCTCCTGAACACCTCCAGGGATGGTGACCCCACCACTTCCTGGGCAGGCTGTTCCAATGCCTGACCACTCTTTCTGAGAAGAGCTTTCTCACGATATCCAGCCTGGACATTCCCAGTACAACTTATTACCTCTTGTCCTCACATTGCCCTGTGAGCACTCAAGTCTTTCCATCCTACATATTAGAGAAGGACAAGGAACAGGGTTCCTCAGTACAACAGATGCTCACTTTCTGGGCTTTTTCTCCCCCACCCCAAGCAAGGCTCATTTAATCTGTTAATGTCAGCAGCTTAATTATTTTAACTGCTGTACCAGAAATGCGTACTTAGAGCTGGCTAGATACAATGATTTAAAATAAAGCATATTGGCAACCGTGGCCCTGCTTGCCGTCCCCTCCCTTTCCTTAATTTGATGCTGTCCATTGGAATCGCAGACTTTCAGGATACAAGCGGATGCAGAGCTGTTTGTTTGGCGCTTTGCACGTAGTTGGCTGGAGATAAGCTAACTGCCACGCATTAGAAGATCAATGCAATTGTGAGCAGGTTCAGTTTTTGCCTGCTGTTTCTCATAGGGAACGTCAATATGTTTTCAGCCTGCTGGGTTTGAGATCTATGCCAAAAGCATTGAACTGCTCAGCTGGGAAAGATCTGCCAGAAATAAGGAAACACCAGTATTTCAATTTAAACAAGGGTGATGGTGGATGCGCAGGAGATGGACCAGACCAGAAGGTCCCAGGGTCACTCAGATAGCATTGAAGGGCAGGAAACTGAATCTGGATTCGTTCTGTTCCAGACAAGGTCCCAAACCTCCCAGGAGCACAGACCTAGTAACCCCAAGGTGTGAACAGCCAGCTTAAGCATGCAAAGGTCTTTAGCTTTGAGTCTTTCAATCATTAGTCCACAGGACACACCAATTTGATTAAGCCAGTGCTTTCTAGGAAGGGAAGATGTTGATTCCTAATTGACCTTGATGCCTTCCCCCAATATTGTAATAAATGAGCACATTAACAGGTTATTAGTTCAGCATGTCTGCAACAGAGAACCACTAAGTACACTCAAGCAAACTTTAACCTTGCTATTTTAAGTACCAAAAGCCAAGAAAACACTTCTCAGATCACCTCAGCCTAGAGAAGTCAAGTCTCTGGGGGGGGCCTTATAACAGTCTTCCAGTACCTGACGGGGGCCTACAGGAAAACTGGGAAGGGACTTTTTATAAGGGCAGGTAGCAACAGGACAAGGGGAAATGGTTTTAAACTGGAAAAGGGTAGATCTAGACTAGATACTGGGAAGAAATCCTTTACTGTGAGGGTGGTGAGACACTGGAACAGGTTGACCAGTGAGGTTGTGAATGCCCCCTCCCCTGGATGCATTCAAGGCCAGGCTGGATGTGGCTGTGAGCAACATGGTCTAGAGGGAGGCGTCCCTGCCTATAGCAGGGGGTTGGAACTACATGATCTTAGAGGTCCCTTCCAACCCAAACCATTCTACGATTCTATGAATACTCACCATTTTAGGAGGTGCCAGGACTAATATCACAAATCTGACTTCACAGGAGTTCTCGCCCCAGTTCTGAGGCCTCTCAAGGCGACTGATGCAAACATGACGTCGCTGAAGGGACTTTATAGTGCAACTGTGGAGAAAGATGACATGGTCATACATGGCACTATGAAACACACTGGCCACAGTTCTCCCTATTCCACCTGCTTTCTAATAACCAAAAGTATTAAAAAGATAGCAATGTACCTTTTACTTGTAGTGTTACAGAAACTCTTGCAAAATAGCCCTCCAGATCTAACTCCTACGTTAAACAAACGCAGTTTACACCTAATTTGATCCATCTTCTGAAATGCTTTTGGAGACATAAAGGCACGATGCCAGATGTTTCCACCCCTTTTGCCTTGGGCAGATCTGTTTGAATGGCTTTTCCTCTTTGCTCTCAGCTGTTATTCTTCTATGAACTGTACCAAGCCAGTTTTTAAGTTATCACCAGCCCAGACTGCAGCTCTCATGCTTTAAATGAAGTCTCATACTACTTCCCAGCTCTTATGGAAGGCACAGGGAGATGTATCTGCCTATCAACACTGAAGTATTATTTTCCACCTCAGCTTTTAAGACATTCACATTGATTGTCCAGCAAGAACATATCACAGTCCTTAAATCATCTTCCCTTTAATTTCTCTGCCATGAAACCAGCCCATCTTTCCTTTTAAGAGACATTCTAATGCTCTCACATCCTGATGGTCATTCCCAGTAACAGCAGCTGGAGATCTTTGGCTGGAGATGTACTAGTTAGAAGCACATTACATTCTTCATGAGGTTTATAACAACTTGCATACCAAATCACCCCACCAAATATCTCCTTAGTGAGTTTGCTGTCATCAGGAAGTCAAGCCACCTATGTAGATTAGTCACACAAAGGCACTTGTCTGAAAGCAACCCAACAGCTTCATTGTAATCGCATAGGTTATGATTACTAGGACAGTATTTCATATTTCCTGCTTACCCTTAAACTGAGGCCCCTTCACCTTTTCCCACTCAAATCATTTGAAGCAGCCTTAGGAGAGGGAGGAGGGGAATAAAAAAAAATCCATGCAGGTCCCGATGTTAAGAATAAGTCTCTATTAAAGTCATTGAAACAGAGCGCAAGCCATGCTTTCTGCTAGGCCTGCAGTTTGGAGACTGCAGTTAGTCTCCAACACACTTCAGAACTGCAGCAATCCATACCTTGCTTCTCAAAGGAAGAAATAAACACTAGTTTTTCACAAGCAAACCAAAGCCCTCAGTAGCAATCCTGCTGCAGCTTGACAACATAGAAGATTATCATGGTACAGCAAATCAACAGGACCAACGCATCAACTCCGTAATAATAAGAGAGCCATCAAGTGGTCCAACACCTTAATGTTCCTACTTCACCTTCATCCATTGAAAGAAGTGCACAAAAATGAATAGTTAATACACACTAGAAAAAAAAACCTTTTTTGTCCTCTCTTCAGCATTTTCAGACCTCAACCGAAAAAATGCTTTGAAAAGGATATATTTCTGGACATTTTGTACATAACTGACAGCTGGACTTGATCTTGTACAACTTTTCCCAATCATAATGATTCTACGATATCCATTCTGGAAATGGCCACAGATACCAGGCACCTATTTGCTCACAGGGCTGTACCAACACCTTTCCACATCTACCAAGGAGCTCCCAGCATCTCAAAAAACTACTGAAGCCCAAAGCACAGCCAGAGACAGCTTCCTACAGGCCAAGGGTTGATCACACCAGCACATGGCCCACTGCCAGAAGGAGGGCAGGATACCAAGACACACACATGAACACGTTTGCAAGTGGCACAGAAGTTACCATTACTTGTCAGTAATGCTGCTCAGCAGTACCTGCTTGTCTGCTCCACCATATTTGAGTGAATCCAAGAACTGAAATCTTGCTAAAAAAACACTGATTTTGCGTTCCTACCTAAGGAGAAAAAGTTAATGTGCAGGAGGCTTGCTCCCCTGGTCATGATTTCTGAAGTCATGTTGCAGTAAAGTTATCTGAAGTAAGAAATATCATATAGGGCTATAATTAAAAGCAAGCTACTTGTTCTTCAGATTAAATGCTAAGCTACCTTTCTCCCTCAATTGGCAGCAAGATGCTAGAGCTCCAGTAACTTGTCTCTAAGGCTGTGCTTCCCAGAGATTTCAGTATTCCCTAACAGTGCCAGTCCACAGGACAGTACCAGCATTTTGGACCAGATGATCTTGTAGGTCTTTTCCAACCTTGGCAAGTCTGTGATTCGCTTGAGCTTGAGAGCTGCTACAGCACAGAAGGGGAAAAGCTAGCTCTTGAAACACTGCTTTTGGTCACGGGCTCACTTTCACATAAAAGCCACAAAGCTTGCTGATCCTCTCTAAAGCTATCTTGAGTTTTCCTAGCAGCCATCCCAAAATTTTGCATTTCCCCCAAAACTCAGATATTTCCTTACATAGAGGGACTGGAAGAGCACGCAATAAGAGAGTTTATGCAGTGCTGAAATATTAAACAACACTGAGCACACTGCAAGACACTGAGAAACATGCTGCCAACATCATCCACTTTTATCTTGAACAGTTTTATCTACAAATCTGGAGTTTAAGACTTCTCACACAAGACAGCTTCTTCCAATGCTTCTGTTAAGAGGTCTACTGTCACATGCATCCAAATCCCCATACCACTTACATCAGTAAGACTGGGCATGGATCACTGAACTTATGGTCAACATCGGGACACAGGGAGTCAATAATACCTGTACAAATCAAGACGTGTAGGTTCAAGTAAGGGTAAACCAAAGGCAAAATATATATGGGATGAAAGGTGCCTTAAGTCGCAGCGGAAGAGTTTCCAGTTAGATATTAAGAGAAAATTTTTCTCAGAAAGCGTGGTCAGGCCTTGGAACAGGCAACCCAGGGAAGCGGTAGCATCACCATCCCTGGAGGTATTCAAGAAACACGGAGATGCGGCACTTGGGGACATGGTTAGTGGGCATGGTGGGGATGGGTTGGGGTTGGACTTGGTGGTCTCAGAGGTCTTCTCCAACCTTAATGATTCTATAAAACCAGAATCAAAGCCACCTAACTAAACTCCAGCTGTTTCCTCATCTAACACTGTTCCCACTTCTTAAATTCTGTAAGTCAGATGCAAATATAAAATGAACCCAAACTGGGGCCCTTTCTAGAATTGTGCAAATACTTGCAAGGAAAATAAAGTCTATTTGGTTCAAATGGAGTTACCCTAAGCCATGCGAATCTGCAAGTAAAACCGCAGCCCAGGCTAAAATAGACGGGCTTAAAATTTCTTTCGAGTAGCACTTGAGTAAATTTCCACTTAAAAAAAAAAGGTATCTGAATGGTAAACAGCCAAAGCTCCTCCAGAAGCCTGAAGACCGGCAAGACATTTTCAGCTGACTAAATCAAGTATGGTTTGGCCAAAGCCTCCGAGTTCCTTTTCAGTTTGGGTTGAGCTAAATGCGATTCTCCTTTGGCTTGGCCAGCAAGCAGAAAAACCTATTTTCAACCCATTATTACTCACATAAGGAAACACCCGGTTATGATTTAACAAGATGCCAGGTTGCATTCTCAGCAGTTTTATCATTATTCTCCAATAATTGAACTCATAAAGAAAAAAAGCCATTTGAATTACAGCACAAATTCCTGCTTTACTGCCCTCCTCCTTCCAGGCTGCATATCTTGCAGCATCCAGCATGGCACTCGAATGGTGAGAACTGGCAGCAGTCCACTAAAATCAGCAATATACGAAGTCCCACATGCCACAGTTCTGTCCCGCGCCCAAGATGTTATCAGATCAATAACATCTCTCAGAGAAGTCACAAAATGGGTCAAACTATGGAGACCCGAGAGAAATAAAAACCATATTTAAACTGGACAAGAAAGGAAGTCGTTTTAGAAAGAAATTATCCCCTGCAGTAAGAAAAAATGCCCAGTAGAGGTAATCAGCCAGCCAACCTTTTCCTGTCCCAGTACAGAACAACAGTGACACTGCTTGTTCTCATCCACTGCAAATAAATCATCTGCAAAGCAGCTCCAGGCACAGGGCTTTCAGAAAGCAGAATTTACAAGTGAGGAATGAAGCTGCAACCAGCAGGCCAGCTCACCAGCAGTTTGGCACTAGGATGGTTTGGAAGTACAGAGCAAAATCACTCCAGGATGAGTATTATTACTGAGTGATAGATGCACTGTGCTCTAGAAAGACACATCCTCTCTAGCGGATCATCTCTAGGGGAGTTAGGGAGAAAGCATTTCCTATAGGACAACACAGCAGAACCCACCCCTTCCTCCCTGAACACACTTGTAGGCACTAAGATTTGTTGCCCTTCTTGCCAACAGCTCTCCTGCAAGACTCAAACTCCCAATGAAGATCTTGGATTTGACAAATCCCTTCCACAGCACAGCATGTGCAGTAGTTTTGACTCTAACATACCAATGAAGGCAGCTACAGGTAGATGAAAAAAATCACTACTTCAACAGCTGCCTTCTTTGATATCCAAAATAACCTCAAGCTACTAAGTTTTGAAAGGCTACCTGGTATTCTGAGAACTACCCTCCTCATGTGAATTTCTGCAATGAGGCTATATGAGAATAAACAACTTCATAGCAACACGGGACACAAGCCATTGCATCTTCAGTTGCAGAGAGGCTTCTTCCCCTGCTTCACCAGTTCAAACAGCTCTAGCAAATTATCTGAATGCACTGAAGTTAAGTCCCTCACCAACCCACATGCCAAATGAAACCAAATTCCAACCCAATCCAAAGGAAATAAGTCTTCAATTACTCAATGCAGACCACAAAGCAGCCTAGTTTCATGGTTTTTAAGGATTCGATTCTGGAAAGCAGAAATTATATTCATCTCCTAGCAAAAAGAGCATTGCCTGGAGGTGGTACTGCCTGAGGAGTTCCACTCTGTTCAATATCCCATCAGTCACTGTTTCTCATGAAGGATATCAGGGAGAGAGATAGCAGCACCTAACTGGCATTGACTTCAGTATCCTTTGAATAACAGACTCTGCATCACATCCCAGGAAACAAAAATTGGGCATTTGCATCTCCACTTGTCACGTGGTAAAAGTAGTAATTGGGCTTGATAAGACAACTTGGTTGTGATTAAAACTACTTCTCCATACATCCTCTGCTGGAAAAGAGGGCTATCCTTTGGCTTTCTGAGCCATGTAGTTTGGCAAGACTAAACCAGCAGCTCTTATAGTGGCTTCTTCCCCATCTAGACATTCAAAGCATCTAGTTTACCCCTTCCAGACTCTGGGTCATGGTGGATCTAGCTGGTTCCTAGGAAAATCAGAGCTTCTTCCCAGCAGTACATGGACCTGCCGCAATCATTGCTTGTTGGAAGAGCATCAACAAGCTCCTACTAAAAGCAGAGCTTCCTCATGTCAAATGACCAATTCAACATGATTGATGGGGCATTGGGCAGCCTGACCTGGTGCTTGACTTAGAGGTTGGTAACCCTGGGCAAGGGAGAGTTGGAACCAGATGATCTCTGAGGTCCCTTCCAACTCAAGCTATTCCATGATTTTATGATATACAAATACTTAGCAATCTTCACTTCTCTGCAGATGAGCACTGCTTGCTAGAGGAACACATAGCCCTGCATTACTCTCAACTACACAGCATTTTAATGAAGGAATCTCAAGGTTTCCATGTGCTTATGTACCCTGGGTATGGCTTTGGTGAGATCAGATACAGGTAATTCTTCAAATAAATAATATCTGAAGTCTACTTTGAACCAGAAGTCGGTTCTCCTGGACCTCACTGGAGCATTCAAACCTTGAGATCTTCAGTTCCAACAGCTTATTCTGTCCTGTGGATGTGGCCCAGGCTCAGATAGTACTTCTGACCTTGCTAGTGGTTCAGTAGACCTGAAGCAGTCAGGAGAGCTCCAGTTGCTGCAGAAGCAGAATAGCTACTTCACCCTAGGTTCTCCCCACCTCTCTTTTCACTGAGGTTTGAGTGAAAGACCATGCCTTCATTCCAACAAGAGGAGAGGTGGAACCAAGTTTTTGTGTCTGAGAAGCATACTGCTCTTCAGAACTCACTGAAAATCCCACAGAAGCATTTTTCTTCTGAAGAAAATTCAGACATTGTACTTTTGCATTGCATTGGAGGAGAAAAAGTACTACCAAAGCTCTATCTCTGAGCTGCTCCTCCTCATTAATATAATCTTATTATGATACTCGAACTCATTTCATTTGCTAGGAAGAAAAAACTTAGTTAAGGTGCACAGAAAACAGCAGAACTAATTTGAAACTGTACTCTTTGTTAAATTTAAGTGCAATAAAAACCAGTAAATGCTACCTTAAAGATTCTTCCCACTTACATAGGAAAAAAAAACCATCAACAAATTTATCTTACTTCAGAGTTTTCAAAGTTGCTTTGCAATCTGACTTCAAGAAAAACGTAAGGTCTAAAAATACGACTCTCAACCCATTGCACAATAGCTCCAGCAGCAATACAGTGCAATAATTATATAATTACAGTTAATAACTCATCACTGCTTTCCCACCACTTTCTTCTCCCTCTTCAGAGTAACAAAAGGAAGAAACAAGGAAGTTTTGCACAAGACACCTTCAGGCTGTAAGCTTGTTTTCCAGATCATGCCCTGTCACAGAAGCTAGCATTACTCACATGGATATATATTCAAACTTTTGGCTTGCTTTCTACAGAAAGGCTGAACTCACCCTTCTCAGCTTTGTGTATACCATCACAGCATTTGTATCATGACCTCCACAGGTGCTCTGTTATTAGGTCAGTGCTCTCTAAAGCTCTATACAGGGCCATGTCACATACCATGGTAGGAACTCCCACCTCCGCACTCCCTAAAGTAACATGCACATTCCCTATCATACCTCTGGGAGAAAAAACTGCCCAGAAGCCCTCTATGTTGAAGCATAGAAAGACCATTTTTGCTATATGAACTCACCTCCTCACTCATGCAAGCTGTTCTGCGCATCCCTCGGATAAGAGTAGAGGCTGACAGTAGCACACATGGCACAGACATTATCCACGTGCCTTGCCTCATAGGACAGACCCCTGACATGAAGGAGTTCTCTTTTGCAAGAGATTAAAAAATTCAAAGCAACGAGAACAAAAGAATCCATTTCCAAGGCAGAATATTCTATTTTTCCAGCTATAAGCAGAAACACTGCTAGGAGAAGGAAAGCTACTGTGACAGTTGTCCTATCAAATCAGTTGTGAATTTTGCTACAGCATGTTTGCATTCTGTGAGAGACTGCAGACACCTATACAACATAGGTTAACCCCATTCGCAGATAAATGACTGGGATATCTCGTGACAGCTTGACTAGAGAATACATGTGAATACAGAAACAGAGAGATTCAAGTTAGATTGCTTCAGTTAGCTCAGTGACTCAGGTTCTGGCATTTCTCCATGAAGGGACAGTTTGGCTCACCCAACCCGCCTGACTGTGGGACAATGATTTCAAAACCAAGCAACCCAGCTTCAGTCAAGTGGAAACTGGGGTGAAGTCATCCTGGCTCCTAAATCCCAAGTGACAAAGCCCTTACTGCCTTACGGTGCTTCTCCAACATTTAACAGCATTGACAGTGTCCGAATTAATTGCCAGACAACAATCAGTGTCTGAATAGTGTCTGAATTTGACTTCAATTTCTAGTTTCAAGGCTTTGATGTTTGCAAAGGGCTTAAGAAGCCTTTCAGCACAAGGTCTCAGACTTTGGCAGTCAAAGTAGTCCATATCAAGTTCACTTGTCCTTTTTTCAAGAGCTCCTAATTAACATCTGTAGTAATTAGAATCTCCAGGCTCCGAATTTTCAGCATTGTTTCCTAACCCTAGATTTAGACAGCATCCAGCAATGTAATGCCTTGTGGAGGCTATGGTCATCTCTGCTCAGGCTGCTGCTTGCCATACATTTGCAAATGAGCCCAATACTCAGAGAACCCACAAGGTCAGGATAAATGGTCAGAGAAAGCATCACCACCTCAGCTTACAAGAGCGTATTCTCAACTGCTATTCCTCCCTACAGCAGGAAGACTTGCAAGTTTTGAGCAGCCTGTGTATTCTGATAATCAACAACCTAGATACTTACATGATACAGAGCCAGGACTGCTGGTACTGCACCCCTGTGACTGTCGCTGTGACCCCTTGAATTGTATCTGATAAGAGGTGAACTAGGGGAGAAGAAAAGAAACGTTACAAGCTTGTTCACATTAGTATGCAACTACAAATTACATTTCCTTTCAAACTGAAGCTAAATGCTAATACCAAGCATATTTAGCTGCGTACCGGATAGATGCAAGGACTGGGGATGACAATAGGGAGAAGTGGAAACATTTGAACTGATGCCTTTGAATTCTGCCTTAAACTATTTGCAGCTTGAAGAGGCAGCTGTTCTCCCCCTCTAACATCACTCTACTACAATATTATTAGAGTAGCATTATTCAGCACACACAGGACTAGAAGAGACTTCATCTTCCAACTCCCATGCCCTCTCTCCCCTCTTTGTAATTATCGTTCTCTCAGATCATTTTATGGTGCTGCTTAGTTTTTCTATGTCGGCAGAAAGCCTAAATTCAAGATACAAACGCAAAGCTCTAAGACAGGCAGCAAGAAGTAACCAAAGCATGAACATGCTTACTACATGCTCAGGACTTGACATATCTGTTAAACAAATTCACTCAGGCTGTGACAGTTACATTTGAGGTGCGATGTACATGTTTGTATATTCATTCCTGTTGGCTCTGAAACGTCATGGATGCCTACAGAGAAACAATGCTTAGTTAAGTTTCTTTACATCTTGGGCTAAAAGGCAGTGTTTTAGGCTATACTATGACATTCACCAGTAGATAAGGTGACACTTAAGCCAATCTTTCTAAGGCTACCCCACTTTCGAGTTTCTAGAGTGGGCCAATGAGCCTCTTGCCCCTTCTAGTGAGCTAGGGTCAACATGAAGGCTCAACCTTCCCCAAAAAACCGCTCATTCAACACAGAGATCCTCAGCCTGTGTGAATTCAGATGGAGAATCACAAGGCAAAAGGAGCCACTTCTGAAGGGACACCAGAAAGCATCTCTCTGCAGGAGAGCATCTGACACCTTTTAAAGGACAATCACTCCTAATGTAATTGTCCAACTAACAGCAAATTCCAGTGTTGGAGACCTCTCCCCCAGAAGAACATTAGTACATCTCATCTAAATGAAACAGTGACAAGACTCCACTCAAACGAAACTTTGGAGATGAGGCCCTTCAGCCTAGGAGATCAAAATAACCCCCAGCGTTGCATGCTCCCCAAATCTGCATGCTGCATGCATTAGTGAGTGGTCAACACACCACCCAAGAAAAGGATGACTAATGACGGTTATTCGGAAACAGATCAATTATTGATTACCATTCCCTTCCCGCGGGGTCCCTGAATCCGTGAATAAAGTGCTCATGATTTTTTCAAAGTTACAGCTTGGCTCTGTGTTCTCGGGGTCTTCAGCAAAATGCTTCAGCATCTCTCGAAGAACATCATCCAAAGAGGTGGCCGTTTCATCAAGGATGATGCTGGCTCTGGCCAAGAACCCATCCAGGTCTCTGTGGGCCCTGACTTCTTCCTCAAAATTCTTTAATTTCAGGTACTGTATTAAAAAGGAGGTCAGAGCATTAGACAACCGGACACAATACCACACAAAGGGTTACAGTTTTGTCATTTACAGGACAACAGGTTTTCCTGATATTACTGCCAACAAACCAGTGATTTTAGAATCACTCTTTGCAGATCACATTGTAGAAGTAGGATTTTTTTAACACTGTTAATGCATCAAAAGGCAATTTTGAGGCTTATGCTAATTGAGTCACCACGAGCGAATGCCTAGTCGCAGTTTACACCCTGATGTTGAACGCAGTAATGAGAAAAATAAATAAACCAATTTCATTTCCTAAGATAAAAACCAGCACGCTTATGGTAGCATCTTAAGCCTTCTTCTGGTCTAAACAATTCAACGTGTTCGCAGTGACATGGGCAAAGCTGTCAGGAAGAAATTAACTCCTGACTCAGCAGAGTGAAGAACTGTTAGCGTGCACCTCTGGACATCCTACGTCAGCTCTTCCCATAGAGCCATCTCTCCCTGTCCTCCTTTTTTCAGGAGTTTGAAAAGGGAGATGAGGGAATCCCATGCAGCCCGATGTCTTTTTACACTTTCTAAATTCTTATTGTTCCCACTCACGAGGAAGTTTTCTTCCTCTCTGCGTAACATTTAGCTTTGAATCAGCGTGTGAGAGGAGGAAAAGCAGATGGCAAGCAAAGGCCAGCAGTGTCTCTACTCTGCTGAGTCTGCCTGCTGTCCCCGTCAGACTTGTAGATGGGAAGAAACAACCACGCTGTATTACAGAAGCTCAATTCCTTTCTTCATTTGTCAGGTATGACATTTGTTAATTGAATTATCAAACTACAGATTTGTTGTTCCCATTTCACAGTTCTTAGAAATCCACGCACGCAGTTAACACTCCGTAGTGAGTCAAGGACTGACAGTCCTGTCCTCTCCTTCAACAGCTTGAGATAAAACGAGGAAATGGGACTTGCATTTCATTATATGGATCTTCTATCCCACTGGAAGCCAGACAAGACTTTATGAGGCTGAGGACTGGATTTTAAAGGCGTATTTAAGCCTACAGCTCCCCTTAAACTCAGTAAGATGTAAGCTCTGAATTGCTTTAATAAAACTGAAACCATGCTGCCTCCACAACAAAGACTTTGGCACATTGCCCCCATGTTACAGGGACCACCACACAGCCTGAGTCATAGATCCCTTCCTTTCACACATACCCACTCCACCTTTTCCATTTATAGCCTAGACACTAAGAAAAATGCTAACGTCTCACTAATTACTGTAATTATCGCAGCAACTATCAAGTTGTCAGTACACATCCATTGCAATTAACACTGTTTTACTTTGCATCAATCACTTCTTACACAGTCTTGGAGGACCGAGACTGAGGATTCTCTGAAGGATTTCAGTGCCACCCCCAAAGCTTTATTGCCATCTGCTCTTAGGAGAGCAGATAGTCACACAGCTATGTCACCATCCCACCTAAGGTGGGAGGTGGTAGAGCTGCAAGTGGCCAATCCATCTTAGACTACCACTGCACGAGAGCAAGTTAAACACCTAACACCACCTGTAATATCTGTGTTCATGAGGTCACCAGCTGACCAGAACTTGTCTCTCAGAGGTGACTTTTCCATCTTGTCTAGCATGCAGAGTCCAACCTAGGATGGATGTTCAAACAGCGGAGAGATTAAGCGACCTACAGAAAACTCAGATGAGGTTCTAACCGGATTTTATGAAACAATTCTTTTCCTAAAGAGTGGGAAAGCACTGGTGCAGGCTGCCCAGGGAGGTGGTGGAGTCACTGTCCCTGGAGGTGTCCAAGAACCATGGGAATGGAGAACTTGGAGATGCAGTCAGTGGGCATGGTAGGGATGGGTTGGGGTTGGGACTTGGTGGTCTCAGGGGTCTCTTCCAGTCTCAATGATTTCATGGTTTAACAAAAGCGGCAGATGGAGCAAAGGAAGTATCAAGAAGGTTAAGAACAGCTAGAATGCCATAGCATCAAGATGATCTCAAGAAAGCAAAAGTGGCTTCACATCATCAATTTCTCACATGCTTGAGTGAAGTCAGCAGCAGCACCATGGAAGCAAGAAGTTGGCTGATGGATAGCAGAAATTAATCAGAGGCATTCAGCAGATGGCTGTTATCTGCCCACAGTCTCAGTCAACACTGATCCTCCACTGATCTGCACAGGACAGCACTGTCAGCAGCTTTGATGCAAGTCACAAAGATGCAAATCAAATGCAAGACCTTGCACCTGGGTCAAGGCAACCCTCACTATCAATACAAGCTGGGGGATGAAAGGATTGAGTGCAACCCTGCTGAAAAAGACCTGGGAGTACTGGTGGATGGGAAGGCAGACATGAGCCAACAAGGTGCCCTCACAGCCCAGAAAGCCAACCGTATATTCTGGGCTACATCAAAAGATGCATGTCCAGCTGGGTGACAGAGGTGATCCTGCCCCTCTACTCTGTGCTGGTGAGGCCTCACCTGGAGTACTGCATCCAGATGTGGAGTCCTCAATACAGAAGAAACAGATCTGTTGGAGCACATCCAGAGAAGGGCCACAAAAGTGATCCAAGGGATGGAACACCCCTCCTATGAGGACAGGCTGAGAGAACTGGGGCTGTGCAGCCTGGAGAAGAGAAGGCTCTGAGGTGTTCTGATTGCGGCCTTTCAACATCTAAAGGAAAGCTACAGGAAAAAAGGGGACAGACTCAGTGATGATGAGCAGGGGGAAAACGGCTTCAAGCTTAAAGAGAGTAGATTCAGATTGGATATAAGGAAGAAGTCTTCTACAGTGAGAGCAGTGAGGCACTGGTACAGGTTGCCCAGAGATGGGGTTGATGCCCTGTCCCTGGAGACTTTCAAGGCCAGGTTGGATCAGACCTTGGACCCAATCCAGCTGTGGTGTCCATGTTCATCACAGGGGAGTTGGAGTAGATGGCCTTTGAAAGTCCCTTCCAACTCTAAGGATTCTACGATTACTCCAGCTCTGCAACAACATTCTAGTAACGCCTCCTGCAAAGCATTTTCCATACCTCAGCCCTGCTTTACTCCCCTGCTCCTGTTCTAATTTATGAAATAAATGCACTAACTACTCTTATTATCACTCTTATAACATTGAGTAAGATATACACACAAAACACTGCAAGGCAACATGCCACCATGAGAGGATATAAATACATTGCTCACCAACTAAGGCAGACCAAGAGCAAATCAGTTGAATTGCTGGTACAGCAACACCTCAGAGATAGCTCCAACAGAACCTGTTCTAGTCAGAACACCCACTGATTTGAAGAGAAATTAATGACTACTCCCTCACAAATATTTTTAGCTAGATAGTCAAGTCACACCAGGATACTGCAGGCTGGAAACTGCCTAGCAAGAAACTCAAGACAGCTGCTCAATAGTCATTTTAACAGTATTGTGTATCCCCAGTTGCAAAGCTGTACAGTGCATCATGGCAAGAAGAAAGGCTGTCATGCATCAGGAATAAGAATGCATTGAAACAGCCACCCCTAACGTCATGCAGGCAGGACCCTTGGCCAACAACCGTTAGACCAAATGGGCACACGATCCATGCAAAACAAAGCCTTCAACACTCATTAAGAACATCCAAAAACAACACCATCTGCTGGCCTGCTGTTCCGTAGACAAAGTCCACTTACAGAGGCTGCAAAAACCTCAGAAGAAGGTGTTCCCAAAACCCACACTGTCCCAAGCACAGTTCCATCTCTGCTGCTGCCAGACACCCACAGCTGTTTCCTCAGAAGCATACTAGGATGGTGATTAAGCTGTTCAGACTGTGAGCAGCTTCCCCATGTGCCTATCAAGGGACACATCAGACTTGTCCAAGACATGGATTGTCTTTCCAGCACTCCTCGAGGGAGACAAGAGCCATGGAATAACATCAGAGGACAAGGACAGTCCTGAAGAGCAATGTCTACAGATAACACTTCTGACCAATCCCTTTACCTTCTAGCAATTCCTTCTCCTGTGACCCAGAACCCAATTTCCTTTACATTTGAAGCACAACAATTTTACTTGTCCACCACGGTAATAGTATTTTTTAACTCTAGCCTTGCTAAAGCATGCTATCCCTTTGGTATTTGTTGCTTTGCAGCACACTAAAATGCTCATGCATGAACTGCAGGCCAGAAAAGCAGGAATCCTACAGCTCTAAAGAAAAAAAATGGGAAGACTTTGAGCTTCCAACTATTTCTTATCAGAAACAGATCCCGCATTTGGACTTCGAATTTTCACCTTAAGTGATCAAGTGCTTAGGTTACTTTCAGTCAAGTGTAACCAACTCAAAGCAGCTTAAGCAGTTGTATTAGATAAGAAATTAAACAAGCCTGCAATATTAAATTGGCCAACACCAGCGATGTTACAAGTTCACACAGGCAGTCCCTCCAGCCTGCAGGTGGGACAAGAGATGACAGCCTAAAGCACCACGGGTCATGCTTCGGCCCCAAAGATCAAGACTGCAAGTGATATTTAATATCAGTTCATTTCCCCTCTGCATACTTCGTACTTTCATTAATTGGAGGTCTGCAGTAACATGGCCTATGGGAGGTTTCTCACGTTTCTGCCTTATCGTTATCAAGTTACTGTCTCAAGAGTAAACTAAACACGGTCTCCCAATTGTCCTCCTAAACTGAGTGCTTCCAGGGAATTCACTCCTACTGAACCTCACGGAGGCAGATCTGATTAGTGGGAATAAACAGGAAATCAAGTCACAGCAGTGCCTATGGGGTGTTTGTGCTTTCAGCTGGAGAGGAACTAAGCAGCCTGAGTCTCTGTGGTGTATGCTTGGATCCCTTTGCAGGCAGCTGCAGAAGAGAAAGTGATGAATTAACATGTCAAGGAATTGTCTGGGACAAAACAGTGAAACAATCAGAATTACAGAGAAACTGTTTGGAGAACAAGGAACACATTGGCTTCGTATTTTTAAATGAAGACTGAGGAACTTAGGGAAGAAAGCATTAATATATCCTGCTCCGGCCAATAAAAATCGTCTCCCCACTCCCACAGTGTTTCAAGATCCCTTTCTCTGCTTCAAGATGAAGTTTATCACCTGGAATCCCCACTTACCTTCCTCGATGTGTGCAGTAACACGCAGCCAGCACTTTCATTTTCAGCTGGAAAAGAAAAGGAAGAAAGTTAGACAGTGTTGCTATCACAGGCACCTTACAGGCAGCACAAGGCTCAGCGCAAGGTGAAGTATCACTCTTGGCAGACAGAGGACTATATCTAGAGAAAAGCAGACATTCACTAATCACAACATTTCCCATTTAGGAAGTATAAAGTGAGTGCAGAAGCAGCCTTTCACCAGAATCCGATCAGCCACAATTTGAGCCTCGCAGCTTTTTTGCTTTGTTTTTCAAATCCCCTATGTATTTTTACCCTTTACTACCCACCCCCTCCCCGCTGCTTCCCCCAAATCTAATTCTTAATACTTTAGGTAATCATTTAATCCCATGCATCGCTGCTTGATAGATTGAGGCTAAGATTGCATGAGTCACACTTGTTTGGAAACCATTCTCGTCCTCGTTCAAAAGTCAACAATAACACCCAGGCACTTCCAAGGGAGCAGGCTGTGAGAGATCACACGCAGTGACTCGAGGATGAGCACATTAGTGTCCCGTCAACTCACCGCTCCGCCTCCATAAATCTCAGCGTAAAGCAACAGAGCTCTTAAGAAAGAAAACTGCTGTTTAGAGACTATTAACTGTCACTCACCGTGAAGCTGAGTTACAGAGACAGAGGTATACAAGAGCTCCTGGTTCAAAGAATAGTGTTAACATTGTCTTAGGGCATTCTCAGAACTGCTTCAATCCCACTCCATAGGCTGACCTGACTACGAGCTCAGCCCTGCTGCCCTCAGTACTCAGCATTTTGAGTGTTGCGTTCTGTTCTGGGCCCTACACTATAAGACAGATATTGAGGACCTGGAGTGCGTCCAAAGAAGGGCAACAGAGCTGTGAAGAGTCTGGAGCTCAAGTCTTAAGGGAGGGAACTGGGATGGTTCAATCTGGAGAAGAGGGGAGACCTTATGATGACTTACAACTAGCTGAAATGAGACTATGGTGAGACAGGGATTGGTCTCCGCCCCCAAGTAACAGTTATAGGGACAGAGATGATGATTTTACCTCGCACCAGGGAAGGTTCAGGTTGGACATTAGGAAAAATTTTCTTCTCAGAAAGAGTGGTCAGGCACTGGCACAGGCTGCCCAGGGAAGTGGCAGAGTCACTGTCCCTAGAGGCGTTCCAGAACCATAGAGATGTGGCACAGAGGGACATGGTCAGAGTGCATATTGGGGGATGGGTTGGGCTTGATGGTCTTAGGGGTCTTTTCCAACCTTCATAATTCTATGAGGATGCAATTCTGTTCACACACAACAAAAACACTAGAGCTCAAAGAACTGACCAACTCATTGCACACAACACCGCTTTAAACTACGTCATCCTTGATCAAACAAGAAATCAAGTCATATTCACACCTAAAAGGTTAAAACACACTGGGAATCAAACCGGGAACAGAGTTGACTCTGCAATAGAAGAAAAGAGGGAGAGGATTGCATCCATCTTCAAATAAAATGGTTCAGAGGCTTTGGTTACATCACTCAACTTCTTCCAAAGTTCACTTGGATACTCTACATGTGATTAAGAGCATCGCTTAAGTCTGCTAGCACAACGGTTCCAATTATTACTGCTTTTGACACATTCTTTGGAAAGCACAAGCTGTTTTATCTTGAAAATGCTATTTATTATTAAGAAGTAAGCACACAACTAAACCAGAAACATCAAGCATTTTCCCCAGGCTCTTACATTTGTAGTTCTCCAACGCTCGCTTACTCAATTTACAGCCTAATTACACATGCAGAAGTACACTGGAAGATTTGGAAGCCATAAATATTCATTGAGGAGAAAAAGTGTTTTGGTTTTTCCAGTTCTTGCATGCAATAGTTCTAGAGAAAAACAGCATCCACAGTCCCAAATAATAGCAAGCACGTGTTAAAGCTGATATCTGTGGTCTGTCCTTCACACCACACCTTCGGGTGCATGCAAATGCAACAGAAATTCATGTTGTCCTTCTATCATGCAGCATCTCTTGGCTCCTCTTATCAGCTTCAAGTGCATATCAACCCTTTCCGCTGACAGCTCTCTCAAGTGCTCATCATGAATGAGCTCCGAGTGCTGCTTTATCAACACAAGCGAAAACACCTAATTACATCTGTTGGACCAGGATTTTTCAAACCTCTCAAAAAATGCTGTTCTGGGCACAGAGGTGATGTTTTGGGAGCCTCATTCATCATTCCACCAAAGCAACACGCTGCTCAGACTCAATCCAGGGAGAGGAGACTGATGGATATCACCAGCCCAGTTCTGGGCTATTATCTCAAAGACTCATTGGAGAGCTATAGCATTACTGAAGGACAGCTGCAAATTAACAGCAACACGGAATGACGATAGGACAAGAGGTAACAGCCCTAAGTTGCACCAGGAGAGGTTCAGGTTGGATATTAGGAGAAATTCCTTCTCAGAAATAGTGGTCAGGCACTGGAATGGACTGCCCAGGGAGGTGGAGGTCACCATCCCTGGAGGTATTCCATAACCATGAGAAGTGGCACTTGGGGATATGATTTAGTAGGCAAGATTGGGATGGGTTGGGCTTGGTGATGTTTGAGGTCTTTTTGAACCTTAATGATTCTATGAAGAATGGAGAAAAATACAAACACTTCCCAAGTGTGTTTGAGTCAGGCTTAGAGAATACCCACTTACTTACTGCAGACAGAAGAACCTGATAGACAAACCAAGATAAAACCATGCCAGAGGTAGCCCGTGATAACTCTATTAAGGGATGGCTGGGCTCAAGCCTAAGATCAACAGAGCATCTGCCTGACATCTACTTTCCTCCCCCTCCTGACACTATCTTACTGCTTTCCTCTCCGGTTTTGGAGGAGCCATAAAGATGCAACACCCTCAACCTCTGCACTTATGCACTTTATTGCGGGCAAAAGGGGCACAGAGAGCCATGGATTCACCCTCAATCTAGAGCAAGAGAGATCCTACCTACCAGGAATAACTTCACATCTGAGTATCAGGATGAAGTATACTTATACAGAGGGGTCAGGGTCACATAGTATTCCCATTTCTATTTTCATGGTTCTGCATGCTGGACAAAGAGGCTGCACAAGTTAACATTAGGCAAGCAAGCTAGTTATGGGCATTTTGTCTTTGTCCTCTCACGTAGTTAAAGCAGAGCTGCCAGGGCTGCTGACCTTATCTGTTAGGCTGTGCTCCAGGTTCCGCCCAGAGGATAACCAAAAAGCGAGCAACACCTCTGTGGCATCCCCTGGGATCACACCTTGGCAACACACAGCACAGCCCAGATTTCTAGGAGGCACGCATCCATGCACACAGCATTACCAAACGCGCTGCAAGCAGCTCACTGGGAGTTAACATCAATGTTAGCAACAGTGATGAACTGCCAATGTTAAGTTTGCTCTCGTGGCCTTATGTGAGCACACTGAGAGCCCTGGAAGGACACCACGGTATGCCTCCAGTTTTTCCTTTCCCTCCACTTGCAGAAGCCGGACCAGTCCTGGATGTGAACAAGGTGACTTCGTACATAGAAGCAAGAAACGCTGCAGGAAATTTATTCCCTGTACCTTGAAGCAATTCCACCCTGGCTGCCTTTATATAAATACTACTGATAGTGACACAGACATCTAATTGCCTTTTTTAGCCTCTCTTACATAATGAGATATATGCAAAAGCAGCCCTGAAAACAAACCCATAGAAGTCTCACGCCAAAGATGAAGGATTTTCACTTTCTGTCTTAGATGTGGTAGATGCTCCTCTCCTTGAAGACACTCAAGGTCAGGCTGGACAGAGCTCTGAGCACCTGATGGAGCTCTGGGTGTCCTTGTTCGTTATAAGGGAGTTGGACCAGATGGCCATTAAGGGTGCCTTCCAACTCAAACAATTATATGATTATGTGATCTCCTTTCCACACCCTTTCTTGCGCAGGTCCCCAGTACTGCCCTTAACACCTGAGAAGACCTAAAGCCATCGGATCAAAGCAGCTCTGCAGGAGATACTTGCAGCATCTTTTCTTTGGAATGTAGGAAAGCAAATCAGAGAGCAGGAACATTTTCACTGTAGAGGTGTCAGCGCACGTTATTCTGGATCTGTGTGTGCTCCCCAGCATATCTGGGTAAGCAGGCTAATAAATGACAGCAGAACACTATATTAGCATTTTCATAGTCTTCTCAAAAAAAATACAAGGATCTGATGTAAGTGAAAGTACCCAAGCACTGACTGCTTTATAAATGAAAATTTCCTAGGTATTGGTGATTTCTCCAGGGCCCTAAGCAAATATAGGCTACAACTACTTGCATTGAACAACACTGCAAGCAGCAAAAGCACTCTCGCTTTTACAGTTTCTCGCCTTTAAAACAAAATTAAATCCCATCAACACATGTCACAAGAACAGTTCATTAGCAGTTGCAGAGGTACCTCTTGCTCCTTGCTGGCAGCAAGGTATTGCACAAGCTGGATCTCATGGGGATCCTTTGCTGTTCTACAATAACTGTGCTAAGTCTGGCCTCATTCTCATCTGAGTTAATGAATTTTGGTTGAATATAACTGTTAGATAATTGTGCCTCAACTATTCCACGTGATAAAGATAGGGCAGTGGGCTAACATGCAAGAGAAAGCCAAATATCAGCTGACACCCAGGTTAAAGGCAGGTGGCAACAAGAAACTGGCTGCCAGTCTGTGGTTCAGGAAGGGTGGGAAGGAAATCCTCACCCAAATAGTGCCCAGCACAGGCATTGAAACAGCTGACTATTGCTTTAAACTCCTCTCTGGTCATTGCAAAAAGGTTGGAAGGCAGCACAGAGGCACCTTGCACAGGCAGGACAGTAGAGTTGAGTACTGTGCCACTCATCACACTTCCTAAGTCAAACATGCACGCACCACAAAAGTGAATTTTCAACAGCAAAAGAAGAAAAAGCTACGATAGGTTTTGTGATAGAATTAGAGGCAGTGGGGAAAAAGCTAATTCCAATGCCAGATGGGGGGATAAAGCACTCCAAATTCTGGGAAAGCCATCCCAAAGTAAAGGGCCCAAAAAGGCGACTGCTGCCTTCGTGCAGAGCTGCCTGCGTTCCCACTCCTCCACCTCCCTCAGCTTTGTGAGGGCTGCTTTGAAAACACCCCAGCCAGGAAATTGGGAAGGAGGCTGTCCATCCCCCCCCCGACACAATCGGTGCATCCACTTTCCATTAGAGTATAGGAAGCTTCAGGAGTCCAACAACCCACCCTGACATCAAACTGCTAAAACAGGAGTTATCAGATGGAACGCGTGGGTCAGCATTGTGCCTCGAGACATAAAAAGGA
>JANHGO010000001.1:2895640-2921366 GCA_024606505.1 Aquila spilogaster | reverse complement strand
CAGAATGATACCCATTCAGGCCCAGACCACTTGTCTCTGGACGCTACTCTCTCTGGAATATCCTTGGCGCCAGCATCCAGTGTTCCTCCTCGTCCCCTTAGGAAAAAAAAAGCCATCTCGGCAGGGGCCAGCCGTGAGCCAGAGCCCCGTGTTTTGCTGGGAGCAGGCATGCACGTGCGTGCCTCCGGAGCGCATTACAGGAAACTCTTCATTCCCCGTATCTAGGAATGATCAATTGTCCAGAGGGCGGAACGGGCTTTCATTTCTCGTGAAGCGTAAAGTGTGTTCCGCTATTTGCCCCCCATTCCTGCTCTAACAAAGCCACATCCTGCCTCCCGATTGGTGTTGGGCTGCCAGCAGGATTTTGCCTTCTCTCCCCCCCCACCCCCCAGCCCATAAAACACTCCAGGCACCACTCTGCAGCCTAAGCCACTGATACAACCACCAGCTGCAAGCAGAAATGCATGGTGCAAAGGCCGAGCAACTACAGCTTCACCAATCCCTGACAAACCTTGCTCAGGTTCAGAGAAACACTACAAACCTCTCTACAGCAGTCCAGGGGAGGGAAGGCAGGGGGAAACAAAGCAGTTTTAAAACTCCAAGATGTAAAAAGAAGGTCTCAGGCATGAAGCTATTTGCCTGGATGATTCAAGGGACCTGCCAAGCAGGTGAGAGTGCCATGACTGCCTGCAATGCCATCCCCCTCCCCAAGCAATCTGCAGACCCACTGCAATGTCAGGCTTGAGCTACCCACATATACCAACCTTCAAACTCCATCTAAACCAAATTGCTGTACTAGTTTGCAGGGATTCATTTCCCAGGGTGCTGCGGATGAAGCTGGAAGAAAACAGTTGAGCCACTGAGTTTGATGTTTTGGCAGCAGGTTGAAACAACACCTGCAGATCCAGCTCCAGAGAAATTTAGGTACAAATTTACATGTAAAGTACACAAAGACTGCAGTGAAATTCTAGGTAGCGCTAAGACAGAAGGCTTAGTACACTTCTAGGTGAGAGAATAGGGCAGGAACCACAAAACCATGCAAGGGTGCCTGTAAGACAATACACAGCTAGCCTGGCAGGTACTTCAGGGTTTAGACTTGATGATCCTTACAGGTCCTTTCTAACTCAGAATATTCTATGAAATATGCAGGGCTTGTTACACATTGATCTGGAGAGGAAAGCTTCCCCACTGCACACCAACTCATTGATGCTCCCCATCCTCTCTGGTACCAGTTCCCAGCTGGAACACCAAGCTTGATTTTCCACCTGCAGCACAAGAAAGTATCTCTGACACTGATGTGGGGATTCCTTATCTGGCACAGGGATGGTAGGGAAGAAGTACTTCATTCAGGGCAGACCCTCAGCACCAACTCCAGACAAAGGACACACAGCGAAGTACAGACCTTCCATCACGTAAAATCTCTCTTCCAAAGGAGTGGTGATGCACTGGCGCAGGCTGCCCATGGAAGTGGTGGAGTCACCACCCCTGGAGGCCTTGAACTGCAGGAATGTGGCACTGAGGGATGTAGTCAGTGGGCATGGTGGGATGGGTTGGGCTTGATGATCTTGGAGGCTTTTTTCCTACTTTACTGAATCTATGGTTTTACTTATGCACCTTCACTGCTACCTCAGCACACGTCTCAGTCACTTTATAAACCATCCTGATCTTTGCTCAAAAATGCAGATTCAAGATGCTAAAGCATTCAGCTTCAGGGAACGACCCACCTTCATGGTGGAGCTACCAATATTGGAGTTGGACTCAACCCTTAGGAGGTCCCTTCCAACTCTGGATAATCTATGATTCTACATCTGCTGAAAACAGATGTCTTATCACTGAAGTGCAAGCTGGAAGACTCAGAGACAGGAGAGAATAAAAGAAGCTTTTATTGGCTTCCACAAGGAAGCAATAAAACACCCGGGATAAAGGATGCAAGTGTGAAGACCGAGTCACATTTTAGTGCCCATGCATCTGCACTGGTTGCATTAAATGTTGAGTCTAAACAACAGCCAGTATTAACTAAATACCTTAAGCCCTAGATTTCTTCAGGTTACCCTGTATTAAACATCTGTGCATGGAGCCCAGCACTTCATGATAATGGTTAATTGTCAGGGTTTTATGGGCCGTGCTATGTTTTGTTGGCTCAATGCTTAATCCCGCGCAGAGGTCTTTTTAAGAACAGAATTACAGTAAAGTGCATCCAATTACGCTTGCAGCAAGCTGTACATCCATCATACCAAGATTAACAGCTCGACAGGATGATGGCAGAGCTGTCACCGTGTCTGCAATTTGATTTAACATTACCTGCCAGCACCCAGCCCCTGGGGTACCAACTCATCCCCTCTGCGGGGGGCATTTTTGGATTGTTGGGCCATTGCTACACTAAGGTAGGTGGAAACATTGCTGTTTGCCATAAGGTCTCCAACAGAAGAGAATCTGGATACCACATTCAGCCAAGAGAGCAAACTGTAATGACCAGAAGAGGTATGCAGAGGCTCACAGATATTTCTGAGTCCCCTCATAGATTAAGCAGCTATGTTTTAAGCAGGGTGTGCATCAAACACTAGAAACCAAATCAACACAGACAGCACTAGAGATATCTCTACAGATGGCCTGCAATGGTCTGCATGGCACAAAAGGACAGTACCAAGGCCCTTGGCACAAACAGGAAAAAAATCTTCTCAGAGTGATCAGGCACTGGGACAGGCTGCCCAGGGAAGTGGTGGATCACCATCCCTCGAGGTGTTCAAGAACTACGGAGATATGGCTCTTAAGGACACGGTGGGGATGGGCTGACAGTTGGACTTCATGATCTTAGAGATCTTTTCCAACCTTAATGATTCTATATGAAAGAGACCTTTAGACTCAAAGGCTTCATTCACGCAGCTTGAAGAAAGCAAGAAAAGATGAGGATGAAAAGATGTCATTCCCGCATTCCCTTTTCCACTGCATGTAAAGAACATCAGAATCTTTGGTGCATGAGCTCACTTTGGAGTTGGAAATGAGCTGTGTAGGGGAGGGTCTTGAAATGCCTGGAGAAAATCTAATGCTTTCCTCCCTCCCCAAAGCTGCATACATATGCTGTAAGCACACAGCTTCACATCACTGGGTTAGGGATTGAAAGCACAGATAGAGAACAAAATAACCAGAGAGCAGCAGCAATGCAAGGGAATTTCTGGACCTCTCCGCTCCCTTATGGAGTTAAGAAAGGAGAATTACATGCAGAAATACCTTGGTCATGGTATAGTTAAACTTCATTTCTGGAAAGAATTTAGATTGTTTCTCCCTTGCAGTCCCCCCCACCGCTAGCAGTTCAGGCTGCTTCCACAAGCCAAAGTGAGCCCCAGAAGCTCTTCTGCTGCTTTCAACCACCCAAGAAGTCAGCTATGCCTCCTCTATGTCCAGAGACTGATTCGGTATGTATAAAAATCAACTCTGGAAGATGCTCCAAAAGCACCTTTGATTAAGAGCTGACAGCCTAGATAAATAAAACACCTGGATTCTGAGGAACCCTATGGTTGATACTCACTGAAGAACCTGGATTTTTGATACCTGGCCCACTGGGTCGCTATCAAACAAAAAAGGTTCACATCACACCTTTCCTTCATAAAGCCTGGTTTTAAGATCTCCAACCTCGTGTTTGGAAAGGAGACTCCAGCACATCAGAAGTCCATTTTTCTTTAAGCATCCCAAACAGAAGAAAAGAGATACAACTAATTCCACCACAAATATCACCGCTCGAGGCAAATATGCAACTTTTTTTTGTGTCCTCTTTTGAATGGAAGGGAAAACATTTACAAAAAGCCCAGGAGGACGCACAAGGAAAGCCAAACTTCTTCACATGCAGAAGAATCCACAGCACGTACATTCCTCATCCCCAAACAACACACCCCGAGGCATTAAGTCCAGACTCATCATAGCACAGCAGTTCACCTTAAGTCTTTCAATTAAGATGGCATTTGTAAAATTGCAGGCTTGAAAATTGCTAGATAATATCCTTAAGGTAAAGTCACTGCTCAGATTCAGAAAGCAGATCGACATAGTCAGGCAGAGGTCTGCATCACACCATTATGTTTTCTGCACCACCATATCCAGCAACTGCACTCTGTAGATCTATCAGGATTTGCTTGTAATCCAAAAACAACGGAGCAAACTTAGAGGACTCCCTGATACCGTAAGACCAAGCAGGATCCAAAGCCCTTGCGTTTAATCTCCGTAACAGTAACCACACAGGCAGGCTCCAGGCCACCTCCAGCTGCCATGATGAAATCCAGCTTCCAGAGGCTCCTTTTTCCTCAGCACCTTCTGTGCAAGCCAGGTTTGCTACCCCATCTCCCTTACCACTTACACATGTGTTGCAGAGTTAAAATCATGTCATGGGGAAAAAGTACAAAGGGTAGAAGTCCCAGGGTAGTGCTGCGCTGTTCATTTAGCACCAGTGCCAGCAAACACCATCCCACAGACCCTCTAACCCTGCACAACACTGTCCTGTAGCAGGCACAAATGTGGTTAAAGAATAGTTAAGGGAATTTGGCACTTGGGCCTAGGAGCAGGTCACTTTATGTTTATAAACAGAGCCTGGCACATGACAGTACTTCTACACGTTGTGGACATATTGAGGATCATTGAAATACAACACCGGATGCCCATACACAATTGATGCTTTTTGTTTCCACTGATCAACCAAGCCAGTTTTTCACATTGTCTCCCAGCTATGGCCAAAAGCAATCAAGCTTCACCAACATCATGTTGTCCTGTAGCTTGCACCTTCCCTACAAGCCAAGGGCAGGGAACAGCCTCACTCAATGTGCTTATCACAACGAAACAACTCATGGCTGCAGACCTGGATTCACATGCTCAACAAGGCAAGGCAAATAGGAGCATCCATTATATTTGCTGATGCAAAGCTATGTTTGCAAGAGGCAATCACCTGCTTTACACTGCAGGGACCCTCTATCAGAAGTGTTTAACAGGTGGTTTTCCCCCTCATTTTTGCTATCTGTTTCAATGCAGCAGGTGTGGGGATTGGCTGCAGCCAGCACAGTGAAACCCAGGAGGCATGTGCAACACCAAAAGCCCCTCTGCACGCTTGCTTGTTTTAACCAGCAGCTGCTGGAGAGCAGAGACTGACCTGGACTTACCCTCAGCATTTCAAATTAACATAAAACAAAACAAAACGAACTTCAGCTCCCCGTTTTAGAAGTGTCAGAACGACATTGAAGGGATGTAGAGACAGAACGTACACCAAAAAGAAAATCAATCTCTCACTAGAAAGCATCTCCCCACCAGTGACCATTCTGCTATTGCTTTTGCTGCTGCAAAGCCCCAGGCTCCAAACTCAGCACCACGTCCCTCTGGACCCACCCCAGGGCTTTCAGCTTTTCACAGCCAAACACCAAAACGTTCACAGGAAGGGGAGGAACTGCTTTTGTCCCCTCTCCCCCCTGAGCTCCATCACTCACCAGCGGCGTTGGGTGGCACCTCCAGGTTGACGTTGACGAAGAAGCGGATGCTGTCCCCCGAAACGATGGAGGAGTTCACGGCATCGAAGAGCTCCTCTCCCCCCGTCTCCTCCTTGGCCTCGCAGCCATCATCCGTGTCGCACTTGAGGTACCCTGCCAACGAGAGGGGCACACGGTTACAGCCGTGCCAGGAGCTGCGCTGAGCCCATAGGGGCACGCATACAAACCCATCGCTGCCGACAAGGGTGGAAAGTGCACGGCCTTCGTGGCCCCACGGCCTTGCAAGGGCCTTCTCCGCGTCCTCATGGGGCAGCTGCCACAGGGATGAGATGACACGTTCCCGCACGGGTCCCCAGAGCAGGCAGCAGGGCCTGTGTCCAACACGGCCGCTCTGCAGTCCGGCCACATGCTTGTAGCCTGCATCAGGTGCAGGAGGGTGGGAGCTCCAGCACCAACGGCCTAACGGCACCAACTGAACCTCTGCACCAGAGCCTGGAAGTGGGGGGGGGGGGGGTTCTGACTTCAAGGCCCCATTGGTGGCAATGACACACAACGCATCTCCAGGCACACCGCAGAGCAGCCGCATCTCCTCATAAGGATGTGGAAAAATAAAGGCCCTGCCTGCAGTAACACTACCAAGCAACGGGCTCCCTCGGATCCAAAACCCGGGTGAAAACTTGCCCTGCAGACCCAAACGTTTTGTATGTTCCAGCCGTGCCACGGCCCTAACCCGAAGCATTCACCCGCTCAACACACGGTTGGGCGATCGCTGTGCTGGCAACACAGCGCTTCCAAACCGAGGAGGAGAAAACAGTGGTTTCCAAGGAGATGCAGACGGACAGACAGACTCGGAGCTCCCCACAGAGCCGAGCAGAGGGTCACAGGAGGGGACAGTGCAAAGAAAGAGAGAGACAAGTTCCTTAATTACAGCGGACAACTCCTCACCCTCTTGCAACATTTTAATTAGAGTTTAACCTAGTCATGTTCAGCAGCAAAGCCGGTTCGCTGTGATGTTTTCTTGCAGAGCAGCTGGAGGATTATTGTGGTGCGCTCACGTATTACGTTTAATTAGAAGAATTAGGGACGTTATAGAATGTCAGCTTTCTTCTTTAACACATCGCTAGGATTATTCAGCAGCTCCTACCCATCTCCCGACAAGACCTTGATGCCTAATCTGAAGCAGGAGGGATATATTTCATTAGCTCTCTTTGGGCACTATTGCAGAACGAAGAGGGCGAGCTTCAAGGCAGAAGATTGAATGGAAACTCTAAAATATTGATGGCTTCTTAAAAGCAAATACAAACGCAGCAGCAGCACCAGTGGCTAAAAGCAGTGCATGCAGTCTCACAGGGATCCTGAGCCAACAGCTCAGCACTGCAAAAAACAACACACTGTGAGCAAGGGAAGCCACAAACAGGAACTCTGCAAGGCAGGACAGGGGCTGCAGCCCTTCCTGCTGCAAGCTGCACGCTCCTCCTGAGTGCTCAGCATCTCCCAGGGAGGACTTGGAGGGTGCAAGGGGCTCAGGCTTTCATGCAGCTTCTAATTTGCCTGTCTGAAGTGTGGGATGCCAACAAAACTCGACCCTCCCTTGCCACCTCTGCCTCAGTGACTGGAGGGAACATAAACTGATCCATGTTAACTGCTCTGAAGGCTTTAAGAAGTATCCAAGCTCCTGCTGTCTCTCCTCACTCAGCCTATCAGATAGACAGCACTGTGCACTGAGTGCTGTCCTCTGCTGCTGGTGGTGCTTGGGCAGCTGTTTGCATCGCTGTTGCCCAAAATAGCCAGAAGAAAGGGGGATGATGAGAACACAAGATACTTCGGCATCACAGCCACCACCAGGCATGAAATAGGGCTGAGAGACGTGCCAGGACCAAGGAGGGCAGCCTGTACCTTAGAAGGACAGACATGGTGCCAGTGCTATATACTCCTGTGCAAACATTTCAGCTCCAAGCAATGTGCCAGACCTGGGGTTCGGCTCTTCCAAAATACATGGTCACCATAACCTCTCCTCACCAATGCAAAGCACTCGTTATTGGTGTTAACACCACACCCTGATGCCAGAAAAGCTCAGGCAGCCCTACAAAGGGAAAAATTGAAAGAAAGATAAAAATCAGCCTAAAGTAAGCCAAAAATCCATGGTTCTAGCTTCTCCACCTCAACCACGTCCAGGACAGTAAGCCCCAGGGAAGATGTCAAAACAGGTCTCCCATCTCCATCCTTCCTGCTGAATGGGTCAGACAGAAGGTACACGAGATGGGATTTGAACACACAGCACACAGCTGACTTTCCACCTCACCCCCTCCCCCTCCCCCCCCAACCAATCCCAGTGCAATTAAGGCTCAGGTAAGAACAAAGCAGGAAAGCTTGTACATTTGCTTTCCAAGCCCTGAAAGCAGGGAAGGCTGGAAATGGGAAAGAAATGGTGCAGGAGCTGAAAGAAGGGCAAGGGTGGAGTAAGATCCCAGGGTTGGGCAGAGGTCAGCGAGGACTCTGGCAAGGGAAGCATCCTCAGTTCCTCCCTCCTTAGGGGAGGAAAGAGCAAAACAAAAGGCAGCCGAGCTGTATGTCCCTTGGGCAAGGGACTGACAAAACACACCGCTTGCAAATAATCCCAAACCTGGGCTGTACAGGAACTGCACTCCCAGACAGGTGTCTGCTTTATCACTAAACCACCTCAAAGCTTCTAACTGCCCCTGTTTTGAATCCAGCGGCTTATTAGATCAGCCAGGTATTAAAATACAAGCAGACTGTGCCTGTCGAGCACAGGGCCACCTTAAGGTGTGCATGGCAGATGCACCTTCACTGGGGACAGCACAAGAGTTGTCTCCAGCCCTAGCAGCTGCTTTCTCCCATCACCCCAAGGATCACTCTGTGTCACCCTATGTGACAGAGTCAACGCGTCAGACCTCTGAGCACAGGAAGCGCCACTTCAGCCTCAAACAGAGTCTGGAAGCACCACACCAAAGAGCCCAGAGTAAGGAATCAAGGTCAGGTTGGCTGTGAAGATCAATCAGCAGAGCCCCCCTGAACCTTGAAGAACACCCTATGGTCAAGAAAACTCCCCTCAGCCCTTCGAGACTCATCTGATAAGGGACAGAAACACAGAAGAGCACGAAAAAAAAGGTGGCCAAGAACAGGCACCATCCTGCAGGAGCAAAACCCCCTCCTCCCAACTGCAGGCAGCCAGAACCAGCCTTGACCATAAGTCCTTCTGTGCCTCAGCTCATCACCAGCAATGTGAAAATAAGACACTACCCAATTTTATGCATGTTCTGGGAAGAAAAATGCAGTTTTCCCTCACCGTTCTCCTCTAAATCATCATCCTACACCCTGTAAACCGTGTCTGGCTGAGACCTGACTTCTTCCACCTCAACATCCGTCCCAGTCTCTCTCTTTACTCCCATCAATTTTGTCAGAGATACACCAGTTCTGCTGCTATCAACCATTCCAACATAGACAACATAATAAGAAAAAGCTGCAGGGTAATCATTATTTTCTTCTCAAATGGTTTGTAGAAGCCCTGGGTTCTGACTGGGAGAACAATGAATTGAGCTGCAGCCATAGGAGGTGGCAGTAGCTCTCCCCGCTGATATGTTAGTAGCACCTGGCAGCTGCAGCAATAAAATCAAGAACAGTTATCAGAAAGTCCAACTTCATCCCTATATATGTTCCCTAGAAAGGGCTGCAGACTCCAAGGAAGCAAGGTCTTAAACAACCTTCTAGGAAAAACCGTAGCTTTATTCCTCATTATATCATCCCACACCCCAAGCTATGAACAAGGTGAGAAGATGCATCCACACTGCTGGATCAGCAGAGCAAAATAGGATGATGAGGATCAAAGCTCATCAGTAGTTGCCAACTTCTGGCAAATCCCTGCAAAAATTCCAGGCTTTGTTTTTGAAGGACCCCATAAGATCAATGCTATAAATACTTAAAGCAATTCCTTGAAAACAGTAATCTCACCCTTAACTTCCAGTAGTAGCTGAAAGCTGGAAGTCTGGAATAACAAGTGCTCCCACTTACAGCACCTGCTTTGCACAGCAATGCCAATTCCTTCATCCAAATCCACGACCCAGCTATCTTTCCAAAATGGTAGTGGTCCCCTCTCATGAAATCTCTTAATACCACAAAGCTAAACTGCATTAGAGGAGATCTTTTGAGCTCGTGCAATTGGCAATTCAACAGGATCAGCTCATCACATTTAAGAAAACAGATGGTTTTTCAGATGATTTTTTAGTGAAACCTCCAGGCACAGATGGCAGCATGTTGCAGGACAGTCATTTTCCCAGTGCAGCATTGGTCACCTCACCAGAATACCAATAACACGCACTGCACTCCTGTCAGACTCTGCCAGATGTTTTACCGTGGAAAATGCAAAGGCTTTCCTTCCAGCTTCACTGCTTCAGATGTTTTTGTCACTAATCCTAATCCATTCAAAACTGAAATCAAATGGCTGACCTCACTCTTTGCATATCAAGCCATGAACTTCATATAAGCCAAACGCACAGCTCCTCCATGGTTAAGAATCAGAGAATCATTAAGGTTGGAAAAGACCACTAAGATCATCGAGTCCAACCATCAACCCATCACCACCATGTCCACTGACCTACGTCCTTCAAATCAAGCACAGGAGCTTGCAGGTTCTTGGTTTGAAGGAGCCTAGAAACACATCCACTTTCTCAAAAGGAAACTCAGATTAATTGTGAAATTAATTATGGCAAGATTATCATCAATGTTATTATTATATAATGTATAATTATATATAATATATAAATTATATTATATAATTATATTACTGTTAATATTACTATTATATATGTCCTACAGCTTTTAAAAGTAAGGGGACTTTGAATCGTTGAGACACAAAAACGGGGGCTCATGTTGCCTCCAAAGGGCAAATAACCTCACACTTGGTTAACACTCGCAGGGATAAAATAATCAAGGGATGCAGGGGATGGTTAGAAGCACTTTGCACAAGTGTTACCAGTTCTACAGCCTGCACGGTTCTCCAGCAATGAACATTTAAATAGCATCCCACACACAGACACAGAAATGCTAACCAGGGCAAGCTTCTGGTCACGCATCACACTGATTTAGAATCACAGAACCCTTAGAGTTGGAATGGACCTTTAAAGGTCACCTAGTCCAATTCCCCTGCAATGAACAGGGATATGCACAGCTGAATCAGTGTAATTACTTAACGAAAAGCCATTTGAGACAGAAGAGCAATTGTATGGATGTAAGAGCAGGTTTTCAGGTAAATGTTTGACTAGATTTCACATCTTCCTGCTGAGGTCAATCTTCAAAGCCATTTTGGTTTGGTGGTTGGTTTTGTGTGCACGTGTCTTGGTAACTCATAAGTCCAAAAAGCAGTCATGAAAACAGTCCTTCTTCCTAACAAATTGTTTTGTGTCAGACAAGAGAAAAATGAGTGCTGTAGCCATGGAACAGCACTCTCCAAAGGCTGCTATCAGGTCACATTATGCAAGGCTCTCTCCAAAATTAAAATTTTAAGCCACACTGATTAAACAAAGCAGTTCTGCATACAGCTGGATGCCTGCTAGAACATTAAGCTTGTCCTTTGGTTCACAGTTGAGAGATCCCCTGGCAAAGCTCACTATTTTCAACCCAGGGAGGTTTACCCACCCTGTGGCAGGCAGCCACGTGGAAAGGTTCTGCCAGCCTAGTGCTCAGGAGCTGTCCATAGGCCGTGATGTTGGACTGCTTAAGTCTTGCTGACAACAAATTGGCAAGAAGGGTCCAGATCTGACTCCTGTGCTTAAAGGAGATCTCCTTTATTACACTGAACGCTTTTTGTTAGCGCAAGTATACAGACTCAGAGAATCATGAAGGTTGGAAAAGACCTTTCAGATCCCCAACTCCACTCCCAACCCATCCCCACTATGCCCACTAACCACATTCCTCAGTACCGCACCTTTGTGTTTCTTGATATGCTACATTCGGGATACACTACCTGCCCAGTGCCTCCAGAATGAATTTGGGAGTAGAAAGACATTTTCTCCATATACACCCCTTGGAGTAGAGCTACGGTAGCTCGGCTCAAGGAGGTTCTTTTGTGGTTTTCTTTTTGGAGAGGACACGATTCTTGAGCCTGACCAAACACGGGTAAATGTGAAATTAACTCAGTGCACTACTAATTAGAGATTCCTCACTAGGGAATACAGTCAAAACACTTCAAAGCATTTGAATGAGCACTAGGTCATCTTTGTCTGCTTGCATATAACTTTTCAGAAACACCGGATGGTCACACTGACTTCTCTAGATCATTCACACAGGATTTAGAGAGCATCTTCCAACTCCATTCCCTCCACAGGCAGAGATTGAGAGACAGAAGAGCTGGGGAAGTGTTGATGTTCCTTGGCTCTAGAACCCCAACACATACAGGTTTGCGGCCTTTTGTACTAATGGCCATGCGCTATGGAGACGTCAGCCCATTACCTAAGCTTCCAGAGTGCTTCAAGACCACAGATTAAACCACAGTTTCCTCAAGTAAAATTAACAACAAGGTAGGTGTCTAGCAGGTGAGTCACTAGACAAGACCCTGCATCCTCCAGGTAATAAACACCTCCACTACTGGCCAGCCATAATTCCTCAGTTCCCTGCTTCCAACCCTATTTCAAGTCTGTCTCTTGTCATGAAGAGCCAGATGGAAGTATAAACTTTCCCCTGCCTCTCCAGTAATAATTCATAACAGAACTGAAAGAACAGATCTGCTACAGAAAACACCCAGGCACTTTTGAATTAATTCCAGTATTGTATTTTGCAGCCAGATTTCTAGGAATTGTTGTGAATAATCCAAGTAATTCAGTGGGGCTGTATTTTGTTTTGTTTTCTTTAAAAAACCCAACACAGCAGCACGTGGAATTTCAGCTCTATATCAGAACCCACAGAAATCAGGAACGTTTGTTTTATTCTATGCCTCCTGACAGACAGCTCTTAGGAAACAAATCTGAAAGAGAGAGCCTCTCAGTCTGTCCATCTCTAGGTAGCAGCAGCACATCTCCCGCCCTGAAACTGAGCATCTCATCAGGGAAACCCATTGCAAAAGGATTTGTTTCGTGAAGACATTTAGATTAATCTCCTCTCCGGGCAAACAATACCAAAACAAAGACAAATCTTAAAAATACACAAATGCACTACACACAGACTGAACTGAACTGCAAGCTGAAAAACAAAAACAAGTAGATAAAATATGTCCAAACATCCCAAGCCAGACTGGGGCCCTTCAGCACAACTGCAATTTATTCTGCCAGCAAAACCAATTAGTAAGTCAGAGGAGACCGAGCAGTGAGGGATTTGCTCTAGAAGACAAAATTTATGCTGCGATGGCTGTCGAGCCAGCTTTAAAACAATGCAGCAATTCAGATATCCCCAACGCTGCACCGGGACTCCTTCCCTGGGATTTTGCACTGGAAAACCTTCAGTTTCATATCTTATCGGAGAAAGTTCTTGTGTCAATTAAAAAGCTCATCACACATTGGCAGAACTTAATTGCTTGCAGCTAATACCGATGCCTTCAGAGCTAATCCACTCGTAGCGAACACTGGATGCTCACCCTCCCCATTCCCTCATTACCAGGCCACAGGAGGTTGATGGCCAAGAAACAAGACAACGCAGGGTTTGACAAGTTATTCTCAAAACTGATTGCCGAGCTGCATTTCATCAAGACTCCAATTATCTTTCAGTTTGGATTGGGTCTACAGTCATCTCATTAGTTACTTAAATTCACCAAGAAAACTCATTTGAGAAAACAACCTGAAGAGTCAAATGACTTAAATGCACAGCCTGCATCAACACACCACCACACCGTGCCAGATTTTTGTTCTTTTGTGTGTGAGAAAGGCTCGATTCAGACAAGAGCACGAGCAGAAAACAGATTTTCAGCAAGACATTGCTGTCAGAAGACAACTACTAAATCTGATGACACACATGAATCAAAAGCAGAACGTGGCCAACAACCACCACCCTACCTGCTGTCACACCATGCTCTCCATCACCAGAAGCTTCTAACTGGGCAGATATGAAATTATTTCCTCATTTTCCCTCTTATCGTTGCCACTACAGAGCAGCTTTCCATTTGGTTCTTCCAGCAGTAGTGGAGAACTGGAGGATGCCATAAACCTGCACCTTGTGCCCAAATGCACGGGCTCCTTTGATCATCTTTCCAGATTTGTTCTTTAACAGAAGTTAAACGTATTAGCACATACCAGGAGACCATAAAAACTGAGCTTTCAGCATAGCCATTATCATCATCCATTCAATGGAAATTCCCTCCTTAGCTATCCTCAGCTCCTCACTAATAGAGAGAGCTACAAGTTATTAAATGCCACACTAAGTTCTCATCCAGGGGAATGTTACAAAGCACTGTGTTGGATTACCCTTCCTACAACAACTTCAGCTAAAACTGAAATTTCAGCTTTTATGTCTTAACAAAGCTGCAGTTGTTATTCAGAACACAAGAGTACGAAACATTTGCTGGCAAGATAGTCTTTGAACAGTGCCTAAGATCTGCCCTGGAACAAAAACATCCTCACTACTAAAGATACAAAAAACCATATGTATGTGTGAGATCACATAAGGAGATAAGGAAAAAGATCAGCCGTACCAAGAGATAAAGTATCAAGAGATGTTTCTCAACCAAGGAAGGGGGAAAAAGAGTGTTAAGTAAACCAAAGGAAGAGTTGATTTTGTTTTTGCTTCTTGGTTGTGTTTTTTATTTGTGGTTTGGGGTTTTCGCTTTAAAGAAAGCTTAGTTTTTTGTTCTTTGAAACTTCCAAGGTGGGGCACAAGAGCATCTGTTGATCTCACTGCCAAAAGAGGCTGATCTAGACAAGTGATATCTAAACAAGTGGTGCCAAGAAGCAGTTTAATGACAACATTTTCAAAACAAGCAGTTTTGAAACTAGGCTACGTGGAAGGGTAACTCCTGTCTCCATGATTTCCTTCAGCCCTGATTAAGTTTCTTGGTAATTCCTCAGGAATCCATGTGAAACTTCTACACAGAGAGCCAAGGTACTGCCTTGCTATGTGAATTTTAGGACATAAATAACGGCCTCAAGTTGCACCAGGTTCAGGTTGGATACTAGGAAACATATCTTCTCCAAAAGAGCGGTCAGGCACCGTCACAGGCTGCCCAGGGAGTGGTGGGGTCACCATCCCTGGAGGTGTTCCAGACCCGAAGGGGACGTGGCACTGAGGGATGTGGTCAGTGGGCACGGTGAGGATGGGCTGAACTTGGAGATCTTAGAGGTCTCTACCAACCTTAGTAATTCTGAGAATACAGACATCTTTCTGCGATCTATGAAATGTGTTCTCTATAAATCCTGTGCAGAAACACAAGCCCTCAGTTAAACTAGGGACTCGAAGGTGACTGATCACCAGACATTAAATTCTTTCTGGAGGTCAAGCACTGTTTTCTGCCTTTCTGTTACTTCATCCAGCTAGCAGAAAGGACCTCTTACTAGAGCTGACAGTACTCGCTCCCAGTTTCATCCTTACGCTCCTAGAGATTGGCTCCATATAGCCCTTTCAGGGAAGGTGAGTGAGCCCAGAGGAAGTGCTGTCAACAGTAATGCTGGATCTACTGCAGCTGCATAGCTGCATCTGGCACATATTCTGCTTCCCCTTCCCAGATGTTAACCTAAAAGCTTGTCCCTGGAACGAGAAAGATGAGCCTTCCGACAGCTGTAAGCATCTGCAGGCCTCAGTAACAAGAGCAGTTCAGTCCTTTGGCTTTCACCATTTAGAAATCCTGAGCGTTTTGAGCACTATTTCCAAGGGCAAGAAATCCCATGCCTTCAGGGAGCACATCCCACTGGGACTGGTCTTGGGTTGGTATCTCAAAGCAATCTCTCCTTAACAGCATTTCTCCAAAACCAGAAGAGAAGTTGGAATTTCACTGCACTTCAAGTTCAGTTGTATGCAGTTTCTGCCCTTCATCATTATAATGTCTGTTACAGCTCAGCCACCTTTGCTAAGGCAAATGATACAAGCTTACAAATGCCTCAACTTAATCTCAGTTCAAAGAAAAATCCTTGAGAGCATTCTGCACTGAAGCATGCGTTTGCTGAAGCTCTCGTGTTTGTTTGATGCTCTTGGCAGAACATCTCCAAAGGGATCTGACACTTACACTTGATCTCCACTCCAAGAAGAGTGAAATACATACACTCACCGGACTGCAATACAGGAAGCCACCCGAAAAGAACTGGGAAAACAAAGAGCCACCCAGAATAGTCAGTGCTGACAACATGAAGGTGATTATTTACTAATTTGAATATCTAGAACATCTACAGGATATAAAAATGCAGAGTCTGCTTCCAGTACTAGATTACACAACTGCCATGCAAGCCTGCATTCGCATGCTCCTTAAGCTTCATGAATTTTCTATCACCCGTTTCAAGTTCTTTGCTCTCCTTCCAATAAAGCAATACAGCACGTAAGTCAGTCAAATAATACTTGCCACTCTCTTCAAAGAAGTATCCATTTCTTGACATCGCTGCTGGTGGAGATTCTAAAAAGAGGGGAAAAAAAAAAAGGAAACATGAATCATTGTGATGCTGGGACGTCTTCACCTTATTGCTGTATTCATTGTAAACCCGAATTACAGCCCCAAAATACCACAGGCAGAGATCTCCCTGAGTATGGCAACTTTAGCCTTTTGTTCATTGACTTCAGCATTCACCAGAATAACTCACGCAGTTGCAATCACTGCGTGAAAACAGTTAGGCAGTCTCAGACAACCTGGGCTGGAACCACAAAATAGCAAGACTGAAGATCAGGACAAGCCTGACTGTATCAGTGACCTATTGAATCTGAACAACCGCATGCACAAATAATAGATGCTAAGTATCCATCAGGCTCCTTTTAGAAAAGCACAAAGCATAATGAAGTCCAGTCTGTATCTTATGTGGATAAAGAGAACCAGTTTAATGTAGCAATAAATTCATATGAGAACAGGATTTCACATCTTATTCCACAGCTCCTAATCATTAGGACACAACAAGGACACAGTCCTTGGTACTCAAAGACAGGCACCAGAACTCTGTAGACCTCCTTTGCAGCAACCAACATCTGCACTAAAGGGGTCTTGCAGGGAAACCAAAAGTGGGAGATGATGCCAAGAGCAAATCCACATGTAGCAATGCAACCAAATCCTGGAAATTCATTTTAGAACACGTTTTGCTTATTGCAAGTTAGTTCTGCAATTACTGCTGTTAAATTGGGTGCCCAGCAAGCACAGAGATGCTCCAGCAGCACAGGAGCACCTGCTTTTGGGTGCGATCCAAGTCTGGTATCACAGCCTAGTCTGGTTGTTAGCAGTGTTCGACAATTCAGACTGTCAGCTGGAAATATCAACCTCTCCACAGGTGCATGCCCTGTTTTATGGCGAGTTAACAAAGCTCTTTGTTTCAAGCCTTATGAGTCAACTGAGCAGTCCCTTGCAAAGCAGCTCCTAGGTGCCGCCTCTTTGTATGTAGCTTCCCAGCCAAAATGCAATCAGAAAGAGGAATAGATTTGCTCCATCTTTCCCCACTTCATTAGGCTAATCAAACATCACCTACGCAAGCCCAAGATGAATTTGGGCCAACAAGGAAAGAGGTTTTGCCTGCTTTATTGTTCTACAGATTAGGTTTCCTGCTTTTTGTTTGAGGTATGAGACTGTATTTCCCAAAGACCCTCTTTTCTGTCCCATAACTTTTGGCTTACAGGTTATTGTCCACATGACTTTTTTTCCCCCCTTTCCCTTTATTGTCACATTTTCAAGCAATATAATTCATCCTGGTCCGCCGGGAGCCTTTGTGCACCAGACAGACTCAAGTCACACCACTGACGATAGCATCTTCCAGCCCCACCACTTGTTACAGCTCAGCATGGCTCACACGGTTCAGAACAGACAGCATGAGCTGCACAGTTCCTGGAGGGACACCCTGATGGTCATTTCACATCACACACAAATCCGAGGGCAATTCAAGTGTCTGGTTCAAGAGAGAAACACAATGTTCCAAGTTCATCCCAGAACAATGGGCTAGAGGAACAAACGCACCGTGGCCAAGGGGCACCCATTACACGAGTCAATTGTTTCCCTCCACCTGGAAGGGAAGAAGAAGATCCATCCAGGCTGATTAGCATGCTAATGATCAAAGCAAAGTGGGTTTTTTTTGGAAGAGGCTCTTATTGTGTAATGATTGCATTTACGTATTTCAAAAAAACAAACAAAGTATGCCTAGGCAGATGGATTACCCAAGGAACAGAGGCCAGCGTTCCCCCTGGGATAGTATATCAATTTCTCACGTCTATTATGGCTTCTAAGGGAGCCTGAAGCAATACGTTCAGCCACCACTAGGCAGAATGAGACACAGCTTGCTCTTCCTTTAGCTAAACACACTCATTTCTATGGCTCAGATAACACCCAATGAACTCTGCTTCAGAGTCAGACACCCTCTTCATTAGAAACAACTTCAACTGCAGCACTGCCTGGGTTGGCACGGCCCCCTCACAAGAATCTCTGGTCAGGTAGCTCCTTGGATTCAGAAGGGTGAGGAGTGCACGGTTTGGGATTACTGCAGGCAGTGCCATTTCATTACATGGAACTCATTCCTCTGAGTCAGAAATGAGAGATAGTCCTCTAGGCAACACTCTCAGGCAATTATTTTGAGGTGCTGTTTGTTCAGGTGAGTCATAAAACGGAGGTCTTAACCTTGTAATTAAAGATGCAATGGCACAATTAGGAAAAAAAAGTCGGGCGTTCACCCTACAATGTCCTGCCCCATTAATTTGCCTTCTTCCTACATAACATTGTCCCATAGCACCGATGGGATTTGGTCTTCAAAACAGCTGTGCCAGAGCCTTTTGACAAGTTGCTGCATCCTCCACGGAAGGAGTTACGCATATTGACATCAATAGCAGTGTGGAACATGCCCAGGAGGCAAAAGGTGATAGGGGGTTCACACAAGTCCAGACACATGCATGAAGCTATAGGATTAAAGGTCAACGTTTGGAGAAGTGGAGGTAGAAAAGGTAAATTGAGGGCTACATTATCTGCATCTCAGAGGAGCTAGAGACAGCAAGATACACCCAACTTTTTAACCACGTGGAATGAAAGAGACATTTTGGGGAAAGAAGGAGGAATACCTTCATATACACCAAGCTTCCCACTTCGACCCTTCAAGCTGTTTGGCACAAGCAAACACTAGCATGCCATAAAAAGCTATGCTAAGACCAAGGCCAGCTCAACTGTAGTTAAGTAGATGCTCAGTAGCCATCAGAAAGGCAAACATATCAGCAAGCTCCATATGCCTCTCCTTTCACAAGGCTTATGGGAATTTAATTTCTGAGGTCTCAGCTCCTTAGTCATGTTTTGCTCAAGACTGGAGCAATGAGTTTGAGCCGTGCAGAACTGACAGCAAGCCCGTTATCTTTTCTGTGAGGCACATACCCACGTCCTGACACACAAAACTGCATTTCCTCTCCCCATCTCAACTCCGTTCCCTGAAATTAAACAAGCCCAACCAAGAGGCTGTTATCAAACACCACTGTAATCAATGTATTTGCTCTGCTGAGGAAGTCCTGGTCAGGGACAAGTCTTCAAATACATTAGAGATTGACATTACAATGCCCCAGGGTTTGCTTGGGGTTGCAGAATTGTTTCTATGGAGTATAAACCAGTCCCTGCTCCTTTGCAGGCTGAGGGAACAGACCATCCGGGCAGCGCTTTCTTATTGCGGGGTAGGAGCTCTTCCCCCACACCACTCCTATCAGATCCAAATCCATATTACTGTTCTCTCAAGCTTTTAGATTTCAAGAATCAAAATCCAAGCAAAACCATTTCAGCAAGACATGAGGTCAGTCTTCTAAGGACAAAGCTGGAACACACTACCCTGAGGGGATAAGGTATGCAACACAGCAAGTTCCCTCTCATCCAATACCTACAAGGACAACTACGCTCTTAAACTTCGTTCCCCATCCAAAGGTACAACAAGATGCCATTGCCAATTATCTGCCAAAAAAACATGGGATAAAGCTCTTTTGATAACTTAGCTGTTTTTAAGAGAGTTAGTTTATTCCAATAGCTACATTTCTACTGCCACCCCACCTAATTCCCAACAAGGATGTCTATTAAATATGACCAAATTGGACAGGCATCAAGGCACCACAATTGCTTCTTCAAAGATAAGCTTCTGGCTGGTTTCTCATCTCTTTAAGAGCACTGAATTCAAAGGCAAAAAGAACTGAAGTGCTGCAAAGTGGAAAACAAGGCTTATTTCTCCAGACTCAGGGATACAGCTTGGATTTCAAAAGCAAGCCACTGCCCTTTGACTCGAAGCCATCGCACTGAGTTTGATGTAGCATGATGTAGCATGAGGTGCTTGATCTTCAGACTAAGATCATCTACAGTGGGAAGTATCAGGCAAAGAGTGGGCGTGCTTCCTGACTTCCTGCATTCTTACCATTGTTACATTTGCATTTAACAACAAAAACAGACTAAACCCTACCGTGCCATCTCCCATTATTAAATTCCTGCGGGAGATACTTCTCAGATCTCTTAATAACCCATTTTAAGTCTCTTGTTTTAAGGTTAGTAATAAGCTCTCTTAAGCCTTGCAATATTAGTGGATTACAAGTAAAAACACATTCTCTGGATACTTTGATAACTCAATTAAAATGTTCCGCTGCTGGGGTCTTCCAAGTACACAGCTCTCTGCAGCTCAAACCCTGTACTGAGGCATAGAATGATAAGGTTAGGAAAGACCTCTGAGATCACCAAGCCCAACCCCAACCCATCCCCACTAACCGTGTCCCTCAGTGCCACATCTCCACGGCTCCTCCAGGGATGGTGATTCCACCACTCCCCAGGCAGCCTGTTCCAATGCCTGACCACTCCTCCTGAGAAGAAACGTTTCCCAATATCCAATCTGAACCCCCTCCCCTCCAACTTTATTATGAGAGACATCTTTCCTGCACAGTAAGGTAAATAGAGGTTGGTTGCCCTACCTGCTTTAGTCAGGTACGTGGTGTCATTCAAAGCTGCTAGAAGAAAACAAAGCTTCCCCTATCCAGGGCACCAGTAAACCACTTATTTTAATACTGACTGCAAGCTCAATCATCATTCTTTGGTTCTCTCCATCCCTCCACATATTAAAAATCACAGAACAAGGGACTGTAGCTCCACAGGTGACCAGGGAGCTGCAGCATTATCTATGTGATTTGGGAAAGTAAGAAACAACTTGTTTCATGTGCCCACTAAATTATACTACTCCCCTCCTCCACCTGAAGTCTGCAGAACAATCTGAGAGGTGTAAGGAAAAAAAAAAAAACAAGAGAAAAAATCCCAAGAGAAACCTACAGGAGAGAAATTGAAGGAAAAAAAGATTTGGAGCACTGAGTGAAAGGAGCCCGCAGCTGAGATTCTGACTCTGTATGCAGCGAGAGCTCAACAGCAGCCAGAGGAAGGAAGCTTCAAACCTCTTTCATAACAACTGCATCACCGCAGAGGAATAGGAAACAAGCTCAACAGGCCGCCAAGTCTGATCGCACCGACTCACTGATCGAGTTCAAAGGGTATCAATATTGCAGGACCCTCCTGCGTAGCATTGCTCATGCCTACAAAACAAGATGCGGTAATTTTCATGGAAGAACCAAGCAGCAAGGTCTCCTGGTGTAAACATCTGCTGCAAGTTATTTAAAGCTGTTCAAGTCAGCAAGAACGAATGGACAGCAGCATGTGAGAAGCTGTTTTGCCTCAAGTTACCGCTTCTCATTGCTATCTACACAATTAAGTAGCTCATCTATTTCCACCTCAACTGGAGAATGCTGGTGGGAGCTCATCTCTCATTGGCAGTCGGAGATGAGGTGTGCCCATACGCTGCTGTTCCAGGCAATGATGATCAGCACACAGGACAAAAGCTCCAAAGTTTTACTCATTTTCTCTACACCTAAGAGGTGTGACCAAAAAAAAAACCCAGAAAAACACACAAGTCAGGGTTTGAGAACTGATCACCCTGACTAAAGGAGAGTATTGTAAGAAGAGCAATGCCTGTTAATACTCGGCCAAGAACATAGCTGGTAAGCACAGCACACAAGCACTGCTGCCTGCGGCAATCCCAAACATAGATGTCTCCTTGTGAAAGCATTCCTTTACATCAATAAAAGCAGAGGAAAACATGATAGAAAAACCTCAGTATCAGTAAACATCAGCAAAAAGACCGTTTGCAATTCATTAAATGGACAGCAGGAACACTCATTTATCTTCTAGGGGGTTTCTACCTTGAGGAAATAAAAGTCAAGATCAAATGAAAATCTCTTTTTCACTGTGGTTTTACAGCCTTGCTCCCCCTGCAAGTATCACATAGGACAGAAGCCTATCAGCATCTCACCCCATGTGGAAGCTGAGAAGTATAAATCCTTCTCTTACAAGGCAAGCAGAAGAGGCAAAGGGCTCCTGCTTGTCCTCTATGCATCCGTGTGGCGCAGCCACTTGTGCCTAAAGATCTTCCCAACGCTGCTCCTTCTACAGCATTGCTTGAAGAGATGCTATCTTCTTTTAAGACCTTAACCAAATGGGTTTAGTACATCACCTGTGTGCAAACACTTACACCAAATCAACACGTGAACTCAAAGATAATCTAGAAAGCAGTCGTGACCCAAGGAGATTTTAATCTACTCCAAGCCCCTTTACCTTAGTAAGCTGTTAGTTAAGTGCTGTCCAGAACAGGCACCAAGAAGGAAGTAGCTCAACCCTATGGCCAGTGGCTGCTCCACTTAAGAGACTCAGATCTGCCAAGGCATCTCCTTATCTGTAGGCATGGCTGCTCAATAGCGCTTTGTTAAATAGCTGTAATCTTTAAATACTTCTCTTGCAACAAACCTGTGCAGATGTCACATGCACTCCCAACCCCTATCTCAAAAAGGAAGCATCCCTAAAGGATTTGCCCTGCTTCTTTGCTTCCCAGATAGGTTCTAAAGCCCTAAACTCCTATGTTTTTACACCAAGGTCTGGATTACCTGAACCTAAACTCTAAAGCCCCCTGAGAAATCTCAATTTTGTTGGGTTTTGGAAGACACAACATCAACCCTCTGACATCTCCTAGGGTAACCCATAGTGCACTGGCGTCACTTGAGTCTACACCTAAAGTATCCACACCGCAGCATGACCACTCTAGGATGCCAATAAAGCAACTTTATGGCTCCATGGTTCACAGAGTACTAAAACATTTAATCAGAGCCTATACACACGGAGCTGGATATTCTTCTGATGCAGAGAAGTGGTGCGACGAGATCTTAAATCATGCCATGGTCACTCCAGCAAACAAAACCCTAGAAATCACTTTCATAGCTGCTGGTTGTAAAAATAGAAAACATCACATTGAAAGAATAGAGCAGGAAACATCCTCCTGCCTGCTCACTGCCAGGCAAACATCCACCCACACACAGGCTCAGGGATCAGATAAGCCCACTTCCAAAGCATTTTCCTTACTGCACTGAGTAATTCCCCCCCCTTCATCCCTATCCTCAGCTTCCTCCAGAACACCCATCGCAATAAAACCACCTAATGAAAAATAGCAGTTGTCACTGTCGCAGCTGGAAAGACCTCCTCTCCCCAAATAACACACATGCAGAAGGCTGGCACCAGGCTGCCCAGGTTGACTGACTCATCACAATCCAGCTCACCCCAAGCAATTAATATCCAAGGGTGCCTCCCAGAGGTGAGGAGGCAACTCCGGGAATTGAGAGCAGTGCAGCTGCTTTGCTCTTCCTCCTTGGACAGGTTTCTTGGTCATCTCACAGGCGACCAAAGCAAGCCAAGGAGCTGAGGAACAATGACACCTGGCTGACAGATGAAGAATTTGGGGCCATTAGCTTATTTATTTTAACCCCCACGTTTTGTTGGGCCCTCTAAAAATGTGATTTAAGACCTGTAAGGATTTCTTGCATGAGTGCTACGTGGAGAGGAAAGAAAGCAAATACCTCCAGAGATCCCACAAGCTGGCAAAGACCCAAGGACCAACCAGCAGAGGCTTTCCACTACACTTCTCCTGAACATCTAAATAATTTAGAAAGCTTTAACTCTCACTGACAACTTTTCAGATGGCTCTTCCCACTTGCAAGGGCCTATCATGACCCTATCAGAAGAGACACAGCTACAGCGCCAGATCTTGGTCAGGGCTGGATATGGGTTGAAAAAGGTGATTTTAAAAGGTGATTGTTGTGTTTTTGGTTGAAATCCTTTCCCTGCGCAGGAAGGTCTTCCAGAGGCCATCAGTGCTGCTGCGTAAAACATGCCAATGTGGTTTAAAGTTGGTAGAAATTCCACCTGCTTGGGGCTATTCAGAGGAACAGAGATGCTCCCTGCAATGGTTCAACTGCATTAAATACTGTAAAAATCACGCTGCAAAGTGGAAACGAGACTACACACCTCATGTTTGGGGTTCTGGTGGAAGAGGTGCTCCAATAGCAGCCATACACACTCCTGTATTCCCTTAGTGTACCAGGAACACGTTTGGGAACATAAAGTGCAATACTGTAAAGCTTTTATTGCCACTAAGCAAGAAAAACATCATTAAAGAGACAGCCGTGGCTGGGCCAAGCTTTGTGCTGAAGTTTATCCTGCACCTCTTCCCACCTCCACAGCCCAGAAAACCATCTGGATGGATCAGGGGACCCACTCTCATTCACACAAAGCCATAAGATTGAAACCGAGATCGACACTGGAAACATGAAGAGACGAAAGCAGAGCAGTGGTCAGCCAACTGATCACCGAGAACTTCAGATTTTCAGTTGCCGTTCCAGGAAAGTTACCAAAAGGAAAACATCCCCCAGCATTAAAAACAGCCTAAAGGACACAGCAAAGGCAGGCAAGCTGACTTCTGCCGCCTCAACCCACCCCACGGAAGCAGCGATTTCACACCCCAACAGGCTCAGCAGGGTGGCACGAGCCACACCGTAGCGTTTCTATATCCAGGAGCCACTAAACAGCAACAACAGTGACAACAACAACAACATCATGATGGGCAGGGGGAGAGCCAGCAGCACCAGATCTGTTCTTTCAATCCATCATCAACCCCAAATAAAAACGCTTTGGTCCAGTGATGAAGTAATTACTGACTGACAACACATGTCAGAGCATTTATCAGTAGGACACTGTTTATGGTTCATCTACATGGCTTCCATGGCTACAGCATCAGGGACGATGTTTGCTAGCATTTTACATCACACGCATGCATTTCGTTTCCGCTCAGCACCGCACTTTCCCCATGTGAAACATCAGTATGTAAAGCCTCTCTGGCAGACTGGGAGGATGTTTCAGCATTCATTCGAGAGGAAAAAAATAAAGGAACAGGCAAGACATGCATAGGGAGATGAGCACAAGATACCTTGAAACTAAACCCAACCCCCAAAAGGCAGCACTCTGGATAAAGTAAACTGAATTCAGGAGGTATCCTTCACCCTTAAACACAGCACAGACAGCATCACCGAGCAGCAGAGCCCACTGCAAATACATCAAGCACTGCCTTACTTTAGTGAATTAAATAATTCAAGAGCTGGCAGAGCTGCCTTTCTGGATTTCCTGTCCAGACGCATCACCCGGCATCAGCAGTGTTCCAATATTGTTGCCTCAGACCACAACTTACCTGCGCTACTTCTTTAATAGAGATGCTGTTCCCATCCAAACAGCCCCCACTCTTCTCCTGGCCACTCTGAGCCAGCGCACCCGATCCCCAGTGCCACTTGCTCAGGTGGCCAAGGCAGCAATGGCTTGTGTTTTTTCAGTGCCTCCAATATTAATCCAGCCAGAGCATCTTTCTCCCTCACTTCCAATTGGCGAGCGGCGGATGGGTGGAGTGAGAGTGTGACCCATTAGCTCCCAGCTGGGCACCTCCAGCCCAGCACCCAAACCCAATGCCGGGCAAGGGATGCCAGCAAGCTGCTAACTTCACACCGCGATGGGATCCGGGTTTTCTCCTCCAGCCTCCCCAGATCCGGAGCTATTCCCCTCTGGGAGCAAGGCAGAAAAACAGGTTAAAGCAACCCAGCACTTGGGAGCCAGAGCTTTTTGCTGGATGCTGTGCGGAGAAAGCTTATGTGCCTCCTTAAAAAAGAAGGAAAGGGCTTTGTGACAGCCAGGCTCAACTGAAGTGAGATGCTGTACCTTACCAAAGAAGTGCAGGAAAAGGACCTTACTTGATCAAGATAAATTCATATATTTCTCATGATTAATGGATATGATATGAAGAAAACAACCT
>JANHGO010000001.1:2885497-2895540 GCA_024606505.1 Aquila spilogaster | reverse complement strand
GAGGATGTTTCTGTTAGCGAAGAACACTTTTAAAAAGTTATGCACGTTTAACACACTCTTCTTGCCACAGAATTGTGTAGATGCATCACTTGTCTCCCCTGCCCCCCTACTAGAAATAACCCTAAAAGATTTTCACCACCTCATTGCTTCCCACAAGGGTTTCATTTCCCCCAAAATTCCCGTTTTTTTAGGACGAAGAGGTCTGGATTACCAAAACTAAACATCTCTAACACTCCTGGGAAGTGTTCCATTTCTCTGATTTTTGGAGGATGCAACAAGCCCTCTGACATTTCCCAGGCTATCGATGGTGCATTAGTCACTTGGACAAAAAGCTTTGCTCCATGGATCTATCTAAACAGTGTCCTCCATCACAGTGCGACCATCACGCCAGTCCCAATCCAGGCAGAAAACACAACTTTATAGCTTTGTGGCTCAGCAGGCACTAAAGTATTGAATCAGGGATTATATGCAAGGAGCTGGATATTCTTCTGATGAAGGGAAATGGTGTGAAGAGGTCTTAAAGCATGCCACGGTCACCCTGGTAAACAAAACCCCAGAACTAATTTTCACAGTCGCTGGCTATGAAAGTAGAAAGCATCATATTGAAAGGATAAAGCAGGAAGCATCCTCCTGTCTGCTCAGTCCCAGGCAAACACACACCCACACACAAGCTCAGGGATCAGACATGTCTGCTTTAAAAGCATTTTCCTCACTGCACTGAACAATTCCGCTCTTCATCCCCTCCCCATCTTCCTCCAGAACACCTATCGCAATAAAACCATCTCATAGAAGATCACTGACTGCAGCAGTGACGGCTACCAGAGACACCCCCCCCCCCCAAAAAAAAAACAACAACCCATGCACACTAAAGGTTGGTGTCAGCAGCACTTGGATTTACCAGCAGCACCAGGCTGTCCAGGTTGACTCATCACAATTTAGCCCACCCGAGCAATTAATATCCAAGGGTGCCTCCCAGAGGTGAGCCGCAAGAGGAAGCGACCCTGTAAATTGAGAGCCATGCAGCTGCTTTGCTAACAGGATCTCTTTTCCTCCTCTACCGGGTTTCTTGGCCAGCATTTTGTAGGTGAGCAGGACAAGCTGAGAAGGAGGGGAACGACGACACTTTGGGATTTGGCTGGCGGACAGAGAATTTGGGCTGTTTGCCCTTTTTTTTTTTTTTTCTCTCCAGGTTGAAGGGGGACATTTCATTTTGTTGGCCCTTGTAAAAAAAGTGATTTAAGACTTGCAAGGATTTCTTGCATAAGTGCTACATGGAGAGGAGCGAAAGCAAATACCTCCAGAGATCCCACAAGCTGGCAAAGGCCCAAGAACAGACCAGTTGAGGCTTTTCAGTAGACTTTTCCTGAAACATTTAAATAATTTAGAAAGCATTAACTCTTACTGACAGCTTTTCAGACAGCTCTTTCACTTGCAGGGCCCTATCAAAAACCTCATAACTCTTAATCAAAAAAAAAAAGATACTGGCCCCAATTCTTGGTCAGGGTTGAATGTGGATTCAAAAAGGGACCCGAGATATTTTTCTTTGCTGAAATGCTTTCCTTGTACAGGCAGGTCTTCCAGAGGCCACCACCTGCCACTTATCTGCAGTGGTACTGTGTAAAACATGCAAAAATACTTAAGAGACAGTCTATCAACATTTCACTTGCTTGTGGCTATTCAGAGGAAGGGAGCGGTTCCCTGCAGTGGTTCAACTGTGTTAAATTAAGCAGCAGCAAGGTGTAAACTAATAACTATAAGACCTCTTCTTTGGGGTTAGGTGGAAGAGATGCTCCAACACCACCAGTTTCACACTCTAGCATCCCCCCAGGGTACCAGGATCATGTTTTAGAACAAAGTGTGTTGCTATAAAGTTCTCATCCTCTATCTTACTGCCACCAGAGATGAAAACAGCTGCTAAAGAAGCAGCAGTGGCTGGGCCAAGCTTTTGCACCCCTTCCCACACATACCCCCCCAAAAGGGCATCTGGATGGAACAGGAGACCAGCTCTAATTCACACAAAACGAGAAGTTAGGTCAAAAATGAGACCTGTACTGGAAACATGGAAAGACACAGAAGTAGAGCAGTGAACCCAGCCACCTGATCACCAAACACATTTTCAGTTGTGGTTCCAGGCAAGACACAGAAAGAAAAACCTCCCCCCTGCCATTAAAAGTGAAAAGAGTCCAAAGGATACCCAAATGGCAGCCCAGCCACCCTCCGCAGCCTCAACCATCCCCCCAGAAACGGGGATTTCGGATCACGACAGGCTTGGCAGGCTAACACAAATCACCTCATACAGTTTCTATGTCGAGGAACCACGAAACAACAGCAGTGACACCGCCACGGGTGGGGGGAGAGCCAGCAGCACCAGGTCTGATTTTGCTGTCCATCATCAACCCAAAATAAAAATGCCCCAGTCCGGTGGTGAAACAATTGCAGACTGACAATCCGTGATAGAGTGTTATTCATTAGGACACTGTTTATGGTTCGTCTACATGGCTTCCATGGCTACAGCAACAGGGATGATGTTTGCTAGCATTTTAGACAGATTACATGTATGCATTTTGTTTTCACTCAGCACTCCACTTTCCCCATGTGAAACATCAGTATGTAAAGCCTCGCAGACAGGCTGTTAGGATGTTTTAGCATTAATTAGAGAAAAACCAGAACAGGTAAGATCTCTTGCGCTCATCTCCCCATGCATATCTTGAAACTAAATTCAAACCCTGAAAGGCAGCACTCTGGTTAATGTAAATTGAATTCAAAAGGTATTCTCCATCCTTAAACACAACAGCACAGAGACATCCGGCACAGGCAATAGATATCATCACTAAGCAGCAAAGCCCATTGAAAAATACATCAAGTACTGCCTTACTTTAGTGAATTAAATAATTAAAGAGCTGGCAGAGCTGGTTTTCTAGATTTCCTGTCCAAATGCATCGCCCAGCAACAGTAGTGCTTCAGTTTGGGGTTTAGGTTTTGGTCTTTTTTTTTTTTTTGAAGACCACAACTTACCTGCACTACTTCTTTAATAGAGATGCTGTTCAAACAGCCTCCGCTCCCCTCCCGGCTGCTCCCCCTGAGCCACCACCACACTCGTGTTCCCAAATGCCGCTTCGCTCAGGTGGCCGAGGCAGCAATGGCTCGTGCTTTTTCAACGGCTCCAATATTAATCCATCCAGAGCATCTTTCTCCCTCACTTCCAATTGGCGAGTGGCGAATGGGTGGAGTGAGAGCAGGACCCATTAGCTCCCAGATGGGTACTTCCAACCCAGTTCTCCCAACCGGAGCGGCGATGCCGGCGTGCCGCTAACTTCGCGCCTACGAAGCATCGCTCCGCATGCCGCCGCGGCCCCTCCGAGGCTGGGCTTTGGGTTGTCTCCTCCAGCCACCCAGACCTCCCTGCCTCTCGGAGCTATTTGCCTTTGAGTAGCAAGGAGGAAAAATAGAACAATTAAAGTGACCCTGCGCTTCGGAGCGGGAGGGTTTTGCTGGATGCTGCACGGAGAAAGCCTGTGTGCCTCCTTAAAAGAAAAAAAAAAAAAAAAAGCTTTGTGGCAGCCAGGCTTAACTGAAGTGAGAAGACACTGTACCTTACAGACAGAAGTACAGGGAAAACAAGAGGATGCGAAGATGCAGGAAGACGAGAGGGAGGGAAAAAAAGAAAACACCCTGCTGCTGAGAAGTAGATAACAAAATTTCTTAAAGATATAGCTGCTGTGCTCTGCGAGCACGGTGCCTGCCCGACTGCAGGGCTGGGCTCTGATGGGTTTTCCACGCCACCCAGCATGACAGTTCAGCAGCAGTGCAAGGGTTAACGCACACATGCAACGAGGAGCCTGCATAAGGGAATGAGAAACAGGGCAGTAAGTCTGTGTTCTAACAGCAAGTTGCAGAAAATAGAGCTGAAGAGACCTCACCTCATCCGAGGAGACTTATATCCAAGCCTGTCTGCCCAGCGCTCGACCACGCAGTGCCTAAAAAGCTTTGGAGGGAAGATGCCACATCCTCTCCCCCCCTCCAGCCTATTCTACTCCTTCACTTTCCTTACAATTTCAGATTTTCATAACAATAAGCCAAGTCTCCCCCAGCTGGATATTTAAAGCCCAGAGGAATGATCTATGCTAGCCAAAAAGGAAAAAAAAAAAAGGAAAAAACCCTAGCTCCCCAAAGCAACATCAATTCAGCCTTAGAAAAGGCAGAACCCTTAAAAAAAAAAAAAAAAAGACAGAAACGAACAGCGAGTTATCCAAATGCTGGCAAGACTGGGTCACTCCCCTACAGTAACTCTGACAATTACTGTGACTTAAGTAAAAATTTCTCAGCAATCATATTTACCAGGAGGCAGCAAATGTTTCCCAGCGCAAAGCAAGGCAAGGCAGGGCACGGCTCGGGAAGAGGCATCACTTTTAGCAGAGGGCTTCAGAGCCACATACCCCCGTTTTCAGTCCCTGCTACAGACTTGTTTCCGCTGCATGAAACCACAGGCAATGCATGTTTTTAAACACCTCCTACGCATTTTCTCTGCCGAGACTGCTCATCCAGTCTCCTCCATTTTTTTTTTTTTTTTTTGCATGCCACCTGACGAGCTTTCCCAGGTACGGCGCATCATATTCAGACTGTTAAGAAGATGTAAAGGAAGTATACCACGGTTCATAAAGTATTTGAGGATGGAAGAGAAGCTTAGAGGTCTCTAGCCCTGCTCCTTGCTCCAGGCAGGACCACCTTCAAAGCTAAACCAGCCTGCTCAGGACCTCGTCTCATCAAGCCCAATACCTTCCCCAAAAAAGTTTTACAGAAAGTCAAGACTGCTGTCCTCAGGATCAGCACTTACAGCAGAGCTCAGCTCCTAAACCAGCAGGATTTACTCAGATTCCCCATACAGATTCTTTGCGGTAAAGCAACGTGTAAAATTTTGAACCAAGCTGACACGTTTAAGGTACTTCCTTACAGCGAGACAAATCTGCAATATAGAGAATCTTAATGCCTTCCCCTATACCCACACTTGATACCTTTAATAACAGTTTAAAGGACAGAGTTGACAGCATCACAACCCTAAAGGTGAAACGAGCCCGCCTAGCCTCCAGCAGGTATTTCAGGTTTCAAACACTGCCGGATTCATTTCAGCAAGCGAACGAGCTTATGAAACAAAAGACTGGCTAAGATCAGTTTCTATTTTTATTTTTTTTCCATGCCGAGGTTGTTTATCAGCTCTCCCTGGCCAGCCTGCCTGGGTGCGAGGGTGTAGCAGGGACCAGAGCAGCTCCTCGGCGGAGATGACAGCGGCCAAGCGAACACCACCAGGAGAGGTCCGAGAAGAAGGTGCATCAACACAACCGCGCCAACGCATCCACCTGCGTTGCCTCCCTCTTCACCCACCGCCTCCAAAAGCCACCCCCCAAATCTCGGTGGGCTTCTCTGCTACCCCATACCACCCCTCTCCGGTCCCCAACCCTTTCGTCCCCGGTCACGCACCGTCCACCGGCCCGGTCCACCTCTGCGTCACCAAACGTTGCGGCCACGGGGCCAAATCCTGCGAAGAGCCAGCGCTTGCCCCGAACTGGCCATAGGGCGAGCGGAGAAAGGTGAGCCGGGGGTAACAAAAAGAAGCCGGCTCCATTAGGACAGAGAAGAGAGGAGAGCCAGGTACGAAGCAAACCGTGTCTCCCTTCACCTCCTTCAGCGGGTACTGTTGGGACATGCAGTCTCAGGAGCCTTCTCCCCGAGAAGTTTCTTTTTGGAGAGGAATTAGTGCAAAAAAAAAAAAAAAAAAGAAAAAGAAAAGCTGCTCAAGCAGCCCCGCTGCTGCTGTCACAGCCCAGCAGAGCACACTGGAAAGGCTGCGTCTCCAGCCTGTATTTAAACGCCCCTCTCAGAAAGCAGAGATGCAGCACAGGAAGAGACAAATTCCAGCTCTGCGTCGGGCTGATAAGCCAGGTTTATAATATTCAAGAAGTATTGGCATTACTACAGTTCCTCCTCCCCCCCCAACGAATATCTTGTGCAGTAGCTCGTTGTGCACAATAAGCAAAAAAAAAAAAGCCCAATCCCTAAAAAAAAAATAAAAAAAAATCAGCCTGTTCCGGTGGGAACAGCCAACACGTTGAATAAAACAAACACACGCGTGTTAAACCCTGGGGACGCAATTAGGCTCGGAGCAGGGGGAAGAGGCGTTTAACTCCTGGAGAAGGAGATGGCAGCGGGTGAGAGGAAAAGGAGAATAAACCTGATGCCCGACCCTGTGCTCCGTGGGGTGCTTTTATCCCCAGAGGGGTGAACCCAAGTAACAGCTCCCACTGCTGCAGGGTGCCAGCACCTGCCCCAACACCAAAAGGGGAGGAAGGCCACTTCATCCTCAGCCCCCAGATTGCCCCGTTCTCCTAGTTTTCCGCTCTTTATCTCCCCCCATGAGCGGGTAGCACCCAGCAATAACTCACTCCATCGCCTTCGCTGTTCAAAACCCACCCGCAGCATCTCGAAACAAAAGGTTGCCCAGCTCCAAGCGCTGACCAGCTGCCATCGTCTCTCCACCAGCTTCAAATCGGAGTTTTTGCCCCTGCCACAGCCCACATTATCACTAGTCTCCATCCATCCATCCCACCATGGTGTGGCTGCAGGGATGGCCCCATGAGCCCTTCTACTGCGGTTTGCATGAGGTCCTTCAAACTTCAGGAGCTGAAAAGCACCCGTGGGGAAGAAAGTTCCTGCTCAACACAAGTATAAAGTCAGTGTTACCCACTCCGGTGGCTTGTATCAGGTTTTCATGCTTTTCTTCCCATCTTCTTGCAGTTTCTCAGCAGGGCATTTATGAGGAATGAAATCAGACTCTATTCTCTCCGTGCCCTACCCAAATCACAGCTCCCATGGGTCCACCAGAGCTTGCAGACCCTTCTTCAATAACAGAGTTAGACTGAAGCCCTTCATACTACCTTTTTTTTTAAATTGCAAGTCAGAGCCAGGGATGAATTTAGAAAGGGGAAATAGAAAAACCCATGAAGTTATAAGTGACAGCTAAGTGCTTTGATATCAAAGCCAGCACTGACAGATGCAGAAGCCTGCAGTGCTCTGCTCCAGGACAGCATGTCACCATGCTCTGCAGAAAGGCTTTATGGGGAGCTTATACTAGATCATATTTAGAGAGTTATATTACATTAAAAAAAAAAAGAAGAGTTTTACAGTTTCACCAGGTCCCAGCACAAACTTCTGAAGGAGCTGCTTTGCAGACTTCACAATCACAAAATACTGCTCAGACTCAAATTAGCACAAACTTCAAGGAATTGCCTCAGCATTCCCAGTTTTTAACCCTACTGCGCCGCATCCTTCACCGTGGACTCCTTAACCCCTTTCGGCAGCGACGGCACCACGCCATGCCTCGGCTGCTGCTAGCAGCAAAGGTAGCGTGGATTTAACATATGCTGGATATCTGCTGGTGTGCCTGGCAGTAATTTGCATATTTCGAGGGTAGATGACAGTTTCATGATGATGAGTCATTACAGTGTCCCAGAGTTGTTTACTCCCAGAGAAATCCTACATAAGGAAACGGGACTTTTCTAGAAGTGGTTTTGCATCAGGAAGAGGTAACTCAGTTGCCACCCAAACTACAGCAATAGAAAGCTTCGGGATAGCAATCACTGTGGCTTCCCAGAGACACCGAGATCACAGCACAGTATTAGAATTACTCACTAAAAAGAACAGCAGCTTTCCCCCCAGGTGATGTGATTTAGCACATGTCTTTAGGCATACAGTACACATGTGGTGCATCGCTGTGGTTCCGCAGGGACAAGGTTTGAGGTTTTAGTCTTATACAGGCAAGTAAAACAGCACCAGGCTAAGTCGGCCAACTGTGGACTAAAAAAACCCAACTTTGCAGCTAACCTCAAGCTCCCTCCTGCAAGAAATATCAAATTTTTCACTGACACTTTAAGACAATATAGCAAGCTTCCATTTCGAATCCTTGTGCTTTTCAAACCAGGACATCTTTTTTTCCCCACATTGACTCAACATAAAAACAAAGCTTGCTGTCACAACTGTTTACAGCCTTAAATGATTTACTATAGCTTTACTAGAAGTCAAGGCACTACGAGTTCACATACAGATATCTTATACCACTGGGGGAGTCAAGCAAGTGCTCCACTTAAAAGCCCAACTTGTATTTTTAGCTGCCTTCATTTAAACAAGCTGAACCATTCGAATTGCCAAGGAACAACATGAGAGCCGAAGAGGAACTTCCTCTGCGGTACATAATTCTTACAGAGTGGTAACTGTATAAAAGCCACAGATATTTCAAAACTAGAGGGCTCCGACGGAGATGGATTAGCCAACACATCTCGATTATAGCAGGGAAACGGCGACGCGCGGCTCACAGGGGTGGTTGCAATGACTGAGGTCGCAGCGTAGACAGGACTCAAGAGTTGCATCACTGTTTCCTTCCAGCCTCCAAAAAGAAAAAAAACAAGCCACAAAACCAACAACAGCAACCTAGGTGAGAAAGCTGAAATACCACTGGATTTATCCAGCCCTGGGTCAAGCAGTTTATCCCACGCTTCAGCGTTTGAGGGGCAATAACTCCTCAAGGGAGGGACAAGGCTATGTTCACACCTAGAAGAAACCCACACGAGAAGTCCTGCAAACATTGCACGCTGCAACAACTTGGGGAAAAAAAAGTTTTATGTTCCCAGTAGATTGTTGACATGCATATTGCTGATGGACAGCCAGTCCGCACCATCAGGTCTCAAGAAGAATGACAGTCCTTGACATGAAAACCAGCAGCTTTGAGGAAGAACATCAGGTCTGAAGCAAACTTTAATTAAACTGGGAGGAGGGGGGGGGGGGGGGGAACCCAAACCAACAAGGGCACAGTCCTCCTCAAGAAGAGATCCTCAGAAGTTTGAGGACCAACCTCCCACTCGCTGTTTTGCAGGCAGCAAAGCTGTTGTGCCACCTACAGTTGCTTTTACTCCAGAACAAAAACTTTCCTACGCGAACCCAAGTCCCTGTCATTTAATTTAGTGTCAAAACTAGCGCTAACGCAGCCATGCTGATTAAGGAAGTGCTTCCTTTGGTAAGGCGGGGGGGGGGGAAGAGCTTCAGAAAAGAACTTTTAAAGTTTAAATGTATTTTGTGATTTACCCTAAACCCATCCTCTCCCCGCCTTGCAAAACAACCCGCATCGTGGGGGTTTTTGCCAACGCACACCCCTGCCCAAGCCCTTTACGCTAGTTCAGCTGGAGCCATATAGTTTCACCTTTTTTTTTTTTTTCCCTCCCCTTTTTATTGCAGCTTTTACACCATTATCAACATGAAGTCAGGCAACCGCATCCGCAAGCAAAGCACCAGAGCGGAGCTAACCACCACCTCGTTTATACCTAATTAAGGGAGGAGGGCACAATAATTAGGTATAAACAAGTACCAGAAGGGGGGTGTGGGGGGAAAAAAACCACCCCCAGAACAAGCAGCCACGAAGCTGCCATCGCTCCCTTATCCCCTGGTACTTCTTCCACGCCGCATCTGCGCTCCCTGGGCTGAAACATCCCACTGCTGCCCAAGGAGCCCAAGATTTTTTTTTGGGGGGGGGTCACCATCTCCCCGCAGACACCCACAAAACCCCTTGAGCCATGATGCAAACCCTGAGATTTCCCAGATTTCTGCACCCCCACCCCCCCAAAGAAGGGAAAGCAGAATACATCCTCATCCCCCCTCCAGACCACCCTCCTCTTCATCGCATCCCATCGCAGCCCCGACCCCTCCGCTCCTACAAAAAGGCAAAGCTGAGACCCCGCAAACTACGGGCAAAACTCATCACACTTGTGCCGCCCCCCCCCCCCCCACCCCGGGTCCTGCCAGCTTTGCCTCTTACCGCATGGCTGGAGGTGAAACACCCGTCTCGCTGCCATGGCTGCCTCGGTTTTTCCTCTCATCCCGTCTTCATTTCGACACTTTTCGGGCTTTCTTGTGGTTTCGAGGGGGAGGAAGCGTCGGTGACGGTGGCAGCCATGGCTCCTCCAGCCCGCTTCGTCCCCAGCCCCTTCCCGACCCGCCAGGAC
>JANHGO010000001.1:2830780-2885397 GCA_024606505.1 Aquila spilogaster | reverse complement strand
GGACGGGGAGCCTTGGAGAGAGGTGTACAATGCAGCACAAGCATTAGGCCCCCCATCTGCCGGCACCACTCATCGCACTGGTGGCTGCTCACCGCATGGCTGGAGGTGGAACACCCGCCTGGCTGCCATGGCTGCCTCGCTTTTTCCTCTCATCCCGTCTTCACCATCCCGACACTTTAGGACTTTCGTTGCGGTTTCAGGGTCGGTGGCGGCGTTCTCTTTTAATTATTTATTTTCAACCTTTTTCCCCTCCCCTCTTCTCACCCCCCGAAAAGAAAAAAAAAAAAAACAAAAACTAGTAAATAAAAAGACGCAGCGCAGCCAAAACTGAAAGTCCCCCCGAGCCGGAGTGCGGCTGAAGGGAAGGGCCGGGGCGGGGGCACAGCCCGCCGGGTCCTAGCGCCCTCCCAGCCCGACAGCAGGGCAGCTCCACGTGTATTGAAACGGGCAAGGTTTCAGGCTTCAGTTCCTCGTTTTTCCCCTCCGCTGAACTCTACGTGCGGAGGTTCGTCGCTACAGGTGCTGGCGGGTGAGATGTTCCCCGTAAGCTCACCGCTGGGCAAAAGCGCCAAGGGGGGAAAAGCCCACTCCCCCAATAGCAAGGGCTGGTCGTGGAGTGGCTTGGAAAGGACCTCACAAACCATCTAGTTCCAAGCCACTGCTGCAGACATGGCTGCTGGCTGCTGAGCCAGACACCAGCTCAGGCTGCCCGGGGTCTACCTATGGCCTTGGGCACCTCCAGGGATGGGGCACCCACGGCTCTGGGGTCTCACTGTCCTCTCATTGAAAACTCTCTCCCCCCAACACTTAACACAAATCTCCTTTCCTTTAGTTTAAAGCCACCCCCTTAACCCTGGTGCTCTCAGACCACACCAAAAGTCACTCACCCTCCTGTTTATAAGCTCCCCTTCAAGTACTGGAAGGACACTGAGGGTCTTCCCCAGAGCCCTCCCCAGGCTGAACACCCTCAGCGCATCCTCATGGCCTCCTCCAGACCCACACTCCAACAGCTCCACATCACAAAGCCCTTTCCCCCAAGCCAGTTCCCTGCTCCTTCAGAACCTCCCCAGACGCATCCCAACAAAGGCGCATTTGAGCCCAAAGCAGACAGCCAAGTTTCAAGATAAACCCTTGGGGTGCATCGAGCTTCTCTACAAGTCCACGCAACAGACATACGCTTCTACAAGGAGATGTGGAGCACTGCTCCCAGCCTACAGCCTTCAGGAACAGAAGCAGGCATACATTACTTTGTGATTTCTTTCTCCTCATTTGCTGCTATGTTGTTTCCTCACAACCAGAGCAAACCTCAGTGGCTTTTGCCCCAGATCCCTCTCCCAGCAGCAGCTATGTGCCAGCACCAGGAGCAAAGCAATCAGAGGAGAACAGGGACTCAGCCAGGAGCCCATTCCATATCTGAAGTGTGAGCACCTGCAGAGAAAAGCAGAGATTGAAACCTAACACTTGTGCTGGATTAGAAGCAAGACACACTTGTGAGGACACTCACATTGCCTCCAGAAGCTATATTATATCATGTTAGGGTAAACAGCTATGCAACCATGCAAGCTGGATGGTTTTACTATTGCCCCTACCTCCAGGACAGACAGACAAAGTTCTGCCTTTTGAGCCCAATCTGGAGACGATTGGGAAAAGCCAGTAAGTGGGATGCCTTTCTAGAAGTGGGTGTCTACTGCACTCCATAGGGCTAATGGATCTTCCCTCTGGCTCCATGGCAGTGAAGGAGCTGATGGCCTGCGCTATGTAGGATACATGGTCACACCAGCATTTAGCAGCAGGCATTGGGACAAATACCATTTGCCAACCTCACAGGAAGGGGCCAGGCCAACTGAACTGCAATGCTTGGAAGAGTGAAATTCAGGGTATGAAGGAGAGTGGCTGGAGTAAGAAATAGCAATAGTAGAGACATTTGCAGCTTTGGAAGATCAATACTAACTGAATATTTCTTACCCATCCCATCCTATGAGTCTAACATAAAGATAACAGGACGTGAATCAGCCAGACTGGTAGGGGAAAGGAACAGGTCCAAAGCTGCACAATTTAGGAGAATTCCTCCAAGACACATATCCTATAGACACAAAGCCAACCGTGGGCAACTGAGCCCTGTATTCTTTTCCTTTTATACCTCAGACCTAACCAAACCTTACCACGATGAAAAGTTATCTAACAGCAAGTATCCCTTGCTAGAAATATTACCCCACCACCAGCACAGCTTTCTGGATGATGAACATAGGTATCAGCTTATCTGATTCGATGCATGGCACCAGAAGTATCTGATACCTTCTGTCTGGCGCTATCAGGTCCATCCCAGTGGCTCCAGCCCTGCTCTTTGCAAGCAGACTCCAGCAGCCCAGCTAAGCAGAGTCACCCAGAGGGAGCAGGATCCAAGGAGCAGACATTAAACCCAACCCTGAGCCTCAATGAGAAAATAAATTCATGCACAAAGACAACCTCTCTTCAAAGTGGATGCTTGTTTTCCTCGTAGCAAGTTATTTCTTCTTGAATGTCTGATTGGCTCTGAGTAGCTCTTTGTTCCAAGGCCGGCTTGGGGCTGCATTCAGCTGGAGTGAGATTTCTTCTTGCCTTCACAACCAGATCACACGGGACCTAATTCCCAATGCAGCAGGGTCAGCCACTCCTCTGAGTGGAAGACACCTGGGTTTCCTCCAAGTCCTGAGCATCTTTGCTTTTTAGTGGGACACTTCCACCATCACCATTGGCTTTTGTGGTGGGCTAGCACCAGAGACTGCAAGTGTTTGGAGCCTAGGAAGAAACACTAGGTGGATCCAGGCATTGCAGAGAAACTCCTACCAACTACTCATGCATGAAGTGGTGCTGGGATTTCCATGCTTGCAGCACAGCCAAGACTCATCATAAAAACAAAAATTGCTCATGAAATCAACATAAAAAGTAAAATAAGTACAACTATAACCTGCAGTTAGAGTTGGTTTATCTTGTTTTAATCGTGCCCCAATCCCCTTTATTCCCGCCTGCAAACTGAAGTGAAACAAGCTGCTTTGCACTAAGCTCCAGTGGCACAGTCTGGTCTGACCTCAGCTGCAAGAGAGCAGCTCTGCTTGCAGGACCATGCAATAAATGCTGCAGCACAGCAGAGGGAGCACAGGGTCCTGCTGGAAGCCCCTCTAGGGGAGCAACAGCCAGATAACAGCTCCCTCTTTAACACCTTGATGACAAGGACTTCAGCATTTACCCCACTGAGTCCTCCAGAACCCTTCGGTCTCACCCCTGGAGCTGAGCACTGCAAACTGCAACCACAGCACTAAGGATCCCATTGCAGGACATGTGTCGGAAGTCACTCCAGCACAGTGATGTGCAGAGATCCATGCTGGGTTGGGGTGCCAGATTTGTTTCGAGAAGTCAAGGGAATTCAATATTGGAGGCCAAGGTGGTAAGCAGCCTTGCAGGTTGAGACACCAAAGCAAGTTGTCTGGCCATGATCATCATTCAGTGCCTGTCCTCCAACTCACAGCAAAGGCAAGCAACCAAACTTTATGCAGGACTGAACTGGTCCCTCCAGATGCAAGGGTGCACATCTCAAGTTACCCTGTAAGAGCTAAATCTTTTGCTTTTAGGGTTGTTGCCTGCCCCCACCCAAAGGGTATTCATCTAAACAGGTGATAAGGCTTCAGAAGTGGTCACAGAAAGGTAACAAGAAAAGGCATGAAAGCAGCACCAGATTACTTATTCCTTCATCTCCCTCCTGCAGATCTGTTTTCCTACAGCTTCCCAAGCCCCTCAAGCCTTGTCAGCTCTTTTCTGCAGGCTTTGGAGCTCCACAGGGCAGCAAGGATCAGAGCTGGCACCCAGCCGGAGAGCTGCTGGGAAGGGCAGGCTCCTGGAGTGCAGATTGCACCCAGATGGTGATTTCCTCCTGGCTCTGGTAAGAGGTGGGGAAAGCAGCCAGCCTCTCCAGCATGCCCTGCCAGAGGCAGAAACTCCCTGGCAGAAGTCACGCCAGTATGCCCCTTCTATTAGGGCCAGCACCATGCAGCCAACTTGCATTGCCACCAATTGCAGGGAGATACAAGCAGGACCAAGTCAAAGATCATAATATTTACTGCAGTGCTTATCCTAAATACAACCCACCTCCTCAGGTCCCAAGATTTGCATCCTTCAGACTTAGGAAGGTGCTCTCACCTTTGGAGCACGCTGAAGATCTCTTGTCCTCTTTGGAGGAGTTCTCCAATTAAGTCTCATCTCTACAGGATGAGAAGGGATAAGGATTCCCTATCAAAACCTGGATGATCCTGTAAACATGAAGATCCCATCCGCCAGCAGAGCTGGGGTCAATGATGCTGGGCACTGCAGTGCTGAAATGCGGTCCATGTGGTGGAACACCAGCATCACTGAACTTCTGACCAGGTCGGTAAGCAGGGACAGAACAAATCCTCTTCTCCTTGCCTGGAGGCTTAAGGGCCAAAACATTGACTGGGATCTAGTTTGCCATGCCTGAAAACTGCCTGAACACAGAGAGAAAAGCACCCCTTGTTCCCAGGAACAAGGGACACTCAGGTCTTCTCCATTACAGGGACATTTAAGATGGGAATCTCTTTTCAGGCTGAGGTTTGATAAACTTTTGGCCACAAAGTTCCTATTGGACAGTGCTGCCCCATGAACTCCTCTTAGCTCTCTGATCATCTGAAAGAGACCTCATCACCAGGCCTCCCCACATCCCTGCAAAATAGGTGTGGAAAGCAGAAGAAAGACTTCCCCAGGGAAACGTCAAGAAAGAACCCAACCTATGATTCTAAAGCCTAAGCTAAGCCTAACCCACACCTTGGAGCCCTACCACACAAACGCTATCTCAAGACATGGTTTAGTGAGGAAATATTGGTGGTAGGTGCACGGTTGGACAAGATGATCTTGGAGATCTTTTCCAACGCTGGCAATTCTATGATTCTGAGCCTTCCCATCTCTTTTAGGAAGGGAGAAGAGCAATAGGCAGGAAGACTCTAAGGCAAAGGAAAGCGTGAGCAGAGCAGCTCAAAGAGAAGCAATAACACGTGAACTTGCAGAATTTCATGCCCCTACATCTGCGGTCTGTCCTCCAGCACCTGAGCACGTCCTGCTTGAGGGAAGGATTGGAGCCAGAGTTCAAAGCAGTGTTGCTCATGGCTATTCCAGAGAGCAGAGCTGCAAAAGGAGTGTGGCACTGAGATCCAGCTCCTACCAACAAGTTAAGCTCCAGCCTTCCACTTTAACACCTGAGAGTCAGTTTTATGTTTCTGTAGTAATTAAAAGGACACCTCCACAGAGCTCATCAAAGCACACCATGACTCGTAAACAAGAGCACACCACATCTCTACCTCTACCATTGCTCTCCAGGCCTCATAGCAGCAGGTGACCAGGGTGTGGGAGGAGCAATTACCAGCAGGGAACTTTTCCAGGTACCACCTCACCTTCCTGCATACACCTGAGAACTGAGATCTCTTCATTATAGGGCACAGCAGGATTGCTGAGATCCAGCCACTGCAGTCACAGGTTACAATATGGAAAAAGATGTTTTTCAGCTCCTTGCTTTCTATGCAGGGAAGATCGTGGGAAAAAGGATACCCTTAAGAAATGTTACAGCTATACAATGAGCCCTGTTAGCCTAAGTAGGTCTCAGGCAGAGATAAACACACAATAGCTTTGCACAGAGCCGCATCTGAATAGCCAAGTTCAGCCTCAGAGCATTAAAAGATTGTTGATTCCAGTAGAGAAGACACTTGCCAGCCTGTTTTTATGCAATTTAAAGAAGAAACTCTCAGTAACCAGTCCAGCCACAGAGAACCCACCCTCCCTTCTGCGCTTAGCAGCAACTCAATGTGAATATTTTCACCACTGCTGGAGGCAACACGCTGGCGATAAGGAGTGTAGGTTAGTTATTTCCAGGACACTAATGGGTTTAGAAATAAATGATGGTCCTTACCCAAGACTCAGCTGAACATGTTATGAAGCTCAAAGAGCAGACTAGAGCAGCAGATCCAGATGATGTCATGTAATAGAGCAATAAAGAATTACACAACTGAGAGCAATAGATAAACAGGAACACTCAGCAACATCTAAAGCCTTAATGAGGAATAACCTTAAATCTCAGCTATGCACAATGGCAAAGCCCCTTGCCTAATATCCACTTAGCCCACACTATATCCACAGATGTAAATATTTACCTGAAATCTTCATGACCAAGAAAGGGAGGGCACCAGGGGCTGGTTTCAGACCAAGCAAAATCACATGGGAAGGAGTGAAGAACACAACAAATGAAGACCAGCATTTTCTAGGCAAGGCCATTTTTAGCAGACTCAGCCGCAAGTTCATAGAAGCATAGAATGGCCTGGGCTGAAAAGGACCTCAAAGATTATCCAGCTTCAACTCCCCTGCCTTGGACAGGGGTCACCAACCACTAGAGCAGGCTGCCCAGAGCCACATCCAGCCTTGCCTTGAATGCCTCCGGAGATGGGGCATCCACCACCTCTCTGGGCAACCTGTTCCAGTGTGTCACCACCCTCAGAGTGAAAAACTTCCTCCTAACATCCAACCTAAATCTCCCCTTAGTTTAAAACCATTCCCTCTCCCGCTTATACGCTCCCTTTCAAGTACTGGAAGGCCACAATGAGGTCTCCCTGGAGCCTTCTCTTCTCCAAGCCCAAGAGCCCTCTGATCATCTTCATCGCTCTCCTCTGGATCCTTTCCGAGAGCTCTGTGTCTTTCTTGTGCTGGGGGCCCCAGGCCTGGACACAGTACTCCAGATGGGGCCTCACAAGAGCTGAGTAGAGGGGACGATCACCTCCCTCTCCCTGCTGGCCACCCATTTTTAAATGCAGCCCAGGATATAGTTGGCCTTCCATGCTGCAAGAGGACTCGCACAGGGGAACCGGTAGTCAAGAGCAACTAAAGCCAGTTTTAAACAGCCTAAAAACCCCACTTCTGACAGAAGAAAGGATCATATGCTGTGATGTGGTTCTGGAGATTCCTCACAATTTGGGACAACAACTTTCATCTCCCTGAGCAGATACAATTGCTGGCAGCAAATACACAAGAACAGAGAAAACCTCAAGTTCCACAACAGGCTTCAAAGCCCAGTAGTGTTTCACTTGCTGCTAAAACAGATTCACAGTTTGCTATGCTTGTTTAATTTAATTTGAGTTGCATGAAAAGCCTCTTGCTTCTCCTTGAGGTGTTGCCCTCCCAGCAGCGTTCAAAAGTAGCATGCACTCATTTTCTGCCTTCGGTGATTATGATTTGGCACTGCACAGGTTGGAGTCAGGATTGGGTACGTGGGCAGACATGGCAGTAGAAGAAACGTTAAGTATGCCAAACGTGAGTAGCCAGCAGAGGGTTTGAGCTGAGCATGAGAAAGCCATAGAATCACAAAAGCTGGGAAAGACCTCTAAGATCAAGTCCAAACTGTCTACCTACCATCAATGTTGTCTACTAAACCACGTCCCTCTGAGCCACATCTCCACAGTTCTTGAGGACCTCCAGGGATGGTGACTCCACCACTCCCTGGGAACCTGTGTCAATGCATTACCACTCTCTGGGAGAAGGAATTTTTTCCTAACATCCAAACTGAACCTCCCCAACACAACTTGAGGCCGTCACCTCTCATCCCATTACTGTCACCTGGGAGCAGAGGCTGACCCCCACCTCTCCCATACAGTAGATTTGGGAGGTGCTGTGTGGAGCCAGGAGCTGGACCTGGGATATCCTATGACTCACAGATTTTTGTACCTGCTCAGATTTGTGAGCTACCGCTTCAACAGAACATCCATTCTAGACAGGACACCAGCCCTCTAAATACAATAAAATAGAGCTAGAAGCTAACAACACCAGAACCCAGCAGGGGAATGACACTACACAAATTAGCTCTTATTAGGAAGGGAGCGTGAGTATACACCTGGTCCCTATTGGGATTGGAAAGCCTCTTGGCCAACCAAATACAGGACTTTATGATGATCTGAAGACCCCCACTAGCTATAACTTTGTGTTTTAACAATGTGTTTTCACATAAAGATGATCAGATTAAGCCAAGCTAATAAGCAAATTAATTCCCACCCCTGCACAGATCGATCTGGAGCTTTACATCCCCACCACTAGCACAAACACAGCTTTCAGGCTGCAACTAAGAAACAAGGGGATCCATTTCCCCACTGTTAAGAAAAAGCCCCACCACGGGAGTTACTAAAACACCTCAGTGGCACAGGTAGCTGTGAAAATGGTTTTATCCTATTAAAATTTGTTTGGAAAACCAAGAATCAAATGTAGAGCTGTATAGTTTGCAGTCCTCTCCTTCTGTTAGGAAATGAAGGTGCTCTATGGTCACCTACAGGACAGATAGAAGGTGTTAGCCACCCTCACCTTGCTCAGGAGCAAATGCTATAGCCCTGTGCAGTCGGGTAGCATTCACATCCTTAAAAGTTGCTTGAGTTTTAATTAAAACCAATCCCATTCCAGCCCCATAAATATAGAATATTATTCTCCCATTTACAAGTGAGCTTTTCAGAGCTAATTAGAGCATGAAAGCAGTAGCGGGATATACACATACCGAAGTACAGACCGTTAAAATTGTGCTCATTACTCAAAAGCTTAAATCATTTGCTGGTGATCAGGGCCATAACAGACTACAGATGCCACTGCCTGAAGATACAGCCACAGCTTTGCCTTATTTCTATACACAGGTAGAAAATGTGGATGCAGAAGGACCATCATCTACTGTGGTTTAGGATGCCGGTACAATCCTTGCCATCACTCCAGCATAGCACTCTCAGCAGCAAATCCATGATTTTGTAATCCAACTCCCATACAAAGTTACCCTCCCTATAGCCAGATTAAACAAAACCAAGCTCTTTTGATGTTAAAAAGCCCAGCTGACCCAAATATGTGAGCTATTAGATAGCATTTGTTCTTTAAAACTAGTTTAGACCAGTAGCATTCCCGCTGCTAGGAGAACTGGATAAATAAAGCTCTTAATGTCATTAGGAAGCAGCTCAGCAACAATAAGTTTTTGCATTAAATACTATACATTAATGCCATCTAGGGCTTGTCTTCCTATGGCAAGCAACAAAGCCAAGCAGGAAAAATGGCTATTTGCAATGACTGTAGATTATTCCTTGTTCTTACGTAGTTGCATAGTTCTGCACAATTGCAGAAGAGAACTTCTGGTTGTTAATGCAAATGGTCGCATGGCATCTCAGTGGTAGCTGGAGTCAACTCAAAGCTCTATTTTGGTGGGTTTTTTCCCTCCTTCCAAGGGCTGTCCTATATCTCCATTTCCCATAGGAAGGCTTTTCTCATTGTCAAGGAGAACACACACAGACACCATTATTCAGATGATTAAGGCCGCTTCCAACAGCGCTTCATAAAAGGGAGAACCCATTTCAGGCTATCTGGAGGCCCCTAGCCTTCTTTTCAGTCTTTTTAAGGCAGAAGGAAAAGATTTAAGCATTTAGTAACCTAAAAACACACTTGAAGTCACCAGCCAATCTATGAGGGCTTGAAGGAGAAGCTCTTCCATGAACGCTTCCAGGCAGACTGATAGACATGCATGTTTTACACCTTCTCTTTTGCGGCTTACGTTTGTCCTATTCATAACCAATTAATACTAACAGCATCTTAAATAACAGAGCTCCATTGCTTGGCATTAAGCACTGGGCAGGTAGACTCAAAGCCTGCAATTGGAAGCGCTCACTCCACCGTTGTTGGCAGAACCGAACAGGATCCTCAGAGCAAACAATAAAATGATTACAGTTTCTCAGAAAGCCGACCTATGACGAAAGCAATTGTGGATAGGCTTCAAGACAGGGGAACTGGAAAAGAACAGAACAAATCCAAGGAAGGTAATTTTGGCTGAGTAGCAGGAAAGCTCTCAGTGATGAAGCCAGGTCGCTAGATTGCAGGCTATCTTCTCCCAGGAGATTATTATTCCTGCATAAGCTGGAAAAACCCAAAGGCTGCCATATAGCAAACAAGCTCTTTTTGTTTTTTTTTTGAACAGCAGAGTTGGAAGGCAAACAAGTAGTTCTTATCTCTGAATTCAGTGTCTTACCTCAAGTCCTGTGCCAGAATATAAAGTTACTTCCTCGTGACAGGAAAGACCTTTACATCTAATGGGACGCAAGATACTCACTGTAGGATTCATCTCCGAACCGTGCGTCTGCGCACTATATAGTCACGTTCAGATGCACAAACACTTCAAGACAAGTGTAAGTTCTGCCGCTAAGAGCTTTTCTTACCTAATCAAGAGTTTGTAACCCGTCCCGATCCTTTCAACACTTCACCAGCGTGAATGGGCACATTCAGCCCCAGTGCACAACATGCAACCTGCAAGATGCTTGAAATCCACAACCCGTTTCTGGGACCCTACCACTTACTTTTCATTTATTTTAAGGTAGCTCAGCCATACCCTACAGTTTTCCCTGCCCTTGCCTCATTCTTCACGTGAGGTTGCTGAATCAAGCTTTGGGCACCGAACTGAAGAAAGCCAGCCCTCATCTGCCTGTTTGAGAGTTGGTTGCACTCAGAAGCATTCACCATGATAGGCATGCATACACCAAGCTGCAGAGCCTGTTCGGCAGACAGCTGCAATTACAACACCTATCCTCCATCCTTTCCTTCCAGATTTTCTGGGTATCCAAGCTGAAAGATAATTAATAGACTTTGAAAGCCACCTACAGAAGTGTTGGCACGCCACCATCCATTCAGATGGCTTCCTCCTGCAGACAGGCTGGCTCCTGGCTGGGGATCCTCAGGAAGTAGATAGAAAAGACTGAAATTAAGGCTGAGAGTAGCCTGAGAGTAATTTCCTTCTCTGGGGAGCTCCCACATGCCCTGCCCTTTTACCAGCCCTGCAGCAAACAAGAAGGTCCTGAAGTCCAAGGATGTGGCAAAGCAATTACACTGAGAGCTTGAATAAAACACAACTGGAAAACAACCCCTTTGCAGCAAAACACCATGTGCCCACCCAAAACCAAGAGGAAAAGTCCACAAAAGTACAATCAGTTTGAAGTAGTCGCAAAGATCAGCCCATAGGCTTGACATCATTTCTGATCTCTCAGCACCAGGGCAGCCAGATCTAGAGCTCTGCCTACAGAGGAAGAGTTTTCCTCTGTACTGCCTTACCACTGAATGCAGAACAACCATTTGGCCTCTGATTGAATTGCCCAATATTGTTGGCAGACTAAAGGCTTTACTCAAATACCTGAAGAATCACGTGTTAAAACTTCTGAAGGTTTATAGAACCTGAGAACACTCCTACAGAGAGATGTGAAGGCACACAGCTGGACTCAAAAGAATATTTTTACAGCCTGGTAAGCCAGAAAGTGGTTTGATTCTGGAAACATTTTAGCTCAGGGCTAGAAACAGCTCCTCCATTCACCGTATTTCCTTTCTCCTGAAAACCTGCTCATCACTTCCTTGTTTTCTCCAAGAAAGTGCCATCATTCTGTCTCTGAATTTTGAGATCTTGAACTAGAGGCCACCTTGGAACCAATAGAGTAACTAGAATTAGTTTGTGTCAGTTCTGTGACCCTAACTAATGCACAATGCCTGCTGGACAAAGGATGTCTTTAAGTGAAGAAATTTACTGTAATTTAATCTTATTCTAGGCTTTAGAGGAAGAAGTCCAGTGATTTTTCTCAGTGTAGCAAGTGACCTCCCAACCCCTTCTAGGTACCCAATATGCTGATGCACAAAAGACCTCATCAAACAAGCAACAGCCCCCAGGCAGTAATACTACAGATATATTTGCTTTCATATCAATGTGCCAAGCACTGATGGTGTACATAAAGAAGCTAGCATGGCTCTTCCCAAAACACAGCAAACACATTTAGTTGAGAAGTGGTATACACATCATCTCCTTGGCCACACAGCTATTTCAACAGTCCACATAAGCTTTATTCCCTCGAATCTCTCACTTTCAGCCCCAGCTACCAACAGGCTCCGTACTGCTGTCAGCTGGTGAAAATAGAGGGAAGCAAATCAAGGCAGCGCTGAGAAGGGATGACTTGAGCAGACTGCTGCTCTTCAACAGGCCTTTTTTCAGCTTAGAGACAGAAAAGCAGATACCTACAATGCATTTGAATAGAGGGCTTGCCTGCCATTACAAGTGTTTTATTGACTATGTACTAGAAAATGAAACAGGAGATAACTCCAGCCATCTCCTGCCAATAAGTGCTCCAGGGCTCCCTCAGCTTGGTGAGGCTGTTTTAATGATTGCTACCTGAATTGCCATGGTCAGCATACTTTACTATACTCAGAGGCAATGCTATGAACATCACTAAGCACCGGGAGTCCAGTTGGGATCATGGTTTGTTGAGAAATATCTCTCCAGGTCCTTCACCTCTCTGTCAGGATAGAGGAGTCAGAGCAGAATGGTTTGGGACTAAGATACCCATCTTGGTCCACAATTAAAAATTAAGTGTTCTCATTAGTACTAAAAAGAGATCCTCACTGAAGGGTTGACCTGAGCTTGCTATCCACCTCCGAACCACCCACCTACACATTGTCTCTCTGGTTTCTGTAACCCAGCAGCAGATGGAGAAGCTATTTAAGTCCAGATTTGTGCCTCTCCACACCAGTTCTGTCTCAGTACCAAAAATCACTGTCGGTTTCAAACTACCTGAAAGCAGGTAAATTATACCTGAGAGTCCTTGAGAAATTCAAAGCCTGTTGTCTTATCCTTTGTTGCCCAAGCTGAGTTCCAGCTCACAACTGTTTAACAATTTGTGGCTGATCTTAGTGCACATCAGGCTTATCACTGCCTAGATCTAGTGTGGATTGAGTCACGCTGCTTTCCACCTCACTCACAAAAGACGCTGAAGTCACTAAATAGCACCGTCCCAATTCTAAACAGCACATTCAAGTGCTGAGAATACCGTCCCAGCCAGATTCAAGGCAATTATCTGCCTTTCTGAGAGATAAGGAAAGTCACCTGCTTCATTTCCACCAGAAATGCTGAGATCATCCACAAGCAATAGAAACTGTGGGGAAGTAGCTCAGCAGGTCCTGTGAAAAACTGAAGGAAGGTCAGTAATAACTGCAAAAGAGATCAGGATGCAGACAGAAAAGCCCATCTTACACCACCCATACAGTGGCAATACTTCCTCCAAAGACACTGTGTTAACGTTGCAGAGAAAGGTAGGCAAACCCTGGGGCACTCTTACTATTGATACACCACCTTTGAACATAAGGGGAATGGCTGGGGATATGTATGGGGCAGAGCAGAAGCGTCTTGAGAGCTGAACAGCTCCTTTTATTGATCAACAAAATCTGCACCTAAAAAAGCACCCTAGTTGACCTAAATAAACACCAGCAGATACCTAGGAGAGAGCTGTAGCACCAGCAGTGCAGTCTGGGAAGAACCCACAGGACATCCTGAGCCTCCAACAGGTCTGATGACCAAGGCCGTCCAGTGTTAGATATGGGTCTCCACACTTCATCGCCTGCAGCATCTTCCAAAGAAGGGGTCACCACTCTCTGATGCTACCTGCACTTCAGCACCTCCAAAATCCTGCAGCACAGAAACTTTTCTTGTGACAATATGCTTTCTGAAGCAATACACAGCTGTATTTCCCCACCGTTGTTCACTCTCTTCAGTAACTTTCTCCAGCTTGGAAAAAAAATATATTCATTATTCCTTGCACAGGAGCCATTTTTAAGGCTCTTCTTTGCCTTTCCGGCCCCATCACTGATGTTTATGGCTGCTGGAGGGATGGCACGGGCACCACTGCATTTTGTAGCACTGTTATGTTAAGGCAGATAAGCCAGGTTCACAGAACAAAGGGAGCAAAAAGATGAAGACACCTCCCCTGGGCTCCCAGAGGTAAATGCTTCTCCTACACTATCATCTGGGTAAGCCACACATTTTTTTACTCCATTTCCAGTAGTCAAGAAGCCCCAAGTCACAGAAAGATCATATCATAGGAAGCCATTCAGGCCTCCAGCAGCTTTGAAACAGAATTAACCATAGCCTGGAAGAATACAGCTTTGATAAGCTGAGGTACGCTAAGCAAGCTGGGCTCAGGAACACATTCACATTCCACTGGAATGGAGCACAGGTTTGATGAAGACTGACTAGGTTAACAGTTGTGAATGGGAACAATACAGAACCAGAAAGTCAAGGCGGTAAGTAGTTGTCCACTGATTATCCTAACAGAACAGTTGCTGCTAACACAAGATCTCCAGAAATTGGGTCATTATTGAGGCAGTAGCACCTGCACCCCAACGTGAGGTGATGTATACAGCAATCACAGCAATTTGATAGCATTCTTTGAAAGGTACAAAACATGGCAGCCCATGAGAACACAACTGAGAACTCTGGGGAAAGCAATTGAGAAGCTCTGAAGTGGCTTTCTTCAGATAAATGCTTCCCAGTCATGTTGAGATGCGTGCAGGCTTCTATACAGCCTTCCCTAGTAATAGGCCTCACAGAGGGGTAGGTTCATGACACAAGAACTGACAAGTTCTCCCACCCTGCACATTGCCTTAACTTTACAGCATGGGCTTCCACATGTTCTGGAACAAGATAGTGCCCCCAAAGCAGTCTTCCTACTGCCAGACTGTTGTGCTGATGGGAGATGAGTACTGGCTCCTGCCAATGGCTGGAGAACATGAAGGCAGCAACCAGGTTTACCCAGTACCCAAGAGACCCAAAGGCTGCCAAAGGTCTTAATATGATCAGAATAATAGAATCATAGAATATCCCAAGCTGGAAGGGGCCCACAAGGAGCAATCAGGAGCTGTACTTGATATCTCAGAACACAGTTTGTTGGCACGATCTCAATAAGGGTAAAAGCAACCCTTTTCTGTACATGTCCTTTGGAACCAGTTCTGAGAACTGGAAGATCATGATGAATCTGAGACAAGCAGGATGTGGGTAGGCAACGAGTACTTCACACCATACCAAGCTCCTGAGGGCTGTTGAGGGCTGTGAACTCCAGGCATAACCAACACTGGTTGCTTCCCACTTGAACGGGAACATGAATGAAGTTGTGACTCCTATAGGGTTGCTACAGGTCAAGTGCAAGAGCTCTCCAGGGTATCCTCAAAGCCCTCTTCCCTCTTGCTTCACATGCATAGGGAGCAAAGTGTCCCTGACCACACCCCAACACATGGCACCTCATCCAACCTATAGGGCATTCACTACACAGATACACAACACTTCTTATTTTAAAATCAGCAGTACTGCATGCTAACAATGAGTTATGAAGCAACAGCACTCATCTTGCACTAGGAGAAGCTTTCACCACCTGCTTCACAGCCCACTCAAAACTCTCCTTCCAAGGAGTAGGCAGGAAGACACCAACCAAGCTGACCATCTCAGGCTGACTTTACCTCCAGCCTCTCCACTTGAGGCCAGTACCATTTACCAACCCCGCCATCACCATCCTCCACTGTGCAGAAGACAGCCCACAAGCACATCCCACCCCACCACCTTGCAGCCACTTCACCTCCAGCAGACCCATTTCTTCATCCCAGCTCAGAGGGGTGAAGGGATTTTCCCCCTTCCACACATCAGCCCAAACACAGAATGAAGGTTCAAAAAGACATCTAAGACCATCAAGTCCAACAACCAATCCATCCCCACTAACCCATGTCCCTCAGTGAGGCATCTCCACAGCTCATGAACACCTCCAGGGACAGTAACTCCATCGCTTCCCTGGGCAGCCTATTCGAGTATCTGACCACTCCTTCTGGGAAGAGACTTTTCGTAATATCCAACTTGAACCTTCCCTGGCCATTACAAGAACTATATGGGGCTGGGCTGCACAGCTCCTCCAAAGAGAGCTAAGAAAGAGAAGGTGTCCCTGTGCAGGAAAAGCCCCCCTCCCTCTGCCTCCAGAAGCAGCTCAAGGGGAAGTTCCTTGCTCAACAGCTTCCTGGCCACGCTGGGGAAGTTGTTTGCATTATCAGCCCTGTCCAGGGGAATGCTGCAGCATTTTAGTTCAGCTTGCATCAATTACCCATAGCAGGGATGGCTCCAGGGCTGTCATGCAGCAAAGCAAAGCCATGAGAATGGTAAGAACACTTGAAGGAGTGACTAGGACTTCCAGCATCTCCTGGGGAGGAGCCCCAGCCGTTTTTCACCGCTCCTCTCCAAGCCTCAAAGAAAAATTGGTTGGAAATAGAGGCACAGATAGAGAAGCTTGCCTGGGTTCAAGATGTGAATAGAACAGTGAGAGCAAAGCTTCATTCCACTCTAAACCACTCATGCACCTGGGCAATCCTTCCCCAAATCTTTGCTCAGATAAGCACAACTCCCCTCATCTCTGGCCCTTTATCACTCACAGAGAGGCTAGTGCTGGGACAAGGCCCCATCTCTGCCAGCAGCAGCAGGGAAGAAAGCCACAGCTGAGAACAGCACGTTCACTTGGAGCTTCCTGGCCTTTGAGGGGTAAAAAAACTAATTAAAAAAATAGATCAGGAATTGTGTGCAAGAAGCGCTGTGTTTCATTACTGAATGAGTTGGTCCATAAGGCAGATCCCAATTAAGGGTGTCACTTCTGAGTGTCACAATATTCCCAGTGCAAACACAGCCTGCTCACATCACTCAGTTCTTAGAAATATTGAGGCAGGCGGCATGGGAGCACACAGCACGCCTCTGAAGGCTGCGCTCTAGGTTTTCAGCCATCCAGAGGAAGGCAGAGGCACATGAAGCTCTTATATCAGCTGCTTTTTAAGCATGTAGATTCGTAATAGGCTTTCCGTCGCTGCCCAAAAAGTAGCTTGGGCAAGCTCCCTGAGTTTGAGATAAAGGAGGTCTGAGCAGGTGTAGACAGAAGCAAGAGCTCTGCAGCTCTGCCACCAGTTCCTCTACATTTAAAACTGCTCCATATATATATAGAGCTCAGTTTTTGGAGCCTTTAACCCAGCACCACTGCATGATGCCTCTCAGGCTTCTCCTTTTCTCTTGCACAGCCAGGGCCACCAACACCTTTCTGGGGTTCTGTTCTGATTGCAGCTGCTAAACCTCTATTCTGGCTGGAGCTGGACCAGAGAGCTCATCATCTTCCTCTTGGTGAGAGCTCCAAGGGAAGCTCTAAGGCTTTGACAACCTGTGGTTTTTTTTCCCTCTAGAGTTTAGATAATTCTCTCCTAGAGTTTAGATAAGAGCGTGTAATCCATTTTGCTCACTGTTAGTGACTGGATGAACTTAGATGGTTGGACTTAATGATCTTAGCAGTCTTTCCATCCTTAATGAACCTATGATTCTAAGTATCCTACACTCAGCTCACCCTGTCCACACCATCCTGATGCGCATCCTTGCTCTCAAGGTACAAGGTGGCCAAAGCCAAGGCACCTACAGCCATTTCAATAGGCAGCTGCACTTCACTGCAGACTACAGCGAGGCCACACATGATAAACATCTTGAATTTGTCAAAATGGACTTGGCTACAACTGAAAAGAAACATAATAGTGAAACATAAGGAGAAACATAAGAGTTTCTCCTTAGAAAGAGGCACCCCACAAAAGCCCCAGGAAAGTCACCATTAAGCAAATGGATTTCTATGTTTTGCCCGATGCGGTCAACCCTTCTGTGCCAGATTGTTTTTGTGCTACAAAGTTAACTCTTCCAGACAAAAGAGGGAACAGTGAGTGGGTTATGACTTCCCGCTGTTAATAAGAGAGGAAACCCCAGCAGAACATACAGCACAGCATGTCCTGCTTTGTCCCACACCGTAGGATTCCTGTTCTACGCATCTTAAATTTGACTGAATTCAATTGCAGAGCTCTGCTTTTTTCCCCCCTCCCTAAAAGAACATTTCAGAGAGCTGACATCTCCCAGCATGAGTGCCTTTGAGTGTCAGGAGGCCTTTCTGGGGACATCGTATTTCTACAGCCAGAAAAGCCATGAACAGCTTGCTGAGGACGCCGACCACCATGCAACAACCAGGCTTTTATAAGGCAACCAAATGAAGTCCAGAATAGGTATGCACGGTCTGCTCAGCTCAGTTCTGGCCAGCGCTCCTCTTGGCCTCGCTCTGACATTTGTTGCCTCATAGTGAAGTCTCCTGTGACATTACACGCGATTCAGGCCTCTCAGCCCTGCCAACCTCACACATCATTACCCCAGCCATTTCTCATGCCGCCTCCACACCACCACCTTAGCCTACAGGCTCTCAGCACGAGTTGGCCATCAAGCCCATAAGCATGACGGCTTGACAAAATCTGTCTGAATAGGGCCTGAACTCTCACCATTACAGATTACGGATGGGTGAAAGGTCTGAATTTTTCATGCACTCCAAGTTGAAAGTCCCTCAGATGCGAATGTGAACGTTCAGCCAGAAGGAGTTGCCAGAGGCCAAGTTCAAAAGCCTCTCAGATCTACTACAGACTGCCAAGTTGTGTGACCCAAGAGAGAGTCTTGGGAGATTAAGCACTCTGTGTCTCTGAAAAAGGGACATCCCAGTTCTCACACGGGATGTTTATCCCAAGGGTTAATTTCAGATGCTTTTTTAATTAGCAGAACTTACTCATGTGGCAGACCTCAATTTTCTGCACCCATCTTGCAAACCACCAGGACTTTAGCAGCGCTTTAAGCCTAAGCTTTTCTCTCAAAGACATACCTTTCATCTGAGCATTCATTTAGATGGAGAGAAATGCCACTGCCAGAGAAGACAGAAGGACTGCTACCATGTCTGGGTGCATTAGTTTTCTGAGACATCCTGCAAGAGGCACAACCAGAGCTCATCCGTCTTCTACTCCATGAAGGAGGAAGGCTCATAGGCAGAGCAAAGCATCCCAGAGCCACATCAGCACCATGTCTGGGTGCGTTAGTTTTGAGACATCCTGCAAGATGCACAACCAGAGCTCATCCCTACTCTATTCCATGAAGGAGGAAGGTTCACAGGCAGAGCAAAGCATCCCAAAGCCACATCAGCACTGCGAGAGGAGATGTGCAAATAGATGGGAGAACAGGGGACACCTTTGCTTTACAGCAGTTCACAAGCCACAACGCTGATGCCTTCTCCCTCAGAAGATAAGGGACTGGAAGGAAATATCTACTCAAGGAAAAAAAAAGTCCAGATGGCTGAGAATACTGAGGGACAGCTGATTAAGGTGGATCAGGATGGGTTTGGTTGGCAAGTTCTCTGCTGTTGGATGGACCAGATGTCAACTACCCACAGGGAATTTCAGATACCTAAGAGATGGGTTTTTTTAAGTGCTAGGTAGTAGATGTACAACTTTTCCCTGTGGGAGCCTTAAAGTGAAATTTAAGTGCTCAGGTGATGCCAACATTTCTATGTTAAGACAGTACCTGCTAAGATTAGTAGATATTAGTGTCATTGCTTTGAATCATAGAATTGTTTGAGTTGGAAGAGACCTTCAAACACCATCTGGTCCAACCCCCTGCAGTGAACAGGGGCACCTACAGCTCCATCAGTGCTCAGAGCTCCATCCAGCCTGACCTTGGGTGTCTCCAGGGATGGGGCACCCACCACCTCTCTGGGCAGCCTGTGCCAGTGCCTCACCACCCTTAGAGTAAAAATCTTCTCCACTAAATCCAGTCTAAATCTCCCCCTCTTCTATTTTGAAACCCTTTCCCCTTGTCCTATCACCACAGACCCTGCTGAGAACTCTCTCTCCTTCCTCCTTGAAGATCCCCTCAAGACTTCTCCAGCAGCAATACCAGGCCATGCTCACTGAGTTCACTGCTAGTTGTCCTTTAATACAAATCTCACTGGATGTAGATGCCACAGTAGGCAAGCTCAGGAGCAGAGTTGTTTCCCAGTTTTGGAAATGTTACCTCAGATCCAGGTGACCTGTGCAATCAGGACAATTTTGCTTCCCAGCTCAGAGTGATCCACAGACCACAGTTATAGGTAGAAACTAGCTGGTGGACATCGATTTTAATGCTGAGGTCATCCATGAGTTCACAGATGAGTACCCTAGTCCATCCACAGCATATGCAGAAATCAAGATATTAGGGCTATTAGAGTTGTTTATGCTTCCCATCCACTCTTCTCCACATTGACAGTAGACTTGCAGATATTCCAGTCTAACACCCAGTACCATTTATTTCATGAAATTCTTGCAGACAAAACAGGGTGGGTGTTGGCTTTTTTCCTCCATCTCCCTTTCAGCTTCTGCTACCATTTGCATAGAGCAGACAGATCGTATTTTTTCATAACAAGACGGCATTAAAAAAATCCTACCATAGATTCATTTTTAAGCTGTTATTGCCAGATTGGCTCTTAGCTGAACTCCAGAGGCAGCTAAACCTTTGTAATACAGTACACACACTGCATGTTTTATCTGGGGCTGGGTTGCTTGTCTATTAGCCCAAAGTCAGGTCGAGCAGACCTTGTTACCCCATGTCAGAAGTCACTGAGCAAAGAGCTGTAGGGCAGCTGTCTCCTGTGGAAGAGGTTGCTTCATCTCACCTCATGGAGGCAAAGCAGTGCTCTTTGCTTCTAGATATTCAAGCAACAGCGAAGGCTTCAAAAAGCCATAGATCAGAAGTGAAAAGCTTAACTAGAATTGCAATTAAGCAAGAATCCAACAGCCAAAGCCTTGTAAGGGTTACACGCATAGCTGTGTCTCTATATCCAGTCTTTAAAACAGAGCTCGTTAAATACACATTGGAGACCGCACACCCCACCCCACATCTGCTCCCAGCCACTGGAGCCATTCTATTAGCTGCTCTCCAAATTCATATTTCACGCTACAAGTGGTGGGTTGAACAATCATCCAAGCAAGCAAATAAACATGCATTCTTCTCCAACACACACAACTACCCGCCTCCATGGATACATATTTAAATATCAAAGCAGCCTACTCTTTAAGACTCCTCCAAAAACATGTCATTCTCACATTCTCTCATCTGCAAAGCTGGAGAGACCAAGTGACCATGGCATATTCATGACATTTTAATGCTCTCCAGTAAATCTTAATCTGCATGTGAATTTGAAGGCAGGGTCAGAGTTACCCAGGCCTCTGTTCCACCAACTGTCCGTGCAGTGCTGCTTCCCATTATTTCCGATGGGAGACCAGTCCAGCATCAACACGTCAAGATCCACCTAGCCACTCATGGGGTGTAGGAGGAGGTTTTCTAAGTGAGTCTCAGCAGCCTGCCAGCAGGCAGAACTCAGCTGGAATTTGTCCAAGGACTAAGTCACACATCTCCCAGAGCAAGCCACAGGATCTCTGGTAGTTCTGTAAGCCTTGTTCCACTAAAGCACTCCACTTCTGCCTCAAAGGAGGGTACTCATGTTGCACAGACCCCCAGATCTCTAAAGAGATTCCGCTGAACATGCACTGCACAGCCTCATCAGGGGCACAGACAAAATAGAAAGCACAGTTTAGAGCAGCTAGTCAAGACACGGCAGTGTTGAGGTCTTGGGTCTTTATGTTCTATGCACAGACTTATTCATCTACAGTAATGCTGTCACCTATTCAAAGGTGAAACCAAAACTACTTCTAAGCACTTGGACCTTAAGAGTCTCACCTCCCATCTGCTTTGTTTTAAGAGTCCTGTGTCCACTGGTTCTAATTGCCAAAGGCACTATACCAGTTCTTAAAGGAGCTGGGCTGGGCTACCCCTCAGGGTCTCCCAGCTCCTAGGTGAACTGCATGCATAGGAAGGAAGAAATGCCTTATGCCTGCTTATGATGAGAAAAACAAATTAAAAAGAACCCCACCTAGGTGAGTAAGCCAGTCCTTCTCAAGGAGGAGAAAGTTAGAATAGAAAAGCTACATTTCAAAGACGGTGAACAATATATGGGAGACCCACAGCACACAGGGGATCCTGGAGAATCTGAACAGGTGGGTGTCAGGTGGAACAGGGGCATCTGGTGAGGCAGGTTGAACTCCTCTGAGCTTAGGTTGATAGTTGGCCGCAGACATCAGAGTTTAGTACTGCAGGAAAGTGACAACTTACTGATGTGTCAGCAGAACGTATTTTCTACTAACAACAGCTAGAGAAAGAGGAAAGGGACTTAGAGCACTACAGTGCCCTCAAAGAGATCAGCACTGAAAGTCAATCCCACTCAAGACGGGGGAAATCAGTAAGCATCAATACAAGCATACAGGAATGAGTGCTGAATCTATGCTTTTTTAGCTGAAAAGCATTGTGTTTTCAAAAAGGGAACGAAAGCAAGCTAACTAGATGTTAGTACCAGCTGTCAAAAAGAGGTTACAATCATGGGGACAAGGAAAAACAAACAAGATCCGTAACTGCTACCCACACTACTCTCCTTTGGGAGAAAGGAGCTGTCACCCACAGACACAACGTTGGTGAAATGATGAGGATGCCAATTAGACTAGAAACCTTGGTATTTAAAGAAACCCACCCCTCCTTCTGCCAAAAGGAGACTGGCTACAGGATAAGGTCTGTGCTTGTTTAAAAACAACTTGAGCATAACAAGTAGCATCCTCAGACAGCTAGTTCTTAATCTGCATTTTGGCAGCTCTGGTTATAAGCCCTCATCTGCTAGGGGAGAAACACACAGATCAGTGTAGTTACGGCCCTTCCCCGCAGTGCATTTATCCACCTCCGGTACACCGTGTACTATTTAATATATCCACACAGAAGAGTCTCAGACAAAAGCTACAGCTGAAAATTACTCAAGAAATAGTCACGTTAATAGAAACCTGCCTCAGGGAATTAGTGCTCATCATTTCTGGTTTCCTGTGCCCATACTGGTCTTACTAGATAACGGAGTCACACTTGAGCTGCCTAACTACCTACCAGATCCAACCCCTCCCCCACCTCCTTTTACTACTTTAGGTGCAATGACTCAAATACAGAGGCATCGCATTCATTTTCTGCTGACCACCAGAACTTTATTTCCTACGAGATTCGGTAGAATTGAGTGCCCACTCAGTACCTTCGAGACAAAGCATTGTTCAAGTGCCATCCTAAAGTAAATAGAAAAAGCCATTCTAAGAAAAGCTCAGGTAATTCAGCAGAGAAAACCATTGAAGTTTCTCATACAGAAAAGGTTTCTCTTCCAAGTGCCCTCCCAGAAGAGGCACCTTATCTGTAAGATTTTCATCCCCTAACATCAAGAAAGTGATGGGTTGACAACTGGACTTGACCTTAACAGTCTTTTCCAACCTTCATGACTGATTTTAAGATGGAAGTCATACGTACATTAAGACAAAACTCAGCACGGAGCAATATCATTGCTCACCATAGTTCCTCACTCAGCCTAAACATCCTCGTTATCAGAAAAAAAGTCTTGTCAGAAACAAGTATTTAATGCATTGTCAGAGCTAACATCATGGAGGTTAGCTTTCTCTAGCCCTCCTCTTAAGGTAATCTTACACTGCTAACCTTGAACCCAGGAGAAAGCCTCAGACTTCAGCACCTAAGCTTGTTGTACTTCGTGTCCCTACTTGTTTTCCCATCACATTCATTACCTCCAATATACAATACCTAAACGATGACATATCCCTTCCCTTTGGAGGACAGAAACACTGAATCAACTCAATTCAAATGCACTGCTAGCAAGAAGCCTGACCTGAAGACAGGCTTTTGCACTGCAAGCAGCACTCTGGCCAGCTGAGGCCCTGCTCTCTTCCAACCTACAGGACTTACCTTCCCACATGAGGGAAACGCTTGACTCTTCCAGCACAGAAATTGAGTGATTTCTGGTTGGATAATCCAAGAGCACAGAGACACGTGCGCTCATACTGCTGAGAAACAAACTAGCTTCAGAGAGCAAAGTACACTGAAAGCTGAGCTCACCACCATTTGCCACCCCACAGCAAGGACCAGGAATGCAATGACTGAGAAAACAATTTGCTTACATTTCTTTCTGCTTGCTCCTCATCCTACACTAACAGTAAGCACTTCAGGACTGTCTGAAATACGAGATCAGCAAGCGTGCTAAAGGTATCAGCAACACCTTGAGCAAACCTAAGATAGATGCCCATCACCATGCTTGAAGCCTGCTTGCTCTTGGTCCCTTCCCCATCTTGGTGAGCTTACTGTAGCACTACAGCAGCCCTGCAGAGCAGACAGCATCCTCAGCCCAACCCAGGGTGAGAACGTTTGGAAAACAAGACTCAGCTGTAGGTCCATGGGGAGCTGGTGGCATAACAGCTTGAGTTTGAACCCAGACAATACTAGATCCAGGCACATGCTCCTCCAACTCCAGGGCTGTTTAAGAGCCAGCAAGCAGGAGAACTGGCTATTTTGCTTGTTAATCCCATTGCTTGTTACCATGGAGCTCCGTCAGGAGTTCAGTGCTGTTCGCCCACACCGTGCACCAAGGAACGTTATCACAAGCAAGACCCTTTGAGGGCTTACCAGGGAGACACTGCCCACCCAAGATGCTAAGAGCAGCTTCAGTTTGTCAGCAAACGTAGCTTAATTTTGAAGACACCAGGTAGAAAGGGACAAGGAGGGGAAGGCAAACTTTGCTCTTCTGTGTTTGGCATCCATGTGCATCCTAGGCTGCATAATAAAGACCAACATCCCTAAAGGCTCAGTCCACCTATGAATGGGAGAGTACGAGATGATGCACTTGCAAGATGTAGAGCTTCACTTACACACAGCTGTTGTATATAATAGCATGATCAGCACACCCATACTCATGAACACCATCACTGTGCAGGTTCCCCAGGAAGTGGTCATGGCATTGAACTTGCTGGAGCTCCAGAAGCATTTGGACAACACTCTCAGACATATGGTGTCATTTTTGGGTGGTCCTGCTTGAAGCCAGGAGCTGGACTCCATGATCCTTATGGGTCCCTTCTAACTCAGGAAGTTCTATGATTCTGTATGCAAAGAACCAAAATTTCAGGAAGTGTTGAGGGACAATTCTGATGGGGGAGGGAAGCAGCTGAAGTGGTAGAACTCAAGACCATACAAGGTCACTCACTTGCAAAATCCCAAGCCTAGCTCTGCTTGCAGCTCCATGCCCCGCTTTCCAGCATAAACCAACTGTGTGCTCCTGGGAAAAGCAGTCAGTAGCCACTGCTCAGAAAGGATTACACATCAGCACGTCTGAGTAAGGAAACAAGGCAGCAGAAAGTGGCCTTCCAGTATCTGGGTGGGGGGGGGGGAGGGCTATAAGAAAGAAGGGAACAGACTCTTGAGCAGAATCTGTTGTAGTAGGACAAGGGGAAATGGTTTCAAACTAAAGGAGGGGAGATTTAGACTGGATATAAGGAAAAAGGTTGTTTTTTTTTTTCGAGAAGGATGGTGAGGCAGTGGCACAGGTTGCCTAGAGATGTGCTCCATCTCTGGAGATACCCAAGGTCAGGCTGGATGGAGCTGTAGGTGTCCTGTTCATCGCAGGGGAGTTGGACCAGATGGTCTTTAAGGATCCCTTCCAATTCTAAGGATTCTGTGTTCCTATGAAAGCCTTAGCATAGAAGAGGATCTGAGCAGAGATCCCTCATGCTCCAGTGGAGCATTGAAAAGCAGCAAGAGCAGAAGGGGTTCCCTAGAATGTAAGACACCAGATGAGCATTACAACAGCAGGTTGGTTCTTCATTCTTCCCTCTTTCCTTCCAGGCAAGGGCACAGCAAGGATCCTATGAACTACTGAAGTTATTAACATGCTACAGCCCTCATACAACTATCAAACAAGAGAAAAAAATACTTGGAAAGCACACTGAGAAGGGATGCACCCTACACCCCTATCCATGGCGGGCAGGCAACAAAAGTCCCAGAGCCTTATGCACCTCTCCTTCCCTTCAGCCCCCCAAATTGAGGACATACAGCTCCTTGCAGCACTTCCAGCCAGCACGAGTGCACGCGTTTCAGCCATCGCAGAGCACATGCACAGATGCCAGATCGACAAAGGTCACTAACCTCTCACGGGAAACATCTCCATTGCAAGGTGCTCGGCTTTGATGGGTCAGATGAACACACCGCAAAGCTGCCAGTAACAGAGAGGCCAAGGAGCAAGTCTCGAGGACCAGACTCTGGTGTAACACTGATAAAAATACATCCAAAACAGTGAAGCCGGCCAAGTCTGGCCTTCCATTTAAAGAACCACTAGATCAACACCAGGCTTATTCCTTAAGATACAGACAGTAGGAGATGAAGTTTTTAAGTTGTTGTTGAATCACACCCATTCTTAAGAATAAATCAACTGTTAAAAGACACGCAGCTCTAGAGATACGTATTCCTCATTGTCCTAATTACAAAGTTGGCTGAACGCAGCTCTTTGAAAAATGAAACATGGCTGTTGTCATGCTGTTTCAGCAGGGTGGTGTGTCAGAGGAAGTTCTCCAGCAGACAATGTTCTTTCAGGGCCTGATTGTATATCTAAGGGAGGGCCACATGGCCCATGACCCCTGAAATGCATCCATTAAAGAAAATAGACTCGCAAGCACACAATCACTTCCATTTGTCTTTTGTGCTATTGTGGTAGATTCAAGAATACTGGGCTATTTAAACTGGAATTATGTGGGGCCTGTGGAGGTCTGTGCAAGAGTGTGGCAAGTCTGAATTCAATCCATCACATTCTCAGGGGAATTCAGCAGGGCTTGATTTTTTATTTATTTTTTTTAAGGAGACTTTTTAAAGAGATAATATGCCTTCCAAGACTGCATCTTTTGACAATATTATTAAGGCTGCCTAACCCTTCCCAGTACTGTTTTCAGTTGCTTATAAATTCACCAAGTCCCGGCTGTTCAAGATAGGACTTTGCATGCTAACCGGCTCTGCCTCAGGCTGAGTTGTTCTGGAACATGTGCATTCAACTGCTTCTCAGAAAGCAGCATGGGAATAAACACATTGTTTTGTTCAATTTCTGGTGACTCTTTTTGAAAAGCCTCGGACCCATGATTTAGAACTGGGACTTTAATGAGCAGGAGCTAGCTTTTTGTGTCAAATTTAATCTTTGTCATCGCTGAAAATCCAGGCAAATTATAAGCCTTTTGAGGGGAGCAGAAAAAGCAGCTAAATTGCATATGCTCAACAGCCCTTAGACTTTAGAATTTAAGACTCGAGGGTTTGGGCTCTCATGAGAGAAATTGGAAGCAGGTATGGGGCAGGCAGGAGGTAATGAGGAACAGGGGATGATTAACGGTCATCAACAGTGGGAGATCTAAGAGGAGCAGTGACCATAGAAGACTCAAAACCCAGCTTTGAGGCCAGTAGGCTTTGCAGCTTGGGAAGACCAAAGGCTTGCAGCAAGATGTCAGTCCTGACATAGCAAGGCATCTACAGACTCACCAGACGTGCCTCTACCTTGAGGAAACCCCGTTCCATTTATTTCTCTTTTTACCCATAAAATCATTTGAGTTGAGACCCTTAGTCATCTGGTCCAGCACCCACGCAATGAACAGGGATACCCACAGCTCCCTCAGGTGCTCAGAACCCCATCCATCCTGACCTCAAGTGTCTCCAGAGATGGGGCACCCACCACCTCCCTGGGCAACCTGTGCCAGTGCCTCACCACTCTTACTGTAGATCCTCTTCCTTACATTCATCTTAAGTCTCCCCTCTTCTAGTCCTTCTCCCCTTGTTCCATCGCAACAGACCCTACTAAAGTGTCTGTCCCCTTCTTCCTTACAGCACTCTCTCCCTTTAGATACTGAAAGGTGATGCCAAAATATGCTTTCGCCAACAGATCTCTAGAGCTGCCCAACTGTAGAAGCCATTTGCAATTGGAGGTCTTCACGTTAAGGTACAAAGTCTGCCCAGCATCTCTGGAAACGCAAACCTGCCGATGGAGGACGTGGAGAAACACTTTCACAGCAGCAGGCAGGAATTGGCTTCTGCAAGTTTCCTTATTTTAAGTGAAAGAATATAATCCAGTCTTTAATTATTCAACAATAAAACAGACAGCATTAGTTCCATTATTTTGTGTTTTAGAGGGCAGCTTTCTGTGGCCTGTGCTGTTTTTTCTTAAACAGCTTGGCATGAGGTTATGTCTTGGGCATTATGCTCAAGGGAAGCTGATCTGAAACAGCAGTGTCTTCCAAACCTTGTTTAACATTTGTATAGCCTTGTATCTGATTATTAAGCTGCTATTCCCTATGTTTTGCAACAGAAATGAAAAGCTGGAGCTATGGGCAGATCCTCCTGCGTCAAGTCAACCACGGGTGGTCTTATCACTACAGAGATAGCACGCTGTAATGAGGGGTCTGCATAGTACCAAGAGCCTGAACTCTGTTGTACACGAGCCAGGCAGGCTGGGAAGGTTATTAATACAGCTACAACCAAGAGCTTGTCTGAGGCCTCCAGCATTTGGATGAAGGACACATCCAACTATGACACTCCACACTTAAAATGAAATGTATTGGCAGGGGCCAATGCAACTGCAAAGACATAGTTACTGCGCCCAAGAGCTCGACCATTTATTGATGAAAGACATGCGCACCTGCTTCTAATCCATGCCATGTCAATGTTTAAAGCAGAAAACCTTCCCCCGACCAGGAGTAGGCACACCACCTATTCCTGTAGAGTCTGGGTTTCCATGCTGTGTTCAGCCTCACTCCTGAGATGAAGATGAAGATCTTTAACAAGTGTTTTAAAGTATGGAGTGTAAACAACCAGAGGTGCATATGATGCAAATGTAACCTCAGTTCTGATCCCATAGATCTTTCTTCCCCCTCCATCAGCCCACGCTCTTAAGGCCAATTTTATATGCTTTTATCTCGTTTTCCAGCCCTTGCCAGCTTTCCATCCACACAAAGTTTTTCATACCTTATTCAGGGGACAATAAAAGCATATGATAGCATCTGAAAGCGAGGCAGAAATGGATCTGTTCCACTGCTTTATTGAATTAACAGCCTGCAGAAAGGTAATGAAGCCTCAGTAGAATGGGATTCGACCCTTAAGTCCTGCCCCTTCCAGTTCAATTTCACCATTTGCAAGTTCACAGAATCTGGTGTCATTTTACTGAGACTTGAAGAGCTGGTTTACAATGAGATTACTTTCCTAAATGACGATTTTGAATCCCCAAACCAGGCAGAGCCCTTGTTAGCAATTCTATAGCCCTGGGCTTTAAGTAAAGCATAGGTTAGAATAATCGCCCTACCAATTTCTGCCTTTTAGGGGAGGGTCTGAGCTCATATCCAACAGTGAGAAAACTTTGATGGGTTCTTCAAGATCACCTTGGGCACAGCAAGTCCCTTTTAAAACCTGCCTTGTCAACACAAAGTTGGTAAGCCCAGCAGAAAGGCAAAGAGGACATCTTCTGAACCTGATGATACTGATACAGGTACACTGCATCCAGCTAAAATGATAATCTCCTGGCTTTCCAATCACTGAAAGTAGAGGGGGGTACTACTTTCACTCCATAGGCATTTTTTGCTCAGGAGATACCAAAGCCTTATATCAGCTTCTGTTTCTAAAACGACCCCAAATCCTACCATTGAGGGAAATATCAGTTAGAAGGCTGATGGTGAAGAACTAAGCTTTAAGGACATGTTCCCTGTGCTCACCAGATTTCTTTTCCCATTTCAAGCACGGATCAAGTTTAAGTGTCACCCAGATCCATTAGAAAGATTTGAATTGGAAGGGACCTTTGAAGACCATCTAGTCCAACTGCCCTGCAATGAACAGGGACATCTACAACCACTCCTCAGCCTAATGAGTGCCACTGCATCTCACTACCAGCTTTTCCTCACTGAAAAGGGAATGAGCAGGAAGCTCCTTTCCTCCCAGTTCTGTTTTGTTTAACATATCTGATTAACAGATTTATCTTATTAACAGAGATTTAGCTGCAGTGGTTTACAGATAGACTTGCTAAACCACACTATCGCTTCCTCTGTGCTCATGCAATAAGTTCCTAAGCACATACTGTCTTGCAGAGTAGGCAGATGCAAGATTCTTCCCTTTGCTTCCCTGTTTCTTAGAAGTGCACTGTCATCTGCCCTGATTATAGCAAGTTCTCAGTCTTGAGAACAACCTCACCCACACCCACTTCCAGTTTTTCTTACAAACTGATACTACCCTAACAAAATTGAGAACCACTTGACATCAGCCTCAGTGGAAGGTTCCGCTCCCAGCCCAGCCTTGTGTCACTTATGGTTTCACATGAACTTGTGTGCACAGAGAAAGGCTTTGCCATAGAATCACAGAATGACTTGGGCTGGAAGGGACCTCAAAGATTGTTCAGTTCCAACCTCAGTCATCCTTCTCAAACTTGGCGAATGCTTTAGGTTTACTGACCTACGCTCGGGTCTCAAAAGGCTTGAATGTACCCCATTTTCACAAAACAAGGACATGGAGCCCATCAAAATACCCTTCTACCAAATAGGCTGCAGGGTGCTATCTGCTTGGTACACATGATTCAATACCAAAAACTGAAGTTCATGAAGTTCATTTCTGCCCATCTCATCCCAGCTGTGTTATACTGCAAGCTTTGCTATGCAATCATATACCATCCTTAAACAGGAAGCACACCAGCCGAGGGAAAAAGGTCCAACTGCACAGTATTGAGATCTTCACTCTGATTCATTGCTATCTAGTCAAGGTTTCCCCCAGCAAACATCTAAGAAGACTACAGTGTGTTGAGGTGGGCTGGTTAAAAGCAGCAACAGAACCTAAGTCAGAAAGTACTACAAGTACTTGAGACTAATGATATGGGGAAAAGCAGCTCTGAGAAACCATAACATCAAGTGACTAAATTAACCCTAGGATCAAAACCAAGCAAAAACCCCACAGGTGAATTCCCCAGTATTCAGTGCAGTGCAAGAAGCCACCTTTAGCATGAATATACTTAAGCATCTCACTCCCCACACCTCTTTTTAAGCCCTGAAAAGGACTTAACACTTTTGAGAACACCTGTTGAGTTTGGCTGTAGCTGGTTGCTAGAAGGACTTGCAGCACCACTACATAAAACCCAGCTAATCTAAGAGCACAACCCACCCTGTGATCATCTTCATGGCCCTCCTCTGATCTACTCCAACAGTTCTGTGTTTTCTTTGTGCTGGGGGCCAGTCAGAGATCCACAAACCAGCAGCCCTTAGCATTAATCCTTGGATCATTTTGCACAAGTAAGCATTCAAAGACATTGATGCACATTAGCGTAGATGCATGGAGGTTGTGACTATTTCTGTGTCAAAACCTTACTGCAAATCAATACTATCTCCAACACCGGCAGACACCAATGCACCAAGATGTGTTGGTAAGTGGGATTGGTGGGACTGGTACGTCCCATCACTTCTGCTCTCTAGGGACTACCTCTGAGCCATTCCTGGGAGCAGAAGAGCAGTAGCAGAAACTCATCAGCAGTGGGCAGCAAAAGGAAAAACTGGGACTGTAGAATGTTACAGAAAATCCATCAGGAGAAACTGGAAACAGCTTTATGCATCAGAGTCTACTGTGATCTGCAAGGACAAGACTACTCTAGCTACACAGGATAGAAGATAAGAAAACCCCAATGCTCTCTTTACTTCTGGCTGCCCAAGGGTAATTTAGCAAGAAAACATAGGCCTGGTTTTTGCAAGCCTCAGCTGACATATAACCTTCTCCAACTGTTTTGGTCAATAGAGCACATTCCTCAACATGCACTAAGCCAGAGAGCCCAAACAGACCCATGTTGAACCAGTAGGGAACTGAATATAGACATATGTTAATGCCTGAACCTCTCCTGTCAAAGATGAGCTACACCTGGAGGAAGAAGTCTGACTTCCTGACAAAAATAAGCACAGACAACCTTAAGGTGTCCTTCTTCATGGGTTCAGACATCCTGTTATTATCCTAGCATCATTTACATAACACCACTGCAATCCTAACGAGATCTCAGACACTTGTACTTGAAAGAAGCCTATGTAATACCAAAGTTACCACCAGTTCAGGAAACAAAGCCGAGCCAAGGCAAAGTTGCCACATGAATGAGCCTGGCCCCATGCAAAGGAATCCAGGAAATCACTAGAGGAACCCTCTGGCCTCAGTGCTCATCCAGGTTGAAAGCCTTCAACTCAGAAGTCAACAGGCTAATTGCCTGCAGAATCCAATGGTTTTAATGCTAGAGCAACAACTGGTACATAAAAATTTATGCCTTTCAATTATGACTAATCAGAGCCGGTACCAAGATACAGCTTGCTTGGTGTTCACTTAAACCTTTTGTTTATCACCTTTATGCAAGACAAGAGCAAGCTGCCTGAGCATCTGTTCACCTCCCTCACAAGCAAGTGCGTCATCTCTCCAAAGGAGCACAGGAGGAAGCAAGTTGTTTGGGGAAATGCCAATATTCAAAGCTATTGGAAGAATATACTGATGCTAGAGATGTGGGGAGCTTATTGTTATTCTTGAAATCATAGAGGGTGCCATTAGCTGCTCTCTTGATCATGCAGAATCCAGAGATACAGCTAAAGCTGTGGGTTTGCTCATCATGGATGAGCTCTCTCATTGGACACCTCCATTGACATGAACACAAAAATGGTTGTGGTAGAAGTATGCTGCCCTCGAACAACAAAGAACCCAAGGCATTGACCTCTAGGAAAAGGCAAACCAGTATCACTACCTGTCCTTAGTGGATTCATAGCAACTTTCCTTCCAATTCCAGCCCTTTGCCAGCACTGGTGGGACTGTGCCAGGAACATTTGTCTAGTGTGTGCAGGTGAGCTCAGGACTAGAAGCCAACTGGAGTGAAACCTTATGGAAATGACCAAGGAGGTATCTTATAGCTGCCTAAGAGAAGGCGATATAGAAGGTAGACCTCAGATGCAAACAGCAAGATGACATTGGACAACAAACACCAACTCTAGAAATGGAAGTTCCAGCTCAAAATTGAGTATTCGTTTTTCCCAGTGACAGTGGTTGAGCACCAGATCAGGATTGCAAAGGTGGAATGGTCGCCTATCTTTGGATGTACTCAAAGCTCATCTGCACAGAGCTGTTGAAAACCTGCACTAGCTCTAAAGACCGCTCAGCCTCGAGTGAGAGGTTGGACTGGAGGCCTTCCAGCTCCATTCTAGAATTAAAATGGAAGACTTCCTATTTTTTTTCAACTTCTTGAGCAAAAGGTAAGTCCCTTCCCACTCAGTACAGCAGCCACACAGGTCAAGCACAATTCCACTCCAGACTTCTCAATCCTTCACAAATCAACCATAACCACATTGTAGGAAGCATCGTTTTCTTGCCATCCTTGCTGCTGGTGAGTCACGTCACAGAAGGAGACCAAACAGCTAATTGTCCTGAGGGGTAATTTAAAAAAACAGGCCTGAAAGTTTACCTGGACTGACCTCAAGGCAGGTGCTTCTATGCAAAACAAGGCTACAAAGAACGTTGCCTGTGGGTTTTTGTCTTTCAGATGCAAGATGGCCAAAGAAGATCTCACAAACTCATTCCCTTGGCATCAACACTGCAAGAAAGCTGTCCCGGGGGTGGGTAGCTCTTGAGTGACAATAGAATGAGGGAACTTAATGTGTTTTCTTCATCAAGCACCTCAGCTGAGTCTCAGAATCAGGCAAATGGTGGCTGGAGCAGAGGTTTGCTTGTGCAAAGCCTCCCACATCCTCCAGCACAGCTCTCCTGCCCTTTCTCTTAAGAGAGCTGCAAACAAAGCAGCTTGCATGCACCTTCCCATAGCAGCTCCTCTGCTCCAAGCACTCAGACTTAGAGCCAGTGGCCTTTCTGACAGCTGCAGATCACAAGCATTCCTCGCAGAATTCAGGTTTCTAAACATAGCCAAATCAAAGACAAGCCTGCCTTCCCTGCCAAGAGATAGCGATCAGAGAGAGACAAAGCACAATCCTCCAAGACAGCGAGGGGAAGAAAACCCAGTCCACTTACAGAGAACATGTCAGGGTTGTGGCTTTTTATTTTATTTATATATTTTTGCACTCCAAGTTGCAAATCTTCCATTTACATGTTGCATTACAAGATGCAAGTCTCCAACAAGCAACGGCCATCGCAGAGAAATACATTCACTTTCCTGGGCCTTGTCACCCTCGATAGAATGTCCCACTGTTTCTGCTTCGGATAAGAAAATTTGGGGAGAGGTGAGCACTTCTCAATGAGGAAACACAGATCTTAAGCACTGTCATTTGCTCATCTGAGCGTCTCAAGTTCAGGTGGATCATGCAAACAGACCAAAGCACATTCCCTTGCCGTGCTGTGTTCACCAAAACAAATCCTTTACTTTCTCACTGTCACTATGGCCACATTTTTGCACAGGAGCCCTCAGCCTCACCTCAAGGCTTTTAACAAGTGAGAAAATTAAAGTAGAGCCCCAAGCAAAACATCAAGCAAGCCTTTCAAAGGAAGAGCTACATGCAACCTCATGCTTTCCACTGAACCACCTCTTCGTATGACCTCTGTGTCATTGAGTCCCTACAGGATGGGGAAAACCACCGAGCTCAAGAGCTGTGGACAAGGTAACAGCACCGTCCAACCCCAGACAAAAAAAAGTCAGTGGAGATTTCTGCAGCCTTCTGAGGCAAGAGATGAACAAGAAATGAACTGACCTCTGGAGATGTGCATGGTCGCACTGGGAGTGTCACAACTGCAGATCAGAGATCACAAACAGCCACACAATTAGGGGCTGCTGTAAACACAGACATGAAACAGAAAAGTGTTAACCAAGGCTAGACTGTGGCTTGCTCGCTGTCCTGGAGCCACACTCAACTGGTCTCCTGGGCACTGTTTCAGAGCTCTGCAGTTTGCAAGCTGGATGCCAGCGAGAGCAGCTAGCTCGGACATGCTGTAGGGTTGCTGGAGCCTACCTATCTGATCTTATCACCTACAGGCATCAGGAGACAGGCTGCACGGTCAGATGAAGCATTAAACACACCAGCTTGGTCCCTCCTCTGGGTGAGAAAGGAACCAAGAGACATTTACCCACTGCCATGTAAGCCATTTCCATCAGATTGCATCCGTAGCAGGACTGAGAGCCATTCAGGAGCAAGAAAGACTTCTTCAGGCTCCAATATCACATGCCCTGGTGTGATCATCCGTCCTTCAGATGAGACAGGAGTTGTGAAACAGTGGCTCTGTTGTCAACAGATGCCTGTTCTTGTTTCAATGTGACCTCACCACATCCAAATGGGGATCAGATTCCATCTTCAAACTCACCACAACCACACATCACTCTCCTGGCAAGGGCTGGGGTGCTGTCAGCACCACCCATCTCCAGCCTTCCGATGTGCATTGCAGAGATAGGAGTCTGTCTCCAACTGATTCGAGAGGCTGTTGAGCAGATATCCTCTGAACCAAGAGGGCCCAGCCCAAGTCAAGTTCAGATCTGCACTAGACAGCAGGCAGTCATGCAGACAAAGCTGTGCCCTGGCAGCTCCATCCCTGAGAGCTTTTGCTGCCTATTTGCAGCGTAGTCCTCTCCATAAAATGCAGTATTTTCAGAAGGTGTTTTTTGTAGTCCAGCCCTTGATTTTAACTACAGCAGTACAAAAGGCCCTCAGAACAATAAAACTTTCTGTTAGAGTCTACTTGTTGAGGTTGACTTCGCCTTTCCCACGTGGGGCAAAGTGCTGAAGTCATCATCTGTAACATTCCATCAGAGTGATCTCTGGGGCTGAGAAGTGGTTCCCCTGCAAGGCACATCCTATGCAGTCATCTACTAGAGGAGCAAAGCATCAAAATTGTAAGAAAACCAGGGTTTGCCCAGCAAGGCTTCTCAAGCAACAGTGCTTCAGCAGCCCAGTCTAGAACAGAAGCAGAAGATGACAGCAGCTACACTGCTGACCAAAAAAATGTCCCAAACACCTTGGAGGTAATCATCATTTTCTTAGGATACAGACACATGCACAGTTTCCCAGTCATTAGATAAAATAATAGCATCCCCCTTAACTAAGCCATCCTCCTGCTTCATAGCTGCACCTTTTAGATGATGTTTCACATCTCCCCCACAAGGTTCATCCACCCTCACCTAAACAAAGGAAAGCACTGTTGAGATCTGGAAACAATAAAGATGTGTTACATATGAAAGGTAATATAATATAGATTAATACAATATAAATATTAAATCATCTCCCAGCTACCTAAGAAGCCAAGAAGAGCAAGTAGATCAAAGGAAGTTCACTACCTGCTAGATATTTGCCAGCAGCTCGCACAGAAGGAATAGGAGAGTCAAGGTCAAGAGCTGCATTCATACATCATTTGTGCAATCTTTGAGTTGGAAGAGACCCTTAAAGGCCATCTGGTCCAACTCCCCTGCAATGAACTGGGACACCCACAGCTCCATCAGGTGCTCAGAGCCCGCATCCAGCTTGACCTTGGGTGTCTCCAAGGGGCATCCACCACCTCTCTAGGCAACCTGTGCCAGTGTCTCATTGCAAAGAACTTCTTCCTTACACCCAATCTAAATCTCCCCTTCATTTGAAGCCATTCCCCCATGTCCTATCAAACATCATTTGCACCCACCCTCTGACCTATGAACTGCCTTGGCCAACTGCAGGCAGGAGCTGGCAGTATTGATACCACTTGCAAACCACAAGCCCCTACCCAATTTGACTACGCCAATTGCAAGTCCATAAAAATCTTGGAAAACAAATCAGCATACCTTTCAGTTTTAAAGTAGAAGTGCTTGCTGTATTCCACCGTATTAAGATTTCAGCCACTACTGACGTGAATCAACAGCAGCAACAGAGAAAACAAAGCTGAGAAGCACATGTTTTTCAGCCCTCTCAGCTTCAACAACTGCTCTCAGTTTACACAGCAATTATTCAAATTTCATTTGTCACGCTGAAAAGCAGCAAGAAAAGAAACAAGCTGAGTGCCTGCTCCCCATGCTAGGTGCAGACTAGCTTTCCCCAGGAGCCTTCCCATCAGGATATGCAGCTCAGCTGGCTCCAAAATCCAATTTCAGAACCATTTCAATATGCTGCATTGCCGTATAATCCATGCAGCATCATTAAGAGGAAGGCACGAGTTTATTTCCTCTTTAAGTTCAGAATACATCTTCCTACTTGATGAGTTTTGATATCGTGCTTAGCGGGGAACCAGCGATAAGCCGTGTGCTGGGTGAGAGATCTGGTGGTTTTGTACAGCATCTCTCACAAGGCAGATGTTAAACAGGAAGTGTTTATTGACTTTATGCTCACTTCATAAAACATTTACATGGCTTAGAGGAGAAAAAAAGAGCTCCCAACGAGTCAGCCTGCGTTTCACTTCCAACAGCGATGAGTTCGTGCATTGTTCCAGCACACAAGCGATAGCAAACACCGGGCAATCTGAGCTTTAAAGCTGCAATAGGCCCCTGGAAGAATAAAAACAGAGCTGTCCCATCAGGACTTCCTATCACTGAGGTGCTACAGTGGCTATCTGCAGTTCTCCTTTTGATAACTTAAACCAGTATAGGAAAAGTCACCAGGAAAAGCCTTTTCTTCTGACTTGCAGCACAACCAGGAAGGCAGTCAGAGCCGGCTGTCAGCATCAAGCTCAGCTGGCAGAGGTTGGATCCTCAACAGCATTCACTAGTGAGATGTCACACCATCAGGATACTGAAGTTACAATCATAGAATGGTTGGGACAGAAGGGACCTTGAAGTCCATTCAGCCTCAGCCACGGGCTGGTTGCCCCCTATCAGATCAGGCTGCCCAGAGCCCCATCCATGGCCTTGGACACTTTCAGGAATGGGGCACCCATAACTCCCCTGGATGGCTCGTGCCAGGGCCTCACCATCCTCTCAGTGAACAGTTTCCCCCAGTGCCTAAGTTTCGTAACTTCCAGCCTCCCTGTTACATTCATTCTCATCTCAGCCAATACTCAGGATGGGGGGAAAAATTACCCCTCATCCTCTTTGACTCAGAAATATGGACACAGCAGCCCCATGCTAGGAGCTATAGGGATTAGATTTCATGACAAATTATAAGCATATTGTTGCGTTTTAAAGGAGATACCATGAAACCAACCGTGAACACAGAAGGCCTGGCCAGGTGATTTATTAATTTCACAAAGGAGATATTCCTTACTGGCATCAAGCTGAGCTGCCCGCTCCCAGTCTGGCAAGGAAGTGTGGAAATACCCAAATCTAATTGAAGGCATTTCCCATGAAATATAACATTCTAGGAAATACTTCAGATGCTCTTGCCTACCACATGAATCACATCCCTACCTCCTTCTGAGGTTGCTGACAGATGCCACATATCAGATGCCTCTTTGTTTCAATTAAATTAAGCAACAAGCCTGATTCGATTAGCATGAGGAAGTCGGCAATCAAGATGTTCTCACAGCAGGAGCAGTGGGTCCTGACCGGTCCTTCAACTAACTGGCTTAGACACACATTGCCTTGCCACTGGAGGAGCAAGAGCAAGGCAGCACGAGTACCGCCTGCAGGAGGAGTGCTGCCATTCACAGACATATGCTGCACACGCTGAGAAGGGATGTTGAGGGCTGGGTACCTATAGGCTATTTTAGATTGGTCGTCCAGGCACCACTTGTAGCCACCATGTGTTATTAATATACCCCTCGCCTGGATGGATACAGCCACAAGCCCTAACACACCCATGTCAACATGCATTACGTCTTTAAAAATACATTCATTTCTTTATAACCCAGTGCAGATTTCTTCATTTCGTTCTATTCATCAGCTGCGGATTGTTAAGGAAGCACTCCTATAGTCAAACGGAGATAAAAAAGCATTGCGTGACATCTGGAGCCCTTGGCCTCAATGCCATTCATGGGAATGGCTGATGTCATTTTTTTTTTCCTGGGAACATACATCCATTTGTTCCAACTGCACAGAACTTTTCAGAAGGAGCCACACAAAGATCAGAGGGCCCCAGACATGAAAATGGCTCAGCCCCTCACCGTGGCTTAGTGAAGACACGCAAAGGGCTCTCTCCAAGCCCCAGCAGACCCTTCATGCTGCTCTACCCATAGCACTTACATGGCAGACCCAACTCCCAACAGCATACACCATCTCGTCTGCAACACCAGGTGTGCGGCTGGAGGCTCCCACACCCACATTGCTGTTCCACACACTGGGTGCTGCTCAGCCATGGTGCTGAGTCCATCTCTACTCAGTGCACTGACAGAGGTCAGCAGGTGCCAGTTGCAACAACCTACAACACAGCAACCTTCCTTCCAAGAAAACCAACACAAGCAAAGGCAATTGGACTCACTTCTCTTAGTAATGAGCTTAGTATGTGGCTTGTTCTTCCCTCAAGAGCCATCTCTCTATGGTGTCATGATCATGTCATCCCACATCTTGACCCAGATAAGCCCCTGAGATCCCATATGGGATCCTGTGCCTTAGGGTCTCCTACATTCATGTGTTTTGTGTTTCTATATCAGCACATCCCTTATCTCAATTCCTACCATAAGCATACAGCTGGGATAATTACATTACACACTACTCCACCTGCTTTTCACCCTGTTCTCTTCTGGGAGAGCAAAACCTGAAGAGTCAGTTCTACATCAATACCAGCAAGTCATGGGACTGGCAAGGGCTTGGCTCCAGTTCTCTCTGAGCAAGGCTTTAGCCAAGTCAGATGCGTGTGTGCACAAAGAAGGAGCTTTTGGCAGGTGCTGTTGCTCATCTAAAGCACCAACTAGGAGCAGTGTTCATCACTGGGATGAAGGTCTGGTCTCATGGCAATGCAGGTTAGAGGGCTCCCAGCACCCACTCACAGTTCTGTTGGGATGGGGGTCGTAAGTGGGAAAGAAATCAAGGAGCCAGCTCTGATTTCCCCTCCTTGCTGAGAAGTTCTACAGAAAGCTTCAGCCTTGGATATCTTATTGGATATATCTTATTGGATATAAGAGCTATAGAAGCATTCTAAATAATCACTGGGCAAAGTGGAATGCAAATGCTGTTGAGACACCTACTTCTGTCAAATACAGTTAAGATTGGTCAGTGGGTTAAGCATCAGAGCATTTGGAGTGTGTTTTTCAGGGATAGAATAACCAGGGAAACAGGACTGGCACACTCAGACCAAGCCAGTGATGCACAAGCCTTATCCCATTGGGAAGACAGGGATTATTTTAAGGTTTGACTTTCAATTGCTCTTGAAAAAAATAAGAACAACCACCACAAAACTGTCCCCAAAAATGGAACCACACTTGGAGCCCTTTGGGGAAAAAAAAGGCACACAGACACCTTTGAATACCCTTCCTGCCTTCTCAGGAAGAGGAGCCCAGCTGGGCACACTTAATTAGAAGATTCCCAACCACCATTTCCCCAAAAGGGGTTTTCCTGTAACAACCAATCAGTTCATGAAAGAAATCTCTGCTCCTCTTCCCAGAGCCTCTCCTAGGGGTTGCCATGTGACTCTCACCCACCACTTGATCTCTGGGGGCAGCACATGGCATCACAGGAGACATTCATCAGGGCGGAACATCAATCACAGGAGATAACAGGGGCCAGTGGCTTTTGAACTGTAGCTCTCATTAACTGCAGGGCAGGGAGACAAGTTAATATTCTGGGTCAGCTCCGTATCTCACAGCTGTTCAGAAAATTGGGTTATTGCTTTGAAGATTAAGCTGTAGGGAAGTCCAGTTTCACATTTTCTCCCAGGGCTCCACAGGGAAGATTTACAGCTCCTGGGAGGAGAAGGACAGCTGGCTGCTCTACAGCCTCTCCCCAGCAAGAACAGGGGACCCTAGGACAGCTCAAGGGCCACTTTTCACAGCAGCTGTCCTCAAATCAAGTCCTGAGCTGCAGAAACAGAAAAGCACCTCGTCATGAGAGCTAAGCACAGGGTAAAGTCCATTGCTAGTCCAGCTCTGCAACCAAGACAGCAGCACCTCACCCCTAGGTGGGAGGGTAGAGATGTTACCATACACTTACACCACGGAGGAGAACATCATGTCAGTAAAACATCTCAGAAGAGATATTTCCCACCCAAAAGGCTGCTTTCGTTTCCTCACAGCATCAGAAGCCTCAGTGGTTGGAGGAGATTGTCCTATATATCCCATTCCCTGCCCAGGAACATTTTCTCCTTCAGCTCTTCTCAGCTGCCTCTAGCTCAGTCTTAATGCCTTGGTTGAAGGATGGATCACACATTCAATTTCCTTCATATCTCTTACACAGAAATTTCCACGCTCATCCCCTTCAGGAGTCAGTTTGACCCATCGAGGTCTATCCAGATGGAACAGCAAGCACAGGAAGACCATGACTTCTGGGGCAATTGGAGAAGTCTTCCCATTGCCTCAGCAGCAGTCATTCAAAGCCAAATGTAACACATGTGGCTCAAAGGCTGCTGTGCTAAGTGGATGAAGGAATGGTGCACAGGGGCTGCCCCCACAGTTCCTTCACCTGCCACATACCCCCAAGGAGGAGTTGGGTTCAGTTGCCCAATGCAGCATTACAGAGCCCATGGCCTTACCCCTGCTGACAAAGGGCTCGCAGCTCCCTGCACAGTTTATTTATCCCCTACAGCTCAGGAGTTGTTCGGAATAAGGGAAAAATTTCTAGGTATCATAACTGTATTATCTCCTATCCACACATTTAAGTTCTCCAGGGGAGGAAAATCTCACGGCCTTAACTCATTTAGATTATGTATTATGCTGCCCATGAACTTGCCCTACCACAGGAGACACAAGGAGTTCCTGTGAACAAGGAAAATCCTTTCCCACAGTTATTTGCAATAGCTGCTGTTCCTCTTAAAGACAGCACTGTTTTAAGGAAGAAGAGTTACAACCTTGGCTTCCCCACTACCCAAGCTGTGGTTGATATCTTCTACTATCTAGAATTCATCACATAAGTGATTTGCTATTTGCATTGAAAAATAAAGAAAATAAACATCAGCTCCATAACAGAAGACTTTTCAAATGATTCCTAACGTACATCAGCTTTCACATTCAAAGGAAAGGCTGCTTATTTCTCACCTCTGTCCCTTCTGCTGTCCCACAGCTTTTCTCATCCACCCTCCTCCTTTTACAACGAGGTCTCTGCAGTCAACACCACTATTGTTTTTCCTCAAGAAAAGCACAACATGCAGCCAGAGCCCCTCCAGAGTGGTTTGAAAGCAGACAAGCGAAGACAACAAACCAACTTCTAATTATTAAAAAACCAAATACTTCATGAACTAGAAAGCTCTTAACCCAACTCTTCAATAGCTTTCTGCTTTACTCACTTTCCTCCATACAAAACCACGTTGCTCTGCTCCACCACCTACGCTGGCTCACTTCATCTCAACCATTCTCCCTCCAAAATACATAAAGAGAAAGCAAAAAAAGAGCCACAAAACTCACAGCTTACCAGTCTGCATAGCGAGTGCGCTCCCATTGTCTGGAACCTTCTTTGACTCATCTTCCATATTCCCAGGATGTAGGGGATGGAGAGCACCACTCTGCCCCTCTCCCCCCTTACTGCTGGGGCTTAGAGGAGTTAGCTCCATTCATCACCCCACCACAAGCCTTGGAGAAGCAGCTCCCCTCCAGCCCAGGAACAAAAAGAGGGCACACTAGGGGGAGACCAGGTCCTCTAATGAGGGTGAGGAGGAAGCCAACCTCCCCGCCCACCCCAGCCTTAACCCTCAGCTGCTTCCTATAGACTCATTTGCGCTTTGGGGTGCACTCCTCAGCTCGCTGAGTTAAAGCCCTGGGGTCCATCAGCCAAGGTGTGACCCATTTTGGGGCCTCCTATACTGCTGCTCTGGGCTTTGGGGTACTATTTCTTCCCAGTTAGGAAGGTGTGCCAAGAAGATAATAGTTTTAGATGTACAACTTGGTCAGCTGCTCGTGGCAGGAACAGTCATGAAGAGCAGCTAAACTGCTGTTTTCTAGAATCCTCCAGGGGCTTGAAGACACCTGGTGCTGGGGTTGTACAGGTGATGCTGGGCAGCCTGATGGGGAACCTGGTTCAGCTGAGGAAATGGGCTGCCTCCTAGGTAGGAAAGAGAATGGTGAGACTTAGAGAAACTATTCTAACAGCAAAGACTTAGAGAAGCTAGAGTGAGGGAAAGGTCTCCAAAAGAATGGGAATTTGTATCAGTGGATTGCTCTGGGGAACTTCAGAAAGGGTAGAGCTTAAAGCATAGCACTAATCTTGCTTTGGATTCTTGTTCATTCCCCTGCTTTCTCATTGCTGTGCTCCAGGTGTGCTTTCATGGGCAGTAAATAGGGCTCCTGACACAACCCTGCATTTCTGATGTTTCTTCAAAATAATTACTTGTCCTGGTGGCAGAGCACTCTGCTTTATATTTTATGTCACGTTATTAGACTCCTGATAACAAAGGTAGGAACTGACAAGAAACCATTTGGGAAGAAGAAATGCAAATAAATCACCAGCTACTTGGTATTAGACTTCGTATCTCAGGTAGATTTGCGGTTTTAACACAAGCTTCTGAGGAGGGGGAAAATACACATATATGTGTTTGAACACAGACACAAATGACAGTAGGAGACACTTGATCTTGTTCTTTCATATTTGATCCCTGGAGGTGCTCAAGGCCAGGCTGGATAGGGCCCTGGGCAGCCTGATCTGGTGAGGGGCACCCAGCCCATGGCAGGGGGTGGGGGGACTTTTAGGTCCCTTCCAACCGTAACCGTTCTATGATCACTTCTTCCTTACATGGTGTCTGAAAAAATAAGTGAAAAACATCCTTAAATTTGCAAAGCTATGGGGTTTATCACAGCAGTCATTTTATTCTGTCTTCTCATTTTGATCTATTCAAATACAGCTGTCAGTGTTCTTCGTCTCACTGGAGCCTTTCTCTAGGCATGGAGTTATTTGCCATTTCTTTTTAATCCTCCATGCTTGCTGTGGAGTTACTTTAAGCCCATCGTTCATATTTTGTTCTGAAGATGACGTGACTTTCCTTGTAGAACAAACTCCACGATAGCGTTTACGCAGTGGTGCCTATCGACTTGCAATAAGCTCTGAAAGTGACTCGTCCTGCTGCTGCAGTGAGCCTGGGAGGTTGGAAGAGTTCAGTCTAAGCCCTGGCTTTCTGCAGGTGACTCCTTTTTATGGCAAATTGCAACAGGGTCTGACCCCCCTCCCCCCTTGGCAGGCACCATGCCCTGGCTCTGAGCTGTCTGATGTTAGGAAAAACTTCTCCATAGGAGTAATCAGGCTTTGGCACAGGCTGCCCAGGGAGGTGGTGGGGTCACCATCCCTGCAGGTATTCCAGAACTGTGGAGATGTGGCACTGAGGGACGTGGTTTAGTGGGGATTGGGGTTGGACTTGATGATCTTGGAGGTCTTTTCCAACCTTAATGATTCTGTGGTTCACCCTGGAGAGGGGATATCCTCCAACTCATAATGAATGTAATGCAAGCATTCCGCTGTGAAAATAGTTTCCACCCAGCATGGAAATTACCTCAGCTCTCAGATATGTTGCCCTGACATCTAGATTATGCTATACATCACAACGGGTGCCAGCATTTAGCAGCGGTGTGATTGGACTCAGATCAGAGATCAGGTCACCCATCAAGAGGGATTTCCTCTGGCTGACCTCATTAACGAGCGCTGATTGGAATCTGTCTTGCCATTTTTGATAGTAACATCAATAACTTCCCTGAGATGTTATTAGCGCAATAGATGGAGCATCTTTCTTCCAAGAGATAACGAGGCTGTGTGATGTCTCATGAGGTCAGGACAACGCAATCTCGCATCTCACTAGCTGAGACCTGAGCTGCTCTTGCGTGAGCACCTACACCCAGAGCAGAGTCTGGTGTCCTAAATTCCACCTTCTCCCAAACTCAGATTGCAAAACACTTGAACAGAGATGTCTGCTTTTCTATCTGTTCTGAAGGGAGGATCAGGCTGTAGGTGCCCCCCTTCATTGCAGGGGGGTTGGACTAGTTGGCCTTTAAAAATCCCTTCCAACACAAACTAGTCCAAGATTTTGTCAATGTGGACGTGAAAACTGGGAGGAAGGAAGGGTGGGAGACTTCTAAAGTCTCTCTCTTCTGCTCAGCTGTTGGTTTCCATCAAAGTAGCAGGGAATTAGTAGTTTTGTGCCTCTGTCGGGTTGGAATTGGCCAAAGGTTTCAAAAGTTATACCAGGGAGGAGGCAGAAGGAATAACGTGCACACACACACACAGGATGCTCCTCTATAGCCCATTCCATTAGAAAAGAGGGCTGACCATGTTTCCTGTTTTTCATTTTGGACACCAGAAACACCAACATTTCCCACTGTCTGAGGAACTATTGTTATTTGTTCCTGCAGCACAGAGGAGAAATACCATCGTAACATAGAAATGAGTAGGGCGGAGGTGTTCTTGGCACCTTCAGCAGTCACCTTACAGACACAGCTCAGGTCCAGTCCTCCTCTTTGCAGGGATTTTGCCTTCAAGCAACCTATTCTGCTGATACTGTCCCCAAGGTAATTTAATCCAAAAGGCAGAATATGTTCTTTGTTTTTGTTTTTTAATTTATTTTTCTGGTCCAATGGATTTGGCTATTTCAGTTCAAACCCGTGAACAGGAAAAGAATAGACTGTTTCTTTATTACCGAGGAAGGAGAGAGGTAGAGGATTGATTTTTGTTTTCCTAGTAGTGATTTTCCTAAGGAAATGAGGTCTATTACAGTAAGCTCTGTGTGGAGGGGAAGACCATACCAACACACTGGTAGGGACTGACTTCTGCTCAAAATGCCTTATGTTTGCAATGAAGTCTGGGAGCATACGGTCAAGATCTGGGGAGCACACAGGGATTCATTTTCCCTCCCTTGCAAGGGAAGACTTGGGATGCAGAGTTGAGGATATGGATCTAAAGTTGGCTGAAACTTGTAGCTTCAGAAACGTAGTATTTCTCATAGCCAAATGGGGGTGAGCAAGATGCTGAGGAACTCAAACCTTCTAAAGACCCTAGAGAATCCACACAGAGTGACATCATTGTGAATCATGGGAAAAGTTGCTACAGGATGTCTTGTACATCTGGGCATGGGAAGGCAGTCATGAGACACTGATCCATGCGATGAGGACAGGCGTTAATCTTTCTACAGTTCCCTGAACTGCTCATTTTCATCTTCAGTTTCATCACACAGTCCTGGAATGAGTAAATTCAGACAGGTAACGGGAGGATAAGCACTCGAGCACTTAAGAGCAGTGCACATTTACAATAACTGAATCATATAATAGTTACCCATGCATCCAAGGCCATAATCTCAAATGGCAGCAGCAAAAGACAAGTTAATAATAGTCATTGTTACATGATTAAATTAGGTAGACAGGAATAATTTTTGCAGGACTCATAATGGTTTTAATGATATTATTTAGTTACCAAGAACAATATATCTTCCCTATTCATGAGTTCCTGGAAATCAAGGATGTTGAGCTGTAAAATATGTTTTTAAAGACAGACTTGCAAGCTACAGACTCTCTGGAAGTTATACACGATATTGCAGTTCTACAGCTATTGAATTGTGCTTATGATGTAAGCAGGACGCGCTGAGGGCCTGGAGCAAGACTTGTATGAGAACACTGGGCCTTTGCATTACATTGTGAGTGAATTCGGGTTTTGAGCTTGGGTTCATGGAAGGATTTCAGATACGATGTAAGCTTGGAGATCACTGTCCTTGTGTTACAGGAAGCCATGCTGTCATGGCATGGTTTGATATTGATATTCGGCACCTCGGATGCACTGTATCCCCCATCCATTCACCCATTCACGTTAAGAATCTTAACTTGGAGGGTGACAGAGCCCTGGCACAAGCTGCCCAGAGGGATGGGGGAGTCTTCTTCTCTGGAGATATGCAAACTCAACTGGATAGTTTCCTGTGCAACCCACCATAGGGAACCTGTTTCAGGAGGGTTGGACTGGGAGATATCCAGAGGTCTCTTCCAACCTGTTCTCTTCCATTCCGTGATGGTCCTATACCTTTGCTGGTCATCCACTGACCAGCCCACAGGCACTCTGTGTCTCCCATGACATAGTGTGGCTGTGTACACTGCACCATCTAGCATACTTCTTGTGAACTGTCATCAGAGTCATTTTCCTACAGACTATTTTCCATTTTCTTGTGTGCGTCCTCTTTGAACCACAGAAAATACACAGAAAATATCCAGCTGTAGTGATGCCACAGTGTCACGGTGCTGGCATTTGTCAATGTCTTCGCGCCACCGGGATTTGTTTCGCAGGACAGTTTACTATGCAGAGTGGAAATGCAAACTGAAATCAGGAAGGCATATTACAACAACAAAAAAATAGACATTGAAGCATATTGAAACAGGTCAGATAGCTTTACTCTCATGCCGGTCCCAGCGAGAGCCTGAATTCTTGGTTGGCTTGAGCTGGGCTGCACTAGCAGATACATGGGGTGTTGGTTGCTCCACCAGTGTGAGTCTGGGAAAAGCAGAATGGGAAGTCCGGAAGAGTTGCTCAGTGTGCCCCCACTGTAGGATCAACCGCACGTCTTAATAAGACAACAGATCAACGCCAAGACATGACTTCAGCAGTGCTACCAAGGGGCAGAGCCAACGCTTGTCCTGGAAGACTGGGCTTGTGCAGGTGAATTTTCAGTGGTAAATGCATACATTTAAGCAGCCGAGCACCCATACTGAAGACAATAACAGGAGGGGAAAAAAAATCTGCAAAGCAAACCACTGGCAAGGAGCGCAAGAGATGTGTGCCCTGACTTTGGAGCACTGAAACAATCTCTCCATGTGGTTTGGAGAAACAGCGAATGACAGAAACATCTGTGGTTCCCAAACTCTTCCTTTCGTCACCTTTTAGTACAACTATATTTTGACAGCGTTTGTCCCATTCAGCAGCCTGGTTGAGACCGTGAGTGAAGACACTTGCCTTTCAGCTCTTTGTGTAAACTCCTACCTTCTCCCAAGAGTAAAATGAACTTTCTTTTGTTATATGAACCGGAATAGACGTCCTCTCACAGAACAAGGCTGCTAACTGAGTGCGTCACTGTGAGCATCTCATGCCAGCCTTCGCTGGCAATGTGAAAGAAGGTCCTGTGAGGCTGTACGTCGATTTGTCATCAACTTTTAATTGAGATAACTGCTTTCTTAATTCCATGATTAGATTTAAGCCTGTAATTCCAATGCTGCGTACAATAGGAAAAAAAATCAAAGGGAGGAAGTCACAGTGAAAATGTTCTTGACAGCATTTACAGATGTCCGTTACACAAGAGGGTGTAACCTTCTCCTGCTGTCACCTGCTGAAGCTCATGAGGTAAAGGAAGAGTTCCCATCTGCAGCACTTTGCAAATTCAAGATGCCTCAGCATCGCTAGTTGATTGTAAATGAAGGTTACAACGCAACGTGGGAGAGTTTTTGTTTCTTCTTTAATCTGAATTCGGTCAAAAAGCATTTGTATTCTCAGGGGCCAAGAGATTGAGAATGGCCAACCCAAGCCATTCTACGATTTGTGTCTGAGAAAAACAGAAGTAGCTGAAGTTATTGACTGCAAAGTCCTTGCGGTGTCATCCAAACTGAGCAGTTTCAGCAGCATTTCTTTTTGAATGAAGAACATTACTTAACTTGTGCATTTTAAGAGCTTCCCTTTTTTGCCATGGAAAGTTGGCAGATAGAACAAGCACCTTGTCCTACCGACTTGCCCCATGCTGGAGTGAACTGGGGACATGGCTGGTGCTGCACTTCCAACCTCAGCTATGTGACCCGATCCCTCCCTCGTGCTGAATGAGTGCTATCATGCCTTGTGTTTATTAAGCGTTATTAAATGAAACCACCTGGGAAAAAAAAAGCACAGGAAAAAGGAATTTTTCAAGCTGATTTGGAACTGTTCCTACTTGAGAAACGCTGAAAGAAGCAGCGAGAAACCCTCCAGGTGTCAATGACAAAAGCTCTTTTGTGATGTCCCAGAAAGCAGTGACCACAAGAAACGTTACATAAGGTTGAGAAATCTGGCAGCACTTCTGTTTGATGGTTTACTAATCCTCCTGCAAACAGCAATCACGTTCCATTTCTCTCCACTGGTTTTCTGTTTCTGCTAACGCTCTTACTATGGTCTTCTTATCTTTTTATTTCTGAAATCACACCTATCAATCTGATAAGCAAATAAAAGGAAGCATCGTCCCAGTAGGGATGGAAGAAAGCAATGAACATCTCCAACATATGCTCCGGTGATGTCCTAGAAAGGTAGCACATCCAGATCTAAAGTCTATGGGACCTCATAAAAGTCTTTCGAAAGACTTTGGCGTGCTTTAGTGAGAGCTCAGGAGAATGGAAAATAACTGCTCAGTGATACCTGATCACTCATCTATAGTGAGATAGAGGAGTGGAAATATTTTTTTAGGCTGAAAGACCAGGTTTGTCTTTGCTTTACACAATCAAGCAACCTGACAACAAATTCCCTATCTGAATGCCCATCCAAACGAAGCTGGAGCAATCAGCCCTCACGACTACAATCTGATCTTGGGTAAATCTGGAGGTAACTCACTGATTTTAATGGAGTTAAGTCATTTTCCGGAGTCTGATGCTCATCAGCCCCTTGAAGGCATGGGATCGGCCACATCATGTGGCAGTGGCCTTTTGTAGTGCTCACTTTGTGCTTTGCTGAGATAATCAGCTTTTGCCCCACTTTGCTCTCTGCCAGAGAATGATTTCTGCCATGACTTACAGGCAACTGGAGGAGGTCACAGCGTCTGATGAAGTTCCCACCCCACCACCTCTGAAGCACAGCAGGAGCCACACTGCATCTAGGAAATAATATCTCTGCCTCTCATTCGGAGTCCATCTCAAATGGAAAATCACAAATGCCATAATGAATAACCACAGGGTTGAGGAAACCTCCCAGTGGAGGCAGGCTCCACTGCTTGTTAATTAGTCCAATCATTAGGGTGAATTTAATGCCGTTTCTGAAGTTTTGTTCCCTGTTACTCCTGGCTTTAACTAAGAGCTGAAGGAGACACACTTCTCCAGATGAAGAAGCTCTTCAGACTTCCTTGCTAAGGACTTTCCTATGCAGAGTTGTATGTGCTAACGATGGTATTTCATGCTAATGAAAGTCTTTGCATGAGCTTGCTTGGAAGACAATTTTTCAGTTGTTCTCCAGTGATGATGACGAGCCAGAACAGCAGAGCATGGCAGCACAGTGCACTGTGACATGTGGAGGGAGTTGAACACAGGACAGGGGATTTTCTGGGTCTACACGGGTCACTTTGCTATTCTCCAAGCAATAATTAAAGCCAGACACTGGAATGGGAAATGAAGTCTCAGTTTTTCACAGTGGATGGGAAATTCTCCAAGGGCAGTAGAGTCCTCTCTTGCTTCACTTCTTGAGATCTAAGCTAAGTCTTTCTGCAAGAGATGCTAAAGGCAAATATAAGCTAACAGCCTCCTTTGCAGTGCTAGTAGGGTGATATGAAAAGGTCTTTTCAGGTCTTCTTAATTTAATAGTTTTGTCCAGCCTTTACAATTACGATTTTATTGATTTAAGGAAAGTAGTAAAGAACACTATCCCACAAATCAATCAAAACATTAATTTTCACTCATTAAAAATTGCAGAGTCATAGAATATCCTAAGTTGGAAGGGACCCATAAGCATCACTGTGTCCAACTCCTGGCTCCAAACAGGGCCATCATGTCGCCCTTAAACAGAAATAAAATACAACAAAAAATGAAGAAACGGGATAAAACCAGGGAAGACTGACTACTGTTTTACATGAAGCCCCACAGTGGGCTCTGGAGATTTGCTTGTTGCCTTTCAGATCTTATTTGTACTCACAGATTTGGGCAAAGCCTCATGGGGACCACATAGCTCATGAGCACACCTGTAGGCATCAGGCTTTGGAGGACAAGGTGAAGAACTAAAGTACTATCAAGATGGAGCTGACCTCTTCCAACCCCCCAAGGATGTGTCCATAAGGGTATTTGAGTCATAGCTCCTCTCAAGTCAAACATCAGAAGTGAAAAAGTGAAAGGATGACAAATCACACAACAAAGTGCAACTCAGTCTCAATGAGGAGAAACTATCCTCCTGGGAAAAGAAGCAAAGGGGCTGGAAGAATTTACCTTTGGTGGGGCTTGCCTCTAGGGAAAGGATGAGATGGGAAGGAATCAGACATTCTGGTCTTCTCAGGAGAAGCAGTGTTTGGGCACAACTAGACAGAGCAGATAGCAGGTCCAGAGCAACAAGGAAAATGAACAGTCGGATTATCAGATGTCAAAGGGGCCAAATTAGGAAACACATCACAGCCACATCTGGAAAAAGAAAAAAAAAAAAAGAGTTGACAGTTTTTTGTTGCTGTTGGAAATAGATGTATAATGGTCAGCTCCCAAAGGACCCGAACAGCATTTCAGCAGCTATAGAAATTCATGGAATAGGATGAATTTCACAGCGAAAGCACTGCAACGTGAGCTCAGGTCAGGGAGTGATTGTGTGAGAGCACAATCTACCATAGAAAAAATACCATTTCCATTTCTAAAAGCAAAACAACAGTCTTCGGGAAAACTTGTGCAGCCTTGACAACAGCGAGCAGAGACCTGCTGAAGAGAGTTGCGAGCCCTCCCTTTTGACGGCCGTGGAGCAGCTTTGACTTGGCACTAGCAGTGCTGCTTAGTGATGCCAAGCAGCTGATGCTCCTGCTGGTCCTCAGTGAGGGGATTGGCCATGGTCATAACATGATGTGACCCCCTGGTGTAGTTTCTCACAAAGTCTGAATGAAAGAACTCGAGCGTGTTGAAGCAACACAACAGGGAACGAGCCTTGCTGCACCTCTGTAAGGTCCTCTCCATGGAGAGCCGTTGACCCTGAGGTTCAGTTCTCATCGTGCTGATGGACAGCCTAAATGAAAAGAAATGTGGGCAAATGATCTGTATCGTCATTTCTCACTCAGGTCTCAGCAGCCAGATCTGCGTCCCTGGCTTCTGGGATGGCTCTGCCTGCCCTCCAGCCACTGTGTTTTGCAATGCTTTGTTTGTTTATACAGAGGAGACTTCTGTTGTCAGATCTTTCTCTGCCGCTCCATGGGGGCATTTACAGATTAAGATCAAGCTGCATCTTAACCTGCATCTTGGGGTGACGGAGGTTGTTCCCATTTCCTAAATTTGGGACTGACTCGGTGATACCTTGTTCAGAAGTCTCAGACCCTTTGCAATCAGCAGAAAACACGGGGTTCACTGGAGAGTCCACTTAGTGGCTCATATTTACTGAATGCATAGAGTCCCAGGAGCACAGAATTACCCTGTTTGTTCACTCAGAGGTGAAATCCCGCAGTCTCTGACCACCAGGAAAGTCTCCCTTTTGTGACCCAGCCCACGGCTCAGTCAGTCCTTCCAGTTGCCAATGTTTTCAGCAAGCTGTGACTAACTGAACTGCAGACCGTCCTCCAGTGTCTTCCCGTTCCCATCTTCAGGAGTTGGACTCAATGATTCTCATGGGTCCCTTTCTGCTCGGGATATTCTATGGTTCTTCCTTTTTGCTTCCATCTTCACCATGACCACATCAGCCTTTGGTCACCAAATGGTGGTAGGAGCCCTGATTCACGTGATTCCCACCACATCCCCCCACTCCCCAAGCCTTTCCCAATGCCCCTCTCCATGAAGCCAGCCTATGCCCATGGGTTGCTGCTGTCACCCACATTTCTGGCCACGTTCAGGTGCATCCTCCTTGCGTGACAATGAAAGAAGCAATATTTCTCTCTGTTGCAAAATTCCTTCCTTTGTCCTTTATGACTTCCCAGCTCTTTGGGTCATCTGAAGGGTTTTACCAGCGGTGAATGCATGTTTTCTTCAGGTCATTAATTCAAATATTAAATAGCATGGAAATACTCTCAGCCCAACCCCAGTGGAAACACGGCCACTATATTTATTACATTTCCAATTACCCTTTGGATCTTATTAATTAGCTACTTTGCAAACCATTTCACACCTTCCGCACGCCCTGTGTATCATTCTCTTATTCAAATTAAAAACAGGACTAAGCTGAAGAACCATTTTCTGCAGTTTTTTGATGAAACCTATAACTCCAATGTCATTACCATTCTTAAAAATATTTGGTAATCTTACTTTTTAAGCAAGGTACCAAATTCACTTGACAGCATTAGTACTTGGCTTTAGTTTTGCCACCCTCCTTTAATTTCCTTCCTCTATTAATTATCCTCCTTTAATTTATTGCATCCTGTGTGAGATTCTGTGTTATTTTGCCCGGGATTGATGCCAGGCCAGCAGACTTACACTTTCCTAGGATATCCCATTTACCTTTTGAAAAACATAGTTACGATGTTAGCGGTCTCTCATCTTTCAGAACCACCCAAAACAACTGAAAAAAAACAACATCATTAATGTTCCAGAGGGCTCCTCTGGTGGCCCTTTTAAAACTCTTGGGTGTAGTTATCCAGATGCAACCGTGTCGGGAATTAATAGCTGCCCGAGCCCCCATTAGAGGGTTACTGTTGGAATGGAAAGCATTTCACCATCTAGGTGTAATCTGTGATCGCACTATCTAGCTATTCCCAAGTACAGAGCAGAAATATTTATGGAACTTTTCTGCCTTCATTGTTGCTGACACTGTTTTCCATTTTAATTATCTGGTAATGGCTCAATATAAGTTAACTTCTTTTTTTTTGGCTTTTGAAGTCATTTTAGGACTCCACATTGTTCTTACCTGCCCTGACCTGATCTCTCCTCCCATCCTCTGTGACCACGGTCCTAAACTTCCTTTTCCACCAGAAAGACACCCAAGATGAGAAGTGGCATCAGGTTCTTCACAAGTAATGGGGGCAACAGCAGAGGGGATGCTGAGCTGCTCCCTCCAGGAGCACACTTTGCACCTTTCCTCTCCGAGCTTAGATAGGACTGGCTTTGGCTCTCTGTTTCCACACCAGTGGTCCCTCAAACACACTGTCTTGCACAAGGAACATGTCATGGGCGCAAGAGGTGTTACAGGTGGTCCCAGAGCCATCCATGAGGTGATAAGGAGAGAGGTATCTCTCCATGGTGGCCATGTTCTGATGGATAAACCTCCTTAAATAGGCATTGGCCTTCTAAATGATTGCTCCAATGCCGTGGAGCTGGTGTGCTCTTAGACCTACATTGTGCATTCAGAGCAAATGGTTTCTCCAGGACATGGTTTAGTGGGCATTATTGTCGGGAGGTGGACAGTTGGACTTGTTGATCCTAGAGGTCTTTTCCAACCTTAATGATTCTATGATTCTGTGATTCAAATATCTTCCAGTGTTTGGGGTTTGGTTTGGTAAAAAATGAGACTCCAGCTTGGAAAGTGGTATATCAGAAATACAAATGCTGCATTGAGAAATAAAAATATCGAACTGATTCACACTCAGTGTTCCGCACTTGAGTAGGAGTGTTATGAGTAAATAAGATAAAACCTTGGATGTTAATAGGAAGGGTTTGTTTCTGTTCAAGGAATATTTGATCAAGACAGCAACAAAGTTACCTTCAAAGGCCCTGGAAAACAATTGCAAGGGAGAGCGTACAACAGGCTCTTATTTGAAATACTCTTTCATCTTTGTGTTTTATTCCAAGCCCTTCAGTGCCCAGATAAAGTGGGCAGAGCTGTCTCGCCTCCTGCACAGCCTTTCAGCCTGCTGTCTGCATGAAGGCAGCCCAGAGCCTCTCCTTGCAGCCATCCTCAACCAATGCTTCTACTGACATAAAGGGAAGAGATGCTAAACAAAAGGAGACCAGAACAATGGCCAAAGAAAGTCACATGTACCACTTAGGGGCTCTTGAGCAGCTGCTTTGCTGAATTGACTGCAACCCTACAACCCTTGAGCCAACCAGCAGACACGGGAATTTGGATGTATGTTACACACTTTGATGTGAAAGTAGAACTAATACAAGAGTGAAACTGCAATAAAAATAATCAAAGAGCAATTTCTACTCAAAATATTTATAAATCTTCCTTCCCTTCCCTTCCCTTCCCTTCCCTTCCCTTCCCTTCCCTTCCCTT
>JANHGO010000001.1:2820392-2830680 GCA_024606505.1 Aquila spilogaster | reverse complement strand
AAGAAAAGAAAAGAAAAGAAAAAGGAAAAGAAAAGAAAAAAGAAAAGAAAAAAGAAAAGAAAAAAGAAAAAAGGAAAAGAAAAGAAAAGAAAAGAAAAAAGAAAAAAGAAAAGAAAAGAAAAGAAAAAAGAAAAAAAAAAGAAAAAAGAAAAGAAAAGAAAAAAGAAAAGAAAAGAAAAAAGAAAAGAAAAAAGAAAAGAAAAGAAAAAAGAAAAGAGGTTGCCAGTTTGGAGCTTTTTTGTTAGAAATGGATATATAATGGGCAACCCTCAAAGGGCCTTGGCAGCATTTCAACAGAGTTTTAGAAATTCATGGAATCAGATGAATTTCACAGCAAAAGGTCAGGGAGAGCCCAGGTGAGAGCACAGTTTGTCAGAGAAAATATACCACTTCCCTTGCTTAACCACTACCTCTGATGTAAAACAACAGTCTTCAGGAAAGCTTGTGCAGCCTTGACAACAGTGAACAGAGACCTGATGGAGAGGGTTACAAGACCCTCCTTTTGATGGTGCTTGCTGTCAAGCCACTTCAATTTCCTAATGCATTAGCAGCGCCGGTCCGTGACAGCGAGCAGCTGATGCCGCTGGGGCTGCACGCTCTCACTGGTGAACATCTCCTTGGCCATACAGCGAGGGCAGCTGCTGCCTGATGTTCAGAGGTCAGGGGACTGGACAGTCAGAAATTGGTGTGACCTCCTGATTTCACCCAAAGGAAATGCCTAAGTGAAACAAAAATCCAACCGTGCTGAAGCAACACCGCTTTTGTCATCAGGGACAAAAGCTTGTCGCATCTCTGTAAGTCATTGCAAGTCCCCTCTGTGGAGGACCGTAGGTACCCTGTGATTTAGTTCTTATCACCCCAGTGTACAGCACTGATGAGAAGAAATCTGTGCCTAGCAGCATCAGATCAAACGCTGGGCATCGTCATCTTTCGCTCAGGTCTCAGCAACCTGCTTCACGTCCCTTGTGCCTGGTCTGAGTCTGCCTGCCCTCTAGCCACGGCTTTGCAATTTTTTTTTTTATTTATAATGAGGAGACTTCTGCTGTCAGATTCCTCTTTGCTACACCAGAGGCATTTATAGATTAGGATCAAATTGCATCTTAGAATCATAAAATCATTTAGGTTGGAAAAAATACTCTTCCCCAAGCCTGTAGCGCTGCATGGGATTGTTGTGACCCAAGTGCAGGACCCGGCACTTGGCCTTGTTGAACCTCGTACAATTGGCCTTGGCCCATCGATCCAGCCTGTCCAGATCCCTCTGTAGAGCCTTCCTGCCCTCCAGCAGATCAACCCTCCTACCCAGCTTGGTGTCATCTGCAAACTTACTGAGGGTGCGCTTGATCCCCTCGTCCAGATCATTGATAAAGATATTAAAGATATTAAACAGGAATGGAGAAAAGGAGGCTGAGGGGAGACCTTATCGCTCTCTACAACTACCTGAAAGGAGGTTGTAGCGAGGTGGGGGTCAGTCTCTTCTCCCAAGTAACAAGTGATAGGACAAAAAGAAACAGCCTCAAGTTTCTCAAGGGGAGGCTTAGATTGGATATTAGGAAAAATTTCTTCACTGAAAGGGTTGTCAAGCATTGGAACAGGCTGCCCAGGGAAGTCGTGGAGTCACTGTCCCTGGAGGTATTTAAAAGACGTGTAGATGTGGTGCGTGGGGACAGGGTTTAGTGGTGGACTTGGCAGTGCTAGGTTTACAGTTGGACTCGATGAGCTTAAGGGTCTTTTCCAACCTAAATGATTCTATGATTCTAAACAACTGCAGTTGCCTCAGCCACTCCTCATAAGACTTGTTCTCTAGACCTTTCACCAGCTTCGTTGCTCATCTTGGGTTGAAGGGACCATTCCCATTGCCTAAATTTAGGAACAACTCTGAAATACCTAAGCTAGGAGGCTCAGACCCTCTAGTCAGCAGAAAAAGCAAGGATCGCTACAGAGTCAACTTAGTGGCCCACATTTCCTGAATGCCTGAAGTGCCAAAAGCATGAAAATGCCCTGTTTGTTCATTCAAAGTTGAAATCCTGCGGTCTGTCTCCCTTCTGTGAATCATCCCATGACTCTACCAGTCCTTTCCAGTTGTCACCACTTTTCACAAGCAGTGGCTCCCTGAACTGCAGACCATCCTCCAGTGCTGGTTTCAGGAGGACTCAGCCCACGGAAAGCAGAGTCTTCCCATTCCTACCTTACGTTTCCATACCATTTCTGCATACTATGGTCATATCCGTCCTCTGGTCACCAAACATCAGTGGGAGCCCAGAAACACGATTCCCACTGCACCCCCAAATTCTCAAAGCCCATGCCCATGGATCACTACTGTCTACCCGCATACTTGGCCACGTTCAAATGCATCCTCATTGCCTGGCAATAAAAGAATCAAAACTTTTCTATATTGCAGAATTCCGCCCTTTGTCATTTACAACTTCCCCGCTCTTTGGGTCATCTGAAAGGTTTTATCAGTGGCAAATGTATGTTTTCTTCAGGTCATTAATTCAAAAGTTAAATAGCACGGAAATGCTTTGTGCCCAACCCCAGTGGAAACACAGCCACTACATTTATTACTGCATTTACAATTACCCTTTGAATCCTATTAATTAGCTAGTGTGCAAGCTATTTAATGTCTGCCCCATGCGTTGTGTACCATTCTAAATTTAATTCAAACTAAAACCAGGATTAATGTGAAGCACCACTTTCTCTAACTTTCTGACAAAACTTGTAAGATCAAGCCTGTTACAATTCTGTAAAAATTGGTAATCTTATTTAAAAAAGGTACCAAATTCACTTGATAGTATTACTCCTTGGCCTTAGTTTTGTTACCCTCCTTTAATTTCCTTCCTCTATTAATTATCTTCCCTTAATTTATTGCATCCTGTGTGAGATTCTGTATTATTTTGCCTGGGACTGATGCCAGACTAACGGACTTAGACTTTCCTAGGATATCCCATTTACCTTTTGAAAAACATAGTTATGACATTAGCCGGACTCTCATCTTTCAGAACCACCCAAACCAAGTGAAAAAAAACATCATTAATGTTCCAGAGACCTCCTCAGGCAGCTCTTTTAAAACTCTTGGGTGCAGTTATCTAGACCCAGCCGTGTCAAGAATTAATAGCTGCTGCCCAAACCCCCCTTAGGGGGTTACTGTTGGAATGGAAAGCATTTCACCATCTAGGCTGTGATTACATTATCTGGCTATTCCCAACTACAGAGAAGAAATATTTAGGGAACTTTTCTGCCTTCATCATTATCAACACTTTTTTCCATTTCAGCCTGGTAATGGCTCAATACCATTGTGAAAATTTCTTTTGCTTTTAATGTCGTTTTAAGACTCCCCATTGTCCTCAGCCCTCCCGGCCACAGATCTCGCCTCGCGTCCTTTCTCTCTGTGACCATGGGGCTTCCTCAGTTTACCCTGCATTTGCCAACCACAAGAACGACGCGCAACATACGTAAGTGGCGTCAGGTCCCCCATGAGGTTGTGCTGGGGTCCATGAGAGAGGGGATGCCGATTTTCTCCCACACAGTCTGAGGCTGAGCCTTTCACCTCTGCACCCTGATGGGGCTGGCTTTGGTTCTCAGCCTATGCACCGACAGCAACGCAAACGTACCGTCTTGCATGAGGACGTACAGTGCCATGGGTGCAAGGAGCTTTATGGACAGTCCCAGAGCCATCCATGAGATGGTAAGAAAGCTCATCTTCACTGAAGAGTGGAGAAGGCAGGTCTGGGGAAGGCACATCCTTGCCGTAAGATCAGAAAAGTTTACCCAAGCTCCAGAAGCAATTGGGCAGCTCAATGGGAGAAGCTGCCTTACACATTATTAAATACAAAGACACCGTCTTCGGATAAAGAAGTTAGCTGCAAATCGTTGGAGGCAGGAGAGCAGTATCTGCCCGTGGTGGCCCCGCTCTCATGGACGCACATCCCTGAACATCTGCTATGGACCGGTGTTACCAGCTGGAGCATTGGCCTTGCTGGGCACTTGCTCTGATCCCACGGGGCTGGTGTGTGCCTAGACCCAGAGTGTCTGTCCATGGTAAATATCCTCCAGTGATTACTTTTTTACACTCCAGTTCGGAAAGTGATATATATCAGAAAGAAATCCAAATGCTCTACTGGAAAAAAATTTAACTGCTTCGCAGTGTTCAACCCTCAAGTAGGTGCACTATGAATAAACAAGGTAAGACCACAGATGTTAAGAGGAAGAATTTATTTGTGTTCAAGTAATATTTTATCCAGCCAGCAACCAAATTCACTTCAAAGGCCTTGGAAGCATTTGAAGTAAAAATCTTTTTTATATGTGGACACTGGTCTCAAATAATAATTGCTGTGAATAAACAGAATAGCTGCGCTGTCTTACTCCACCTCTTTTTTTTTTTTTTTAATAATGATATATTCCAAGTAATACGTGGAAAGCCCGATTCTTCATTTATATTAGAACTCCTTATAACTCTCATGATATTATTATAAGGGAAAAAGCACTACAGGCTTGTGTTTCAAATCCTTTTTCATCTTTGTGTTTTTTTTCTGAGCCCTTTAATGCTCAGGTAATGCGGGTAGAGCTGCCTCGCATCTTGCACAACACTTCAGCCTGCCAGTCCCCTCTCTGGCTTGCATTAAAGCGGTCTAAAGCCTCCCCTTGCAGCATCCCTAACCCAATGCTTTTACTAACATAAAGGAAAGAGATGCTAAATGAAAGCAGGACAAAATAATAGCCAAAGACAAAGTCACGCATCCCGCTAAGAGCTCTGGAGAGGTTGCTTGGCCGAAGCAGCTGCCAAAATATTCCCTACAGCCCTTGAGCTGACTGGCATAAAGGGAACTTCAGCTGGGTGAGAAAACAACTGAATGCACTTGAAAACAAAAAAAAGCATAGGCAATGTTTAATTCTTTTTCTAATTAATTTGGATACATATGATGTATTTTAAGTTTTTATAAGATTTTCTACATTTTGTTGCACTTGCTGCTCTTGCTATTGCTAATATGCAGTACAGGGCTCCTCAGCCTTCTTTTCTGCCATAGTTTCTTACAACCAGGACAGCTGTGAAATCAGAACTAAAACAAGAGTGAAACTGTGATAAAAAGAAATGAGAAGCAATTTCTATTCAGAGTATTTATAAACCTTTGTTTCAGCTAAGTCTTCATTTGCTCAGAAGTCTCCTTTAGGAGAAAGAAGGGGGTTTGGTAACATAACATAGTTCTCCTTTCACCTTGGGGACTGGAAAACTTTCCGTTCATGGCAAAGCTAGATAATGTAACTAGAAATGTATACCGCTCCTGTTTCTAATCCTAAACAACAAACAAGGGGAAAAGAGGTGCGTGATACAAAAAGAATACGGAACATCAATCACAGTACAAATACCAAACAATACAAAATGCAAAATTTTAATCTTTGACTAACTAAGCAGAAAGGAAAATGTGGAAGGGGAGGGAAGGCTTCAGCTCGCCTCTCTCTAGGTCTTTGCAAGCTGCTTTTACTGTAATTGAAGAAGCACAGACCTAGCCCTGCACACAAGAGCAGCCACGGCAGCTCAGAGCCAAGGTCTAAGCAACCCTGTGTCCTATCTTCTGGCAGTGGCAGTAACAGCCGATGCCTAAGGATGAGCACAAGAAAAGGGGCAGTATGTAGCAATACTTCCCCACAATACTCGGTCAGTCTGCAATTTGCAGCTCAGAGACTTCCTGAGCCAAAAGTGAGGTCTTTGTGTTTAAGTCTTCAATGGAATTTTTTTCTTCTATTAATTTGCCCAGTTGTTTTCGCCCCACAAAAAAAGCTACAAGGCAAGTTATGGAGATGGGGCACCCTGCCAGGACCTCTGGCCAATGGGGAGAAACGAACTGACAAACAGACGGGAAAGTTTCTCGCTGGGAGGAGGTAACTCAAGGAAAAGATTTCCGCCGGCTGGGATGGTTATCGCTGCAAATCCCGGAGGGGTGTTTGGCGGAGAGTCGGCTGAATGTGTCCGGGCCAGCCAGGCAGCAAGGAGGAGAAGAGATGGAGAGGACATCTCCACAAAAGAAAGATCTTGCTTTGTCTGCGGAGCCAGGCTGCAAAATAGACGGTCTGACACAGGGAGAGACTGCCTGATGGACCGGACTGGCCTGGTGACTCCTGCCCTCAGGCTGTGGGGTTCACCTCTGGTTGAACCAGACCCACATCTGGACCTCCCTTTGCCGGGGCAGGAAAGCCTGGCAAGGGCAAGGGGAAGGATTCGGGGGTTCAAAGAGTGCGTGCAACCAGCACATCTGCTGAGGGTTGTGGAAGATTCTCCGTCTGGTTGAACTCCCTGACCCATGGTGAGGATGCCTTGCAGGTTCAGGGCGACTATGGTGAAGGTGAGCAGTATCCTCCTGTGCTTATTTTCCTGCCTCTCCTCAAAGGAGTGGTCACGGGATTGCAGGAGGAAGGATGTCTCAGGCAAATGGGTGAGGATTCATCACTTGGCGGGCACAAGCTCTATCTACAGAGCTTTTCTAATGTGAAAATAAATACCAGGCTGGTAAGAAACCCAGGGTACAGAGCAAGCTCTTCCTCCTTTTGACCTTCCCACCAGAGAAGCTCAAAGAGTAAAACAAAACGGCAGCTGTGCAGGTGTTTGGTCTTTTTTTAGCATGCAAAGATGAAAGAGACAGTGAGGTTGGAAACACAAAACTCAGCAATGAGCTGGTTGCTTAGAGCAATATGCAAAACCGAGAGACCTGACACAAATGTGGCTACCAGCCCAAAGAGCAAACAAAACATGCAGATAAAATCCAGCCTCGGAAAAGGGCTGATGTGCTGGGAGGTGTTTTCCATGGCAATTGCTCCATGATATATTACTTGCCCACTCACTGCAAAGGGACAGCTGGACTTGAAATGAGTGGGAAGGAAATGAATGCTCAAAACCCTCTGCAGTCTTTGACTGGCACCCTGTCTCCAAACTTCATCATGGAGTGGACTTTGAGACCCCTTGCCAAGCCAAGCAACACTTAAACTGCACCAATTACGTGTTTAAGGACTGGTCAAGGCCAAAAGAAACTCAGAAGACCTACTTTTTCTCCGTCTCATACCGTGAGGATCATTGGTAGAGCTGGAGCTCATTCCACCTCCATTGAAGAGAGAGGGCTGGATGACAGGGCAATTTCTTTGCTTCCATTGAGACTCTAAATCTTGGCTCTCCTTCTCTGTCCTCTCTGGATTTGAAACCCCCTGCATTTGTGGATGTTCTGGGAAAGTGGCAAAAGACATCTATTCACAATAGGATTGCTGGAGACAGCTGAGGGACTATTTCCTGGAATGATGGAAAAGGCTTCTTTGTGGATATCTGTCTGGACTGTTTCTATTTGAGTGATGATTTGATTGCTCCTGGGGTTTTGCTGAAATACTGGTTATATATTAAGACATGCTGACCCTTGTATGAACATGTTTTTATTATTATTTGAATAGAAAGAAGCTGGTGAATACTTGGGCTGAATAGAGGCAGCAATATGTGGCTGAAGGCGAGTATATTTGGGTTGGGGAAAGGCCCGGATCAGAGGTATCCAGTCATTCCTTTTAACGGCTGAGTTTTGAAGCTACAGCCCAGGGTGCTGCTACACTGCTGTCTGTTAGAGACGTTGTTTCTGGGGTGAGATGGAAAATGCATCCCAGGCTTCCCTGCGGGACGTGTAGGCAGAGCCATACCCATGGGCAGGTGCTCTGCATGTGTAGGTATTGACTACGGTTTGGGCATGAGGGCTTCTCTCATAATACAGAGTTTCAAGCAGGCTGCTCGAAGCAGTAAAACTAAAGCTTTGCTGTGTCTGAAATGGGGGAATTTTCCTGCTTGCAGGGAAGAGAAGAGACTCAAGTGCTCAATTGTAGATTTTTCCTGTGCCACCTGCTTCCCTTTCTTTATTTTCCTTCCTTCCCTCGCCCCACCTCTTGCTCCTTTCATCTTCATACCCAAGTGCGTCATGTCCTCCCTCCCTGCTGCAAGTGGGTCTTGCACCATCCCGTCCTCCACCTCGCTTCTCACCGAGCAGTTCCACCACCAGGCCAGGCCCGGCACAGCCAAACCCAACCTCGGCGGGGTCACTCACCTCTCTGCAACCTGAAGTCATCACCCGAGCGTCACGCTAGACCCGGTGCTCTCCTCTGAACCACCCACTCCGGCTCTGTCCAAATCGTACCACTTCTACTCCTTGCTACTTCAAAAAAAAAAAAAAAATAATCAGACTTCTCTGTTTGCTTGAGGAAGCAAAGGCCTTGCTTCAAATCTTCCCATACGAGCTGCCTCTTGTCCGGCTTCGACAGCAGCATCTTGCTCCTCTCCAGTTGATGTTTCCAGGAACATCCTCTTGGCTCAACCTTACCATTCCATTTATGGCTCTCCATGGACCTCCTAAGCTCACGCTTCTTGCCTGGGATGACAAGAGCACTGCTGTCTCCGTCAGGCCGGACAAGCTTCAAGCTGTCCAGCTGTCTTCTGCCGAAGATGGCAGATTTGGGCACCATCCCCTCACTCGACCATCTCTGTGCTCCCCACCCGCGCGTCCCTTCTTCCCTCCCCCACCGCCTTGTCCACCAGGATCTAGCAAACAGACAAACAACTGGTTTATGAAAGCAAAGAGGGAAAGCCAAGAGCAGCTGCTTTAAATCTGTTGTAATGCTGGCGGCAATTGCATAAGGCAGAGGTTTTGTTGATGTCCCCACCCCATTCCTGAGAAATATTTAATTTATTTTAGTGTCACTGTGCCCACTGCCCATGCCCTCAGCACATTCGCAGTGCGGGAACCACCCGTCCACATTTGCAGCACGCTGCCAGCAAGTGGCAGCATCAAAGACCATCTCTGGATTCACTTCTGCCCCGACGCAATCCCACAAGAAAGAGGCAAGATTCAAAACAGCCTCCTCAACCCAACCCAGCCAAGTTCCTTGTCATGCCCTGGACATGCAGAGCTCAGTAAACAGATGGGTCTCACCATGCCCAGGGGATCGGTGGCTCTAGGCCCTGACAGAGCAGCAAGTTTCAAATTAAATGACCCTTCAGCAAGAGGGACCAGCCCCCAGCAGCTCTCGTCTGCTAGCAAGACGCATCGCTCAGCCCAAGGCATGGTGGAGCACAGACCTGTCCCGCAGCTCTGGTTTGCATTAAATAGTTCAGAAGAAACATGCCCCAATTCGAAGGTCCTGCCTCGACCGTAAAGTTAGGTCTCACATCTCCAGCCCTGGCAGCTGAGATCTGCTGCCTCAAAGACAAACTTGTGTGTTGGCTTGCTTTTGGCAGGCGGGAGCAGGATCGAGATGCTCTCCCACACGTGGCGCCCGGGTTCGGCCGTGGCATCCCTCCATGGAGAGCAGGAAAGAGCTGGCCATGTCACAGCAGTCAGATTTTCCTTTGCTATCCAACTTTGCAGGTCATCTTTCTGCCCAAGAACATTTTTCCAGTATGAAAAACCTATCACCATACAAAATGGTGGTAGTATTTAGAGCCCATCTGCTATTTCTGTAGCGTGAGCTGCAGGGCTGATCTTGTGCGTGCCCGTCCTACAACCAAGTGTAACCTCCCCTTTGGTCTGCAAACCATCTGGGCAGAAGTAGGACCCATATTCCTGAGACATTAGTGCAGGGAAAATCCTGAAGTTGTACAGGAAAGAACAGTTTGTAATTTTTTGAACTGGAAGTTGTGATACCTGCAGGAATCACAGAAGGAAGTCAACAAAGCCCCCACAAACTAAAAAACCTATTGATCTAAAGCAAAGAGACTCCCAAGATTTCCTATGTCGCAAACCCCATTACGACTGCAGGGCAAGAAAATCTCTCCCGGCATCTCAGATCTCTGTGCACAAACAAATTATACACATCTTACCGTTTTGCCCTACCCTGTGCATTATAAGGGGACTGGAAGGATCGTGTTTTTCCAGGAAAGGGTTGCCAGCTTAGAACAGAGGATGAATATTGAGTGAGAAAAACCAGTGTACTCAAAATCTGCTGTTCCCATATGGATGTTTTCCCTGGCCTCCGTTCCGCTCTCTTTGGGGACTTCAGTCCCATTGCAGGCAGTAAACACCTCAAAAAGGGGTAATGAAGCACTCAGGACTGTGATGTTTAAATCCGTGGTAAGATTTATTTCCAAATGTTCAGACCTACAGAGGGGATTTGTAACCCTGCCAGGAAATAAATCCACATTCCCTGAGCCTCAATAAGTTTTCTTAACCGCAATATAATTCATCTTATCTCCCGATAGGGAAATTTGGAGGTTTTAGTCTGGGCTTCCTCGGCAAGAGAGATATTTGTTCCTCCAGAAAATGTAAAATCTCTCTAAAAA
>JANHGO010000001.1:2808791-2820292 GCA_024606505.1 Aquila spilogaster | reverse complement strand
ATTTGGAGGTTTTAGTCTGGGCTTCCTCGGCAAGAGAGATATTTGTTCCTCCAGAAAATGTAAAATCTCTCTAAAAAAAAAAAAAATAATTCCGAGCTGTAAGTTTGAAATCTCTCTCTTTTTTTTAAATCTCATCAACTATTGGGATTTTAAAAAAAAATATTTTAACTTCACAACATCTTGCTTCATCCTGTTTTGACTCAATTTAGCGCAGAAGTCAGTCAAAATAAAATGGCATGATGAAGTCTGAATGCAGCTTCCCTCTCCTCCCCCTTTCAAAGGGAAAAACTGAAAGAAAAGTTTTCGTCTTCCTCTGTGGCAAATGTGGTCGAACCCAATGCGTGCCCGTGAAACCACTCCACTCCTGCAAAACTCCTCCTGGAGCTGCGAGCCCTTCTGCTGAAGCACACATCAAATATTTTCTCTGGCTTTTCCCAGCATTCACATCACTAATGAGAAAGGTGGATTTTTCTGCCCGTGTTTCAAAAGGATTTCAGACCAGAAAAGAGAGGAAGGCTTTCCCCTGCCCTGGGGGATTCACAGCTCATTGAACGGAGAGGGAGAAGAGGTGACATGAAAGAAGGGCACAAAATGATGGAAGGTTCTGAGAGACCAGGCTGGGAATCCCTTACTTCACTGTTTTCATCATATCTGGAAAAAAACCCCAACCCAACCCACCCAACTCAGTTAAAAGGCAAATAGAGCACCTCATCAATTTAAAATGTGTGATTACAATGCCTAATTAAGCTGTGGAACTCATCACCAAGAGCCATTATGCAAGCTCAGGGGTTAGAAAGATTAAGAAAAAAAAAATGGAAAGAAAATTACATTTATCTGGCTATTGGAGCATCTTCAACTACATTAGATTGGTCTGAAAAAGGATATCAATTCTCGTACTGCAGAGCACAAACAAGCTACCAACAGCCCATTAGGATGCAACTTCCCCTGTGGGAAAATTGCATAATTTATCAAGTGTAGCATTTCTTACATCTTTCTTTGAAACAGCTGGAAATGATTAATGTCAAAAGCAAGATCTGCAGTAAGGCTGGCCACTGGTTCTGGCACACTCTAGCCATTTCTGTGTCACTGAGTAATTAAAGCTTGGAGAACTTCAGCAGGCCAGGACAGAGTTAAATCGTTCTCCTATAATTTAAGGACTTCCCATCTGGGTGCGGAAAATTGCCTTCTCCAAAGGCTTATCCCTGGAAAAACAGACCCTCCTATGGAAGTAGAGCGGAGGCAGTTTTACGAAGTGTTTCAGAGCCAAAGGGCAAAGCTAAAGCTATCTGTGCCTGGATTCCCAAAATGGATGCTGAGGTTGCCTTGGTGACACAATGATGTGGTGATTACAACTCAAGAGGATTTTAACCCAAGGGAGCAATCTGACAGCAGAAGAGAGAGGCTGCTCTTAGTCGTAAATATAAGGAACTGCGATGATCTTTGTGTTTTCCAGGCTGTAACAGCCCTATAAATCGGATAAAAGAACCCATGACATCCACCAACAAAGGTGCCAGCCTCATTATCAGTGGTAGCGGTCAGGAATCTTCCTAGAAAATCATTTTAGTGTCTCTTGTCTTGCACATCAACTGTAAGCAATTTGGGACAGGGACTCTCTTTCCATCCTATACACAGCACTTAGCACAGCTCTAGCTGGGTCCACAGCTGGTAATTTTGAGTTTCTACAGTAATACGAATAATAAAACCAGACAAAAGAAATTGACAGCTTCCCCCCCCCCGAAAAAAAGCATTTTACTTCTCATTGAAAGGTCTTCAGCTGGACAAAAGATTCCCTGATGTACCATGGCCACAAAAACTCATCATGCACCCTGAGGGGACCTGGCATGGGATGGGAAAAGCCGTGAGCCCTTGCAGTTGAATGGTGCAGAAGGCCCACAAAGGGACAGCTTTCAGTGATATTTCCAAAACTTGGGATTTTTTTCAATTAAAATATATAATTTTTATTTTTTAGATGGAAAAAATCAAGTTTTCCATAGGGAGAAAATGTCACACTAAGTCATGCACAAGCTACTACTGCCCTTGCTTCGGCTGTTTTTGTAAACTGATGTACACATGGACTAAAGCTGCCTGATGTACTAGTGATTCCAGTTGTCACAAACCTACATCTCATGGAATTGATCTTTTTCTCACATACATGTAAGTGAGAACATCGATCAGGAGGAACCCAGCAGGTTCACTGCCAGAGCTGCAACTGATGTAGGAATCCACGCAAAATTGCAGTCCTTAACCGTGAGCCAGTGTCATCTAATACATAAAGGGAAAAAACATGGACATGTGCTCAGTTCTGGGCCCATGACGACAAAAATAAAACAGTAAGTACTAAGATCCTTCCAGAAGAAGCGTAAGGTCACCCTAGTAGCGTTTCAGGAGATCAGTAAGCCTCCTCAGATGACAAGCTGTCACCAGGAGCCATCCATCCAAGATGTAAGCCCATGGCAAAGTGGGCAGATGCTGCTCTAATTTAATTCAAAGATGCCAAAGGTGCAGCACTGAGCAAACAGACACAAGTGAGTAGTATTTTTGCATAAAGTGTGCTGGGATCTGGCGGAACTCAGTGTCTTGGATATCGAGGAGGACAAAATTATGGATAGGCTCCTGGGGGGATTACCATTGCTGGAGGATAGCTCTACCACTGGCAACAAAATTTGATGTTCCAGCTGTTAATCTCTGGCCCGGGAGCTCTAAGCTGCTGATTGCTGCAAGCTTGGAGGGTGCAGCAGGGGATGGGCTGCTCTACTTGTCATCTTTCTTCCACTGCTTATCTAATCATCCCCTCCTTACCTCCTGGGGACAGGATACTGTGCTAGAGGGACCTTGGGATGACCAGGTTCTGACACCCTTTTGTCCCTGACCCTTTGTTTGGTGCTAGCCAAGAATTTCTCCGGTGTAGTAAGTGGTTTTTTCACATCAGGTCAGGGTCTGTTTGCTTTTTGTCCTTGTTGCAACCTCCCCAAGACACGGAGTCATTCCTTCCACTTCTCCCCAAACTTTGACGTAAAGCCAAGTGTCATAAGCCTGCTAAAACCCATGCCCTCTTCTATTGCCTTTTGGTTTTCCAGAGCTAGCACTGCTCCTTGAACGAGAAGGCAAAGCCACGTGAAAGCCTGTGGTGTCTGCATGGACGTCCACTTACGCATGAAATTTTGGACTCCTCAACAAGGACAGAGTCACTGCGAGGTGCCTTCTCCTGCCTAAGACCCCGTGCTCAGAAATATCAAATGCAGCTGACTGCGCTAATAACATTAGCATGGGCACCTACTCCAGCTAAATAGGACACTTAATTCCCATTAATGCTGAACTAATTAGAGCATGGTGAACAACAAAAGAGAAAACACAATCTTTGTATCTATGTAAAACTATTCATGATCTCCCATACAAAATATAGGTCATCCTTTCCTTCCTCAAGCTCAAAGGAGGGTGTATATTCATTGACTAGAACAACCAGCAGCAATCCTCAAGATTTCATCCTTCATCTTTTGTTCAGGGATAAATTTATCTACAAAGAAAAATCTGTAGATTCATGAATGCAGGCAAAGACAGTCACATTAGTCAAAAAGCCTGCATTGCTAAATACAGTATGTGCACTGAGAATGACCTAAATATCAGTAAAATTACCCTGTCTAATTTCATGCAGGAAAAAGCTACCCAGAATTACTTTAATTAGCTAAAAAAAATGCTGTCAGCCGCTTTCTTGAAGCAGATTTAATGTTCTGTGTTATTCGCTGTACACATAGCATCCTATGGTAGGAAAACAAAATACTTGTCTACTCATCGTTGTTAATGTTACCATTATTTATTCTTATCCAGATCTCCTTAGGAAATGCAGTTTGTGCTCCATGGTGTGCTCCATCTGTTTGCCCCCCAATGTGTTTCAAAGCCACTTGTCAGTTCTAAGAAACTGGAGGAGAGCTAGCACTGATTAAATTCCACATTATCTTCCAGAAAAGTCTGGATCCTCTTGACTGCTCAGCACCATGACGGATTAGACCTCAGCATCCCAAGCTGTGTTCACTGGAGGCAAGACTCTGTGGGCAAAGTTTGGGCTGACTTGCCCAGCATCACTGAGGGAACCTATGGCAGAGGTAGGGGCAGAATTTGCATCGCCAGATGAATACTGCCTGTGCTTTACGCGTGTTCAAAATGTGATGGGAGAAATTCAGGGAAGAAAAATGCATCACAGGATATTAAACATAAAGAGCTCTATGGTTCAGGAAGACCCTAAACAAATTGTTAGAGGCTGGGAGAGTATCTGGGGAAGCATCACTACAACCTTCCTGTATCTTCACTATTGTCCACTGGCAGAGAATGGGCAAGGTGACATTTTAGTCTGGGACAAATGACTGTTTTTCTGTCCTTATTTGCAAACAGTTCCTTTTTCATGTATTAGTAACATTGCACTAGGCTAGAGCTGGACCTCAGTAGGATGCCAGCATTTTAGCAAGATGGGTGTCTGGGATCAAACCTAGCAGTTCTTTCTCAGAGAAATGCCTCAAGGAGGTGGTAGGTGTTTCAGCAGCTCCCAGCCTGTGGTCTGCAGCCACGACCGTGAAGCTCTTGATAACTGTGGGCAAACAGGGGGAACCTCAATACCCATCCATGAGGCGTCATTTCTAGTTCAAGGGTGCAACAGCTCGGTTAGAAGTCTTTTCATTTTTGAGTTCTGGAAGGAGAAGGGATGACATGTCCTGCTTTCCCCTCTGCCTACGGAAAGGATCAGAGAAATTCCTGAAGTGCATTTGGCGGGGGAGAAGCGACGTCACACTGATCAACAGAAAACTGGAAAAGGCTGGAAAAACAAGCCGGCTTCAAAGAGAAACATAGCCTTCAGCGCTCCAGAGATTTGGAACATCCTTCCTATCTTGGGTCTGTTTCCTGAAGTGCAGCACGGTGATGAAGGCAAGGAAAATGGACTTGGAGCATGCGAGGCAGGGGAGAGGCTGAGGAGGTGCAGATGCTGCTGAAAACAGCAGAAGTGATGTAGCCAGAGCCTCTCCCTTCATCACCGGAGCTGCATTTCAGCCAAGAGAACAAGAGAAACCCAGACCACAGTCTCCACCAACACGGACAGCCCAGCGGGATGCGGTAGGGGAAGGAGGAGAACTTCATCTCGTTAATCACTCCCCACTGTGAGAGATGGGCTAAGGGCAGGCACCTTGCCAAGGAACCGCCGGGTTTCCCAACCTGATCCTCTTCTCCCCACTCTTTGCTCCCTGCTACCTCCCTCCTGCCTCAGGTTCCGACACAACAGTGCCCAAATTCAGACCTTGTGAATAAGGGCAGATTTTGACCCTCAGAAAAATCCAAACCAGAGGCTATCCTGGTCAGGACTTGAGATAACATGTCCTTCAAGCTTTCTGAAGATGCTTGCTGGCAATTAAACCTGTCCCAGAGCTGATGTTAGGCGTGCACAACCCAGTAAGTGCTGGGGGCCCCCAGTCATGCTGAGGAGATGGCCGCGTGGCATTAAGCTCATCATGCAATGCACAGATGGAGGAGAGCGAGCCCCATGTCTCAATCTTGCCATAAATAAATGAAATACCAGGTTGGCATGCCCTGTCTGGGAGGGAAGGGACTCGCATCTCTGTGTGCATTCCAGACTGCTGGTTTCCTATTATACTTTAAGGACTGGAGTGCAATTAAATGGGAAATAATCAGCTTAGGTGGCTAAGGACAATGCTGTAATGCAGGGTGGCTTTAAACAATACATACCCCCATTACCTGTTGAGCCCTGGAGCTGGCTCAGTTCCTCTCCCGTTCCCCAAATTTGTCTAATGGCTCAGGAAATGGGAGAGAAGCTGTGAAATGCAAGCAGGACCAGAGCCCAAGAGAGCCTCCCCATGCCCACAACACCCCTCCACTTTAGGAGTAAACCTGATAAGGGCTCCTCACAGCAAAATAAGAATAATAAGTAAAAAAAAAAAAAACCCACACTAGCAAATCAGAGCCCCTCACTCACCAAGACCGACACGTATTTTCCCTCTCACACCTGGGCCCCCAAGCATCCCTTTGACTCCACAGAAGCATCCGGCAGAACTGGCACACCAAATGGGTCTGGAGTATTTCGTTCCCCTCGTGAAACCGGCTTTGCCATAACTCAGGCACAATGCCTCTCTCGGGAGGCTTTCAGGGAACGACTCAATCTGCTACCAGTCCCCCTCGCCCTTCGCTTTCCTTGTGATGCCTCCTGCTTGCTCCAGAATTAGGAAACCTTCCAAATGGAAATGTAAGGAATGTAAATTGATGTCTTCTCCCCGACATGAATTATCTGACTCCTGCGGCCGTCTCTGCAAGATTATTTGAGCTGAACTTGACTGTTGCAGTAATTAATTTCCAATCAAGCAAATTTGCGTAAATCTTCCCTTTAGAAATCTGCCTTAAATCAAGGGTTTAGGCACCACATTCCAGCTTGGTTTCATTAAAAATAGATTGCTATTGAAAGCTGCCAGCACTGTAAATACAGGCACCACGCCACCCTGCAGGACAGCTTGGATACACTTTCCACATAATGAAAACCTGCCTTAAAAACCATGTCCGCAACAAATGTCCCCTGTAACCGAGGGTTGCTGGGTTGCTATCAGCAGCCCTGACAGCCTCTTCTTGTTGACATAGCTAGTCTTGCAGGGATGGCTTTGAAGCGACCAGAATAAGTGGGATGAGGGCTCCGGGAGAAGGACTGAAGGTCTTGCCAACTTGAGAAATCTTCTCAGAGATATTCTGTGTGCAACCCACAAGCCAGAGAGCAGTCTCTGCTGCTCTGAGAGAAGAGGAATCACAGAACGGTTTGGGTTGGAAGGGACCTTTAAAGGTCACCTAGTCCAACCCCCCTGCAGTGAACAGGAACATCTTCAACTCGATCAGGTTGCTCAGAGCCCCGTCCAGCCTGACCTGGAATGTTTCCAGGGATGGGGCATCGACCACCTCTCTGGGCAACCTGTGCCAGGATTTCACCATTGTAAGACATTTCTTCCTTATGTCTAGTCTGAATCTACCCTCTTTTTAGTTTAAAACCATTACCCCTTGTCTTATCAAAGGATGGTAGAGGGGGGGGAAGTCCTTCCATGAAAACCAATGGATTTGCTATGCAGCCAGAGAGAAAACAGCCCACCTAGGAGAGTGATGTCTTATTTCACAAAAAAAAAAAAACAAAAACCAAAAAAAAATTACGAAGGTGACCAAAGAGCAGAGCACGACTGATGCTTTGTGCCCCTCCTGGATGTCCTGGTGTTGCCTGGTGTGAAGACTTGCCAGCTCTTGGTGGGCCACGTGGTGAGGAACGGACCCTGCCAGCTCCATTGGGCGTTGTTTGGCCCTGCTGATGGAGTGACTGTTGTTTCACATCTTTCCCACTGTTTTGACTTCCTATCTACGTTGCTCTTTTGAATTGCAGTTTGCTCCTCAGTTGGCAAGTTAGCACACGCCAAAGAGAAGGAAAAGAAATTATCTTAGGATCCAGTTTGGCTCAGGAAAATGTGATAGAAAGGAAAGACAAGGTTGTTGCCTGGTCCCTTAATTTCATAAGAGTAAGACTTCTGTTTCGTTCCTGGTTTGGTTTGTTTGCAGGAGCAGTTCAGCTGTGCCTAGCTTGTCGTCCGGGTACTCCAGCCAACCCAGTCATTTCCAGGCTGAATATTTCCAGCTACTCTTTTCTTTTGCAAGCATAAGTAAAACACAGAGGTGACCGTTTCTGCTCATACTCTGCGTTCCTTTGGGCTTTTATTATTCCTTTTGAACTAGCATCATTTCCAAGCTGCAGAGACCTTTTACATCAGAGGGGAGGGAACAGGTATCCACTCCCCTGCACTGTGAGAACATCTGCTAGGTCGGGTGCATCCCACCAGACGCGTGCTGAGGAGAGCTAGGTACCCGCTCCGCTGGGATCCGTGTGCGGGGATGTTCACGACAGCAGCATGGTCTACTTCTGGAAGGCCACGGTGCTCACACCACAGGCTTTGCAGCAACTCTGGGGTTAAGGAAGGCTCCTGAGGAGTGGTAACAAGGCACCCAAGTCCGTTACTGGACCCGTGCTTCAACTTCTACATGTCTTGTTTCCCCATCTGAGAAAGAGCCCTGAAACCTGTCCATGTGTGCGCAGTGGGACCCTCCATGCTGCCCGTGTGGAGGCCACCACGGCGTAGGGACAGGTTCTGCTGTAGATTAAGGGTTGCTTGAATTTTTTGCGTAGCATCCCGCATAACAAAAAGCTGCCGAGGGCTGGGGCCCTTCAGCAGCACTGTACCCACCTACAGCAGTTGTCGCGCTCTGTAACAACTTTCACAAGCCCTTTTAATGAGTTGTTGCTAATTAGATGCAGAGCAGGCGTTGGTTTCTGACTCCTCGGACATCAGGTTGACTCCTTCTGCCGTTGCCGCACGGCAGAGCCCACCGGAGCACACTGCAGTGCAGCAGCCCTATTTTCACTGTATTTGACCAGCAACCTGTGAGGCTAGAGGATAATTAAAGCTTTGCAGGACTAGGTAGTTACTCAGCCTTTCGCATCAAATTCCCACACAGTGGTTATTTCAGCAGCACCCCAGGAGTCGCAGAAAGCTGTTGAAAGAAAGGAGAAGCACACGGCATCTAATTGAATGCTATAGAAACAAGCATCGGCCTTCCTACAGCTGCCATATGTTCCTTCCTTTGCTGCTCACTTCTTACAGGTCCCTCTTGACTTTGTTAGAAATAATTTTGGCATAATGTCTGCTCTTTGCTGGTGTGTTTACCTCGCTGAGGCATTCGTGAGCTACATAACGTACAAGCCATATAGGCTTCCTCCTAGGATTTTTATTTTTTTTAACCAAGAGTTGAAATCCTCTAGTTTTGAAGCATGAGACCAGGTGAAAAGTGAGTTTCTTGGAGGAGGGCTCCTCTTCCATGCCGCAGGAATTGGGGAGAAATCATAAAAATTTGTGCTGCATGGAGCACTGGAAAAAGCTGTGATAAACAAAGCTGTGCAGATGTAAATTTGGGGAGCTTTGCGGGGCAAAGCACCTCTATCGAGGCACCTACTTATAACAGAGTGCAGGCAAGAAGCATAGGTTTGGTCTTCTTCAGCCATGTCCCACGTGTGGGTTATTGCCATGGGTTGCACTTTGAGGATGAAACCCTGCGGTCTAACTGAGCTGTATGCCCATCTTTAGTCCCTCCGTGTTAAAATGTGATGTTACCACAGCGGAGTCTTGAAAAAATGCATAAGATCGGTCCTTCTAGCTTTGATCTCCACCCGTTTTCTCTCGCAGTATCATTTACGAGGTGACGGGGATGTGGTTGTTTGGGAAGCTGTTCTGCAAAGTCTGGATCTCTTTTGACGTCATGTTCTGCACCGCATCCATTGTCACGCTGTGCTTCATTAGCCTGGACAGATACTGCTCCGTGGTGACCCCGTACCACTATTCAAGAAGGATGTCCCGTGGCAGGTGAGTGGAGTTGCTCCTCACTTTGGGTCCCTCCAAATTTTTCCTTGGCCATGGTCTATATTGTCTCGGGACCAAATGAGCTATTGACAGTTGCTGCCCAAAAGCAGAGCGATGTGGCAAAAGGATCTTCGCACCATTTAAAACTTTGCAGACAATTTTTAATGTGGTGCAGGAGAAATCGAGAATGCAGCTGAGCTGGTTTGATGGTGCTCCTGGGAAAGCACCTTTTGAGCTAAGGATAGATCAAAGTGGGGTAGAAGCCAGTGATGTGGGCTGACTTGTACCTACAACTTCTGCCCTTTGCAGGAATTTCATGGGACTTTTCCCAAGGACTAGGGGAAATGACACCCAGAAGAATGCATGTAGTGGTAGTCTTCCCCTTCTTAAATTCACAATGTTTTCCGAAGCGATATTCATGGGGGAAATGCGGAGAAAACAGGACGAGTTTCTAAGCTCCTGTCAAGGTTTCATGTGAAATGTCGCAATGAGGACTGCAGGGTGGGGAAAGTTGTCTGAGGGTGGGCAGAGAGGACGCTGCAGCTGCAGGGTGCTTTAGGAGGTGGTTTCAGGCTCTTTTGGGGATGTTCTTCCCACTGCAACCCTTGCTGCATACGATTTGTGGAGCGCAGGCAGTCGCCAAACCGAGGAGGGGGCTGCGCAGCATGCCGTGTCGCAGAGCAAGTGCTGCAGTGGTACTGAGCATCTAGTATCCACCAGCTCCAGCCCGATCGCTCCTCAGAGGGTAGCGGCCAGATATTAAAGCTGAAACCAAACAGAAAAATCTACATGCTGTTGTTTTAAGTATTAATGAAAATCCTCTGTAAAGCCTTTCCTCCTCTTTCTTCAGTCAGCTCTGAGCATCCCTTACGCTGACGCCAATTTTGTAAACCGCAGACCCAATTACCCAGTTGTTAGAGATATTCATGTATGGACTTAATTGTACCCCAGCTTATTCCCTTCTCCAAGCCCTGCGGGACTGCTGAGCAGCGATATCCCACACGGGTTACCATGGGGATCGAATCGTACTGGATGTTCTCAACTCTAAAAATTACTCAGACCCTCTCTCCCCGCCCCGTCTCTTTCCTTTCGCAGATGCATCGTGATGACCTGCATGGTCTGGGTGTATTCCTCCCTCATTTCCTTCCTTCCCGTCATGCAAGGCTGGAATGAGATCCCCGGGGTGGACTTTGATGCAGGCAGAGAATGCATCTTTGTCACCAACTGGATTTTTGCCATTGTGGCTTCCGCTCTGGCATTTTTTGTCCCCTTCATGGTCATGTGCAGCATGTACTTCTTCATCTACCGAGCTTCGCGGCTCAAGGCCACTCGTATCATGTCTCAGACCCTGGAGATTCACTACCACCCCAACAGCAAGCGGCAGAACCATCTGCAGCTGGAGAACAAGGCCACGCGGACCATTAGCATTATCATTTCAGTCTTTGTGCTGTGCTGGCTGCCCTACTTTGTCCTGAATGTCTGGCTCGCTGCCAGAGGCACCGACTCCACCAGCACGGTCTTGGTTGACACCTTCAAGATCATCACTTGGTTAGGGTATTGCAACTCCACCATCAACCCAATGCTCTACGCTTTCCTGAACCGGGACTTCCAACGGGCCCTGAAGAAGCTGCTCATTTGCAGGCACAGGTCTCAGGTGGACATTGGAGAAGACATGGTTTCCATAGCCACGTTTTCCAAGACTGCTCCAGACCTAGAATATAGCGTTACGGTGCCAGTGCCTAATGGTGCCCTAAAGGGCAAACCCAAATAATCGGGATTCAGAATCAGTTGCTGGAGGTGGTGGTACAGAAAGTGCCAGAGCACATCCTAATGGAAAAATAATGGGTAGGAAAATCAGGGAAGGACGAGTTGGAGTATTACAGGTGGGGGCATAGGACAAAGATGCATTTCTTCTTCTTCCACAGTTTTACGGACAAGGAACTTTGATATTTTAGGGGCAATTTGTTATAACTAATGGAGCTAATTCCTTCCTGGGTAATTATTTTTTTAATGAGCATTTCCTAAGACAAAATCAACCTTCAAGCTGGGGGGGGGGGGGGGGGGGGGGGAAGA
>JANHGO010000001.1:2792714-2808691 GCA_024606505.1 Aquila spilogaster | reverse complement strand
AAACCCCCTGCATTTGTGGACATTCTGGGAAAGTGGCAAAAGACATCTATTCACAATAGGATTACTGGAGACAGCTGAGGGATGATTTCCTGGAATGATGGAAAAGACTTCTTTGTGGATATCTGGCTGGAGTGTCTCTATTTGAGTGATGATTTGATTGCTCCTGGGGTTTTGCTGAAACACTAGTTATATGTAAAGACACGCTCACCCTCATATGAGCATGTTTCAGTGTTATTTGAATAGAAAGAAGCTGGTGAATACTAGGGCTGAACTAAAAAAAAAGGCAACAATATGTGGCTGAAGGCAAGTATATTTGGGTTGGGGAAGGGCCTGAATGGGAAGCATCCATCCCCCCATGGCTGGGTTTTAACTTTACAGCCCAGGGTGTGGAGATCCTGTTTCTGAGATGAGATAGAAAATTCAACCTGGGCTACCCTTCAAGGCACAGAGGCAGAGTCATAACGACTGGCAGGCACTGCATGCTTAGGTACTGGCTGCAGTTAGTGCATGGGTGTTTCTCTTGTCCTACAGAGAGTTTCAAGCAGGCTGCTTGAAGGAGTAATCTAGAGTCTTACTGCATCTGAAATGGACTCAAGTGCTCTGTTACAGACATCCCCATGTCACCTGCTCCCCTTCGTTTATTTTTCTTCCTTCTCTTATCCTATCTCTTGCTCCTCTCATCACCAATCACCTCTGTCATGTCCTCCCTCCTTGTCACAAGCAGTCTTGCATCGTCCCACCATCCACCTTGTTCTTTGTAGAGCAACTCATCCGCCAGGTCAAGCTCAGCACAGTCAAACCAGAGCTCAGCAGGGTCAGCCACTTCCCTTCAACTTCAGGCCATTGCCCCAATGTCACCCTGCACCTGGTCCTCTCCTCTCAGCTCCACATGGGCTGTGTCCAAATCTTACCATTTCTTTTTTTTTTGCCCTCTTTCTATTTATTATTTTTTTTACAGGGTAGTGGGCATGGAAGAGGCTCCCCAGGGCAGTGGTCAAGGCCCTAAACTGCTGGAGTTCAAGGAGAGTTTGGACAATGCACTCAGCCATAGTGTCTGGAATTTGCGTGGTCCTATGTGGAGCCAGGAGCTGGGCTTAGTGATCCTTGTGGATCTCCTCCAACTTGGGATATTCAAAGAGTCTATGATTCTACTTCTTGCTACCCCAACAAAATCATCCTTCTCCTTCTATTTGAGTCAAAGATCTCATCGTAGCCCTACTCATCCTATGCCTTAGCAACTAGGAGCTGCCTCTTGTCTGGTCTCAATGGCACGGTCTTTCTCCAGTTGGTGTTTCCAGGAATATCCTTTTGGCTCAGTCCTACCACCCCCTGTTTATGGCCCTCCATGGAATTCCTCAGCTCACTGTCCTTGCACGGGCTCACAAGAGGACTGCTCTTCCTTTAGGGTTGGCCGAGCTTCAAGCTGTCCATCAATCCTTGGCCAACAATGGCAGATGTGGGCACCATCCCTCCACCCAGCCACCCCCGTGCTTTCCTCACACACGTCCCTTTCTCCCTCCCCCACCGCCTCATCCATCAGGATCCAGCGCACAAACAACCGCTTTATGAAAGCAAAGAGGGAAAGCCAACAGCAGCTGCTTTAAATCTGTTGTAGTGCTGGCGGCAATTGCATAAGGCAGAGGTTTTGTTGACGTCCCCACCCCATTCCTGAGAAATATTTGATTTATTTGAGTGTTGCTGTGCCCGCTGCCCATGCCCACAGCACATTTGCAGTGCAGGAACCACCCGTCCACATTTGCAGCATGCTGCCAGCAAATGCCAGCATCAAAGCCCATCTCTGCATTCACTTCTCCCCCGACATGATCCCACAAGAAAGAGGCAAGATTCAAACCAGCCCACTCGGCCTGGCCCGGCCAAGTTCCTTGTCATGCCCTGGACGTGCAGTGCTTGGTAAACAGATGGATCTCACTGTGCCCAGGGGATTGGTGGCTCTAGGCCCTGACAGAGCAGCAAGCTTCAAATTAAATGACCCTTCAGCAAGAGGGCCCAGCCCGCAGCGGCTCTGTCTGCTAGCAAGATGCATCGCTCAGCCCCAGGCACGGATCTGTCCCAAAGCTCTGCTTTGCATTAAAGATTTTGGATGAAGCAGCTGCCCTGATTCAAAGGCTTTGCCTTGACTGCAAAGTCAGGTCTTGCTTCTCCAACCCTGGATGCTGAGATCTGCTGCCTCAAAGAGCCACTTGCACCATGGGGTACAGATAAGAATGGAAGTGAGATGCTCTCCTGGGTGTGATGTCCAGCGTTGGATGTGGTGCCCCTCCATGGAGACCATGGAAGAGTTGGCCATGCCACAGCTGGAGGACAGTCAGGATTTCCTTTGCTATCAGACTGTGCAGGTCGTCTTTCTTCCCGAGGACATAAAATCATAAGATCATTAAGGTCGGAAAAGACCACTAAAACATTTTCAAGTGTGAAAAAACATCAGCGTTAAAAGAAATGGTATCTACAGCCCCATCTGTTATTTCTGTACACCTGCAGGAATGATCTTGCACACAACCTTCCCTTGGAAATCAGGTGTACAGTCTAGGGAAGCGTGGGACTCATACTTGTGAGATATCAGTGCTGCTGCAGTACAGCTAAGAATAGTTTGTAGGGTTTTTTTGAGGTGTCATGAAAGGAAGTCGAGAAAGTTCCCTAAATCTACAAACACTAATAACCTAAAGCCAAGAGACACTCAGGATTCCCAAAATCCCTGAGGACTGCTGAGCAAAAAAAGATCCCTCCCAGAATCTGAAATCTCAGTGCACAACAAGTGATGTTTTTCTTACCATTTTACCCAGCCCTGTGAGTTACAAGGGGATTGGAAACATGCTCATTTTTCAGGAAAAGGTTCCCAGCTGAGAACAGATGAGAAATATTGAATGAGAAGATCTGACACACTCCAAATCTGCTGTTCCCATATGGACATCTTCCCCAGCCTCTGTTCCCATTTCCTTGGGGACTTCAGTCCCGTTCCAGGCACTAAACACCTCGAAAAGAAGGTAATGAAGCGCTCAGGATTGTGATGTTTAAATCCTCAGTAAGATTTATTTCCAAATGACTTGTTCAGAGCTACAGAGGGGATGTGTAACCGTGCCAGGAAATAAATCCACATTCCCCAAGCCCCAATAATTTCTCTTAACAGCAATATAATTCATCCTGTCTCCCATTAGGGACATCTGGAGGCTTTAGTTTAGACTTCCTGGGCAAGAGAGATTTTTGTTCCTTCAAAAAATTTACAATTTCTATCAAGAACTGAATTCCAAGCTGGCATTTTGAAACCTTTCATGGATATTTTATCTTTTTTTTTTTTTTTATCTCAGCATATAGGGATTTAAGAAAAGAAAGGTTTATTTTAACTTCACAGCATCTTGCTTCACCCTGTTTTGACTTGGTTTAGCGCAGAAGTCAAAACAAAGTGGGATGGCAGTCTGGATGCAGCTTTCTCCTTGCACCTCTCTCTTCCAAATGGAAATGCTGAGAGAAGAGTTTTCGTTTCCCATGACAAACACGATGGGCCCCTGGGAAACAGTGATGCTCCTGCAGAACTCCAGGAGCCATTGGCTGTTCTGCTGATGCACACATCTGATATTTCCTCTGTCTCTTCCCAGTGTTCACGTCTCTAAGGAGAAAGGAGGATTTTTCTGCCTGTGTTTCGAAAGGATTTTGGATTAGAAGATAGAGGAAAGCTTTGCCTGCCTTGGGGATTCACAGATGGTTGAGAGGAGAGGAGACATGAAAGAAGTCTCATCCCTGGTGACACCCAAGGTCAGACAGGATGGGGCTCTGAGCACCTGATGGAGCTGTGGGTATCCCTGTCCACGGCAGGGGAGTTGGACCAGGCAGCCTCTAAAGGTCCCTTCCAACTCAAACCATTCTCTGATTCCAAGTGCAGTAAAAGTAAAGGACGTTTCTGAGGGAGCAGGCTGGGAATCCCTCCGTCATATCTAAAAAATGAGAAGAAAAACAAAACAACAAAAAAAGCAAAACCCACCCAACAAAGTCAAAAGGCAAATAGAGCACCTCATCAATTTAAAATGTGTTATTACAATGCCTAATTAAGCTGTGGAACTCATCACCAAGAGCCATTATGCAAGCTCAGGGGTGAGCAAGATTCAAAAAGAAAAAGAAAGGAAAGGAAAGAAAATGACATTCATCTGTCTAATGGAGCATCTACAGCTATGTTAGATGGCTTTGAAAAGGATATCAATTCTCATACTGCAGAGCACAAACAAGCTACCAACAGCCCATTAGGATGAAACTTCCCCTGTGGGAAAATTGCATAATTTATCAAGTGTAGCGCTTCTTACATCTCTCTTTGAAACAGCTGGAAATGATTAATGTCAAAAGCGAGATCTGGAGGAAGATTGGCCACTGGTTCTGGCACACGTGGGCAGCTTTTGTGTCACCGAGTAATTAAACCTCGGAGGATTTCAGCAGGGCAGGACAGAGTTAAATCATTCTCATAGAATTTAGGGACCTCCCGTGTGGGTGCAGAAAGGAAAACCGCGTTCTCCGATGGCTGATCCCTGGAAAAAGAGCCCCTGTGGAACATGTAGGACCCTCTTATGATGTGGAGGCAGATGGAAGGAAACGTTTCGGAGCCCAAAAGCAAAGCTGGAGATATGTGTGCTCGGATTCCCAAAGTGAAGGCAGTGGTTGCCTTGGTGACAAAACGATATGGTGATTACAACTCAAGAGGATGTTAACCCAAGGGAGCAATGTGACAGCAGAAGGGAGAGGTTGCTCTTAGTCAAATATAAGAAACTGTGACGATCTTTGTGTTTTCCAGGCTGTAACAGCTCTATAAATTGGATAACAGAGGTGGTGACATCCACCAACAAAGGTGCTAGCTCCATTATCAAGTGGTGACGGTCAGGAACCTTCCTGGAAACCACTTTGGTGTCTCTTATTTTGCTCATCAATTGTAAGCAATTTGGGACAGGGTCGGTCTTTCCATCCTATACACAGCACTGAGCTCCAACAGGGGCCACAACTGGTACTCTGAATTTCTACAGTAATACGGATAATAAAACCAGACAAAAGAAATAACAAACTTCTTTTTTGTTTGTTTTCCTCATTCCACTTCCTGGAAAAAGTGCTTGAATTCGCATTTAAAGGTCCTCAGCTGGACAAAAGATTCGCTGATGTACCCTGGCCACAGAAACTCATCACTCACCCCGAGGGGAGAACCTGGGATGGGATAGGAAATAACATGACCCCTTCCATTTTAATGGTGCAGACAGCGCACAAAGTGACAGCTTTTGGTGACATTTCCCAAGCTGGGCTTCTTTTTTTTGTTGTTGTTTTTTATTTTAAAAATAAAAAAAAATCAGGTTTTCCAAGGGGAAAAGTTTCACATTATGTCATGAAGATGGAATCATAGAATCCGTCATAGAACCCAACATAGAATTCCATCTAGATGGACTTGGTGGAATCATAGAATCCTTAGAGATGGAAGGGACCTTCAAAGGCCATCTAGTCCAACTCTCCTGCAACAAACGGGGACATCCACAGCTCCATCATGTTGCTCAGAGTATGGCCCAGCCTTGCCTTGAAAGTCTCCAGGGACAGGGCATCGACCACATCGCTGGGCAACCTGTTCCAGTGCCTCACCACCCTCGCTGTAACAGACTTTTTCCTTTTATCCAACCTAAATCTACCCTCTTTAAGTTTGAAACCATTTCACCGTGTCCTATTACCACACACCCTGCTAAAGAGTCTGTTCCCTTCTTTCCTGTAGCTCCCCTTTAGATGGACCTTTGGGTGACCAAGCTTTGATGTCTCTTTTTTCCTGCCCCTTTGTTTGGTGCTGATCAAGATTTTCTCAGGCATAGGTAGTGCTTTTTCCACATCACGTAAGGGCCTGTTTTCTTTCTCTCTTTGTTGCAACCTCCTCCGCACACTGAGTCATTCTTTCCACTTCTCCCCAAAATGCTGATGTAAGGCCAAATGTCACGAGCTGGCTGGAAAGCCTGTCCTCTTTCATAGCCTTTCATTTTCCCAGGGCTCACACTGCTCCTTAAATAAGGAGGTGAAGTCATGTGAGAGCCTGGCGCCTGCATGGAAGTCCATTTCAACAGGAAATTTTGGGCTCCTCGATGAGGAGAGAATCACTCCAATGTGATTTTCCCTGCCTAGGAGCTTGTGCAAAGAAATATCAAATACAGCTGGCTGCACTAGTAACACTAGCAGGGGCACCTACTCCAGCTAAATAGGACATTTAATTCCCATTAATGATGAGCTAATTAGAGCATGGTAAACAACAATCAAAGAAGAAAACAAAATCTTTGCCTCTGTGTAGAACTATTCATGATTTCCAATAAATACATAGATCACCCTTTCCTTCCTTGCACTCAAAGGAGGGTGTATACTCATTGATTAGAATGAGCAGCAGAAATCTTCAAGATTTCATCTTTCATCTTTCGTTCAGGGATAAATTTAACTACAAAGAAAAGTTGTTAGGTTTTCATGAATGCATGCAAAGACAGCCGCATTAGTCAGAAAGCCTGCATTGCTAAATGCAGTATGTGCACTCAGACTGACCTAAATATCTATAAAATTACCCTGCCTAATTTCAAGCAAGAAAAAGCTACCCAGAATTACTTTAATTAGCTTAAAAGGATGCTGTCAGCCACTTTCTCACAGTGGATTTAATGCATTATGTTACTCACTGTACACATGGTATCCCATGGTAGGAGAACAAAACGCTCGTCTACTCATTGTTGTTAACATCACCGTTATTTATTCTTATCCAGATCTCCTTAGGAACTGTAGAACGTATTTTGTTCTCCATGGAGTGCTTCAACCATTCACACATTTATCTTCCAGCTTGTTTCCAACCCACTTGTCAAATCTAAGAAACTAGAGGAGAGCTAGCACTGATTAAATTCCACGTTATCTCGCAGAAAAGCCCAGATGTTGTTAACTGCTCAGCACTGTGCTGGATTAGATGTCAGCATCTCAAGCCACATTCACTGAAAGCAAGAATTTGTGGCTCTCTTGGTAAAATTTGAGTTGACTTGCCCAGCATCACCAAGGAAGTCTATAGCAGAACTTGAGTCTCCATGGAAGGATTCCTACACCTTGATTAAGTAAGCCTGTCCCTTCCAGACCTGGGTTTATGGGCCACCTTAAGTCTCAGTTTTGAGCATTCAACTTTTGAACCAAGTGCTGGTCACAGATTCATAGACTCATTAAGGTTGGAAAAGATCACCAAGCCAAGCCCAACCCCAACCCAACACCACCATGCCCGCTGACTGTTCCCCAAATGCTGCATCTCCACAGTTCTTGGACACCTCCAGGGATGCTCACCCCATCACTTCCCTGGGCAGCCCGCTCCAGTGCCTGACCACTCTTTCTGAGAAGAAATTTTTCCTAATATCCAACCTGAAAAAGAGAAGAAAAACCCTATACAATCAAGAGGGGCTTAGAGAAGGGTAACTAGGAATAACACTACAAGACTGAGGGACTATCCTTTGAAACTACCTCGTGACAGGTACAAACATGCAGTTGAGATGTGAAGCTTACTAAAGTCAGATGGAGCCAGTGCTTCACATGGGTTCAAAATGGGACAGAAGAAGTTTAGAGAAGAAGATTACATCACAGGTGAAAAGCTATATGGTTCGGGATGACTCTAGATAAACTGTTAAAATCTGGGAGAGCATGTGGGTAATTATCACCGTAGAGGCAAATTCTTCTCCTATTTTCAATATTGTCCACTGGCAGAGAGTAGGCAGGGTGAAGTCCAGCCAAAATGTCTATTTCTTATCTCCTTATTTTCAGACAGTTCCTTTTTCATGATGAGTGTACTTATTCTTTGGAGCTGGACTTCAGTGAGATGACAACCACTACAGTAAGACGTGTCTGGGGTCAACGCCTCCAGCTCCTCCCCAGAGAAATCCCTCATGGAGGTGGCAGGGGTTTCAGCAGGTCCCAGCCTGTGGTCTGCAGCCATGAAGATCATGAAGCTCCATCTTGATAGCTGTGGGCAAGCAAGTGGAACCTCAGCACCCAGGTGTGAGGTGTCATTTCTGCCTTGAGGGTACAAGAGCTCAGTTAGAAGTCTCTTCATTTTTGAGTTCTGGAAGGAGAAGTGATGACATGTCCTGCTTCCCCTTTTGGCTAAGGAAAGGATCAGAGAAATTCCTGTCATGCTGGCCAATCTGCAAATTGGAAAAGGCTGGAAAAACAAACCAGCTTCAAAGAGAAAGGCAGCTTTCAGCATTCCAGGTATTTGGAGCAACCTTCCTATCTTCGGTCTGTTTTCTGGAGTGCAACATGGTGCTGAAGGCAGGGAAACCAGACCTGGAGCCCATGAGGCAGTGGAGAAGCTGAGGAGGTAAAGACACTGCTGAGAACAGCAGAAGTAATCTAGCAAGAGCCTCCCTCTTCGTCACCGGAGCTGCATTTCAGCTGAGTGAACAAGAGAAACCCAAACCACAGTCTCCGCCAACCCGGACAGCCCAGCGGGTTGTGGCAGGGGAAGGAGGAGAACTTCATCTCATTAATCACTCCCAACTGTGTGAGACGGGCTGGGAGCAGGCATCCTGCCAAGGCGTCACTGGGTTTCCCAACCTGATGCCATTCTCCCTACTCTTTGCTCCCTGACACCTCCCTTCTGCATCAGATCCAAAAGGAATAATGTCCAAATCCAGAATGTGCAAATAGGGGCAAGTTTTGCCCCTCACGAAAAATCCAAACCACAGACTTACCCCATCAGGACCAGCACATCCTCCAGGCGTTCTGTAGAAGCTCACTAGCAGTTAAACCTGTCCAAAGGTGATGTTTTGGGTACACAACCCAATGACAACTGGGGGTCACGGTGCAGGGGTGAGAGGAGTGTGACCACCATGAAACATGCAGATGGAGGGGAGAGAGACTTGCATCTCCATCCTGACATAAATAAATGCAGTACCAGACTGGCATGCCCTACCTAAGAGGGTGAGGGACTCATGTCTTTGAGGGCATACCAGGCAGCTGGTTTCCTATTATGCTTTAAGCACTGAAGTGCAAACTAAATGGGAAAGAATGAACTTGAGTTGCTAAAGACAGCCCAGTTACATAGGGCAACTTAAAACATTGCATATCCCCATCATTTTTTGACTCTTGGAGCTGGCTCTGTTCCTCTCCCATTCCCTAAATTTGGCTCCCCGCACCAAAACGAAAACAGAATAAATCTATTAAAAAACTGAACAAATCAATAAAACCTTGCAAATTATAGTCCCTCATTCACCAGGACCGAGACCTGTCTTACCTTTCACACCTGGGCCCCCAAACATCCCTTTGGCTTCACAGCAGGGTTCAGTAGTGCTGGGATGCTGCATGAGACTACACCATTTTGCCTCCCTGGTGACACTGGATTTGCCATAACTCATACACAATGCCTTTCACAGGAGGACTTTGGGGAACAAATCAACCCACTACCAGTCCCGCTGGCCCTTCGCTTTCTTTGCGATGCCTCCTGCTTGCTCCAGAATTAGGAAACCTTCCAAATGGAAATGTAAGGAATGCAAATTGATGTCTTCTCTCTGACATGAATTATCTGACTCCTGTGGCTGTCTCTGCAAGATCATTTGAGCTGAACTTGACTGTTGCAATAATTAAGTTCCAATCAAGCAAATTTGCGTAAATCTTCTCTTTAGAAATCTGCCTTAAATCAAGGGTTTAGGCACCACATTCCAGCTTGGTTTCATTAAAAATAGATTGCTATTGAAAGCTGCCAGCACTGTAAATACAGGCACCACGCCACCCTGCAGGATGGCTTGGATACACACTTTCCACATAATGAAAACCTGCCTTAAATGCCATCTCCACAGCAAATATGCCCTGTATCTGGGGACTGCCATGTTGCTAACTGCAGCTCTGATGATGCTCTCTTCTTGATGCATCTAACATTGCAGGGCTGGCTTTGAAGTAAGTGGAATGAGGGCTCCAGGAAGAAAGAAGGTCCTCCCAACTTGAGAAATTTTCTCAGATTTTGTGTGCAATCCAGAGCAGTCTGCTGCTCTGAGAGGAGAAGAGAAACGTCTCTTCACAGGACATGAAAGATGCATCCACGAAAAATCTTCCTCTTTGATTCTATGGTCACAGAACACAGCCCTAGGAACACGGACAGCCCATCGCAGCCATCTCCAGAGAGGGAGGCTTGACTCCACCATTCCATTCCATGGAAGCACAATCTGATGACATGCCACGCACAGCCAACTCCTTCAAAGGCTTGGTCTATGCTGTATTCAGCCAGATGCCCTAGAAGAAATAAAATCATTCTCTTATTGATGTTGAAGTCTACACCCATGGTGTACTGATAAGGTCTTCTCCTTTGCATAAGCACTCAGGGCAACGCCGAAGTCCTTGTCCCTGATCTGTCTCTGGCCAGCTCAGAGGTCCTCAAAAGGAATTATGTCTCTGGTTGTTAATGATGTTTGTTCAAAGGAAGCGATTGATGTAGAGAAAGAGGAAGAAAATTTGGAGCCAGGCAAGAGAATATCCAGTAACCCTGATCTCCAGCTTCCTCAGCCACCAAAACCACAGGGAGGATTGACAGTACAAGCCTGCCTGCTGGTTGAAGCACACCATGTATTCTGGGCTTGGGAATGAATGAGAAATCTCTCAGAGAAACTGGCATCTTGATATGTTATTCTGAGACCTACCACTGGTATATTGTCAGGGGAAAAAATCCATCATCTTTTATCGGCAGCAAGATACAGGAGAGGAACTACTTGTTTCAGGAGTGCCTTTCTTTGAAGATCTTGTGTATAGATTTTCCTTTTACTATTACCTTATTATTATTTTACCTTGTTTTTACTGGATCATGCTGTTTAAACAAAGGAAAAAAGCAAATAAATCAGATATGCCTGTGTGGCACTCCTTGCTCATCAGTCTCCCACCCTTCACAGCCCCTCAGTTCATGCTTGAGCACAATGGAAATGGGTGGGTGCTCTGTGTTGAAATAGTTAAGGACCACCTGTAAAAAGGTGGGAGACAAAAAGCCCAGATAGAGAAAACCTACCTCTCCTTTATCATCCCATGAGATGCTGATTTCAGCAACAGGATAAGGTGCTAAACAGATTCTAAATGCATTGGGCTTTGGGACCAGGATCTTCAGAGTCCCAACATATACATTCAGAGCAGTCTAATCTACAGGGGAGCTGGAAGATATAATTAAGATTTTGTGTATTTTCCTTTATTAATGCTCTCCAGTGAATATGAGTATAATCCAGAATCCACCACTCCAGGCTGCTGGTTGGCGGATCAATGTCTTTGGTAGAGACTGGAACATTTCTTCTAGCGCATTTATGGTCACTACTTGATCCAGAAAATAACTCAAGGATCGGGTTGAGGCTGATCTTCTCCTTTAGTGCAGAAGGTGCTAAGACCAAATTTCAGCCCAGCTCTGCTGTGACTCCAGGGACGTGTGCTGATTCCTCTTTAGGGATGTGGTTTAGTGGGCACGGATGATGGGTTGATGGTTGGACTTGATGATCTTAGTGGTCTTTTCCAACCTTAATGATTCTATGAATCTTGGTTCTGGGAGGAGAGATGCTCCTTTTCTCTCTGTCTTTCTACAGCTCTCTCATTGTTTTACACTTTCAGATTGGAATGGAGGTAATGCCTGCAAACCAAGATGAATCCTACTATCTAGGATATAGCCTTGGGGAGGTGGTCCCCTCTTTATGTCTTTCAGCTCTAATGGTATCAGCTGATTCTATCCAAAGGAAAGCACACAATGCGAGGGCTAATTTATGGAGTTTTGAAGTTGCCACAGAGAGGCGTTTTATGCTCTCCTGTCAACACAGAGTTTCTGTTCAGGCTACTGGGAGTGGGAGATGGAGAAGCCAGGGAGATGGCATCAGAGAAAGGAAGAGGAGTTAGTTAGTTTTCCAAAGCTATTCACCACATTCAACACTTCCCTTCAAGCAGCATTGCTCCTAAGAGCTACTGAAATCCCTGCACTGAGAGCTGAAACTTCTCTGCTATGTGCTGCACTTATCCCACTGTCAATACTTAATAAATAACAGAGATTTATACTGAAGTCATTTCTGTCATTAATCACTACCAAACCCGCAACCCCAGTACATGCATTGATAGCATATCCTGAATCAAGCTATAACATCTCCTACTTTTCTGGTTTGTACCTCACTCGCCAAGATGCTTAAGAGACCGCTGCAAAATGACTTTCATCAGCTACTGTTCAGTTAGTCTCAGAATCTATTTTCCAGACTCCAAAGCAAAATTACAGTCATTCAATATTAAAGTATTTGCAGAGCGGCATTACGCAGAGGTGCTGCTATATTACTTACCATGGCAACTCAGGATGCTAATTTATCTTTTCCCTAAACATGGAAGAGCCAAGATACTCAGAAACACTCTGCTCTTAATGTGATAACATGCAGTTCTGTTGCATAAAGCTTTTCATGTGCACAGAGAAGCCTCCCTGCCATGCCCAGACAGAGCTGGGAAGGGTATTTGCCCACTGATTAGATGAAGTAGAATGGCCTGGAGGAGTCAACTCATTTCATTCCTTATCCAGGACAGGCAGGAGAGACCTCCAGGAGGACCTGAATAACGGAATAACATGGGACACCTCTGCAAGAACCTCTCCCTGGCTTTTGCTTCAAATCGGGTCATTCTGAGTATTTTGCAGTGGGTATTTCCTCCTCAGCTCAGGTATATCCTGAAACACCACTCTCCAATGACTAAATTTCTTTTCATTTGATTCAGTTCTACCATCCTTCTATTACGTGAAGTGATCTGTTGCTTTCCATGACTGCTGTCAGGACTTTGTTGCTGAAGGAAGCAGCCCCGATTCCACAGATCTGACACACAGTGAAATGATTTCTCCATGGATGCATGAGGGAACTTCGGCAGAGCCTCTGAGTCCCATCCTGGTGAGTAAACCAGACTTGTGTTGTCTAAACATAATTTAGCATTGACCGTATGCTTTCTTGGTCCCCAAAATCTTCCTCTTGCTTATTCATCCTAAGCAGTCTTTTTATCTCCAGCATCTTCCCATGAAACAGCTTTTTCCTACTCCTATCACTCTTGGCTGTGCCTATGTTACAAGACAGAAGCAAGTCCAAGTTGTGTTCAAAGCTTTAAAGTATCCCTAGGTTTTTCCCTTATTACACCCCACTGGAGAATGAACTACAGTGTACTTTATCTCCTCCCATACCTGCATACCCACACCTTCCTTAGAAACTCAGCTGGACAAGACGCTGTCCCCTAACATGAAGTCAAAACATGGCCAAGATGCACTGAAGAGCCTGGGGACTTTTCATGAACTACTGCTACCCCATAGAGTCGATTCAGCTTCTGTTCACCCCTCCCAAGGCAGGAGGCTGGGACAGCCTGTGATGTGGGAAAGAAACATATTTTGCAGAAATGGAACACTAATATGTGATTATTAGCAGAGATCTTGCCCACTCTAATTATTTGGTGTGGTTTGTGTGGTGTTCCCTTCACCATTGGTGTCTGAGGATTAGGCTGGAATGCTATTCTTAGCTTAGGTCTACATTTACTTTGGAATTCCAGTACTTATTCAATGCAAGGAGGCAGACACGTCTGCAGCCCAGCAGTTCATGGCATTGAACCTTGCATATTCCTCTAACCAAGCTTGTTCCAGTTTCTCAGCCCTCCCTCATTAGTTCAACCCAACACCTTCTGCTGTTATGTGATCCATTCACCAGAACCATCTTGCAACCTTCTGACCAGAAACAAGACACACAGAAGCTGTCAAATCACATCAAATTCATCATACCTTGGACCAGGTAGGGATAGGCTGACGGTTGGATGCGATGATCTTAGAGGTTTTTTCCAACCTTAATGATTCTATGCTTCTATGATTCTACATGCCAGAGGAACGACTCTAGAGTAAAGCAGAAAGGACAACCTCTGTCCCAGGGTCAGAACTGCTCTTTTCTGTTTTGCAGGAGGCAGAGGACTTTTTGTTCTCCTACAGCCCTCCTTCTACTCTGTCTTTCACATTTCACTCCAGACTCCTCTCCTCTCCCTCTCCAGCCATTTCCATCAAAGTCCCTCTTGTTCACACCTGCCATCAGCTTTCCTCCCTCCACATCCTATTGCACCACAAACCAGAGCCCTGGGCTCCCCTGATGTCCTCAGTGATCCCAATTACTCAGCTGGCCCTGGCTTACACCCCATATCCATCTCCACTGCTGCTGCTATCACACCACTCACATCTTAGAATCACAGAATCACCAAAGTTGGAAAAGACCTACAAGATCATCCAGTCCAACCGTCCACCAATCACCTATCTTAATCCTTCCACCAAGCTTTCTTGTTATGAAATCCACATCCCTTCCTCCAGCTCTTCCACCTAGACCATACTGCTTCTCAAACTTCTTTTTCACAGGTCACACCCCAACCCTATGCATCTTCACCAGCCCAAACAGCGGTCACCTTCATGCTGCCCCCTCTGTGCTGCCCGGTCTTTGTGACCAGGCACCCACCTCACTCATGCCCTTTTCAGTCTCAGCTGGAGCATTCTTGCTGACAAGCAACACAAAGCCCTTTTACATCATGCCATGTGGTGGCCAGGAGGGACTTGCTTGGTAGAAAGGCAACAAAGTCCTTCTTTATGGGATCTGCATACACATGGCCCTCACAGCACTGCGGCGGGTGCTGCCAAGTGAGTGATCTGAATGGAGATGTCCCTTGCTGAATTACAACGGCACTACCAACCCCAACCCACAATGTGTAATGTAGTATAAATGTAATCGTCTCTGCAGAATGAAAGGCATGTTGCCAGGCCGCACACAGCTTGGCCCTGGACAATAAAGACATAATTAAGGCTTCAGTGGGTTTGCTTTGCTTTGAGGTTGCCATCAGTGGTGAAATGTTGTTCCATCCTAACCTTCGGGAAGCAGATGATCTCATGAGCTGAAACTGCATAGGCCACGCTTACCAGGAGCCTATCGAAATGGGAGAGTCGATAGCTCCAGTCCCTTTCCAGTGGGCTGGAGGGAGCAAGGCCATGACATGTTTTGCTCCAGAGGAGCTTCCTTGGCCCTTTATTTGCTATGGTGCACAATTCTACTCGTTGTTTTTGTTTTTCCCCTAACCTGGGAAGTCAGGAAAGCCACCATCACTGCAGGAATGGCTTTGGTTCTGTGCGCATTCCCATACCTGTGATCCCCCAGAGCACAACAGCAGTGTGCTCCCATCCGACCAATCTCCATTGAGCAGCAGATCCATGCTCACACTGGGCTAGGCACCCAGCTCTTGTCTGCCATAGCTCAGTACAACTCCATTCTGGTCTCTGTGCTCAGGATTTCCCTCTACAAAAACCAGCACAGAAGGGAAGAAATACAGTCACGACACGCCATTACATGGCGTTAAAAAGCCACCACCTCCTAAACCACGTCCAAAGCATATTCTTCTGCAGCTCATACCACCTGTACTAGCAGCTAATCTGCTGTCTTCTGCAGCACTTTCCCATCCCTGTTTCTCACCCCAAACAAACCCTGTCAGTTCAACCAAGCTCTACGGAAATACCATAACAGGCAGAGGCAAAACGTTGCTTAGCAAATTAAATGGGGCCAAAACACGTTGTCTGCACCTGAAGATAAGTGAGACAGTATGGGTTGTGTTCATACTCTTACCTTTTCCACGTATTTCCTACAAGCGACAGTCCCTGCCTTTTGCAGCAATCCCAGCCCTGGTTAGGGAGACCATTAGTTAGCACAGACCAGACCAAAACCTTCTGGAGAGATATAGGTATTCCAGTGGTCATTTAACAGTGTTTGAAACTATTATCCATCCTATTTCATTTACTGCTGTAGAAGTTGCCACTACCTCTATTAGTGGGGCAGAACATCATGTCAATCATCTTCTCCAGGAGACTCTCATGGATTCCTGCTGGCCAAGACAGACCCTCTCGCTTCTCTTCTCTTCTCTTCTCTTCTCTTCTCTTCTCTTCTCTTCTCTTCTCTTCTCTTCTCTTCTCTTCTCTTCTC
>JANHGO010000001.1:2745995-2792614 GCA_024606505.1 Aquila spilogaster | reverse complement strand
GTTGGTCACCTTAATTTTGCACTTTCGAGATCGTAGCAAACGAACCATCACGAGTCCACCGAGTGGACCGTGACAACCTATATATATGTATTTACATATATGTAAGTACGTATTTAAATGTGAGTGTGTATATAGGTAGATAATATATATTACAGCATCACTGCAGAGAGGTAGTCAACACAGCTGATTGAGAGTTAGACAATCCACAGAGAAACCTAAATTAAGTGCTTGCAGTTGCTCTCTGGAAACACTTCCATGCCTTCAGCAACAACAGGAGAGACTAGGGAGCCTCACTTAGCTGTGATGACCCCCATAGCCAACGAGGCCGATGGGGAGAGACAGACAACAAACACGGGGTGGGAGGTCATGGAACAGAAAAGGCAGGCTGTGTTGGAAGAGCAAAAAGGCAAAGTCATGAGAACTTATACTGAAATAAACAAAACTCTACATTAATAGGACATTGAGGCTGTAAATGCAAGGATTCACACGTTGGGACATGCTATGAGTAATCCAGAAGGAGCTGAAATCCACCCTTCTCACCCCAAACCAGCATGATGGTATAGCCTATACCAATACAGTCACATAATAACTCCAATCTATGCATTAATACAACTTTACACACAGGAATGTTTCTTATTATGTATATCTACATTGCCCAGAACATCAGGGGCTGACTGCAAGTTAGACCCAGAGGTGCTATTTTAGTTATCAAACTCGGGTTAAAAATCTACCCTTGGAAGCAATGCAAGCCTCTTATTTGTACCTTGTGTAATATTTAGTGCTGCGCAGAGCAATAAGAAGCAGCGTTGCAAGATCTAAGCAGCTTTGGCAAGTCTTTTCAAATACATCTCATAAAAGGGAGAGCGAAAGAGATATTTCATCCAGCTAACTGTTATTTATAAAAGGCATAAAACCAATGTGGAGGCCACAGAACAGGAAAACACAGTGGAAACAATATGAGAGAGAAAGAGAGAGAGAAAGAAGAAAAACTGACCATGTCTTGGTGTTGTTCCAAAACCAGGATGACAGACTGGTTTCCCCTAGAGATGCTGAGCTGAGGACTGGGCAGGAGGCAGGCAGAGGTGGGCAGCTAATTAACGATGAGGGCAGTGTGTTAAAAAAATAAAGTAGAAAATATAGAATAAAAAGCAAATATTTAATTATTTGTCATAGGAGGGCTGTACAGAGGAAGGAGGATGGGAATTGTCTTGCATTCATCTAGCTGATCCCATCTGAGCTAGGTATCTACGTTGCTACATCACTAGAGGATCCGATTGCCCACCTGCAGGTGCTTAGTGCCATTCGAGATGTTCTAGGGTATCTGAGACATGACCAGGACCGCAGATGTGACACAGTCCCATGGGAATTCTGCACATTTCTGGAGCAGCAACTGGAAACCAAGCAGAACATTAAGCAGGGCAACCAACTCAGCTGTAGGTAGACCCTTACATGAAATGAGAGGGATACAACCCTTGGAGCTTAATCCTGGTTACATAGGACCAAGATGTTTGCTGAAGGTGCACTGAAACAGAGAGATGATAGTGAAAATGTAAGTCCCAGGTATCAAATGTGGCCACAGCAGGGATCATTAACTTCATTGTCAAGGGAAGCAGCAAGCTGATTAAAGGGAAGACCTCCGGCTTGTGTCAGGGATTAAATAAAGCATCTGGAGCCAGCCAGCTAGAGTCAGAGCTTGCTTAAGGTGGGATGGGCTTTCACAGTGCAAGGCAGCAGCAAAGGGCCAGCAGTGTCATCTGCTATAAACACTGGGTCCCCTGGAAAGCAACACTTCTGAAACACCAAGGAAAGATACAGCACCCTAAAGTCACGATGTCTTCACCTGAGTTAGACCTGCATTTATGGCAATTATGTGTTCCTTCCATCCTAGAGATCCCAGGGGATGGGAGGAAATTAAATAATAATAAGTTATTAAGCAAGGTTTGAACCTTCACGCTGAACTTTCTCCTTATGCCCTCCCTATTTCTGTCCTGGAAATCTGTTTTTGCTCTCAGCTCAAATAACCGACGAAGAATTGTGCTGTAAGAAATGATCTTGTAATCCAAGACAACTTGATCCATACAAAGGTCTACTAACTTGCTTGAAGGCTTCTCCTACCCTCGTAAAGCAAGACTCCACGCAGGAACAGGAGCAGAATCCTAATATTTAATTACTGACTGCAGTCCACTTGCAATTATTTATAATGCACTTTCAATGATTATTCATAGGTTTCATACTGGGGGGAGGGAGGAGGTCACCAGGTTGCAAACAAGCCTGAAATTCAGAATTGCTTGCTGAGGAGAGCTGGGGGAAGATGATTATGATGGATAATACAAGAGAAGAGCATAAGGGAAATTGATTATGAAGGGTTACCAGGAACATGTGGACTATTAAAAACTCTATTGCACATCACTGAATTTCAAACACTTAAATCGACAGGACCTTTGAAGGGAAATCACGTTTTCTATCATCTAATCAGTGTAGGTAACAGTGTGGTTGGTCTCTCTTCCCTGCTCTCTCTTGACTTCAGTTTCCCAGTTTAGAGAAGTTTAATGTTTAATCTGATATTAAGTGTCATGAAGTTTGAATAGACCAGAGGCAGCTGAAAAAGCCAGAAGTAATAAAGTTCAGCTTTCCTCCTAACCATCTATATAAAGTCCAGCTAATCATAGCTCTCCTTGAACGGCATTTGTTATTTCAATAACTCTTTTTTCCCCCACACGGCACATTGAGGCTGCTCTCAGCCCTGTGCTGCTCTGCTGAAGACAACACAAAATTGTGCCAGCAACCGACTGTGAGGACCCCTTCCTCCATCACATGATGAAAAGTAATTCAGAGCTGTTTGGGACCTGGCCAGGGACAATACTACCAGTCAAGTCCAGTTCCCCTGCTGCCTTTCACCTTATAGAGTCATACTTCTGTTTGCAAGTGCTATTGCAGTCAGGGCCCAGCGTTCCTGGCTGTGTGCGGGGATAAACAATAAGGCAAAGGGCTGCGGCAGCTGCTTTTCATCTTCAAAGTGTTTTTTCAGCTGTGGATAAACTCGAGGTTCCCAGTGTCCAAGGAAGAACTACACTCCTACAGTATTTCCCCGTGACACCCCACTCAATAGCAGAAAGGTCTCAATGAAGAAGAAGGTTGGGAATCACCAAAAGAGGTAGTGACCACAGTGCCCTTGGGAAAAGAAGATTGCTACACCCATTTGAAACCACAGAAACCACGAGGGAGAAATGACAGCCAGGAGGGAACGGGCATGAGCCTGCCTCCAGACCAGACCCACCCATAAAGAGTTGGCACAATCTCAGAGGAAGATCCTGCTGGAAATGCAGAAGATGGGCACTTTTAGGATGTCAGTGTGAGTGAAAGCTCCCTTGCTTGTGTGGTCTCATATTGAGTTGTTAGCAGCTGTTATGGAGTAAACGAGGTCAAAGAGAGGCAGCAAATTAGGGTAGGCATTATGATCGTAGGAATGAGGGGTCTGTGTCGGATGAACAGAGGGTGGATGTGGTCATTGATCGGAACAGAGCTCATATGCATAGTCTAGAAGTGGGTCAGTGTAAGGTTATTTGGAGCAAAAAACACCCATGGGTGGAAGAGGGGAAAGGTCTGAAGCACTTGGCTGCTCCCCTATCAGGATCGGCATTACAGCCAGGATGCGCGACCATCACCGTTCTGCTGTGGTCAGCAAGTAGTTGATTAAATCCCCCAGCGCTGCTGGCGTGAGCGAGGCAGGGGCCCTTCAGAAAGCAAAAGGACTATTTGATTTACAAGTTCAGAGGCCAGGAGGTCAGAGCTGACCTCCTCCCTCACACAGCCCAAAGGATTGCATCTACTTACAGTGCTAACGGCCCCTGTAATTTGTCTTTGGCTCAAGTGTATTTTCCAGAGAAGAGCCCCCATCGATTAGAAGACCTCAAGAAAGAAATCTGTTATCATCCTGGGTAGTTTGTTCCAATGGTTAATCACCCTTCTTGCCAAAATGTGCTTCTATTGGCTCCTTGGATTGTATCTGGCCCAACTTCTTCCCCCACCTCTTGTTACTGCTTTCCCTGTGGGGTTGAAATTTTTTTTCCCCTCCTCTTGAAAACACTTTGATAACAGAATCACTGCACCACTCATCTCCCTTCTGCAACAACTTCATTCCTTAAAATCTCTGTCCCTGGAAGGTCTTCGCAGAATTACAAATTATTTCTGCAGTTCTTTAATCCACTGGTCCAATGGTTCAAAATCTGCCCTCCCAGGCATGGGGAGGGGGCCTGTCCCCACTTTTTTGGCATCCACCCCAGCTGTGCTGGTTTGCTCCAGTGTGGAGTTTTCATTTCTGTGTCCATGAAAGATTTCAGTCCTGCATACAACATCTTCTCAGCAAATCATCAGGACTGCCCGTCTGCCATAGCCCCTAACTCCTCTCTCCTCCAAAACATCATCATTCTGTGACAAGGGATTGTGTTTTTTCTCCCATCCCAGAAACCTGGACCATGCATTCAGATAAAGAAAAAGCTCATTGCATCTGCCTCACTTATGTACCAGTGATGAGGATTTGTGTCTTCAGTTACTCAATACCTCCGCACTACAGATTATTATCTTGTCCAAGAACAGTATCAATATTTTTAAACATGCAATTAAAGACCCTATCAGAATGGATATGCACCAGGGGAAAGGAATTAAATCGCACAGACAGCCTTGGATCTGTCATCGCCTGTCTTTTGACTGCTTGGCTTTTCTACCTTAACCTTCTCTAATAAGATCAGACCATTCTCCCTCTCCTCCCCCACAAGATATTAGCAGGTGTAATGTACCTGTGCTGACCTCCCACTGTCCTCAGTATCTCCAAAATAAACACTTCACAGCTTTGCAAATTACCTTAGAGAAGGGCACAGGCATCTCATCTCTAGGCATTGCTGAATGCCCTCACCCCCCGCCAAATCCTCTACATCTAAAGAGCACACATGGGATCGGTAGTGAACACCATGTGGTATGCTTTATGCCTCATGAGAGGACACGTAGCCTGTTTCGGAGAGGTGGCACGTATGTCTAGTGGGATGGTGTGGTCTGCACACAACACATGAGGGCTCCTGGTCAACTTCCTAACAATGACACTGGAAGTCCCTCAACCTTTCCATGCCTTACTTTCCCCAGCTGGGAGGTGGGTTTGGAGATGTTGCCTTCTGCACACGGAGCTTTGAGACCCCGGGTTTACTGCCAGGTAAGTGACAGTCATGAGGTGTTTATTTCTAGCAGTTTTGGAGTGAACCTGGAGCACTCCAGAGCTAGGTCCAGGCACGGTACAGAGGTGTCTATGCATGCCCGGCTTACCTGGCCAAGGTGATTTGTTCATATGGCCTGACTGTGCCCAGGAGCAGATCCCAAAGCGCAGTGCCGTTGATGGCACAGAGGCCTCCATTGTTGAAGAAGGAGCCAGTTCAGAAGTGTCTGATTAAATAAGGATGAAGTTCCTAAATCCTTGAGAGGGTTTTGGTCATTTCAGCCTGGCTTTGACTCTGTTCTGGAGCTGGATCCACTTTCAAGGTGCCTTTGTGTCACTAGTGACCACAGCCATCCCCTCTGAAGCATTCACGTCATACTTTACCCAATCCTAGTTTTCTTGCAGCTCTTGTGGGGCACTTTTTAGGGGCAGACTTAATGGGAACAGATCTGAGGTGGGTTGGACTTCTCCCTGGCCTGTGAAGCTCACCTGAGTTCAGCGAGCATTGTGCCCTTAAGATTCCTGTATCTCCTACAAGTCTAGGCTGATGGTTGGGGGCCAGGTATTGAACTAGATGATCCTCTTGCTAGTGATGCTGGTTGCAAACTCAGGTGTCTACTGGCTCTAAGTCATGAACCAGGCCCCATTCCTCTCCATCCACCCCACACTTCAGACAGTTCCTCTTAGGTTGCTTTTGTGAGCTCGGAATTTCGTACTACACTTGTTCTGCATATTCCCAGCTCGTTGCAATGCCATTCTCTACGGAGAAATCCCCAATTTCATGAAATTAGAAGCTGGCACAACTGAGTGAAGACACAGCTGACTCAGACGACTGTACTGAAGCTATGCTGATTTACACCAGCCTGGGGGAAAGCCACAATAATTTTCCTCTCCTTTGACTGAGTAGCCACGGTGACAAGAGACTGAATAGATGACAAAATAAAACAGATCATGAATCTAGAACATGCAGCTGGAATTTCCCCAGTGGACTCACAATGTGAAACATCCAAAAAAAGGCCTGTGAAATATGAATTAATGTAAGGACAAGGTTTTAATCACAGTTACACAACTTTAAAGCCACAGTAATTCCACGGAGCTCAGTCTGGTGACTCTGGGTTTTTGCTAATATCACAGATGGCTCTAGTGCACAAGGAACAGACCTTGGTCTTATTTTTGGTGGTGTTAATTCTGCAGTGAAGTCAGAGGTGTATAAAAGCATGAGATTAAAGGTAAGTCTCATGAACTGGATGATTTGCTGGTGTGACTGGTCATCTCTGCTTCCTCTTCTGGACACACAAACATCCATACAGGGGAAGCTCTCGCCCTGCCAGTGGTCAGGAAGGTTGTTGCAAAGTCTCTGCTCTGAATATTCAGTGATGTCCTCTTCGTGGTGCAAATCAGGAGTGAAGGATATGAAAATGAAAATCAGGACACTTGGTTTTCATTTGCTGCTTGCTTATGTAGGACTGTATCAAATGGAGCACCACGGACTGATCTCCTGCTGAGCACTGTAGGTATTTGGCTGCTCTGAGAGCAGAGCGAAGCCAGCCAAGCCACGTTCAGCAGCAGAAAATCATGTGATGAATGCATCTGTCACATCCCTTGCCTTGTGGCACAATTTCCAGAACCAGCACGCGTACCAGTTACATGGGACTCGCACGCTACAGGCCAGACTCTTCCCTGGTGTCACCACAATAAAGCCACCGGGTCACATGTGGGATCGTGAGTTTTGGCTGGGGAGTAGAGGAAGCAGCAGCTTGAGCTTGATCTGCCCTGCTTCTCTCTGGTTGATAATGTAGGGACATCTCATGTCCATGTTGCCTCTTGCACCAGGAGTGACTTTGTACCATGGTTGCTCACACCCATGACCAGTCCCAGCAGCCACCACTCAAGGCAGCCCCGGTAAAGACAGACTCATACACCTCTACACCGCTAACTCATACTTCATCCAGAGAGGAGAGGAAGAGTCACAGAAATGAGCAGTCCTGGCCTCAATGCTCCCCGGCTCCTTCCAGGCTGTACATCCAGGTTTCCTTCCTATGGAGACCAAAGCGAAGGTCAAAGTAGAGCCTGATGTGTGCTGAACCCTTGATGCAGTGTTGGACCAGGGCCAAGGCACAGCAATGGGCACAGGAATGAGAGATTTCTCCTGATCTTGTAGTCTGGGAGACACACTCCTAAACTTGTAAAATACTTCTGGAAATGAGGTTCCCACATCGCATAAGTGCTTTTGAATACAGAGCTCATTATGTGAAAAGCACAGTGGTGCTCAGGTCCAGAAGAATGATAGATCAAGTGGGAAATCAATGTCACTTTTAGTAAATTAAGGAAAATACTGTATTGCCATTATATGTGCATGGCTGGGTAAAGGCACTGTCTCACGGCTATGGATGGAGAGGATAAGAGACCCCCTGTTAGCAGGAGAAAGCTGGTTGCTCATGCTATAGAGAGAGTGGTGAGTTTGGAGGCTTAGTCCCAAGTTTAGCTGCGGAGTCACTCTACAAAGCAGAATTGGTTAGAAACCTCATTTAAACCAAAAAGGAAGTGTTTTCCTCAAATTATATAACCAACCCTTCCCTCTCCCAAATGAAACAACCTCTTCCCTACATTTTACTTTAGGCAAGGCCTCTTTTGAGGGGGAAAAGTTGTCCCAAATGGCATTTTTTAAAGAAAATCTATTATCGTTAATAACAAGTTAATCGGCATATTGACAGCAGCTCTGACCACTGAATTCATTCCTAAACATGTATTGGGATAGTCTAGGGTCAAAAAAAAAGGCATCTTTCAATGGAAAAGGGAGGTTCTCTGGAGATAACAGGACTCATTCAGCTGGTGATTTAAGGAAAACTGGAGATAGTGGGACACCAAGAGAAACAGCCAGCTGTAGCATTCCTGGGGAGCGAGGGCTGCCCGTCACTTAAAAGGTGTCCCCTTTTCGTCAGCCCAGCCTCATTGCGCAAACTCAAACCCAAGAGCAGCACAGGGATTTTGGCAGAGGGAGTCCCTGAGCTCGAGGGATGCAGAAGCAGCAGTGGGACACGTATGACCCTCAGTCTCCACATCAGCCTTGCTGTGGCACGTGGGAAACTCAGTGGCTTTTGCTGCTTGTTTGCAACAAAGTTTTTTGTCCGGGTAATTTAAACTGGTTCCTTTTCCAGTTTGGGGGAGATGCCCCAAAATAATCTCTCCAAGCACTGTCTCCCAAACTGCTGTGGGATCAAGCATTTCTTTTTACCCACCCAAAGCCCTGGCCTTGCACAGAGCAAATGGAGATGCATGGACAAAAAAAAGATGATAGATACTTTTGCCTTTAAATTGAAAACCCAAATGTCCCCAAACTAAGAGAAACGTGGCCTCTGAACTGTGGCCACAGTGAGTCCTGCAATCTGGCTCACTTCTGCTCTGTTTTGCAGCTGGAGTTCATCTCCCAGCATGCACTACAGATGCAGCTCAGGATCCAAATCACCTCCTTTTCGGCCAAAAACATTTTCTCTTTTGCCAAAAATTCAGCTGGCTGCTGGGATTGTCTTTCTTGCCTCTGGTTTTATCAATATTTCCCACAGAGAAGAAACAAACTCCAAAGGTTTTGCAACCTGCTCTGCTCGGTTACAATAACCGCCTGCTCAGTGGGTTTTGTTTTAAGGCTGAGGCTGCCCTGTGGCCGGGGTCTGGACCGCCCTCACAGCAAGCTCTTGCCTCGTTTTTGAAGTGACTCATAAGCTGCCCGGGTGGTCTTTGGATGCAGCCTACAAAGGGCTTTTTTATCAGACCGACCACACAGGGCCACAGCCAAAGTGCTCTTTGGTCATGCATATGCAATAATGCAAACGCATTATACAGCACACGCAATACCCATCTGCAATACAACGTATGCAGTACAGCATATGCAACATAGCATATGCCATACAGCCCTTGGTGTGTTCAGTGGCTGCAGTGTCTGGTCACAAGCTCTAACCAGATGCCATTTATTTATCGAATCCCCGGTATGTTGGAAGGATATTTCTATCAATCCTTTCTTATGCAGGCAAACTTGGTTTTGTGGTCACCGAGATTCAGGTGGGGGGACTTTTGGGTTTTGCAAGGACAAGAGAAGGTTGAAAAATTTACTGGAGTCTGGACAGTTTTGAAACCTTGTACCTGGGTCAAAAACAAGGGGTTTGACTTACAGTTGCACTCATCCCTGACAGATGTGCACCCAACTTGCACTTTACACACTTTCATGATATCTATGGCTCCAGTGTTTCTCTTTCCCAGTGCTCAGAAAGTGCTTCCTAACTCCTGATCTTGCCTCATATTAAGCCCATGATTTCTTGCCCTTTATAAAAGGATGCAAGGGATGGATTATCTCCTCTGCTGCTCCAGGCTGTATCCCCCTGCACTTCTTCTTCAGACTAAATGAACCCCACTTCTCCAATATTTACACTCTGCCTTTGACAAGGGCTGGGGCCCAATGATAGGCAGGGATGTCCAAGCATACTGAAAACATGCATTTCTTCTTGCAGGCCCAGACATTTTCAATTATTACCCCATTTTACTGGTGCCACCTAAGACCCATTGCCAGTTACAAATCAGCGCCAGAGGAAGGAAAACCCAGGAGCTGTAACTTTGATTTTTGGTGGGTCTATCCAGTATAAGAAAAACAAAGCCAATGCAAGGCACGGCAAGGTTTAACAAGGCATCAGAATAGCTACAGCTTCTCACTTTTCACCATCATTTTAGCTAGCCCAGGGCAGATCTACGGAAGAGTCCATATCTAGACAAATCATCCTACAATAGCTAGCAAAGAGTTGCTTGCCTTCAAAGGAAAATCCCCCTTTTCACAATAGATCCCCGGTTCTCCTCTGCTCCCCAGCTAACCTGCAAAAAGCCAAATACAGAGAGGACACGTTACGTAGAGAATTCGGTAAGGCAGAGCTTGCTGAAAACAACTTTGTGCTCCCTTCCCCCTTTGGTCATGTACACTTAGTAAATGTGCTTTTAATCTCATTAATGTTGTTTGAAAGAAGCAGTAGTGGATGAATCATCTGATGCAAATGGAATAGTTTAGGGAATACATGCATTTTCATTAGCCTAACTTCTCCTCCAGCACTATGTATTAGCATGGAATTAACCCATTAATTCTATTGATTTCTATTAATATTGTGCATTCCATCAGTGCTCGAATCCCCATGGACTCCCAAGCCCTCTCCAACCATCTATAGGAACTGGCTTGTTTAATCAACATTGCAAAACTAATCGAGGCAACTGTTTGGGTCATGAAGTGAAGAAGAAAATTGTTTCTAATTGAGAGTACAGGAGGAATTTGGGGAGGCAGGATATAATTATTACTGCTGGAACAGGGCCAGGATGCCAGCAATCACACTCTACTGATCTCGCCAAAAGTGCCATGGGATTTGTTGTAAGCACAACCGACGGAGGCAAGAGCAGATGATTTCACCTGTTCTCCTGTCCCAAAATCCAGCCAACACCATACTGGTGGGAAACTTGTACCCTAAAATCCACCGGGATCTTATCAAATATCTCCTGTCTACCTGTCACAGGCATTCATCAACCTCTATCACAGCAGGGTACCTTTTTGTACCCCCATAGCTACCTTCACAACACACTCTTTGCCCTGTGCAGATCTGCTGTGCCATTTCTGGCCACACTTTTCCTATCACGGTGGCATTGATGGACGTTGTCTGGGATGGAGTCACCGAAGATAGTGGTCTCTCCTACACCGTGGTGAGAGGAGGTGGTCAAAGTGCCACGTCCCCATGTAGAACAAGGAAAACTACCCATATCTCTGCAATGCCAAACATCTCCCTGCGAGTTTAGTGCAGTTACACGAAGGGATGGCATCGCTCAGAGAAGTGCAGTAATCAAGGGATGGGGAGGATCTCTGGAGACTGTCAAAGTCAAAGCAGGGTCACAAAGATGGTCTTTCATGTTTCTAGCTCAAAGCCACTGGGTTTTCCCTACTGCTCAGGTAGCAGGATGGCTCTGCCTCTTGTAGCCTTTTGCTTGGAGGAGAGGATAAACAAGGCCTTTGATGTAAAAACCCAAACGAAAACAAACACGACAAAGTTGCTCTTTAAACTTAACTTGTTCACCAACATCTAGTTCTGGCTGTCTCCTCCCTGGGCAATAAGTGCAGCGAGCTCGCCCTCCCGTTGACTATGCATGCTGAGACCATATCCATGACATTTTTTACAGCACTCTTCCAGCAATATTTCGTCCTAAATTGCCTTTGCAAAAGGCTCTCTTTATTCCCCTCATCATAAGCCCTGCCTCATTTTCAGCAGCAAGCTGAATCCTATCTCTTGCATCCTGGCCTAATTATTAAACAACCCTGTCAAAGTATTCAGTCGTTTGCTGATATTTTACTCACAATTAGAAGTATGAATGTGCTCCATTAGGCTTCTAATATCCTTTATGCTCAGCCTGACATTTGGGGAGCTGTTTTATTACAGCTGACACTCCGGGAAATGGGGCTGCCATAGTTAGCATCAGTAATGGTGTTATTGACCCCAATTTTATGAATGCAGGAGGATGTCTGAATCTTACACACTCAGGTATCCAGAGGGTTCTCACCGTCTCACACCAATGTCTGCTCCGGGAGCTCACACCCCTACCTTTTTGTGAAAGTGTGGGGGTTTTTTCTCACTCCCCTAAAGCTCAGAGACATTTTTCTGATCAAATGTTTGGCAACCAGTTAACACAAAAAAAAGCCCATCAAAATAGTGAGGATTAAGGTCAAGCTTCTCATTGAAAAGCCTGCTGGCATGTTGATAAGCATCAAACACAACTGGGAATCCTCAGGGTTGTTCCCACTTCTGAAATAGACTGGTGGCACCGTCCTGGGCAAGTTACTTCTCTGTTATTTCACTCTGGGTCTGACGGTGATGGCATGGCAATTTTTGTAGCATGGGAGGCTATGCAGTCCCCCTCCGTGTCACCACCTCTCACTAAAGCATAGGGAGAGATGGTCCCTTCCGTGAAGGTCTTCAGGACCAAGGCAGAAAGCCCTGATCCTAACAAAAAGGATAATTTGAAAGCTGAGATTAGGGCACGGGGATTCTGAGCCACAGCTCATGGTTGCAAACCACTTATACCTCATTCTTGCCTTAGAGATTTGGCTGACTCTACTGTTGTTTTTCTGGCAACTCATTAAATGGTTCTCAGTCAACAGTAGGTGATCATGGGACCTTTCTGGTGCCCATCATGGAACAATCCCAGAGCAATCCCAACCAGAAGAAACCTGGGGAAAGAGAAGCAGCAGTGAGCTACTGTACCAACATCTGACTGCTGAGCATCAGCAAACCAGTCCTCCATCCCCACCTGCCCTGACTAACACTTGGGTCCTTCTCTCTGACCACCGACAGGCGTCTGGAGTAGCTCTTCGAAGAGGTTCTGGATGGGGCTACGTGGGCATAACCCAAACCGCCACATTTCTGAGACTGCATCTGGGGTGAGTTACAAAAGGAGGGCCTGAACTTACCCCTGCTAGGTCTTTAAGCAGTGACTACAAGAGCAGGCTCAGTGGCAAATCCAGCTGGAATTTGCAAAAAACGTGCCTGACTGATGCTTTTCCCCTTTCTTCCTTAGCAGTCATGATGCACAGACTCTTATAATTTCATATAACAACGAAATCCTCCCCTTTTCTCTCCCCTCTTTTCCCAGCACCACATGAGCACCTCGGGACAAAAACTGGGCATTTTGGAACACAGGGAAACACCCAGTCCTCATCAAGCTGAGGCTATTGCTGAAATTTTGCTCCATTTCCATGCTAAAAAGTGGAATTCCTTGCGTCGAGGGTAATTATTGTACTCTAAAGCCTTTTTAAAATAATAAAAAGAAGGAGCCATTCATCCATCACTGTGGGGATTTTAATGCAAGGAGACAGGGCAGGCATGGACCTGACAGGGTGAGATGGCTTCCCCGGGGAACACAAAAAGTCAGTGGCAGAGATGGGACAGCCCAAACTCCCCTGAGCCCCAGACCAGTTCTGTGGCTTCAAGTTTTCACACACTCCTGAGCTGAGAAATTCAGCTGAGCCCTGGGCTTGGATCCAGTCTGCCTCTGCTTTGTGGCTGCTGCTCTGCCTTCAGATAAATACCTGTTGGGAGGAGTAAGGAAGACAGAGACAGACTCTTCCCAGTGGTGCCCAGTGAGAGGACTGGAGGCAATGGGCAGAAACTGAAACCAAGGAATTTCCACTAAACAGAGGAAAAACATTTTTTACTGTGAGGGTGACTGAAGACTGGAACAGGTTGCCCAGAGAGGCTGTAGAGTCTCCATCCTTGTAGATATTTAAAACTCAGTTGGACGCAGTCCTGGGCAATTGGGTCTAGCCACCCTGCTTGAGGATGGGGGTTGGACTAGATGATCTCCAGAGGTCCTTTCCAACCTCAATGATTTCATGCAATGCCATATCATTATCTGTAATGATAATGGATGATTTCCCAGAATGGGCTGGAAAATGCAGGCTCTGAGCAGAGGCTGAAAGGATGGAGATCGTGAAGGAGCTACACAGGTTCTCTTGCAACTCCAGGATATTTGACACCCTGAAGGTGGCTGCCTGCAACTACTCCTGGCATAACAGTGGTCTGCCTGTCAGAGGTGCCAAGCATTGTGTTCCTCCAAAATCAAGGCATCGAAGGGGGGAAGTCAGCACCTCTCCAAATCAGGCTGCTTATTTGGTGTCCAGGGATTCAATCTGGGCTGCTATGTCTGGAAAAGTTGGGCTTGCACTGCATTGCGTAGCTCCAGCCTTCCTCCCAAACTGGCTAACCGGCCAAATGTCCTTGAGCATTTCATCCATGGCAGAAGGTCCTTCCAGCCACCACCAGCCACAGGGACCAGGAGAGGGAAATGCCGGTGTCACAAGCAAGAAGGGACTTCTTTAGCCAGTTTGGGGTTGGAGCATGGAGCTCAGTGTCACAGAGCAGATCTGTAAGGCAGTAACATGTCGCTGGCAGCTGTTTCAGCTCCCATTATAACCAGTAGAGAGAGTGGGCAGGATCCACATGCCCATACAGAGGTGCTCCACGCCCTTTGGATGCCTTGGGATGCCATAAAGGATGCAGGGGCTCTCTCCTTAGGAGCTCCTACCTCTTCCCAAGAAGAAAAAGAAGCTTTCAGACCAAATCACCATTCAAAAAACCACAGTAGTTCTCTTTTTTTCCAGCTGGGTCTGCCTCTGGCTGACCACACTGATCCAGCCCCATAGCATCCCACGCTGACACTGAGTGAAGTTTAAACGTCTCTTCTGCTTGCCATAGCTTTCCCCCAACACACACACATACCCTTCTGCAACAACAAAGCTCCAGCTTCTGCTTCTGAAAATTAAATCTTATCTCCTCAAACCACTCCAGCTCCGCACACCTAGGATCCCATCTCTCCCTCTCATCTGACTTTAATAACAACACCATTCCCCTCAGAAGGAGGAGGATGGAGCCAAGATTAAAAGGAGCTGTTTAGCTGGCAGCAATATTACCTTCCTTTGCCCTTTGATTTTTGATTTTTTTTGTTGTTGTCGCTCTTGCATTTTTTATTGAGCACCCGGGCTGAATGGCTGAATAAAATCGAACTTCCCAGCTGAGACCGCAGATGCTCAGCTGTGCATACCTTAGGGAAAAACGTGTGCTATTTCCATTTTGGCCAATTATTATGCAGGGGAATCTTTTATCCTGGTGGGAAGGTGGATAGGAGGAAGAAAAGCCTTTGGAGGTGCTGTTTATCTTTTAAAGGAATGCTGGCCATTTAAAATTGTTGAGCCAAAACTTCAGCAGTTGGGAATCAGCAGAGATCCTTCATAAATACGGGGATGAAGAGCTAAGAATTTAGCTGGGAATTCGGGCGTTTGGGTGTGGATATGCCTATGTTTATTTATATATCACTGCAGTTCTCTTTAGTGGAGGTATTTGGGGGTTGTACTTCTTTGCCTTTTTATTTTTTCTTTTCCCCTGGACATTGGAAATCAACTGGTTTGCTTGGGATCACATTTCCATGATTTAAATTAATCCCACTACAGCAAGCACTCCTTCCTTCCACCCTTGCCAAGTGTGCATAGGTCCTGCACTGCTGCTCTTTGTACAAGCACAAACTCCAGACTCGCAGAGCTAAGCTTTACTTTTCTTGTTTGTGCTCAGTTAGACTTTCCAGACCACCTCCCTTTCCTGCTCTCCCTCTTAGTCTTCCTTATTCTCTTGTCTCACAACTGGGTCTCAGCCTCAGGGCCTGTTTGAGGTCCGTGGTCTCACCCTGAGATGGGTTACTTCCCTGCATATTCAGTGATTAAAGGAAAATTTGTTGTCAAACATAAACCATTACATTAGGCAACTTTACAAAGTTGGAGTCTTATGAAGTTGCTACGATTTCCCCTGTGTCAATCAGCAAATGAAGGTGACATTTGAGTCCTGAGAAAATCAGTTATCTGGGGGTAGGAGCTGGTGCTCTTCATCACCTGCAAGACCTAGAATCATTTTGAGCACTGTAGAAGAAACTGGGAGTAACTTGTCACGATGCACTTGCTCCCTGTTGGATTTCAAAAGCTTCAGAGATAAGTTGACAAAGCTTTTTTGGGAATGAAGTAGTAATCTTCCCCCATCTGGGACCAAAATTAAACCAGTCCACTAACAAAATAATTCTACAGGAGTTTATAAAAGCCCTTTTAAATCCACCCCAGTCTCAACCATTCAAGCACTATTGTATCCATCCCTGCACACACATGCTGGGAAAAGTCCTTCCCGGTGCTGCCATGAGTCCTGCAGCATGTCTCCACCCTGAGCATGTCCACAGAGATGGACTCCTCCACCTTTTCTCCTCCATCCTTGCATAGACCTGAGACAGCCCAGCAAGGACCAGTCCGCCCACCTCAGCGGGGACTGAGCAGCGGGACTAGGGTGGGAGAGGAAGAGCATGGGGCTGGTGGATTCAGAGACGAGTCATTAGCTTTGCCCCAGAGGGATGGGTGAAAAGCTTGTCCTTAACTTTGATCAGAGCGAGTAAGAAGTATTTTCACTCCAAGCATATAAATGAGCTCTTCAGAGCCTGCCCCTCCATCCCTCCTGCCCCAAGTCACTCACTCAGGGCTCCATGCTGTGAACGCTGCCATGGACTTTAGGTAGCAGTGCCTTTTCTCCCTCCTCACTTAGAAAAGATATCACATCCCTTCTTACCCTAGGAGAGAGTTTTATATCTTCCTTCTGCCCTCGCCCGCCTGATTAGCCTCAGAAAGCACCCTGGGCATGAATAACCCCAAGGACTAATCCTGGCAAACGATGTCGTCTTCTAATATGCTGACACGCTCCCCCTTGTTTGCATTTGTCCTCTCCCTTCCTCCCCCCTCTTCTCAAAACATTTTCTCCTCCTGCTGGGTTCATCTCTCCATCTGTTGTCCGTCCGTTTTCCCTCCCTGCCGGGCTGGGAAGACGCTGCGGGGTTGCGGCACAAGACTGGGCTTGTGCTCAAACCGAGCCTATCCTGCCAGCATCACCGAGCCCCTCTTCCCCCAGCATCTGCTCGGGGGAGCGTGGGTGCATTCACTGCTGCTTGCAATTAATTTCTTATGAAGTCAGAGTTGTGGCCACAGAGGAAGTATGAGTCTGGGGAGGCTGATGCTTTCCGTTCAGTGGTTTGGGGTTTGCTCTTCCAGCTCCCCTGTAACCGAATTGCAGCTTTAACTCTGTCCATCCGCGGAGCTTGGACTGGAAGTGCACAGCAAGAGAGCAGCAAAGCAGGAGTCCTGGATCGAGGATGCCTGTCCAGGTGGGATGAAGCTGCAGCATCCCCTGGGGCTATTAAACAGAAGGGACTGGGTACAACCTCTGAGTTAGTTAGGAAGTTTTTAAGCTGCTGGTAATGTTAAGCTGGGAGCACAGGGAAGGATCGTGCTGGACAGACCTTTGCTCTACAGTCCTTAAATCACACATTGACCCCACAAAGTGGCGTTTAACCTCCTCTGACCCAGATTTACATAGCAGCAGCCATTCAAAGGAGCATCTCACCCAGCAGCCTGTGTGCAGCAGTGACCAACAGAAGATGGCTGGGCAAGACTACGAAAATGGAATCAGTGCATGATACTATCCTGTGATACCCCTCCAGCCTTCAGCTATTTTCATCCTATGGACACCCTGAGCAAAAAGTGGTTTCTATGCAAGGCAGCAAATCTCAGCAGTTTTCTCTTTGGGGAACATGTCCAGTTTCCCCACAGACGCATGTAAACATCCACAATATCTTGCCATGAGCAGTTCCACAGGTTGTCTACCTGGCATCTGCACGATGCCATCTTGTACCATTCCAGAAGACCCAGCGAGCCTTGAAACATTTAGAAAGGGATCCTCAATTGAGAAACAAGGAGGATAAGCATCAATTAAAGACACAGGAGGGGGATCCCATCCCTACAACTTTACTTTTGACAGGTGTTTTCTACTGAAATTCACATCAGGGAACTTCCACCCTGGGTCCCTGGGGGCCCTGTTATTGCGGCAGGGTTTCAGCTACCATGTCCCTCCTCTGTCTGTCCTGTGCCACCCAGCACCCCAAGGGATGGCTTACCAGCCTGCAAACCTTCTCCCTGGGCAGGGCTTAAATAAAGAGTTTTTTTCAGGCACAGGGTCAGTCTTGCAAAAGCAACATTGCAAGAGCCTCTGCCCCTCTCTCCATGGGTATTGCAGAGGTATCTGCAATCTGAGATACCTTCTGATAGCGTGCTTCACCTCTAGCTAAAAGCAAGGTCTTCAGAAGACAATGAAGACTGTGGGACAAACGTCGCCAAACCAGGACAAATATTGTTGCATGACACGGAAAAACACAAGCATAAAGCAGGACTATGACTGGAAAACATGCTCAGCCTCATCAACACCACTGACACTTTCAAATACACAACACACTGTTCATATTAAACTCAAAATCATCTGACCCCAGGGCTGTCCCTGTTGAAAGGTTGTTCAGGAGGATAAAGGTTCCCCTGACTTTTTAAGTAATATAAATAGGATACTGATGGGCGTTTGATACAATGTGCAAAACAAATGCTGTGTAATGGAGAGTGTAAAAGCCTCCTTAAAAGATTTTAAATAAAGAAAAAAAATATGGAAAGGATGAAAAAGGAAATAATGTTTTGTGATGCCAACAGAGACTTGTCCTGTGCAAACAAGAGGAAAAGGAGGGGGGGGAAGAGTTGGATGATTTAACTACTTGGCTTTGGTTACTGGATCTTGTCTGCAAAATTTTGGAAAAAATTAACTCAGAGGGGAAAAAAGCAAGAGATATTTGGAGTGGCCATATAACAACATCCCTGGGCCACAGGAAAACTGCAACCATGACTAAAATTTTCAGTATTACTCTCTCTGCCATAAGATCAGACCTTTGAGGGGAAAAAGAGTGAAAATGAGAGTGCACATATGAGGGAATACATTGTAAATATGTAAAACACATAATGGTTTTTCAGCTGCTTGTTTTTGGATTTGAGGAGAGGCCGGCCCAGAGCGATCTCTGCTTCCCATCGGGACGTGGAGATTTGGGGACAAACGGATGAGAAAACAACCTGGAGAGCAAGACCCCAAACTCAAAGAGCCCTGAGGAAAACTGCCAGCAGTCACATTTATACACTGGCACAAGAGACATCAGAGCCAGACCCTTAAAGGGGGAACCGTGAAAGTCCTTTGCCCATCCCACCCCCTCATCCGTGCCTTCACCGAGGTTAGAAATCCCAGTGACTGCTGACTACCACCGCCCTGGTCCCCAGTGCAGAGGGACTAGCAATATTAAAAAGGGTTTCCCTGTTGCTGGAGCATAGCAATGTTCCTTTTCCTTTCAAAAATCATTAAGTTTCTAGTCTCAGGATGGCTGAGAAAATCTGCATTAAATACACTCTGACAGGCCTCCCGGGTATAACCTTGAAAACAGTGGCTTCTCCTCAGCATTTACTTGCTATTAAAGGAGTGTGAAGAGTTCATTTTTTTTAAACCAAGGGGGTGATGCTTTCCCAAATGCTAAGAAATGGGTGGAAGATGAGGGGTCTCCGAGATGTCCCCCAAGAACCACAGGTGTTCGCACAGCCTGTGCCCATTTTTGCCCATTAACTGCTGCATACTAGCTTGACTTGGGTTTTCAGTTTAGTTTAGTTTAGTTGCTGAGCTTAAAATCCCTGCTTTCAACTCATTTGTTCCTCTGCCCAACCCAAACCTCCCAGAGTGAATAGCTGCTCCTGCTACGGTCCTGGAATAGCTATAACTGTTATTATAACTCAGTTTGCAAACACAGCACTTGGGTTTTGCACGGATTGCCTCTGCTAACCAAAGTTCCTATCTTTGCTTACAGAGCAGATAAAAACCTCCTTTAGCAGTAGCTTACAAGGAATTGTGCATGACAGCATTTCTCAAACAAAGTATTTTGGGGTCAGACGAACAATATCGCAAACTATTCCAAACCCAAAGAATAATATATTTGCACATTAAGGTCTAAATAGAAGCAAAGAAAACCCATAAAGCCAGAGGCCACCTGCCTTGGATCCTGCATTAAGAGATACAGTTCTTACAAACATGCACTGGTGTTTGTATCAGGTGAGTCAGGAGTGTGCAAGGTTTCCTCTGCTATTTGGGGCTTTGGTGGGAAGGAGCTGTGTGTTTTAAAGGAAAACTTATGACTGTCAAATCTCATGCTGATAATTTACACGGTCATTTTAATTGATTTGGAATAATTCATCTTTACTGTGATAGCGACACCAGAAGCACTTCTGAGTATTAATAAACTTAAAACGAAAATGCTTCTAAAAGGAAAAATCCTTTGTTTTCTTTCAGATTGATGAAGAAGAGGGATCTTATACAGACTGTGTGAGCACTGATGTTCCAAAGCAGGTTTTGTGGGTTCTCTCCAAGCAACACATGGGTTTAGTAGCAAGCGGGCCGGGGAAAGTTAAAGGCTTTCTGTAACACCCCTGATTTGTGCCAAGTCATGTTCGTCCTCTCCTCCCACCTTGGTATCACCTTTGCTGAATGCTTCTGCAAACTCTGTGGCTGAGCTCTTACCTCCGTGTGAGGGATGTGATGTTTTGGGGTGGTTCGAGAGGGACCTGCCTGTTTGGGTGGGTATGGGGAGGTGCAGGTGCCGGTGGTCCAGGGTGGGAGTTGTGCTGGTAGTGGGGAGCAGAGTGGGACAGGATGGGGGGGCAAGAAGCAGATCAGCTGGGGGGTGATGAGAGGCATACATCTGGCTACTTCTGGAAATCAGACAAATTGCTTGTTGAGAAAAACCGAAGACAGTGACTAAAGAGCTTAGGCTGTGGTGAGGGTCTGAAAAATTGCCAGCCAAACCACAGTCGCACTGGAGAGGAGCGGTAAAGCCCTCCTCCGCTTCGCCCCACAGCACTGTCAACATCTCCGCACCCAGGCACATCAACAACAGTTTGGCCAAGCCCTTCCAATGCCCATTTCCCCTCCAGTTCAAATCCAAAAGTAGGGCTTGAGACACAAGCAAACAGCATCAATCCCTGGGTAAACTCCTGGTGATTAGCGAGCAGAGCCTGCGCTTTGCTGTCTTCATCCATCGTAAGCCTTGTGGCAGCCGCCAGGATCTGGCCGCAGGTCCCCTCTCTCCAAGCCTGGCTGCGGGGGCTTGGCAGGGGGTTGCTTTCCCCAGAGCCCAGTGCAACCAAATGGATGTTACAGAATCATAGAATGGTTTGGGTTGGAGGGGATCTTTAAAGGTCACCTAGTCCAAGCCCCCTGCAATGAGCAGGGACATCTTCAACTCGATCAGGTTGCTCAGAGCCCCGTCCAGCCTGACCTTGGATGTTTCCAGGGATGGGGCATCGACCACCTCTCTGGGCAACCTGTGCCAGTGCCTCACCACCCTTGTTGTAAAAAATGTCTTACTTATGTCTAGTCTGAATCTACCCTGGTTCAGTTTAAAACCACTACCCTTTGTCCTATTGCTACAGGCCCTAGTAAAAAGTCTGTCCCCATCTTTCTTATAAGCCCCCTTTAAGGAAGAGAAACCCCTCTCTGTAGGACATGAACTGCATCGTGAAGGCCAAATGATGAAATACATTGCCAGCGATGACAGAGGCTGAGAGAGGAGAGACAAGGAATGATGAAGCTGCAGCCCTCCAAAGCAGTGTGATTTACAGAGCACAAGGAGTCACGTCTGCCCAGCTTTGGGAGGAAAAGGGTGGAAACCGGTGCTCCTGGGACCTATGTTGAGCTTGCAGCAGCCTCCATCTCAAGAGAGTGCAGGTAGGGCATGCCATGCCTTTGGGAAGGGATGGGTGGAAGCTTTCTCTTTCTTCTCTATGCCTTACCCTTCCTGTCCCAAACGCTCAGCTTTACCTCTGTGCCCTTCTTGGAGTAACTCCACAGAGAGAAAGGTAGCACTGACCGGCTCTGGTGCTTTTAAAGGGCTGTGGGCACTCCCATCACAGAAAACGGTCCTAGCAATGTGGAGAGTCCATCTGGGGAGACTGAGGCTTGACTCATTGAAAGACGAATCCAATGACATGGCAAACGAGGCCAGCTCCTTTTAGGAGTGCTGAACAATTCAAAGGACCAGGCTGTTTTATGTAGAAATTCAACAAAATGCCCTGGAAAATAAAAGTTCATTGTCTTATTGCTGTCCAAGTCTTCACCCAAATTTTAGAGGTGAGGTCTTCTCCTGCACGCAAGTGCTCCAGCCAACAGCGAGGTCCTCATCTGTGATTTGTCTCCAACCAGCAATGAAGTCCTTAAGAGGGTTGCTGTCTCTGATTGGTGGTGGTGCTTTTTTAAAGGAAGAGGTTGCTGCAGGAAAAGAGTAGGACAATTTGGAGCTGGGCAGAAGAATATCTAGCAATCCTGATTTCCAGCTTCCTCAGCCATTGAAACCACAGGGAGGAATGAAAACTTGACAATACAAGCCTGCCCAGTGGTTGAAGCACACCATGTATTCCAGGCCTGTGAATGAATGAGAAATCTCCCAGAGAAACTGGTGTCTCAACATGCTGTTCTGAGACCTACCACTGGTGTTTTGTCAAGGGAAAGGATCTGTCATCTTTTATGAAGACCAGGATACAGGAGAGAATATAGCTTATTTCTGGAGGGACCTTTTTTTTTTCTTTTTTTAGATCTTGTGCACAACTTCTCTATTACTTTTTTTTTTTTTAATGAATCATTCAGTTGCTTCTGTTTAAAAAAAAAAAAAAAAAAAAAGGAAAAAAGAAACCAGATATGCCTGCACCCCTTGCTCACCACAGTCTCCCACCCTTCTCAGACTCCCAGAGGCAGGAGACAAAAAGCCAACACCTGCTTCTCCTTTCTCCTATTGTGAGATGCTGATTTCAGCAACAGGAAAAGACACTGAATATATTGCAAATGCATTTGGCTTTGGAGCCAGTATCTCTTCAGTGCCCCAAACTAAACACTCGGAGGAGTCTTACCCAATGGATAGCCAGAAGACTTTATGAAGAGTTCTTGTATTTCCCTTTGCTAATGCTTTTCAGTGAATTTGTATAATCCAGAAACCACCACTTCAGGCTGCCAGTTGGCTGATCAATATCTTGGCTAAAGACTAGCCTTCCAGTGTGTTTATGGTCCCCCACTTAGCCCAGAATATAGCCTAAGGATCTGACTGATGCTGGTCTTCCCAGCCACAGCATAGAAGGTGCTAGGATCAAACTTCATTCCAGCTCCACTGTGAGTCCAGGGATGTTCCCTGGCCCTGAGAGGAGACAGACACTCCCTTCACCTCTGCCTTTCTCCAGCTCTCTCCTCCCCCACCCACAGACCAGGACAGAGGTGGTACCTACAGACCAGGACCAAGACCAAGACCAAGACCAAGACCAGGACCAGGACCAGGACCCGGACCAGGACCCGGACCAGGACCCAGACCAATCCCCTACGGTGTTGTGCAGGTGGTCCCCTCTTCTACTCCTTACTGCCATCACCTCCAGCTCTGATGGCATGAACTGGTTCCAGCTGGAGGAAAGCAGGTCACCCCTTCTTCAAGCTAGGTGTCTGTGAGGGCTTTCTGCTATGCCTAACACCTTCTCATTCATCACAGCCTGAATTTGGGCAGGTGGAGAAGATACTGTTTCAGCTGAACTGAGTTTTAGCGGGACACTTTGAAGCCTTTTACCTTTAAAGCGTATTTACCACTGATAAAAGCTGCTGTCTTGAGAAACTTGGCAGAACCACTGTGGGGCAGCTGCAATGTCACCTCAGTCTGTTACTACCCCAAGTACCATGGTGGGAGGTAGCAAACCCAGCGAGGAACAGCATCTCTGGATGTGGGATATTGAACCCATAGGTAGCTTCCTTGCCCCAAAAGACAACAGAGAGAGGTATCACTTGACCAAGGAGAAACAGGACAGCAGTGGCAGAGCAGAGGACAGACTCCAGCTCCCCTGACTCCTTGTTCAGCAAAGTCTGCTGGAGTTGTCCGTCTTCTCCATCGCAATTGAGGCATGAAGCATGTCCCCTGGGAAGAAGCCTGGGCAAGCATGGAATGATTGCACACCAGGCAAGGGCTAAGTTACGGAAGTCTGGAGTTACATTCTGCCCTGCCACAGAGAGGAAAATTTATGCTTTCCAGTCACCACAGCATTTCTGCTCAGGCTGCTGAGAGAGGGGAATGGAGGAGAAATCGGGGAGAAAGCATCAGGAAAGGGAAGGAGGTCCTGGAGGAGTTTGTTTTCCCAAAGCTATTCACCACATTCAACACTTCCCCTGAAGCAGCATTGCTCCTAAGAGCTATTTAAATCACTGTGCTGAGAACTGGGACTTCTCCTCTGTCATGTGCTGCTATAAACCCACTGTCAATACTTAATAAATAATGGAGATGTATACTGAAGGCATTCCTGCCATTAATCACTAGGAAACCCACATCCCCAGTAAGTGCATTGATAGCACATCTACAATCCAATTTCTGTTTCGAGATGCTTTACAAAAAAAGTCAGACTATAAGGTTTCTTATTTTTCTGGCTTCTGCATGACTGGCTGGATTAGGGGATGCTTAAGAGACCGCTGCAAAATCACTTTCATCAGCTACTGTTCCGTTGGTTTGAGAATCTATTTTCCAGACTCCAAAGCAAAATTACAGTCATTCAATATTAAAGTATTTGCAGAGTGGCATTAAGCAGGGGTGCTGCTGTATTATTTACCATGGCAACTCAGGATGCGAATTTATCTTTTCCCTAAATGTGGAAGAGCCAAGACACTCGGAAATACTCTGCCCTTAATGTGACAAAATGCATTTGTGTTGCACAAAGCATTTTACCTAATCAGAGAAGCCTCCCTGTCATGCCAGGACAGACAGAGCAGGGGATGGCCTGGAGGAATCAGGCCAATTCATCCATTATCTTCCCTCTAGGACTAGGTGGAGAGGCCTCGAGGAGGATCTGGGTATCTTCTGCAGAATAACACGGGTCACTTCTGCAAGGAACCTCGCCCTGGCTTTTGCTTCAAACTAGGTCATTTTGAGTATTTCGCAGTGGGTGTTTTCATACTCGTGATGTTTTTATGAATTCTCCTCAGCTCAGGTACGTCCTGAAACAACACGCTCCAATGCCTAAATTTCCTTTCATTTGATTTAGCTCTGTCACCTTTCAGTTGCATCAAGTGATCTGTTGCGTTCCGTGATTGCTGTCATCACTTGTGGTGCACAGCAGGACATGTGCATATAGAAATGCTGACAACCTTGCTGAAGGAGGCAGTAATGTCCCTATTCTACTGAGGTGACACAAGGTGAAACGATTAATTCAGGTTTGTATGAGGGAACTTTGGAATAGCCTCTGAGTCCCAGGCTGGTGGGTAACTCCCCCTGTGGTGTCAAAATATAATTTACCATCGGCCCATGCATTTTTTTGGACCCAACAAGCTTCCCACTACTTTTTTGTCCTAAGCAGTCTTAATATCTATCTCCAGCATCTTCCCATAATGAGCTTTTCCCCACTCATTCTGGCTGTGTCCATGTTACAGGACAGGAGCACGTGCCAGACATGTCCCAAATGTCCTTTAGAGTACACCCTAGGTCCTTCCCCCAGTAAATCCCGCTGGAGGAGGAACTGCAGTGCACTGCATCTCATCCCATACCCGCATACCCAGATCTCCCCTAGAAACTCAACTGGGCAAGGCCCTGCCTCGTGACATGGAGTCAAAGCATGACCAAGATGCACTGAGGAGCCTGGGGACATTCATGGACCACTGCTGCCCCATAGGGTCAATTCGGTTTCTGTTCACCCCTCCCAAGGAAGGAGGTCAGGACAGCCTGTTCTGCGGGAAAGAAACACATTTTGCAGAAATGGCATGATAATATCTGATTATTAGCAGAGATCTTGTCCACTCTAAACATCTGGTGTGGTTTGTGTAGCGTTCTCCTTCCCTTGGCCACTGGTGTCTGAGGATTAGGCTGACATGCTATTCTTAGCCTAGTTCAACATTTACTTTGGATTTGCATTGTCATTCAATGCATAGAAAGATGTGTCCACAGCCCAACAGTTCATGGCACTGAACCTTGCACATTCCTCTGACAAAGCCTGTGGCATTTTCTCAGCCCTCCCTTGCTGGTTCAGCTCAACATCTTCTGCTGCTCTGTGGTCCAACCACCACCACCACTATCTTGCAGCCTTCTGACCAGAAGCAAGACACACAGGAGCTGCCAAATCACATCAGCTTCTTCAAATCTTGGACTTTCCCTTCAGCCAGGGCCAACCACAGGTCCCTGACTGAAAGGTGGTCCTTTGCCACTCCTGCAAAGTCAGTGGAGTTCCTTGCGGTCATGAAAACCCTGGGCTAATTACACACTCTTGTGAAACTCTTCATCTCTTGTCCGTCAACATAAAACTCAGTCTCCTAGGAGTTATTCAACTGTTTCCCTATTGCCTGTTGTCCAGCATTAACCCAACACCTTATTCCTTCCCCAATGTCTTCAAAATTTTGAGACGGGGTGGGGGGAAGAGCCTGGGGTTTACTTGTTCTGCACACACACATGGGGTCTGGAGGGTGGGTGAGGGATGAATTTGGGCAGGTAAGTGCCAAACAATTCAAGAGACCATTGGCATTCTCCTGGCTTTGGAGCAACTCTTCAGGAGAGGGAAGAAGTAGAGTTGGTGCAGTAAGAAGGCCTGCTGTGGATGAGACTAACGGCTGTAGGGCCAAGCAGAAAGGACAACCCCTGCCTCAAGGGTGCAGGACTGCTCGCTCCAGCTCTGCAGAACGGAGAATGTGGGGGGCACCATGTCCACAGCGTTTCAGCAGCATTCAACCCACCCGTTCTCCCTGTATCCCGTCCCATGCTGGCCATGTCAAATGCAGACCCTTTCCCAGCTCCCTCCTTTTCCCGCTCTCCCTTACCTTAGCGTCCTGCGACAAACAGCCCTGCCTGTTCCTCATCACTTCTTCAGCCTCCACATTCATCTCTCATCCAGCCTCTCTCCTCTTCTCTGAGGGCCTTTGCCTCAAATCTCTTCACCTGCCTCTCTTCTCTTCACTGTAACATCTGTCACTTTGATGCCACAGCCTCTCTCAAACCCTTTTCCTCTTGCCCCTCCTCTCATCTTCTCTGGATCTCGACTCAGCTCTTCTCTCTCATTCCTCTTCATTTAACGAGCAGCCCTCCTTCTACTCTGCTTTTCACCATTTCACTCAAGAGCTTATCCCCTCTCCATCTCCAGCCATCTCCATCAGAGTCCCTCTTGGTCACACCTGGGCACGTTAATGACCTCTCCCCCACCACACACCTGATCCCTTGGCTCCTTTGACGTCCTCAAGCACCACAATCGTCTGCACAACCAGCCCTGGCTCACAGCCCATATCCATCTCTCTGCTATTGCCATCATTCCACCCACATGGCCTTAATCCTGCCACCAGGCTGGCTTTCTTCTCAGCAAATCCATCTTCCTTCCTCCAGCTCTTCCACGTTCCTCACTAGACTGCTCCGCTTCCAAAATTTCTTTTTCACAAGTCACACCCCAGCCCCACGCTTCTTTACCAGCCAAAATAGCAACCACCTTTGCACTGCTCCTTCTCTGCTGCCTCGTCTCTGCTGCACACCCACCTCATCCATGCCCTTTTCAGTCTCAGCTGGAGCGTTCCTGCTGACAAGCAACACAAAGCCCTTTTACATCACTCCATGTGGTGGCCAGGAGGGACTTGCTTGGGAGAAAGGCAACAAAGTCCTTCTCTATGGGATCTACATACACATGGCCCTCACGGCACTGCCAAGCGAGTGATCTGAATGGAGATGCCCCTCGCTGAATTACAACAGCACTACCAACCCCAACCCACAATGTGTAATGTAGTATAAATGTAATCGTCTCTGCAGAATGAAAGGCACGTTGCCAGGCCGCACACGGCTTGGCCCTGGACAATAAAGACATAATTATGGCTTCAGTGGGTTTGCTTTGCTTTGAGGTTTCCACCAGTGGTGAAATGTTGTTCCATCCTAACCTTAGGGAAGCAGATGATCTCATGAGCTGAAACTGCACAGGCCACGCTTACCAGAAAGCCTATCAAAATGGGAGAGCTGGTAGCTCCAGTCCCCTTCCAGTGGGCTGGAAGAAGACAGTCTGTGATACGCCTTGGCCTCTGGAGAAGCCGGCTCTGTCCTGGATTTGTTTGCAAAGGTGCAGACTTCTGGCTGTGGGTTTTGATTTTCCTCTAACCGGGAAAGTCAACTTCCACCCCGCACGGGAATAAAACCAGAGGATCGCTGCGGTTCGCCAGCAGCGTCGGTGCAAGGTACCGCTTCGATCCTGCGTGCGTTCCCATAACAGTGGTCCCCCGGCGCATGACAGCACTGTGTTCCCATCAGTCTCCGTTAAGCAGCACGTCCACGCTCACGCTGGGCTCAGCAACCAGCTCTTGTCTCCGATTTCCCAGTACAGCTCCCTTCGGGTTTCCGCGCCCGGGTTTCCGTTCTGCAAAAATCACCGCAGATGGGAAGAAAACACACTCAGGATGCACCGGGAGTCAACCTTCATCTCCCAGCTTAGACAAAGACTCACGGCTCGTATTCAAACCCTGCTGACAAGTGTAGGATGAGGAATGGCACTGCAAAGCTATTTCCCGTTGGAAGGAGAGGGGGAAACCAGGCGGTAGCGGGGCTGGCACGCACGCCTCTGTCCACTCGAGATCTTTCCAGCCACCACTCACATCAGCAGCCCGTTCACCACCTCATGGTGGTGGTGTTAAAAAGCCACCTTCTAAACCTCATCCAAAACATACTCCTCCCCAGTTCATACCACCAGTGCTTGTGCAGACAGTCTGTTATCTTCTATAACTCTTCTTCTTCCCTGTTACTCAACCCAAACACACCCCCTCAGTTCAACCAAGCTCTCTAAAAACAGTGTGTTAGGCAGGGCAAAATGTGGATTAGCAAATTAAACAGGGCCAAGGCCTCTTCACCGGCCCTGAAGACAAGTGAAGCAGCATGGCTTGTGATCATAGTCTTCCCCTTTACTCCAAAATAGGATAGTTTTTTCTGTATTTCCTACAGGTGACAGCTCCTGACTCTTGCTGTCCCCTGCAATGTTTCCAGGCTTTGTTAGGGAGAGTGCTAGTTGGCACAGACCAGACCAAAACCAATTGGGGAGATGAAACCATTTGGATGATAATTTGGCAGTTTTTTAATCCATTCTCCACCCTATTTTATTATGCCATTACGTCTACTTAGTGGCACAGCGCGCCCTGTAGACCAGCCAGCTGCTGGGATCTCCCTCATGGCTTTCTGTTGGCCAGCAGACTCTCATCTTTTTTTTGTGTGTGTGTGTGTGGTTTTTGGGGTTTGGGGTTTTTTTGTAGAATAGGCTTCCTTTAATGTCATCCTATTACTTCCTCTCTGTGACTCTTTCCACTTCAGTTCATCTTCCTTGAACATGGGCAGGAGGAAGAAAAAGGAGGAAGCTAAAGTTGATGAATCTGTCTAGATGAAATTTCTCCAGGGTGTTGCCAACTACCTGGCTTGGCCTGGTCAGCTATCATTATCACTTATTTGCTGGTAATTATTTATGATGAATTGCTACTCTCTGCAGACCTTCCAAGGTTTCAGTGAGTCTTGATCTTTTTTCCCTGTGCCTTCCCTTAGGTTTGCAAAGGGAGGAGGTATGAACCGATGGCTTGGAGTGCTGTGAATTATACCGTTTGTCTCTGTCACAGGCCAGGCTAAGTTTTTCACTGTCTCAACATGCCATGGGATTCAGCTGAGCTTGACTTCACCATATCACTGACACATTCTGCTTTCCATCTCTGCAGCTGCTGTGACCAGCTTGCAGTGGCCTCTTGTTCTCCCTGTGGGGAAAACTGGAGAAATTAGTTGGATTACATTGCCTGATCCCTAAGGTATTGCATGGAGCCAGGGTTTGGAGTCCAGTTTCCTCTGCCATGCAAGGATCCTGAAAAGCAGGACAGTGAGACATGCTGCATGACAAAAGTCATGGTTTTGCAACCCAGTCCAGGCAACTCCAGTTTGTTTCTAGGCTCTACATTCATTTTCAACTCTGCCCTAAAAGACATGTTTTGTTGTAAAGCTTTTTTCTTTATACGACATTCGGGGATTTTTAAGAGACTACAATTAAAGCCAGCTTTTACCAACAACAAACTATTTCCAACAGCACGTTCATATAGTCCAGCAAACATTCCCCAGCTCCAGTGCTCCTCTCTGGCTGCTTAAATTTACTCTGAAAACAATGTATTTGTCATGGTAAACAATTCCCAAGCTCTTCCCTTTCCACAGATCTGAGTACTGAAAAAAACCCAAAATAACAGCATCAAAACCCCCAAACACAAAGTGGGCTGAACAGAATGTTTTAAGACCATCAGTCTAATGAGTACATTTCCTAACAAGAAAATACTTTTTTTTTTTTTTTTTTCCACAAACCCAAACTTCACATCTAAACTACCTAGGTTGGTGAGGAAGAAACCATGGTAACTGCACATTTTAATTGGATGTTTGTTGGCTAGAAAGAATGGGAAAGATTGCATAATTGGTGTTTGGGACATGGTTTGGAGAGCCGAAGGATTCTGCTAAAGGGGAATATGATATAGCACATCTGGCACTGGGGCGTATCTCCTTTATGTAACACAAAATCAGAGGGTGTCAGGAGCTCCGCAGAGCTCCTGCAAAACAGCATAATGCATGATAAGTCAGCCATCCCTCACTGCTGCATCAGCGAGCCGAACCTGGGACCAGACTAGGAAACAAACCCCAGCATTTTCTTTGAGGTCCTCCCCTCTCCTTTGAGCCCTGATCACTTTCCAGCAAGGAGGAACGGTGCACTGGGCAGCCCCAGCACTCAAAACGCAGCTTTTTTGGAAGTTGGATCTAACTGTGGCCAACAGACCTCAGTTTTCCCACCTGCGCAAGATGAACCGTCAAGCTTTGGGCTGGCTTAGTGCTCTGCCCTTGCTTCCTCTAAATTTCTTCTTTTCCCTCTGTTTCCCTCTCAAATTTCAGGCTTCAGCCCCTGTTTCTCAGATCTGGCCCCTGAATAATGTCTCATTGCCCATTTGGCTAAAATACAGCATTTACCCATCACTGTAACACTTCTGCTACAATTCTGCTTTTTGTACACCACCATCTCATTTACAGCTCACACCAGTAAACAGGGAATTGGCTTCAGCTTGGTCTTCACCTCTAAGTTGTGTCTAAACATTGTAGATTAACTGTGCATAAAAGATCTTAAAGATTATGTCTGCAGTGCTGGTTGGGCCATAAGTCCACGTGCATGTACTGGGAAGCTGGTATCAGTCTGTACCACTGCTGGAGTTCTGCACAGACGATCTTCCAACCTAAAAGGGCATCTGGGACTTATTTAGGCAGTGAGCAGGTGAAGTCCAGCAACAACAGCTCCTATTACTCATCATCTGGATGCCGTGTCCCTTCTTCCCATAGCTGATGACAAACCCACAAGGAGGAACAAGAGTGCTTCCAAGCAGGGCTCTGCCGCTGGAACAGGCAGCACAGCAAGGGTGGCTTTAGCGCACCATGCCAAATAACACACAGCGGGAGATGGCAGCATGCGCAGCTCATAATGGATGAATGTGATTCATCCAAGCCGACCCTAGATATCCACGCAGATCTCCTCAGAGCTACAGCCTTTCATCTCCACCTTCACAACTCGACCTGCCGTTTGGGCTCTCAGGGTCTTTACTGCAACGTTTAGGTTGGACAAACACAACCTACTGTTGCTGATAGACCCAGAAAAGGTAGAGAGAAGGCCAAAATGGAACGAGGGTTGCACGAGTCGACAGACACCTCCAGGATCATGAATGGAACTGAGGAAGAGGAGCAGGTCGCGCCAAGAAGATGAACTACAGCACACCCCCGGCCTTGACACGAGAATCGAGGCCGTTCTTGTCCCAGGGTATCTCGCAGGTGCTCAGCCACCCTTTAACCCGCTCGTGACTCTCCCGCGGCACTCGCTGTGCTCATGGAGCCGTCGGAAACGAGCTGGTGTGCTCGTAGCCAAGCCTTGCGTGTCTGGGGAGTGAGCAAGCCCTGCTAAGTGGAATCTGGCTGTGCTGTTTGTGTTGCTAAAGAGCAGCACATGGGCATGGATTCACTCGTCTCCGCCAGTTGGTGAGGAAAGGCTGGAACCCAGCTGCATTTCGAAACACGAGACGTAAACAATGATTTGCCAACGAGAGTAAAAGTAACTGCCTCTCAGCAGACGCTATAAACAGTCTTGCACATTGTATCCAGAACCGTAGGGCCATTAGCCTTGCTATCAATATCCCAATAATGTAAACCGGGAGAAATCACTGCTAAACTCCTCTCCTCCACGGCTGTCCTTGTACATCCTCTCCTTGTAAAGGCCGCTCTTCTCTTCCTTGCCATCGGCAGAAATTTCCTTTTTCTGCTTTTTCTGGTGCCTGGGGTTGGCTCCTCCAATGCAGTTAAAAACTCATTGCAAGGTCTTATTAGATAAAAACTGAAACTGAACCGAGCAGAGGCACCCGATATCTGTCGGTGGAGGATCTGTCCTGTATCGGAGGGGAGGGGGCTGAACCTTTCCACAGTACAGCAGATTTTAAGACAAATGCTAGCCATGCAAGCATGGCCAGGTGCCTCCTGGCTTTCCTGCAGCACTCAGACTGAAATCCCCACACTGCAGCCTTATTTATTCTTGGACTTGGCTGTATGGGACAGATAGGCTTCCCAAGACTCAACAATCTGTCCATGAGGGTGACAGCACAAGAGGGGATTTCACAATCAGGCGCTCGCCTCCGTGCCAAGCCCACGTGCTGAAACTAAGGATGACCCTGGGCTAAAGGGAGTTGCTGACTAGCTCTGATTCCTGAAAGCTCCCCTTCTGTTGGCCTTTCCACCTCCTTTGAACCCTAGATCTTCCCATCCAAGTGTAGAAGCATCCTCCCTGCTCCTCACTTCTGCCTCCTTGTCAGTCTTTCTGCTTCATTTCATTACTTATCCTCGGCGTCTGGCCCCGTGCTTGGAGGCAGGGTGCTGACAGCCACGGGTGGGGGAGCAAAGAGGCAAGGGCTGCAGACAGGGAGAAGTTCGGCTGATGGGAGACCACCGGCATGGTGCACCTCAAGGGATGCTGCTGTCCATCTTCCGCTCCCTCTTTAGTAGGTTCTCCGGCAGAGCTGGTGCGTTTCCAAGCAGAGAGCCCATAAAAGCGACGGCTGCAGATGCATTTAGGAGACAGAGGAGCAAAGACCAAATTTCTATTAAAGCAACTTAGTACAGAAAGACACATGTCAGTAAATCCCAGAGCTCCGAGCAGCTCCAAAAGGGGTGGGTAAAGCTTGCACAGGTTTACTTATGACCAAGTGTATCCCATCTTCAAAAAAGTTTGGTTTTAATTCTTTACAGCAGGGCTTCAATTAAAGAAGAAAGAAAAGTAAACAACAAAGCAGAAATGGCTGAGGATTATCATCCAAGCAGAAGGAGACCTGCACAAATGTTTCTCCACACTACAAGATGTAATGCTTTCTTTTACCTAGCTTAGAGGACAAAATAGATTACAGAGAAAAGCCGCCTATTTCCCATGAGAATAAGGCACTTACCCCTTGCTGAAATCCCATGGGTTTTGGTTGTGTCAGTCCCCCTGTGGCTCCTTTAAAGTCCTGTTTACCAACGCAACATTAATGTTGCATCAACTCTGAAAGTATAGGCCCTTTTCTTGCAATTCGGAACTCCAAATGAAGCTAACACAACCGCTGCACTCACAAATGATACCCCAGGGAGATATGGGCTGCATCTACATGGGATGAAAAGAGTGGCCTTGGAGGCCGTTTGTGTGATAAAGATAATTTCTGTCCACACTACCTGGTCTATCCTACAGACCTGGCTTGAAACAGCCATTTCATTCCCAGAAAGCTCTTGGGATGCCTGTGGAAGGTGCGGAGAAGGCTGACAGTGAGGGCCACGTACATGAGAGTGGCCTACAGAGATGGTTCTTCACATCTGAGCCACGTATCTCCTTGCCACAGGATCGTGAGGATGCTGACAGCTTATGTGGGCTCATAGGGAGACCAGACAAATTAACAGAGGAGAAATTAACTGAGAATTGCTAAATGCACAGAGGCCACATTCAGCTGGGGAAATGTCTACGACAACATGCCTGGGGGCTGGGAGGACCTTGCTTGGACATGAAGCAGCAGGCTTTGCTCTTCCACCCTTCTCTAGGATCCTGCTTTTGGCCGTGGTCAGACACAAGGCATGGGGTTAGACGGGTGTCCTGTCTGACCCAGCGCTGCCCCTCTTACGCTCCTGTGTGACCTAGTCTTGCCCCCGTTCAGATGGCTCAGGCAGGATAAATGAAAGTACACATCTGCTTGGGCTTTGCTTCTACAGAGGACTTCAGAGATAATAACGTATGTAACGAACAGCAAGACAGAGGGAGGGCTTGGGACTGCGTTTAGCCAGTAGCACAAACACAGCCCCTGGGATTACGGTAGTGAGAGGCGTCAGAGACAAAAGGCTGGTGCAAACACCATCAGTCTTAGGCTGTTGGTCGGGGAGCAATGCGTTTGTCAACTGGGTGAAGGCAGGAGCAGGCTCGGTGCAGAGCACTCTTTGCCTGATGGATATTTTGCAGTTAGCAGCGGCTGGGCCAGGGAGAAGAGTAAAGCAAGAGGCTGCTTTGGAAAACGGTGGAGGTTGCCGTCAGAACCCATACCCGAAGAGAACTCGGCTCGCTTGGAGGGTTACCTCTGTGTCCACATCCCAAGGCTCCCTGTGCCCGCTCCCCTGCCCCGACCCACCCCCTGTCCCTGTTCTCCCCGCTGCTGTCTCCCACCACAGCCACGGTCCTGACTTTGGGCAGTGGGGTTTGGTCTGCAAATCAGGAGGAGCCTTTAAAAAAAAATTGATGATGTATGCGAAAATTGCGTTTTCAGACCTCTGCTTCTTGAAGTGAGGATGACGTCAGTGGCCCCAGGTCACCAACCTGGTCCCACCTTCCTACCTGAGCTTCCCCACCTCGCACACACAAAGCCTTGCCAGCTTTTTTGGTCATAGCATCACATTGGGCACTGGGACTTAACAGGTCAACCCCCAAATCCTTTTCAGTCACTGCTTCCCAGACAGCATTCCCCACCGTACAAACACGGCTCACCTGATGTTTTCCTGGATGTCCAGCATCACAACAACTGACGGTGTGGAAATAAACACGTTTCGACCATGAGCCTGTATTTCAGTGGCTTTTCTGAGGTCTCTGAGGCCACTCTTCTGCACAGTACCACGTGCTGCTTTGTAGGACACCAACCTCTTTGTTGAAGAAACTTGTTTCACTCCCTTTGTAGCATGCACCTTCTCGGGCTGGCACAGGAACCCGTTGGGAATAGTAGGACGACTATACAGACACTATGGAAGTCCAAAGTGTCTCATGTTTATTATATATTTCTTCTGATTCTTTCCTTCTAGGGTAGAAGTAAAGGAGGGAGAACAAGATAGAGATATGCTCTTTGAGTGGAAGAATTTGAAGAATTAAGGGTTGGTTAGAAAAACCAGAAATGACACTTGTTATTTTTATACCTGAGCTCAGATAATTCTCTGTACATACAGAGCACGTGCTCACAACTCCTTCCCCTTCCACGTGTTTTCTCTTTGCTCACCCCTTAGCAGATGTACCTTCTTCTCAGCAAGGGCTCAGCAAAGGGTTTTCAGTCCCCAAAACATGCAACCAGAAAGAGATTTCCCCAAAGCCACATCTGTTCACAGTGAAGCCCTTGTGTCTCCCGCTGACAGCAGGCTTGTATTGCCAAACCCTGGGAGATGCTGCCCATTTTCAATGAAACCCACCCTGACCCTTGGGCTGAGCTCATTTTGGTACCCCAGAAGAGTGAAAGGATTGCGCAAAGACTGAGGATCAGGGAAAATCCATTCATTTATTTCTCCATCTGAAGTATTCAAACCCTGTGGCAGCCGGGGGTGCAGGACCTCACAGGAAAGGGAGAACTTCGAGTTCCACTTGCTGGAATTTTTCATCGTTTGTTCACAGAGAAAAAAAAACAAAATAAAAATTGTTATTTTCTTGCAAGTGTTCAGCCTGAATAATCACAGTTTGGGTGTATGTGCAAGCCTTTCTGTCCCGGGTGGAGGCCACGGGGGCATCCTGCCCTGGATTTTCTTTTTTTTTTCCTTTAGAAATATCCATTGCTTTGTGATATCTGGGAGTAGCAATAGTGCTTGCCCTCGGTGGAGGGGTACAGAACCCGGGGGCTGCTTGCCTCGTAGCAGGGATGTTGCAGAAACTCTCTGTCCTCCACCTCCCGTTGACAGCAGGTACCCAGGAGAGTGCTAACACCCTGCTGATAGTGGCACAAATTCATCAGCAGTCTGTTAATTAACTGACAACCAGCCAAATTCATTCCCTTATCTCGCAGTACACAAATGAGGCTGGTGAAGCAATTCTGCCTGGGAGTGGGCTTCATTAATGCAACGTTAAGAAGCCAGCCCTGGAAAGAAAGCATCCAAGGTAATAGAAAATATAAATTCTTAGTGGTGTCTGCATCCTTTGCACCTGGGGTGACACAATACACCTCAGCTTGTGTCTGAGAGATTTTATAGAACGAAAGACCAGAGATTTAGCAAAGTTCCTCTGTCCTGGGGACCCTCACAAACATGTCAGCATGGAGAAAATGCCAATTAAAGAAAATTCAGTGCTCTGAGAAATTTAGCAAGGCTTCCCTAACTCTCATCTCACCTTTAGCAAGGGGTTTCTGACCCTATAAATTGGGTCATTCCCCAGCGAACACTTTACTTGCATTTGACACACACACATTCAGTATTTTCTTCTCTTTCTGGGTTTGTGGTGCCTTGTGGGAAAGTTTATCTTGGGCCTTAATGTAAGTCTTGCATCAGAAAGACAGATGCAACATGCAGCTATGTCACATTGAAATGCTGTGGGGATGCAGAAAAGCATAAAACTACAGTGCACATTTTATAGGCATTATGTTCTTTTATAATGGGTATCAATAAAACCTGCAGGGGTTTTAAATTCCTCATTCAGAGGAGAGACTGGATGAAATATCTGAAGAATTGGATGATACAATTAATTCTCCTAAGCAACAAAACGGGAATTGGTTCATGTGGAAAAACACCAAGGATACAGAGAAGGCTGAATTCGGATAAAGTCAGTGACACTGGATGGGCTGGGCTGTGAATTTTTCTGCCTGTAACCTCACAATATTCTGATCCTTGGCTGTTTCTGCTCTGTTTTTTCCTTGTTGAGCCCCCAGTTAGGGCTAACTGGCCACAGAGTCAACCCTGGGGGCTTGTGCATACCTTACAAGCTGCAGATGCGTTGTGCTGGCCACCTCCCATCTCACGTCCTGCCAATACGTAATGGCTCGCTGGTCCTTGCACGGTTTAGGGGCTGGATTTTTTTTTTGGTTTTTTTTTTTTTTTTGAGTTATGAAGTCATCTTTAAAACGTTCATATGCCAAGATATTTGCCAAGACTTAGCCTGGAGCAGTTCTTCCCAGCAGCTGCAGCTTTAGTGCTTACGATGCAGGGGAGAGATTAATCTCTGGCATCGCGTTAATGCAATCAGCAAGTGACACCGTGGGTCTGGACCTGGGCCCTCAAAGACTTTGCTCTTGAAAGATCTCTGAAAAGATGGATATCCTGCGGCTCATTGTCAGATCTGCTGTGCAAAGCCAGGGTAGAAGTCTGCTGAGGAGGAAGGTGATTTCCACAGCAGGTTGAGGGATTCACAAGCTAATCACAAGATTAAGGTTTATCATGACATTTCTTCCTTGCATGCAGTTCATCAGACCTACGGCTGCCCACCAGCACCTGCTCTCCCTCCTGAGCACGAGGGATTCGAAGTGGCTACATTGGATCTTCTTTCCACACCGTGGACATCAAAAACCAGGTAGGAGGAACCCCAGTTGTTGTGGTAGGAAATCAGTTGCTGCTCATACAAACATTTGTTACCCGACAGCAGGAGCTGCCGCAGTTGCTTTCCTCCTCCCTTAATTCGTTGCTGTAAAACAGTGTTTTCCTAGAAAAGTGAAATAGGAGACATCTGTCTGACAACCTCACTGATCTGTTTGCTGACGTCATGCCTGGCATCTTATTTATTCAGTAATGTCCTGAAAAAGAGGATTTTTTTGGAGTCTCTGGAGATGAGTAAACACCAAGCTGAGGACAGGGTGTAGCCAACACCAGGTTTTGATAGAAGGGGAACTGATGGATGGGTATAAAGTTTCCAATGGAGTTGAAAGGTGAGACATTGGGCCCCTTTTTAAAAAAAAAAAAGGTATTTTCAGTAATAGTTTTGACTAAAGGGAGAGCAGGGAACTGATGATTGCTGTGGGTACAGAGATAAAGAGTCTGCAGAGGGAAGAACTGGAAATTATCATAAAAGACAAAATGCCTTAGCCTGGGAGCTAAAAAGGGTGGAATTTAATAAGGTATGAGAGTGTGTACTGAGGGCATCAAACAAAAAGTTTGACTAAAAGGGAAAAAAATTACAGTTTGGAAATAAAGGAAGAGGAGAAAATGTGGAGATATGGGATATTTATAACCTAGGTAATTGAGGCATTTGTGGAAAATGTCATCCTAGGATGTACTGGGCAAGGAGTTTTAGTGCTGGTAAGGAAACTTTGAAGCCGTTGTATCAGACTTGTGAGACTACAACTGGCGCATCCTGAATAGTTCTGATTATACTTATTTTAAAAGCCTGAACCCGAACTGTCATGCTTGGAGGAAAGAGATGCTGGAGTGGTACTAGAGTGAGCAGGAAAGGTAAAATCTAAGTTTGCAGCAAAGCTAGGGGACTTGGAGGAGCCGAAACATGTCCTCCCTCCATCCCAGGGTGCCTAGCATCCAGGTACGTGCTGCTGCAAGAGAAGCGCGCTGGCTGGGAAAGGCTGCAAGGCATCCATGCTCCCAGCCTGGATGGCCGTGGGTCATCCCAAACTTCCCAAACAAGGACTTAGAAAAGACTCTTTTTTCCCCCAAACCATGCAGGGAAGCAGTTCTGTGTCAGCTAGGGTGAAAGCTTGTTTAGCTGGGGGCAGGCGGGCGTGCAGTGTGCTGGCAGGATGGGAACCTGCTCAAGGGTAGAATATAGGCAGGAATTTAATTGGCAGGAATTTAATTGGGATCTTACACTGGGAGGACTGAGGATCCTCAGCTGCCCCTCCAAGCTCAGTGACTGCGGCATGACCTGAGCTGCTTTCAGCTATGGCATGATGCCTTTAAGTTTGTTCAGCACATTTATCTGTGACAGCAGGGTCTCATCCAGACCTACGTAATCCAAAGGTTTCTATGTCAGGGCACGGGTATGGGATTGCTCCCTGCTGCCTTGAATTGCAAAGCTGTAACTTTGGCATGTTGCCTCCGTTACCTGCCTTGGTCACGGATCTCAGGGCAGTTACGGCTTCTTTTTAGGACTTCATCTACTCTGCAGATGGTTTGCAGGGATAGCTCCCGTGACCAGGCTTTGCAAGGATGTGTCGTGGAGACCTGTCCTCATTCCCATACAAACAGCACCGTTTCTAGCTGCTGTGTCTTCTCGCCGCCACAACAAGGCTTTTTCCTCTGTCCCGTAAGGGTATGATTTTTGCAAACCGATGAAATGGAATTGCAGCCCACACCTCGGCGCCTGAACAAGGTGCTGGTAACAAAGGTTAGGCAGTACCAAACTCTGCGGTTTAGGCTCCAGGCAGGGCTTTTCTCCAGCTCAGGTGTGATCTACTGAAGAGGATGCGTTCTGGGAGAAAGACATCTCCCAGCATGCAACAACTGGGGAAGGGTCAGCAAGAAGCCAGACCTTTGAGAAGAGGTAACACTGCACAAGCTGAGCTTTTGCAGGAGAGGAGCTGCCAGATCATCCCAACTCACGAAACAGACAGAAACTGGAGACCGCTCAGTTTTTTTCCTCCTGCCGTGAAAGACAGATGCGCAAAAGGGGAACCCTGTGAAACCCCCTGAGAAGAACAGGTCAAAGCTTAAATAATCTGTCTGGGTAGCAGTTCCCACAGGCAGAACCACAGCAGAGGACTCCACAGGAAAAGCAACAAGATAGCTCCCTAGGAGTGGCAGGGAAGAGAGATTACAGATATTTCCTCTGTTTGTTACTCAAACAATATAAAGAGACTGGGTTTCACTCCTAGCAGCAACGCACAACTGCCCTCTATTTATGCGCAGCGTGCACCCCGCTGTCCTCGGGTTCCTGGCTGTCCCATGGGGACACCACCGAGCAGACATGAAGATGACTCTAGTGGTTGCACGATGACTTGTGACCATTGCTGATTCAGCAGAGGGGGACACCAAGCCCTCCAGTGATAACAGCTACCCCGCAGGCACGAGCACTTGTGGGCTAAGCATCCTACAGCAAACCTGTCCACGTCTGTCAGACCTGGAGGAGCTGTCAACCCCCCCACGCTCAAGGGAGGTAGGAAAACTCACCTCCTACAGAGAAGAGTTCTCCAGCTGGCTTCCCAGCTTCTCCCAGAACTTCCAGCCAAGTAAAACATGTCTGTGCTGCTTCCTCCTACCTTTTTTTTTTCACCCAATCTGTGGTGCCAAAAACCCTCCGACCCTTGCTGCCCACATCCCCGGCACAAGCAGGTAGAAACTATCACAGGTTGGAGTAGATCAGGAATCCCTCAAATAATTTTTGTCAGAAAACCTCAACTTGTCAAAAAAAAAAAAAAAAAAAAGCTGGGAAAGCGTGGTGCTGAGCGGAAAGGTCATCAGGCTGTGGGACTGTTTGTGATCCGTGCCAGAGGTCCACCCTCGCTCTCCCAACCCAACCCACGGCCACGTCTGATGGCTGGAGCAGTCGCTGGGCACCAAGGTTCAAGCCCCATCTCCAGAGCAGAAGTCCAGGTCCACCTTAACAAACACAACTAAATTACTGTTTCAGCACAGTATCTACTGTATTATCCTCTTTTAGACATTTTCCACAGCTGTGGAAACCAATGAGGATGAGGTTCTGCTTGTCACCTTAGGGACCGCATGCAAGACTTGGAGATCCACTGGCGTACTTAATTCAGGAATACCCTTAAAGTCTCCATTCATTTGCTTACCCATAGGGAATAATGCTGCTTTGTACATACATTGCTCTTGTTTTAATCCCTGACTATGTTTAAACTTAAACCGGGATTTTTTTAAAGTAGGGATTGTCCTGTTTTTGAATATTTAGAAAGCTCATGCTCCATAGCAGGAACTGCAGTTCCCACAAGCCGGTGATTAAACACGGGTGAAGGTTTGGACTAAGTCACACCTGGATTGTTTCTTTGCCTGTAAAATGGGCATAAAACGGATTGTCCTATCCATCTCCTGGGGGTCTGCAGAGGAGGTGCGTTTACTTCACTGCAAACAGAGTTTCCCTGTTGGCTGCAGGTTTATCAGGACTGCAGCTGCTCAGAAAAATGAAGTTTTGGCAAGACTGAAATTTTCTCTCGGAAATCAATTTGCCAGGAAAAAAAAAAAAAAAGGAAAAGAAAAAGAAAAAAAGAAAAAAAGAGAAAAAAAATTGCACCTAATGGTCTGCCTGGGAAAACAGCTGGGTGCTAACTTCATCTAGGATTTCTCCTGCCTGCCTGCCAGTCCAGCTCCATATTTTTCTGCTTTTATTTTAGCCTGTGATCATTTTTCCACAATATTGAAAGCAGCTACTGCTCTAATGAAACATCTTATCTGCTTGTCTGATGTGTGTCTTGTTGCTAGAAGGGAATTGTTTGACATTTTGAATTACATGGTACAAGAAACTGTTTTACTCAATACTAATTAGAGTAGCAGCTGGTTTGTGGGGGGGGGGGTTAAGATAACACTAAGAGTAATTTAAAAGAAAAAGAGAGGCTGATCTCTCTTAGAGAAGCTCAACATGCAGTTTTTTAAATAGCTGAGAAAGAGGATTTCTGAACTTTAATTTCAGGATTCCTGTTTTCCTAAGAGTTGGTAATTCTGAATCACTGTTTTCCAGAGAATTGGACTTTGAGCAAAAAGGAATTTCCGAGTTTTGCCTGGTGGTAATTGTAATGCATGGGCACTGCTATTAATTTTCATGTACTCCAAGGATCCTACAGATTACAGTGGGGTTTAATGGGTCCATGGAGATCCATGAAGAACAAGACTTGTGATTACAGAGCTGCTTGTTACACCAGCAACAATAATTAGTCCAATGAAAATAGTCGTGGAGTGTGTATATTGGATCCCTAGCTGGTGCCAGCTGGAATCAGACTACTGCTTTCAAGCACCAAGTAGACACCTAGTTCTTCTAAAGGGGGCAAAACCCCTGGAAAACCTAAGCAGCATCCGCACATCCCCACAAACCCTGCAGGACCCAAGAGGAGAAGAACAAGGCACTGCAATAAACTGAACCTTATTGTATGTATGAATAGTAAAAGCACCCCTCTGCGCCGCTTTTTGGCCAGGAGTTCTCTGTCCCAGATCTCCTGGACGCTGATGAGACCATCAGGAGAACATTACTTTGGACACATCTCAGTCCTACAATGTCAGTAGCGTGTGTGTTGTCCTTGGTCACCAAACCAGGAGAGGAGCAAGTCTCTGGTTTCGGAGCAAACAGCCCCACAACTGCTAAGCAGAACCAGCCAGCCATGGCTTTTGCTCTTCTCCTTTGCCCAGATACAGCATCAGCAAACCACACGCTGCTAAGAAATCACTCTATTTCCTTACTCTATTCCCCAGAAGGGTTTGACCGAGATGATGTTTACCTTGAACAACCCATACTACAGACTCTACCTCTGCCTTATTGCTGGAGAACAGAGACAAGACACTTCATTACCCACCCACTCCAGATGGAAGTGAATTTTTGAGCCAAAAAAGCCGGTCCATTTGCGGTGGTGTATCACGCATGCAGATGAAGCCAGCTTGTCTTCTCCCTTCCTACACCTCTCCAATGCATGGCATCCAAGGTCCCTTCTCTGTTATTTTGGGACCACCAGGCCACCGAGGAAACTGTAAGTCAAAATTACAGTCCAAGAACAGCCAATGCCTGCCATGTCGATGGCCAAGCTCCTGAGAAAGATGAATTAATAACCTCTTGGAGAAGGGCTGGCTACTTATCTCAGAGCTTTCTCCTGCCTGGTGGTTGTGCCAGGGACTGGAAGCTGTCTATTTTTCTTGCAAAGTCACCTCTGAGCCCAATCAAGGCCTAAAATCCAGACTTGCTGGTTTTCAAGCACAATCTTGTATTAAAATATCGTTTACTTTCTCCCTCCCTTTCAATCTGCAAAGATAGATCATTTGTTCTTCCCACACACTCCATCATTGCAAAGCAGGGATGAATAAAAATAAACAGCAGCACATTTCTTGGAGTGCATCTCTTGTAACAGCCTGCCCTGTCTGCTCTGACTCAGACATGACCCACGGCGGATGAAAAGGAGACAAGAACCAGTGCAAAACCAGAAGACACGACATAGTCAACATTGCTAGTGCAAGCTGGGAGGTGTATTTATCATTACACACCTGGTGGCATCGTGTGGCCTCTTCTACTGGCAGATTTGCTGCTGGTGGTATGAACAGTTTTGTCTTGCAGACCGTCACAGCCCAACACCATGTCTGGAAACCTGCTGTGGGGTCCACATGGACCCCATGGACTCTCTGCCTTTGTTTGGCAAACAGACCTCAAGAACTCGGAGGTTTGGTCCGTAATTTTCCCCACCTTTTCCCTGGGACTTGTGTTTGGAAATTTTCCCAGTGCTGAGAGCCTTACTAGATACCCAGAACATCTCATATCTTTTGGGGTACTGTGTGATCATGAAGTCTTTCATGGTGCACCAGCTCCTGACTGGGACCTGCAACCGGAGATGAAGGACGGTCGTTCTCCCTGGCAGAGAACCTTAACATGTTCCGATGCATCAGCTGAGCCATGGGGACTTTTTACATCACCAGGCAAACAACCACAGCCAAAAACAACCCTACTGCTGTGTATATTACCAGACCATCAGGAAATCCGATGGGCCATCGTGTGCTCTGTACGGTAAAACATGCTATAGGGTAGCAAAGCATGGAAAGGCACCAGGGAGCGTGTATGCTGTAATCCTTAGCTGTGCTTCCCCTCTACTCCAGCCTCCTCTAAACAAAAAGGTCACTTACATTGTTCCTTCACTTTGTCTGCAGCAGTCTGACAGATTCAGCGTGATGATACCAGGCCAGCTCAGTGATGTCAATTAAATACTTGTCCAAGCTTCAAAGATTTTAGTGTTAGATTGGTGCCAGGAGGCGGGCTTCAAGAGGGGATGGCTCTTAGCAGTGTTATTAGGAGCTCATCAAACACATCGCCGTCGCGGTGAGATGCCAGCGCCGTGAGTTCAGAAAGCACAATGTGCCCAGTCTCTGCGGGATGTTTTGTGCTTTTGATCAAAAAAAAGAGAAAGATTTGACTCATTTCTGGTTCAAGTATTCATCTGAAAGAAATAACAAAACAAAACAAAACAAAGAAAAGGAAAGGAAACTATGATGGAAGGGAACTGTCAAAAGCTCTGTGTTCTTCCTCAGTCTGCGAAAAATAACTATTCATTAAGGGAAAGCACTTGAAAAAGGTCATCAAAGACAGTGATGCATAAGATGAGGCAACTTGGTGACAGACGTGTCTGATGCATTATTTCCCGTATTGTTCCTTAAGACGTACCTTTGCACCACAACAGCTCCCTGTTGCAGATGGGTGAGCTCTACCAAAGAGGAGCTCACTCCCACCGAGAGGTCTTTTCACAACACTGTAAATCTGTTCCCTGCGCTGCAGCAGCGGGGAAAGGTCCCACCTGAGACTGGATCCCATGTGCCAAGCGGTCAAAGGCACAGGCAGAGCGGGCGGTTGTGAGCTCAAGTCCCCGCAAGCGTGCAGCAAGAGGAGCTGAGGAACATGGGCATTTTCACCCGTGCTCCTCATTTGATTAGGAGACACCAAACCTCTGTTGGTTTATGTTACAGCCTCAGATGAGAAAGCAGGAATTCCAGTTTTCAATTTCTTCTTTCTGGTCTCCTAATTTCTCCATGAATACTGTAAAAAAGCCTTTAAAACACAGTGTTAGAGAGACCTCCAAATCAGAAAACATCACCTGTTTGTCTCTTTTTTTGTTCGTTTTTCAAACCTCATGCTTTCAAAGGCCACCCCAGAACACAAATCCTTCCCTAGCTGGGATTGCTGTAAACTTCTTGGACATGAACAGCATCACTTAGACACTAACCCCAACCCAGCAGGTGTTGTACGAACAGAACAAGGTGGCCCTGAACCCCAAAGAGCGCACATTTTGGCCAACGGCTTTTAAATCAAGCAGATGGATGGGTAACCAGTGTCCAGCGGCTGTCCCTTGTAGACTGGAAAATTGCAGACTCCAAGTAAATCAAGGTTTTTAGCTGCAAGAACAACACAGTGTTAGTTTCTGAGAGCCTGGGGTGAACTCAACCCCTCTTGGATGCTTTGATTTGAGTTGGGGTTCCTTCCTGAAAGACATACTGTCGTTCAAACGCAGCTCCCTGCTGGCTGCAAAACCAGCTGTGGATTTCCCTGCCTGCTCTGGGCTTAGGATCTGCCGGGCTAGGAAGGTTGTGGCTTGAAAAGCCAAGCCAGACCTACATTAGGTAAAGGTGCTTGTCTGGAGGATTTTAAAATACTGCCTTTGCTTTATTTCCATGTATTTGTCCCCTCTTTCCAGGGAAATAAACTGGAAAAGCAGCTCGCTGCCAATATTTGAAGAGTGAGCAATTCTCTCTTGTCTCTTAAATTCTGGATTCCTGCTGAGTGCTTTATAAAAAAAAAAACAAACCAAAAAACAAAAATAACCCAAAAACCAGCTCCTGGCTTTTGAGCCAAGAGACTCCCTGAGTCTGGAAGGCTTCACAAGTAAAATAAAAGATTACAATGAAAATTACTTTCTCAACCACACTCTGCATGAGAAGGCTGCAGAATTGCTGCCACGATCCGTACGCCTTGGTCGGGAGCCCACGGCCGGTCCCTCTCAGAGGCACCACGTTCGACTCCAGTCCTGCAAATCCCAAGTCGCTCGTGACTCTGCAGGGATGAAGCAAACAGCATGAGACCAGCCCCAGTTTAGAGAGAGATACTTGTCCGTCTGAAATTTCTCCTTGCTCTGCAATTTTAGCAATGCCGTGGCTCAGGGACGGGTATAGCCTGGGGGCTGCATCCAACGCAACGGGGCAGTTCTATCCGCTCTCCACCATGCCATGCAACCCGGGTAGGGACAGCACAACTATATCTGCCTTGACCTGATCTGCAAACACCCACCTACAGCTACAACTGAATATAGAAATTGACCCTTCCTGCCGTACGTGGATAATTAGGATCAAATCTGTAGCAGCCTTAGCTGGTGTGGGCAGGTTTTCTTAACATAGCTGGAGCCTGGACCCCCTCCCAGTTGGCATTTCAAAGCAATGCCCTCCCCTGCCCACCAGCTCATCAAGGCCCTTGTCCCTGCATGGGGTTACTGACACAGCCTCTCATCTGGACTCGTCTGATGCAAATTTGCCTTCATTGCACATGCAAAATACCTCTCTGCAAGAGTATTTTTAGCTCCTTGCCTTGGTCAGGTCAACTCTTTCTGTGTCCTGATTCTCTTTGCATTGTTTCCCCCTGTGGAAGGAGGGAATAAGTGATTTGCCTTTGTTATCTAAGGCCTCTATGCCCCCTCCTGTCTCAACTCTGATCCCAACTCCATCTCCAGGCTCACCTGGTTCACCCTCTACTAGCTGCTGAATTTCCAAGAAAGCAATCTTGTGCTATTTTCCTTGCCTGTCTGCATTCTGAGAAAAGCCCCCAAATACAATCACAGCAACGCCTCAGCCCTCTGCTTCAAACCCTCCCTGCAAGCTCGCCTTTTCCTGCAACACCTCAAAAAACCTTTTGCCTCTGTTCGATGGTCAATAGAGCTGCCCAGCCAAGGCGACTCGTATTGGCTCATGTCCTGGTTTCAGCTGGGATGGAGTTAATTGTCTTCCTAGTAGCTGGTACAGTGCTATGTTTTTGAGCTAGGTATGAGAAGAATGTTGATAACACTGA
>JANHGO010000001.1:2698932-2745895 GCA_024606505.1 Aquila spilogaster | reverse complement strand
TCTTCTCTTCTCTTCTCTTCTCTTCTCTTCTCTTCTCTTCTCTTCTCTTCTCTTCTCTTCTCTTCTCTCCTCTCCTCCCCTCTCCTCTCCTCTCCCTTCCCTTCTTCTTCTTTCTATTTTTTCTTTTCCTTTCTATTTTTTCTTTCTTTTCTTTCTTTTTTTTTCTTTTAAGAATGGATTCTAATATCATCTCATTACCTCCTCTCTGTGCCACTACTCATTTTGGTTCACTCTTCCTTAAACATGGAGGGGGAAAGGAAAAGGAAGAAGCCAAACTTGACGAATTTCCCTAGCTGAAATCTCCAGTGCCATCCACTTACCTTGCTTGGCATGGCCAGCCATTATTGTCATGTATTCTCTGGCTATTAGTTATGATGAACTGCTACTTTCTGCAGTCTACAGTTTTTCAGTGATTCTTTATCTTTCTTGCTTGTTCCCTTGTTTTCCCTGTTGCCTTCCTATATATTGGCAAAGGAAGGAGGTCTGAGGCAATGGCTTGGAGAGCTGTGAACTGTGCTACTGGTCCCCACCACAGCCCAGGAAGTTTTGCACTGTCTGAACATGGCATGGGATTCAGCTGAGCTCCACTGCATTACGGACACATTGTACAGCTGCTGCAACCTGCTTGCAACAGCCTCTTGCTCTCCCTGGGGGAATAACTGGAGAATTCAGTTGCATTACACTGCCTGACCCCTATGGTATTACATAGAGCAGGGTTTAGGGTGCAATTTCTTGTTGTGACAAAGGGATCTCGAAAGGCAGGGTGGTGGGACATGCTGCATGACCAGAGTCACACAGTGGAGAATGGTTTTGTAACCCAGTTCAGGCAACTCCAGTTTGTTCCTAAGCTCCACATACATTTTCAACTCCATCCTAAAGGACACGCTTTGTTGTAAAGCTCTTTTCTTCATATGGCTTTCAGGGATTTTCAGAGGCTACAATTAAACCCAGCTTTTCCCAGCAGCAAGTTATTTCCAACAGCACGTTCATATACTCCAGCAAACACTCCCCAGCTCCAGTTCCCCTCTCTGGCTGCTTAAATTTACTCTGAAAACAATGTATTTGTCATGGCAAACCATTCCCAAGCTCTTCCCTTTCCATGTATTTGAGTTCTTATTAAGAAAAAAAACAACACACACAAGAAAACCAAACAAACAAAAATAAAACCCCAACATAGAAAAGAATACCATTAAATCACCGAAACACAAAGTGAGCTGAACAGAACATTTTAAGGCCATCAACCGAATGAGTACGTTGCTTAACCAGAAAATAGGGCTTTTTTTTCCTTTTTTCACAAGCCCAAATTTCACATTTACGCTACCTAGGTTGGTGAGGAAGAAACCATGGTAACTGCACATTTTAATTGGATGTTTGTTGGCTAGAGAGAATGGGAAAGATTGCGTAACTGGTGCTTGGGAGTCTACATAAACATGACATGGTTTGGAGAGCCGAAGGATTCTGCTAAAGAGGAATGTGATGTAGCACATGTGGCACTGGGGTGTATCACTTTATGTAATGTGAAATCAGAGGGTGTCAGGAGCTTTGCACAGCGTCTGCGAGACAGCACAAAAGCTGATGAGTCAGCCATCCCTCATCACTCCGTCAGCCGCCTGACCCTGGGACCAGGCTGGAAAACAAAAAGGAGTGTCTTGTTCCAGGTCCTCTCCTCTGAGCCCTGCTCACTTTCTAGCAGAGAGCAACTCTTCACCAGGCAGCTCCTGAACTCAAAGTGCAGTTTCTTGGAAGTTGGATCTAAACGATGCCATCAGACCTCGAATTTCTCACCTGTATAAGGTGAACCAACAAGCTTTGGGCTGCTTAAACTGCTTCTTTCACTCTCTAGTTAAAACCTTTGGCCTTTGTTTCTCAGTTCTCTCCCTTGAATAACGTCTCTTCGCCTATTTGGCTAAAATTTAGCATTTGCCTATCACCGTGACACCTCTGCTACAGTTCAGCTGGAATGGGCTGCCTGGAAAAGTGGTTGAGTCACCGTCCCTGGAAGTGTTCAATAGGTGTTCAGATGCTGTACTAAGGGACATGGTTTAGTGGAGAAAAATTAGTGATAGGTGGATGGTTGGACTGGATGATGTTGGAGGTCTTTTCCAATCTAAGTGATTCTATGATTCTAGTTTCTGTATACTACCGTGTCATTTGATGCTCACACCAACAAATAGGGCACTGCTTTCAGCTTGGTGTTCACCTGTAAGATGTGTCTAAGCCTTGGAGTTTAACCGTGTAAGAGACTTCAGAGATAATGTCTGCAGTGCTGGTTGGACCACAAGTCCCAGTACATATACTGAGATGCCACCATTGGAGTTCTGCACAGAAAATCTCCCAACCTAAAAAGGAACCTGGGACTTACTGAGGTAGTGCAGGACTTCAATATGTGAAGTCCAGCAATAACAGCTACTGGTTGCTCTAGGTGCTGTGTTTTGTCCCTCCTTCCCATATCTGAGGACAGATCCATAAGAAGGACTGAGCTTCCACCATCCAGGCTGGAACAAGCAGCGCAGCAGGAAAGGCTTTAGTGTGCACTCAGGCTGTACTTTGTAGGCTCCCCAGGGCACTGGTCATGACACCAGGCCTCCTGGAGTTCAAGAAGAATTTAGACAACACTCTCAGACATATGGTTTGGTTCTTGGGTGGTCCTGTGGGGAGCCAGGAGTTGGACTCAAGGATCGTTGGGGTTGCTGCCAGCATGGGACATACTATGATTCTATGATGATTCAATGATTGAGTGCAGCTCAAAATGGATGAATGTGATCCCTCCAAGCTCACTGTAGTTATTTCTGTACATCTTCTCATAGCCTTTCACCTCTACCTTTGTAACTTGAGATCCCATTTGAGTTCTCAGGGTCTTTCCTGCATCTTTGAACTAGACAGCTGCAACCTGATGTTGCTGACAGACCCAGAAAAGGCAGAATGAGTGAAATAGGGTTTACAAGAGTCAACAGATGTCTCCAGAATCGCAAATGGAATGGAGAAAAAGCTGATCACGTCGAGAAGATAAATGACACGCTTGACCTTGATTCAAGCCTGTTCTTGTTTTGGGATACTCTGCAGGTGCTCAGCCACCCCTTAACCCAACTGTGACTCTCCCATTGTGCTCTCTGCTTGAGAAGCCGTTGGAAACGAGCTGGCGTGCTTGTAGCCGAGCCTTGCGTGTTTGGAGGGTTAGCAAACCCTGCTAAGTGGAATCTGGCTGTGCTGTTTGTGTTGCTAAAGAGCAGCACATGGGCACAGATTCCGCCAGTTGGTGAGGAAAGGCTGGAACCCAGCTGCATTTCGAAACACGAGACGTGAACAATGATTTGCCAATGAGAGTAAAAGTAACTGCCTCCCAGCAGATGCTATAAACAGTGTCTTGCACATCCAATCCAGAACCATGGGGCCATTAGCCTCGCTATCGATACCTTGGTAATGTGAACCGGGAGAAACAACTGCCAAATTGCTCTGCTCCACGGCAGTTCTTGCACATCCTCTCCTTACAGAGGCCACTCCTCTCCTCCTTGACATAGGCAGAAATTGCCTTTCAGATTTCAACGGTGACTAGGGTTGGCTTCTCTATTGCATTTAAAAACTTGGCAAGAGGCCTAATTAAATATAACCTGAAACTGAACCAGGTGGAGGCACCTAATGCCTCACAGTGGAGGGTCTGTCCTGGACTTAAGTGACGGGGGCTGAACTCTTCCACGGTGCAGCAGATTTTACAAAATGACAGAATTCTTGAGGTTGGAAGGGACCTTTGTATGTCATCTTAACCAGAGTATTCTAGAACCAATTGCCCAGGACCACATCCAGGTGGCTTTTGAAAACCTCCTTGTAAGCAAGGCCTGATGCCTCCTTGCTTTCCTGCAGCACTCACAGTTGACTCCTCACAGTGCAACCTCATTTATTCTTGTGTTTGGCTGTAAAGGGCAGATTGCCTTCCCAAAAGTCATTGGTCTGTCAGTGGAGGTGACAGCGCAGGAGGGGATTTCGCAATCAGAGGTTCACCTCCACACCGAGTTCACATGCTGGAGCTGGAGATGACGCTGGGCTAAGGGAAGCCGCTGACTAGCTCTGATCTCTGACAGCTCTCCTTTTGTTGGCCTCTCCTGTTCAACTCTAGATCACAGAACCATAAAGGTTGGAAAAGACCTCTAAGATCACCAAGCCCAACCCCAACCCATCCCACTAATGCTGTCCCTCAGTACAACATCGCCATGGTTCTGGAACACCTCCAAGGACGGTGGCTCCACCACCTTCCTGGGCAGCCTGTTCCAACACCCGACCACTCTTTCCAAGCAGAAATGTTTCCTAATACCAAACTGAACCTCCCCTGGCACAACATGAAGCCGTCACCTCTCATCCTATCCCTGTTACCTGCGAGACCAACACCCACCTTGCCGCAACTGGCTTTCAGAAAGCGATGAGGTCTCCCCTGAGCCTCCTCTTCTCCAGACTGAACAATCCCAGTTCCCTCAGCCGCTCCTCCTAAGACTTCACAGCTTCGTTGCCCTTCTTCGGACACGCAATGCTCGGCTGAGAAAAGCCTACCAACATGGTGCACCTCAAGGGAGCCTTCTGTCCACCTCCTGCTCTCCCTTCTGCAGGTCCTCCATCAGAGCTGGGGCAGTTCCAAGTCTGGCAGAGAGCTCACAAAAGCGAGGGCTGCAGATGCACTTAGGAAACAAAAGAGCAGAGAGCAAATTGCTAATAAAACAATTCAATACAGAAAGAGACACAGCATTGAATCGCAGAGCTCTGAGCAGCTCTGAAATTGTTGGATAAGGCTTGTTGTGACAAAACATATCCCTTTTTCCAAAAAACAAAACCAAAAAACCCTCTTTTAATTCTGTTTCTTTTAATTCTTCGCAAATGGACTTTGATTAAATAGGAAATACAAGTGAAAAACAAACCAGAAACGACAGAGGATTATCTTCTGAGTGGAGGGAGACCTGCAGAAATATTTCCCTGCACTGTGAGATGCAATGTACTCACCTAGCTTAGGAGTGAAAGAGATCAGAGAGAAAAGCCACTTGCTTCCCACAAGAGTAAGACACAGCTTGCTAAAAACCCAGGGTTTTTGTTGCCTCAGTCCTCTTTAAAGTCCTGTTTACAAACACAGCATTAGCACTACACCAACTCCGAAACCATGGGCCTGGCATTTGCTTGGAGTTTTTAACACCATTCGAGCTAACACAACTGTTGGACTCCACGGCTCTCTGCATGGTGAATTGCCCCAGCTGAGCCTGCTGTTGGGAGACAGAGGAAGGAGAACAGCCACACTATTCCCATGGAGCTCCTGGGATTCCTGGAGAAGATGCAGAGAAGGCTGACAGTAAGGGCCAACACATGAGAGGAGCCTACAGAGATGGCTCTTCACAACTGCGTTGCGCATCTCCTTGCCACGGGATCACGCGGATGCTGACAGTTTATGCCAGCTCGTAGGGAGACTGGACAAATTAATGAAGGAGAAATTAACTGAGAATTGCTAAATGCGTAGAGGCAACACTCAGCTCGGGAAGTGTCTAAGACAACAAGCCCAGGGGCTGGGAGGATCTTGCTAGGCTCGTCTGAAGGCTCTGTTCTTCTGACTTTCCCTAGGACCCTGTGGCTATGGTCAGACACAAAGCACAGGGTAAGATGGATGTTCTAATGAACCCAGCATGCTTACACTCATGTATTACATAACCCTGTCTCTGTTCAGATAGGTCAAGCAGGATGCATGGAAGGATAGATCTGCTCAGGCTTTGCTCCTACATAGGACTTCATTTAAATGTATATGATGACTAGCAAGCCAGAGACCTCGAGACTGTGCTTAGCCAGTAGCACAAACACAGCCCCTGGGATTATGGTACTGAGAGGCCTCGGAGACAAAAGACAATTGCAAGCAATCAGTCTTAGGCTGCTGGTCAGAAAGCAAAGCGTTTGTCAGTGCAGGGAAGGCAGGAGCAGGCTTGGTGCAGAGCACTTTGCCCAACAGATATGTATCTGAGAACCCTGAGGGACATGGCTTAGTGGGCATGGTGGCTGAAGGGCTGGTGGCTGGACATGGTGATCTTAGTCGTATTTTCCAACCTTCATGATTCTATGAACTCCCTTTCCAGAGCTCTGCTTCTGGAAGCGAAACTGAGCAGCACAGCCATAGGTCACCAGGATCCCACCTTCCTCCATGCACTGTTCCACCTCAAACACACAACATCCCATCAGCCACATCAGCCATAGCATCACACTGGGCACTGGGACTTAACAGATCAACCTCAGATCCTTTTTGGTCGCTGCTTCCCAGGCAGCATTACTCACTGTATGATCACAGTTTGCCTGATGATGGCCAACATCACAGCTTTTTGGAAATTCACACATTTCAGCCATGAGCTTCTATTTCAGTGGCTTTTCTGAGGTCTCCGAGGCCAGCCCTCCGAGCAGCGGTGTGTTCTGTGCTGTAGGACACCAAACCTTTTGCTGAAGTACACATTTCATTCCCTTTGTTGCACATACCTTCTCAGATTGGTGCAAGCACCTGTTGGGAATGGAAGGATCACTACACAGATGCTATGGAAGTCCAAAAGGGCTCGTGACTACTATATATTTCTTCTGCTTCTTTCCTTCTGAGATAGAAGGAAAGCAGAAAGACAGGAAGTATAGAATCTTAGAATCATTAAGGTTGGAAAAGACCACTGAGATCATCTAGTCAAACCATCAGCCATCACCATCATTCCCACTAAATCATGTCCCTCAGGAAACGTGTTCTTTGATCAAATTTGACGAATTAAGGGCTGTTTTTAACAAGAAAACCTATTGCTACCTTTATACCCGAGCCCAGATTAACCTCTGCACACACAGCGCCTGTGTTCACATTGCCTTCCCCTTCCATGTGTTTTCCCTTTGCTCAGCTGTTAGCAGATCTACCTCCTGCTCAGCAAGGACTAAACAAAAGGATGTTCCGTCCCCAAAACATGCAGCCAGAAGGAGATTTCCCCAAAGCCACATCTGTTCACAGTGAGGTCCTGCGTCTCCCACAGCCAAAGGGCTTTGATTGCCAAACCCCAGGAGATGCTGCCCATTTTCAATGAAACTCACCCTTGGGCTGAGCTCATTTCGGTACCCCAGAAGAGTGAAAGGATTGTGCAAGGAATGAGGTTTGGAGAAATCCATTCATTTATTTCCCCATCTGAAATCTTCAAACGCCTGTGGCAGCCGGGCACGCAGGAAAGGGAGCACTACAAATTCCACTTGCAGGATATTTTACCATTTGTTTATGGGGAAAAAGAAAGAAAAGAAAAAGAATGTTATTCTCTTGCAAGTGTTCAACATGAATAATTACAGCTCTGGTGTACAAGCAGGCTGGTTTGTCCTGGGTGGAGGCCATGAAGACTTCTCCTTTTCCTTTCCTTTTCCTTTCCTTTTTTTCCCTTTCCTTTCCTTTTTCCTGATATTCTTCTTTTTACTTCTACTCTTTTTTCTTTCCTCTCCTTTTTTCCTTCCCTTCCCTTTCTCCTTTGCTTTTGCCTTTCCCCATCCCTTTTTTCCTTACTCCTTCCTCTTCTTTCTCCTTTCCCCTATTTTTTTTTCTTTTTTAAAGAAATACCCATTAGTGGTATTGAGGAGCAGCCCCATCAGCAGGAGGGTACAGCCCCTGCAGGCTGCATGCTCTGTAGCACAGATGTTGCAGAAACTCTGTCCTCCACCGCCTGATGACAGCAGGTGCCCAGGAGAGTGCCAGCACCTCGCTGCCAGCGGCACGAATTCATCAGTGATGGGTTAATTAACTGACAACCAGCCAAATCCATTCCCTTATCTCACAGCACACAAATGAGGCTGGTGAGGCAATACTGCTTGGGAGTGGGCTTCGTTAGTGCAACACTGAGGAGCCAGCCCTGGAAGGAAAGCATGCAAGGAAATAGAAAATATGAAGTCTTACCCTGGTGTCTGCATCCTTTCTACCTGGGGTGAGAAAATACAATTCTGCCTCTACCTGAAAGACTTCTTAATACAGAAGTCAAGTCCTTTTGTCGTAGGAGCCCTCAGAAACCTGTCAGCGTGGAGCAAATGTCAATTAAAGAGAATGTGGGGCTCTGAGAAATTCATTAAATCATGCTTTTCACCTCTCCTTTAGCAAGGGGTTTCTGGCACTACCCATTGGTTTGCATCCCAACAAGCATTTCACCAGCATTTGGCATGCACTCATTAATATCTTCTTCTTCTGGGACTACAGAGCCTTGTGGGAAGGTTTACCTGGAACCCCAGTTTAAATTTTGAAGTTGCAGTAGGAGTATACTACGTACAGCTGCGCGACATCGAAATGATGTGGGGATGCTGTAAACATAAAACTACAGTGCACGTTTTATAGATGTTACATTCATTTACAATGGGCATCAATAAAACCTGCCGGGTTCTGAGTGTCTCATTCAAGGCAGGAAGAATCTGAAAAGTTGGGTGATGCAATTAATTCTGTCAACCAATATAATGGAAATTGGCTCATGTGAAAAATCACCAAGGCTCAATTTGGATCAGGATAGTGGTGGTGAATGGAGCAGGCTATGAAATGTCCCTGCCTATAGCAGGGGGGTTGGAAATAGGTGATCTTAAAGGTCCCTTCCCACCCAAACCATTCTATGATTCTATGTTTCTATGTTCACCAGCCAAGATATTTGTTAAGACTTAGCCTGGAGCAGCTCTTCTCAGCAGCTGCAGCTTTAGTGCGCATGATACAGGGAATAGAATGATCTCTGTCATCACATCAATAAAACCAGCACGTGGCACAGTGGTTCCAGACCCAGTCACATGAAGACTGCTCTTGGAAGATCTCTGAAAAGATGGACGACTTGTAGTTCGTTCTCAAATGGTCAGGCACTGGCACAGGCTGCCCAGGGAAGTGGTGGAGTCACCATCCCTGAGGGTGTTCAAGAAACATGGAGATGTGGCCCTGAGGAATGTGGTCAGCAGGCATGGTGGGGGTGGGTTAGGGTTGGACTTGGTGATCTTCGAGATCTTTTCCAGCCTTTATGATCCTATGATGATATTTCATTCTTGCATGCATCGCACCAAAGCAGCTCTCCTTCCTGAGCATGAGAATTTCAAGGCAGCTCTCCTGGGTCTTTAATCTGCACCACGACCTTTAAAACCAAGTAGGATGGACTCCACTGTGATGGCTGTTGCTCAAAAACTGTCACGTGTTACCTGACAGCAGCCGTGGCTGTTCTCCTCCCATACCTCCTCCCTTCGCTCACTGCCAGAAAACAGAGTTTTCCTGGAACAGCAAAATACAAGAGATCTTTTGTCTCAAAACCTCAGTGATCTATTTGCTGGCATCGTGCCTGGCACTTTATTTATGCGGTCCTGAAAAAGAGGATTTTCCTTTTTTAAACTGTGAAGATGAGCAAGCACCAAGCTGAGAACGGGATGGAGACCACAACAGGGTTTTCCTGGAGAGGAACTGATGGATGGGGAATGAAGTTTCTAATGTAGTTCAAAGGGGAGCCATTGTGACCCTGTTACAAAATACATGTAATAGTCCTGGCTACAGGAAGAACAGGGAGTTGATGATTGCTGTAGATACAAGAGATAATGACACCGCAGAGGGTGTTATCATAAACAACAAAAAAAAATGCTGGAATTTAAGAGCTAAAAAGGGTTGAATACAATGATGCACAGTACGAGGATGTGCACCGAGGGGATGAAACGAAATGTTTCTCTGAAAGAGTAGAAATTACAGTTTGGAAGTAATGGAAGAAAGTGTGGGTGCATGGGATATCTATAATGCAAGTAACTGAGTATCTGTGGAAAAATGTCGTTCTACTGAGTAAGGAGTTTCTATGCTGGCATGGAAACCTTAATGCTGCTGTATCAGGCACTTGTGAAAACACAGCGGGAGCATTCTGAATGGTGCTTATCCTACTTGTTTTTAAAGGGTGAACACCAGCTGTCATGCTTAGAGGAAAGACATGCTATAGTAGTACTAGAGTGAGCAGGAAAAGCGAAATCCGTGTATAGGCTTCTTAAGCTGGGGGTAGGTGGTGGAGCAGATTGCTAGCAGGAAAGGAATCTGCTCAAGGGTATCAAGGCTGAAACAGAATTGGGGTCACAAGAGGAGTGAGGCTCGGTAGCCGCCCTCCAGCCTCAATTACTTGAGCTATGGCGCGATGTATTTAAGCACAGCAGGGTCTCACCCAGACCTACATGAGCCTCATCAGGGTACAAATACGGGATTGCTTCCAGCTGCCTGCAAAAGTGCCACTTCTGCGCCCATTGCTTCTGTTACCTGCCTTGGACATAAGTTCTTAGGGGCAATAACGTCTTCATGGAGGACTTCATCTACTCTGCAGATGGTTTGTATGGATAGCTCCCATAACAAGGCTTCCCTGGCTTCCTGAAGGAGGTGCTGGTAGCACAGGTTGAGCAGAAATGAACTCTGCAGTTGAGGGCCCAGGCAAGGGCTGTGGATTTTTATTTTGTTGGTTCGTTCAGTTTTTATGGAAGGAGTGGTTTTCTGTTTGTTCATTTTTATCACAGCAAGGGGGTTGGAATTAGATGATCTCTGAGGTCTCTTCCACCCTAAGCCGTTCTATGATTCCAGGAGCTGAGCTCTTGCAGGACAGGAGCTGCCACATCAACCTCACCTCCCAAAGCAGACACCCACCTGGTGATCACTGTATTTTTTTCCTCCTGCTATGAGAGACAGATGCCCCAAAGAGGAATCTATAAACCCCCCGAGGAGAGCTGCTCAAAGCTTAAATAACGCTTTTGGGCAGCAGTTCCCACAGGCAGAGCAGCTGCAGAGGACTCCACAGGAAAGTCAGCAAGATAGCTCCCTAGGAGTGGCAGGGAAGAGAGATTGCAGATATTTCCTCTGTTTGTTACTCAAACAATATAGAGACTTTGCTCCTCTCCTAGCAGCAGTGCAGAGCTGCCCTCTATTCATGCGCAGCATGCACCCCGCTGTCCTCAGTCCCCAGCTGTCCCATGGGGACAGCGCTGAGCAGGGATAAAGGACAGGAGAGACATGGAACACCTCCCCTACGAGGACAGGCTGAGAGAGTTGTGACTGTGTAGCCTGGAGAGGAGCTGAGAGCGGCCTTTCAGTACCTATAGGGGCTGTAAGAAGGAAGGGGACGGAGTCTTTAGCAGAGTCCGTTGCGACAGGACATGGGGAAATGATTTCAAACTAAAAGGGGGAAGATTTAGATTGGACATAAGGAAAAAGTCCTTTATGATAAGGGCAGTGAGGCACTGGCACAGGTTGCCCTGAAAGGCAGTGGATGCTCCACCTCTGGAGACACCCAAGGTCACACTGAACGGGGCCCTGAGCAACTGATGGAGCTGTGGGTGGCCCAGTTCATTGCAGGGAGTGGGACCAGATGGCCTTTAAGGGTCCCTTCCAACTCAACCATTCTATGATTCTATGATGATGGCTGCTATGGTTGCACTTCCAGTCAGGTAGAATGCCTGTGCTGTTCCTCCTACCTGTTTTTCACTCTCAGTCTGGTCCCACAAGTCCTCTGACCCTTGCTGCCCACATCCTTTGCACAAGTGGGCAGAAACTGGCACAGGTTGGAGTGGATCAGGAATCTGTCTTCTTTTCTTTTCTTTGAAAATCTCAACTTGTCCAAAATAAAATAAAATAATGGTTGTTATGCTATGGGAGCACTTCTAATCCAAGGCAGAAGTGCAGAAGCGAAGGCCACCCTCCCTCTCCCATCCCAGCCTTTGACCATCCCTGCTGCTGGAGCAGTCACTGGACACCAAGCTTCAAGTCCTACCCCCAAAGCCCAGCAGATGTCCAGGTCCACTGCAGCAAACACACCACCTCGATCAGTGCTTCAATACCATTCTATCCTATTTCAGACATTTTCTACAGCTGTGTCCCTCTAAGAATGGTGTCCCCATTGTGCCATAAGGGAAGGCTTGGAGAGCTTTGGTTTACCTAAATCAGGAATACCCTTGGAGTCTCCATTCATTTGCTTGCTCAGAGGGAAAAATGCTGTCTTGTATATAATTGCTCTTGCTTTAATCTTTGGTGATGTTTAAACTTAAAATGGGATTTTGATTTGGGATTGTAGTGTTGAATTTACGGAAGAGCTCATGCTCCATAGAAGGAATCGCAGTTCCTATGAGTCAGTGATTAACCACGGAGAAAAACTAAGGGTCAATCACACCTCAGTCCTCTGATCTGTAACACGGGCAGAAAACTGTGCTCTCCACCTTCTGGGGCTGCACCGTGCTCCGCTGCAAAGAGCTTCCCAATTGGGCATCACTGGGACTGCAGCCGCTCAGAAATAAAACCTTTCAGCAAAACTGAAATTTCTCTTGCAAAAAAAAAAACCAATTGATTTGCTAGGAGAAGGATAAGAATGCACCGAACGGTCTCCCTGGGAAGACGGTTGGGTGATAGGGTTTCTCCTGCCTGCCTGACTGCCCGGCTCCCTATTTCTTCTGCTTTTATTTAGGCCTGCGATCGGTTTTCTACAATACTGAGAGCAGCTCTGGCTTTAATGAAACATCTTCATCTGCTCGTCTGAGGTGCGTCTTACTGCTGGAAGGGAACCGTTTGACACATGGAATTCGGTGGTAAAAGAAGCTGTTTCACTCCGTACTAATTAGAGTAGCATTGAGTGTAAATTAAAAGGAAGAGAGAAGCTGATCTCTCTTAGAGAAGCTCAACACCCAGACAGCTTTCAATGGAGCCAAGAAGGATAATTTCTGAACTTCTTCCTTTTCTGTTCCTCAGGATTCCTATTTTCCTGAGAGTTGGTAATTCTGAATCACTGTTTTCCGGAGAATCGGACTTTTCAGCAAAAAGGAATTTCTGGGTTTTGCGCAGTGGTAACTGCAATGCATAGGAACTGCTATTAATTTTCATGTTCTCCAGGGATCCTGCAGTTTACAATGGTGTTTAGTGTGTCTGTGGAGATCTGTGAAGAATAAGAGCTGTGATCACAGCATTGCCACCAAGCGAACGTTACTGTGGACACATCTCAGTCCAACAGCAAAGGGGGTAGTGAGGCCCCGGCACTGCTGCCCAGAGGTGTTATGGGTGCCCCATTCCTGGAGGTGCTCAAGGCCATGGATGGGGACCTGGGCAGCCCGAGCTGGTGCCTGATTTAGTGATTGGCAGCCCTGCCCATGATCTTTGAGGTCCCTTCCAACCCAAGCCATTCTATGATTCCACGATTCTTTGATTCATATGTGCTGCCCTGGTCCCCAAACCAGGAGAGAATCAAATCCCTGGTTTCACGGCCCCAAAACTGATGTGTGGATGCAGCCACCATGGCCTTCACTCTTCTCCTTTGCCCAGACACAGCATCAGCAAACCTCTCACTGCCAAGAAATTGTCCTGTTCCGTTGTTCCATCTCCCAAGAGGGTTTGACTAGACAATGTTTACACTGAACATCCTATACTGCAGGCTGTACCTTTGCCTGATTGCTGTGCGACAGAGACAAGGCACTTTATCACCTACCCACTCAAGATGGAAGTACATTTTTGAGCTGAAGCAGCCAGCCTGTTTGCAGTAGCATAGCACCCACACAAACAAAGCCAAGCCTGTCTTCTCCCTTCCTACACATCTCCAATAGAGGGCATCCATGGTCCCTTGCTACGTTATTTTGGGACCACCAGGTCACAAAGCAAACAAAGTCAAACCAATTACAGCCAAAGCCCGCCGTACCAACGTGCAAACACCTGTGCACCTTGAAACTCCTGGAGGTGGAGTGGGAGCTCATCTCAAAGCTTTCTCCTGCCTGGTGGTTATGCCAGGATCTGGCAGCCAGACCAAGCATTTTTCCTTGCAAAGCCATCTCTAAGCTCAAAATCCAGGTGTTCTCGTTTTCAAGCAAGATCATGCATTCAAATACCACTTATTTTCTTCCTCTATTTAAATCTGCAAGGACAGATCATTTGTTCTTCCCTCACGCTCCATCCTTGCAAAGCAGGGATGAGTAAAAATAAACAAAAGCAGCATATTTCTGGAAGTACACTTCTTATAACAGCCTGCGCCGCTCACTCTCTCTCAGACATGACCTACAATAGGTGAAAAGTAGTCAAGAAACAGTGGAGGACTGAAAGATGCAACACGGCGAGCACTGCTTGTGCAGCTGGGATGTTTGTTTGCCATTATACACCTGGGGGAACTGTGTGGCCTCTTCTGACAGATCTGCACGCAGAAGTACAGGCAACTCTGTTTTGCAGAATCTCACAGCCCAACGCTGTGTCTGAAAACCTGGTGCGCTGATCACATGGACTCCATGGACTCTCTACCCTTCCCAGGGAAACAGACCTCAAGGACTCAGAGGTTTTGTCCATAATTTTCCCCACCTTTTCCCTGAGATTCACTTCTGGAAACTTTTCCAACACTGAGAACCTGACTACATACCCAGAATATCTCATATGCTTTGAGACGCTGCATAGTCACTACAAAGCCCTCCGTATTGCACCAATTTCTGACTGGCACCTGCAACTGGAGATGGAAACCAATCCATCGGATTCATCAGATGGAAAGCAGTCCAACAGATGTATTCTCCTCTGTTGTTCCTTAAAATGTACCTTTGGACCACAGCAGCTCCTGCTCTGTGCTGCAGGTGGGTGAACTCTTCTGCACAGGAGCTCGTGTTTGTTGGAAAATCTTCCCACAACTCTGTGAGTCTGTTCCTGGTAGACTCGCAGGCAACCTTAGCATCTCCCTGACCTATGGTTGGGCAGGGGTTGGACTCAATGATGCCTGTGGGTCCCGTCATACTCAGGATATTCTGCAGTTTTGTGGTGACTTTCTACATCCCAAGACAAATAACCAACGTCCAAAATGATCTTACTGCTGCGTGTATCCCCAGGCCTTCAAAAAACACTACAAGGGGCCATGGTGAGCTCTGTATGGTAAGGTCATGGGATCACTGAGGTTGGAAAAGAGTTCTAAGGTCAGTGAGTCCAACCCCAACCCATCCCCACCATACCCACTGACCATGCCCCTCAGTGCCACATCTCCATGGTTCTGGAACACCTCCAGGGACAGTGACTCCACCACCTCTCTGGGGAAGATACACAACAGGGTAGCCAAGCATGGAAATGCAACCAGGACTGTGTATGCTCTAATTCTTGGCTGCATTTCCCCACTCCTCCCCAGCACAAAAAGACCACTTACACTGTTCCTTCACTTTCCAGCACAATACCAGGCCCAACTCAGTGATGTCAGTTAAACACTTATCCGATCTTCAAAGGATTTAGTGGCAGATTGGTGCCAGGAGACGGCCTTCAGGACAGGATGGCTCTTAGGGTCACCTCAAATACATCTTTGCTGTTGAGAGGTGCCAGCGCTGGGAGCTCACGAAGCAGAACGTGCCCAGTCCCTGCAGGAGATTTTGTGCTTTTGACTCATTTCTGGTTCAAGCGTTCACCTGAAAGGAATAGCAAAACGAAAGAGAAGGGCATTATGGTGTGAGGAGAAACTGTCAAAAGCCCTGTGTTCTTCCTCTGCCTGTGAAAAAATCACTCTTCATTAAAGAGAAAACACTTGAAAAAGCTCAACAAAGACAGTGATGCATGAGATGAAACAATTCGGTGACAGACCTGTCTGATTATTTCTTCTATTGTTCCTTAAGAAGTACCTTGGCACCACAGCAGCTCCAGCTTTGTGCTGCACGTGGGCAAACTCAGCCACATGGGATCTTGTGTTTGTCTGCAGTGAGAGCAGACAAGAAACGTAGGAATTATCCTCCTGCTCCCTATGGGACAGGGAGATGCCAGGTCTCTGCGGTTTAACTCAGCCAGGAAAGCAGGAATCTTAGCTCTCTGTATCTTTTTTCACCCTAACGTCTTGTCTTCTTGTTAATCTGCACAAATCTTAGAATTATAAAGATCTCAAAGTCAGAAAAACATGCTGAACATCACCTGTTTATCCCTGCTTAAAACCCGTGTTCTTAAAGGCCATCCCAGCACACAACGCCTTCCCCTGCTGTGACTGCTGTAAACATCTTACACATGAGCAGCAATGCTTACACACGAGTCCCATCGCTCCACGTGTTGTACAAACACAACTACAAGATGGTCCCAACCCACAAAGAGTGCAGAAGTTTGGTCTGTGGCTGCCGATTGAAGTTATATTGGACTATTATCTCAGTGGCCTTTTCTGACCTTAATGATTCTAAATCAAGTGGATCCATGGGTAACCCATGCCCAGTGTCAGCCACTTGCAGACTTGGGCATAGGTGTACTCCAAATAAACCGTGTTTTTTAGCAGCAAGAACAACATGATGCTGCATTCCAAGTGGCAGGGGTGAATTCAGCCCCATGCAGATGCTCTGATTTGGGATGGGGGGCTCTCTTGAAAGAGGAAATGACCTTAAGTTGCACCAGGTTCAGGTTGGATATTAGGAAAGAAGTAGGCTAGGCATAGTAGGAAGCCCTGCTATGCAGGGAAGAAGTTTATTCTCCAAAAGAGTGGTCAGGCACTGGCACAGGCTGCCCAGGGAAGTGGTGGAACCACCGTCCCTGGAGGTGCCCAAGAACTGTGCAGATGTGGCACTGTGGGACGTGGTCAGTGGGCATGGTGGGAATGGGTTGAGGATCTTCAAGCTCTTTTTCAACTGTAATAATTCTATGATTCCGTGTTGTCCTTCAAACACACCTCGCCATGCTGGTTTCCAAAGCAGTTGTGGGTTCTTCCTGCCTGCTCTGTGCTGGGTTTGCCAGAGGAGGAAGGCTGCTCCCTCAAAAAGCCAGCACAGACCTGCATCAGTTGAAGGTGCCGGCCTGGAGGATTTTAAAATACGGCCTCTGCTTTATTTCCATGTATTCATCCTCTCTTTCCAGGGAAATAAACTGGAAAAGCGGCTCACTGCCAACATCTGAAGAGTGAGCAATTCTTCTGCGTCTCTTAAATTCTGGATTCCTGCTGAGTGCTTTATAAAATAAAAAATAAAAAGAATAACCCCCAAACCAGCTCCTGGCTTTCCAGCCAAGAGACTCCCTGAGTCTGGAAGCCTTCACGAGTAAAACAAAAATCACAATGAAAATAAATGACTTCTCAACCACTTCTCTGCAGGAGAAGGCTGCAGATGGGCTGCCACGATCCCACGCCTTGGCCAGCTCTTGTGAATGCACCGTGCTGGGCTCCCATCCTGCTGATCCCAAGTCGCTCGTGGTGAGGTGAGCGTGCTCGTCTACCTGAAATTTCTCCTCATTCTCCAATAGTGATGCCATTTTCCAGGGATGGATATGGCTCAAGGGCTACACCCAACACAACAGGACTATTTATCAGCCCTCTACCATGCAGTACAACCACAGTGGGGACAGCGCAGATAAATTTGCCTTGGCCCAACCCACGAACACACATGTGCAGCTACACCTCAACAAAGATATCTGCCCTGTTTGGAGTGGGCAGCTCTTCCTGAACTTCTGGTGCCTGCACTCTTTCCACGTGGCATTTGCAATCTGTGCCCTCCCCTGTCCACCCACACAGCCCCACCAAGGCTTCACATGGTGTTACAGCCACCACCTCTCATCTGGGCTTGCCTGATGCAAATTTGATTTCATTGCACATGCAAAACAACTCTGCAAGAGTATTTTTAGGTCCTTGCCTTGGTCAGGTCAACTCTTTCTAAATCTCAATTCTCTTTGCTCTCTTTCCACTTCTGGAAACAGGCAATAAATGACTGTGGCCATAGTTATCTAAGATAACACAAAGTGCCCACTCCTGTCTCGTCTAGCAAGAGTCCCACAGACATATTTATTATCATTCTTTGCCTTCTAGGTACTTTCACAGCATCACAGTAACCTCTGGATTGGGTAGAGATGGGTGGAGGGTCACATTGCAAAGTAGAGCTGCCAATGGCCATAGGCAACTGGAAACATCTTCATGCTGTGGCATTTCAGACTCTTGCCCCAAAGATCCACCACCATCCCCCTGCAGCTTCCCGGTGCCAAGTCCTGCTCCCTGTGAAAATTCCATTTTGAAACCATTTTCCACAAATTAGGGTGGTCTCAATGCTGGCATCCAAATGAAACCATCGTGTGCTCTCCGGCCGCTGGGTGTGGGGCCACCTCCTAAATGACACCAACCCCACACCGAGAGGGGGAGACAGATGCACGAGGAGGCTGTGGGTTCTGCACCCCAGGTAAAGGGGATGAGCACGGGAACTGAGATCTGGGCACAGTTTACAACAAAACGTTTCTCTCCTCTTTTCCAACAGAAATCTTTTTCTCTTTGTCTGTTCTTTTTTGCCCCACTTTCAGCCAAATACTGGGAATTTTTGTTCCAAGAACAGGCTCCCATTCAGCTGGCAACTCTATTTCCCCCCCTTAATATTTCCTGTTTGATCAAGAAAGTTTTCAGTATGGGGAGACAGAATTGAGATGAGCGAGGCAGAAACAAGGGATATGATGCCACTTAGTGGAGCATAGCTAGATAATAACCAAGAGCAATATTCCAACATCCACGCTGCAAATTATTGCTCACCTCCATCAGACGTTATTCTTATTCCTGATGTGCACCAGAGATATCCCAGGATACCAAGCTATGGAAAAAAACCTACAAAGCAGCAAGAGGTGCCAAGAATAGGAGCAAAGCTGCAGCAACACCCAAACCCATGGGCAGCTGCAAGAGCTGGCAGGCAGTCAGCCCCCGCTGCCCTGCCAAAGCTTGGATGTTGATAAGAGAAAGTCTATTCCCTCCCTCCTATCTCCCTGTAAATACACTCCAGCCCATACACTGCAGAAGTGCCAGGCTTTGGTTGGAGGCAGCAACCTTAGCACGCTCACCGGCGCTTTATAGTATTTTTAGCCTTCCTGACATGAGCAAGGTGCAAAAAACAGAGCCATCCCTGCGCTGGCACATGTATATAAGGGACAGGGCTGCTGGGAGCTGCCTGCCTTCTGCAAGCAGTGGGGAGCTGTGGCCGGGTCGTGAGCAGGGTGAGTAGAAACAGCCCCAATTTGGGGTTATTTCCCACCTTTTTTGCCACTCTTCTCTACAAGCTCTCTTGGCTCCATCCATTTCCTCATGTGCCATATCCGAACTGATAGGGATGGGGTCTGGCATGGCTCTGCTGGCCCTTCTGGTTCTCCCTGTCCCCTGACCACCATCACCTCTTCCCTATAACCCACGGCATTCCCCATCCCCTCTGCACACCCCACCAGGCCAGTTCCCATAGGATGAAGTTGCAGGGATGTCGGGTAGCCTCTCTCTGCTCCTACTGTGGAGATTTTCTATTTGACCCATGGTATCTCTAAGCTACCACCGCTGCAAATTCCCACCCTCCTGACATAGAAACTGCACAGAGCAGTCGGTGATAACATGATGCTTTAGAGTCACACTCACGGTCAGGGCAGTCCATGAACATGAGTTGAGAGCCTGCTGATAGCACAACCGTCCCTGGAGTTCTTCTCCCATTCAAATCAGAGCAGAGTTCTCTCATTGCCCTCTGCAGCAGCAACTCAGGGATGAAACAGCACCTCTGAGGCTGGCGTTTCATGGGTTAACATGGTGGCATCACTGGACTAATGCTGGATAAAATTTGGGGGGAAAAGTAAGAAAGCAGCAGTCCGCTATTCTCCTCTTCTCCGGCCTCCGGTAAGCAATGATTTAGGGACTTCTGAGATGGGCTGCGTCTGAAGGATCCAGTTTAAGGCAAGGGGAGAGAAAACTTCAGATGTGTCGAAGTGATGCTTCTGCTTAAATTTCCTTTAAAGCCCTAAATTATATGAGTGATACAGGATTGAAATGAAATGTTTGGTTTCAACCCCAGTGAAAGTGCTGCGATTTTAAAGTAAGACCGAGCATGTGGGGATGTCCATCTTTTCAGTCCTACGGGTTATGCCACTATTTCTAAGTGGCCGTTCATCGCAGCCCCTCTTGGCTCCCATCCCAAACATGAAGGCAGCACGGGGAGGTGTGCTCAGGGTGAGAAAGAAGGGTTGGGGCAAAACTGGGCATAGCAAACCAACCCATTCTCCAAGCCCTGCCAAAGCAAGTAGAGAAAGGCTGTGGTTCCCAACGCATGCTGGGGTTTATTTTTTGAGTTGGTCAGTGCCGGTTCATGTCAGGTAACGGCCGTGAAGGGCTCAGAAGTGGCCTCTTGTTGCTCACTTAGAAAGCGGTAGGTGTAATGCCTCTGTGCCTGTGACAGTGGGTGTCTGCGCATGCACAAGGACAATGTGAATTTGCCAACAGCTGGGCACCCAACAATTCGTCTCTTCGGGCTGGGAATAAACAGGGAATGTACAACCTCAGTGAGCAGTACAGAAATCCCATAGCAGCCCTGCTAAGACAAATATGCCATGCACAGGGCACGGAGGACCTACCTGGGATACAGCATCCCATTGGGGCACCCCCTGGTTTTGAGCACCCAGCACTGGGTTAACCCATTGCTGTTGTTTACATGGCCTCAGTACGTACATACGTACAGACCCATTGAATCGTTAAGGTTGGAGAAGATCTCTAACATCACCATGTCCAACCCCAACCCACCCACCATGCCCCACTGACCACATCCCTCAGTGCCAAATCTCCACTGTTCTGGAACACCTCCAGAAGGGAGGTTGGTGGGAACAGTGACCCCACCACTCCCTGGGCAGCCTGTAATTAGTGAGCATGGAGTATTATCCCATCCGGATGAGGCTCTCCTACCCTCACAAGCTTCATCCCAAGCAGAGAGGGGAAAACCAGGGATGAGTGACATCTAGCTTTCCTGGAAGAGCGAGGCCAGTGCCCGGCACAGATGCTGAAAAGCCGGTGTGGGAGAGGCTGGATGCGCAGAGTGACAGTTCTGGGCGACACTAAGTGGCTCACAGCAGGCTCTGCTATTTGCATGGCACAAACAGTCATTTCATGATTAAAAACAACAACAGCAAATGGAAGCTAAACCAAGATAAAACCAGAGAGCGCTGTGCAAACACTGAGGGCACGTGAGAGCTGGCTCTGCCCACGGCTTTAACCCAATAACCCCATCAGTCCTGGATTGCACCTTCTACTTTGCCACCTGTTTTCTCCTGCAGGCATCTCACTCGGCTCAGCTGCATTTCAAGTGCAAAGAGATAAAGTAAAGGGTGACAGTATTCCCGCAGACCCTGAATGGCAGAAGCAAATCCCAGCAAATAAAAAATATTTTGGGTGGGAGGCTGGGGAAAAGGAAAGATTTGCAGAAGGGTGAACCCCTTCGGAGCACCTAAATACTAGTTACATTAACTCCTTGCTCTCCTTGATTCCTGCTTCTGAGGGCAAGGAGGAATGCTATGTGACCAGTCTGAGCTGGGCTTTAAATGTCTCTTCCAACTCCATTCTGTAATTCGATGAATCTACTTCTGGCCAAATCCCCATTCACTGTAACTAACCAACCAACCATGCAGACTGGTGGGCTTCTTTTGTAAAAAAACTCATCTACTCTTCCATCCACAGACCTTGTGATTCCTTCCCCCCCTTACCCATTGCACAAATGAAGACCAGCCATGACGGAGCCAAGCCATCCAAATCCCACACCATCAAAGCCAGAGAGCTGATTCTCTCCCCTCACTCCAGGAAAGGGGACCCCCATGAAAAACAACCCACCCAAATCACATCGAGATGGGCCCATCCTAAGAAACACGAAGAAAACACGATGCCATCCCATGCAGATGACATCTTGCCTGGTCAGATGGGAGCTCAGATGTCAGATGTCTGTAACGGCAACTTTACCCTGGGACATGTTTCTGAAGAGATCAACCTCAATAGCTCAGAGAAACTCCCCCACCAAGACAGCAACACAAACAGGGACAAGGACGGGGTGCTACAGAAAGTCTCAGCTGTGCAAAAAGTGAGAGATGGGCCCAAGGATTCCCCCTCCAAGGATGTTTTCCTGTTTTGGGCCAACAAAGTCAACAACAGCAGCAAAGGGACCACCATCCACAAGCTACTGCAGAAGTCATCTGTGACTGCACGAAACTCCTCTCCAGCTCTCCTTCCCCAGGAAAGACTCAGCTTAGAAGAAGAGAATCAGACTGAAAAACCCCAAAGAAAGACCAGAAGAGATCTCTTCTCTGACACAAAAGCCTTCAGCCATGTAGACACTCACGTCCTCCTCGTGAGCCAGCAGGTAGGTCCTGCGGTCCCTCAGCAGATCCATGCCCTAACATTCAACTTTTACTGCATGTTCTGATGACAAGATGGTGCCTTGTGACAAAACCAGGTGACCTCAAGGACCTGGGGCGTGAAGTTATCCCAACCACGGCCAAAGGTCTCTGTGCCAGGACACCAAACAGCAGTGTATAGGGTTCTACCTGGGACCCTTCTGGAAGAGTTCAGTGAGGAGAGAGAGGGGCCACGGGATACTCCAAGGCAGGATAGCCTGTGTTTAGCTAGATGGGAGCTGGTAACCAGAGTGCATAAAAAATATACAGCAACAACCACAGTCGAGCCATATCCAGCAATCCCTCCATATCTGTGGCAGCCTGAGTCTTATTTTTCTCAAGCAGGAGGCTTCAGTTGTGTCCTCTTCTCGGTCTGCACACTGTTATTCGATGCTCTCCCTTTCTGGGTGCTTGGCATCCCAGAAAGAGAGCACCAAATTCTTAATTCCTGTTACTCGAACCACACACTGCTGCTGTAATTTCTCCCCCGGGGGAGCACAATTTGTCCGGGCAGTGAACTCACAGCTTACACGTCAACTCATTAGTGAGAGCGAAGAGGTACAAGGAATAATTGTGCTCTTCGTTATAGTTGAAACCTGCAATTTCTACCTAGCCCGAGGCTAATATCCCTTGGGAAGACGGATGCTGTGACGTTTCAGAGTCTACCTAGTCTATTAAATAAAGGAGAAGAGAGGGGGAGGGAGCTGGAAGAGAGGAGAAAGAGAATAATAAACAATTGAAAATACCTCCAAGGCAATGGGAAGCCATGGGAACAACTTGTTTCCCTGTTTATCCAAGGTTCTCACTGCATTAAAACCTGATGCACTTGTCCTTTTCCCCTTACATGGGATTTACAAGTGCCAAGACCAGCAGCAGAGCAGTTCACTGAGTATTGCACCTCTGGTGGCGGATGTTACTTTGCTGGTGGTACCCTGGGAATGTAGGATTTTCCCCTCTCCCCATGCATCTGATCATGGGGAATTGGATGGAAGACCCCGGGCAGTACAGGTGCAGAGCTGGACCGCTCTCTGGACACCTAGGAACAGCCTGGGGACTGTTTGCATGCACCCTCATCAGTGCCTGGGTGGTTTTAGCGAAAGCATCTCCATCTGTCTGCTCCAAATATCTCAGTAGAGCCAGTAGATCTTGTGAACTGAGACGCTCTAACCCATTCCTCAGGAGTCTTAGGAGTATTCAGGACCAGGATCACCTGGGGATGTTGCAGCTCTCAATCTAGGACCTCATTTTACCATTTCTGGTCGAAACATAGTGTTACAGGCTTAACTTTGCATCAAGATGTACCAATGGGGAAGCATGAAGCTAGGTATCTAATGGACGAGTACTTTTTTTCTTCCTTGGGAGTAATTATCATTACTTGTTTGCCCAGCAGCTGCACAATCATGACAATCTCATAATGGAAATGCAAGGGAACAGCAAGAGCACTGTCATTTTAAAGTAATTGCTCTCTAGTCACGTCTTCATTTTTAAACTCAGTGTCACAAGGAAAATCTTCAGCTGTTACAAATGTGACGTTTCCCATATACAAAGAAAGAGATTTCCAGCTTCGGTTGGGGCAGGAAAGTCATTGATGAATGAAATAGCAGGGGCTGTAGAATTGAGCTGGGCTAAATATAACCCAGTGGAAGAAAAATCTACTGCTAAAAATATTCGTGCTAGCACAAAAGAGGGAAGAGCCCAGGAATGTGAATGAGTGAATGGGAGGAAGGGGGCAGAAAGGCTTCCTTTGGATTAAGAAATAGGTGAAATTTTAGTGCTAGGAGCAGTTCCTTCCACCCATTTTGGGGTGTGAGTTTTGCTGCTTCCACAGTGTCGAGAAGAGAATCTGAGCCACAAAGATGCTTCTCTTCTGCATAAATAGACTCATAGAGTCATACAGGTAGGAAAAGACCTCTAAGATCCCCCAAGCCCAAACCCAACCCACCCCCACCATGCCCACTGACCATATCTCTCAGTGCCACATCTCCCCAGCTCTCAAATACTTCCAGGGACAATACACTGAGACATTGGCTGGTGTGGGACTGGAAATCCACTTTCCCCAGTTATATGCTGCAGATTTGCACCACTGGAGAGATCTCTACAAGAAGATTCTCTGAGCAAAGGGACACCTCGACCTATACCGTGAGGGCAGTGGAGTGGTGACACTGCACATCCCCACCAGCTGCTCCAAAGAAATGGGAAATGTCACCTTCATTTCCTCCAAAAAGCAACTCCAGTCCTTAAGATCAAGCACATGGAAATGGAGAAACGTTCTACCACAAACTGTACTTTTTGATTTCCAGTTCTAGAGGGGGAGAAATGAAGCTTTGGGGTTTTTGTGATGTAGCTTTTCATTCCAGTAAGCCCATCACGTCAGCAGTCACCGACCCATGCAGTTATGACACCAGGAGTGCCTTTAGCTCACCTGTCCTCTCCATTACAGCTGAAATCGGGGCACACCAGGATGTCTGTCCAGGCCATCGTACCCCTGATCACTGCCAAATCCCAGAGCAAACTGGAGATGGTGCGGGCCATATGGTTCTGGCTTTGCCATAACATTGGTAAGTCTGGTCCCACTGTTTTGCAGTCACATGGTGGAGCTGAGAGCCCTTTCCTTGAATGCAGCCTCCTGGATTTTGGCTCTTCATGTCCTGCAGAATAGATACTACAGTGTTCTTATTGCAACTGCAAATTGAAATATTCCCCTCTTAACTTTGGGAAGGTCCCTGGAATGGGAAATGGTTACAAACAGAGCCTCCATCCTGAAAACGACACCTGCTTTAAGGCACAACCCACCATGTGGGTACCAGACCCAAAGAGACACCAGTAAAGCTCCCAGCTTTGATGCATTGGAGGGCATTTCCCCAATAATGAGAGCATGGTGCAAGTTCAAGGAAACTGAGCTATGCCTGTAGCAGTCATCTGGGGACACCGGAATCTCAGCACAATGCAGCCATTTCGTGCTACTTTAGCCTACTACATCCATGTGTGCAAGACAATATGATTGTCGCTGTACCTCACTTGAATGGCGCAACCACTGTTTACATGCGCTGAGAACCCAGTTCCCCCAAGGCTTTAGCAATTCTTTGCTCATATGGGGAATTGTCAAACCCTTGAATAATGATTGGGAGAAGAGCTGTCATGGCTTCCAGGGAGGGTAGACAGAGAAACAGGGTTGGGCAGGAGAAGGAATGGGATCATTTTGGAAATAATAAGTCCTTACGTTGGCCTGAAATTGGGTGGTATTCTCCCTTTCCTAGAATATGATGTGGATGGCTTCCTGGGGCTCTCTCAGAAGATCCACATGCCAGAGCAGGTCCTGCAGACGGGAAGAGCTGTGTGTTCTGGCTATGCTCATTTGTGCTGGGAAATGTGCAGGTAAAACCCGCCTTAGGCTTTCTCCTCCTGCCCCCTTGAAGATCTGAGAGGGGAACATAAAGATGGTACCGGCCTTACCCCACAACTGGCATAGAATCATAGAATATCCCAAGTTGGAAGGTACCAATAAGGATCACTGAGTCCAACCCCTGGCTCCACACAGGACCACCCCAAAATCAGACCATGTATCTCAGCATTGTTCAGATGCTTCTTGAACTCCAGCAAACTCCGACACCATTTCCCTACCATGTCCCTGGGCACAGCAGCTGCCTCCCTTCTTTCCTGCTTGGGTGGAGGAGGAGATCTGGGTTCAGCACATCAACCAGAATCAGAGATACAAGGAAGGAGGGTTTGGAGCGAGCGGGGGGGTTGCTGAAGTGAGAATCTGGCCAACATCTAACACAAGCGGAGCAGGGCCTTGGCTTTAAGGAGGTTGGACTTACCATGGAAGTTGGGTTGGTTTCCTAAAAGCAAGCACCAAGCAGTGTTTGGTGTGCGCTTACCTCCCCTACTGTCTCTCTGTGGCAGGGAGGCAGGTCTGAGCAGCGTGGAGATCCCAGGCTTCAGCCGAGGGCCGTGTGCCCGTGGAGGTCGGCGGTACCAACAGCAGAAGAGCAGCCACATGTGGAACGCGGTGCAGCTGGAAGGACAGTGGTGGCTCCTGGATGCCTGCTGGGGTGCGGGCACTGTGGACACAGAGAGCAGGTTGTTCGTGCCCAGGTGAGACAACGCCTCCCTTACCACCTCTGGAAACGTTCCTCAACACAAATGGGCAAGGCTCAACCTGACCTCGGAGATGGCCATCCCAAACCTTCTAGTAGACCCTTAATGTATGAGGTTTGCCAGGCCTTGAGCTCTCATTTCAGGTGCATCCCCAGGCACCGCTTGCAGATGGTCCACTTTTAACCACAGCAGTTGCTCAGGAACCCCGTGCAAAAATAGATAACCTACACATAAACACCTACATCCAATGCCTTACTCCCCAAGCTGTGGTGGCAGCTTCTCAGGTGATAACCACCTCCACTCTCCACCAACTTATTTTCATTGGCGGTGAGTGTCATTTTTGACATAACAAATCCTTGTTTTTACAGCAACTTTGCTCTTATACGGCTCTGCACATAATTACTCGAGATTTCTTAGCCCATGCTAAGCAAATAACAACTCTCACGGAGGTTATTTGTACAGTTTAATAACTTCCATTAACTATATTACGGGATTGACATTTTTAATTCTTTTTTTCTCCCTAATAATGCATAATGAAATAATTGTGGAATTTCTAATAGGTAATTATCTTGCTGAGAACAGTTTACAACACCAGCGAGTACGAGTTGCTTTTAACTGAGCATGGGGGAAAGAGCAGAAGCAGACTGAAACGTCACCTATGGCAACAGGCAGAGATAACAGCTTCTCGTGGGTCCATCCCCTGGGGGATCTGGTCCTGTTTGGGGAGGCTGAACGCCAATGTTCTCAGAGCCATCAGATCAACAGATGCAATAAGGCTTCCCACCGTGAACCCAACACAAGGGTGAAAGCTGACCCACTCGACAACCGCCTAAGCAGAGGTGATATCTGGAAGGCCAAGTTGAACGCATCCAAATTGAGATGCATTTTTCTTAAAAACAAAACAGAACGTGGGTGAACTCTTGGAAGAGGTGACAGGACTGGTTATGTGGAAAGCAAGACTATTAACTACTATAACGTAGTTAATCTGGAAAGTCCAAATGAAAGCTTGGCCCTTCCTTACTGATGCCAGTTCCGCACTGATGGTGTGAATGGTGGTGAGCGAGCTCCTTTCTCGTACATCAGCACATCATTACTGTGCAGGACGCTAAGGGTTTTCTTGCTCCCTCCATGGTGCCCTCTCCTCTCACCTTGCAGGCAAGATGATTTCTTCTTCCTCACCGACCCTGAGCACTTCATTGAGACCCATTGGCCGGAGGACCCCGCGTGGCAGCTCCTGCAGCCCCCCATCTCATGGGAGGACTTTGAGCAGAGAGTGTTTAAAACTTCAGAATTCTTCAGACTTCAGCTCTGCCTCCTTTCTCCGAACACTTCCCTTCTCAGAACAGGTAAACACAAAGCAAGGGGTAAATCCAAGCAATATAAAACCTAGTTTGCTTTTATGAAGTCCAAATTGAGGACGTTGCCCATTCAAAAATGGACCACCTGTTGACCTTTGAGGTCCCTTCCAACCCAAGTCATTCTATGATCTATTTTTAAGCATGTGTTTAACATCCAGTAGAGCAGAGGCACATATTTAAGCAATTTCTGGAGTCATGGCCATTGTGTGATACTGTGGGGAATTAGGATTCGTAAATTATAGCTAATGGAGCCAAATCACTTAGTCCCTTTTGTGCATGGCTTTTCCCCTCTAAATTCGCCAACAGTAGCAAAATAGCTTCGAGATACCTGAGACACAATCCTCATTGTGTTCACCAGATGGGGAGGGACACTCCCAGACAAAACATGGCCTGAAACGGTCACGTCCCACATTCTGAAAGTGAAGTGGGGGTGGAGCTGTTTTTCCTTGATTGTTGTTTTCTGACCATTTTTCAGGTCAGATGCATTGTGATAAATGCACATATTTCTTGGACACATTCTGTACATATGTTGCCCTGGATGGCTTTGTGTGCATATAGATTTCCCCCGCAGTTTATTTTATCAGCAGAGCCAGACAGGAGATAAAGCTATCTCAGGTTGTTGTCAGGCTTACAGAAAATGAATGTACAACAAGGCCTACCAGGAGGCTTTTGACTGGGAGAATTTATTACTTACCTAGGAGAGAAAACCCTCCAATACTTCCAGGACACTGGGCACTGCTGAAATGGACTGCTGCTACCTTTGCAACAGCAAGAAGACTGCACAAATCCAGTGAAACTGGGAATAGTAGAGAGGTCTGTGATGCCTTTATGCAGAAGACTCATGGTGCATCTCCATTGCAGGAGCTCAGAGCATGCCAGGGAGGGGACTTGGTCTTCTTCTACCAAGGGCCATACAGCCACAGTGTGGCAAGCCACTTTCCATCATCTATCAGCATTCCTGGTCAACTGGAGAGGACCCAGAGGATTGTAGGCTTGCCAATGTGACTCTAATCTACAAGAAGAGTCGTAAGGAGAATCTGGGGATCTACAGGCATGTCAGCTTGACCTCGGTGCCAGAAAGGTTATAGAGCAGATTGTCTTGAGGGAGATCATATGGCATGTTCAGGATAACCAGAGGATCAGGTCTAGCCAGCATAGGTTCATGAAAGGAAGGTCCTGCTTGACCAACCTGATCTCCTTCTATAAATGAGTGACCCGGCTGGTGGATGAGGGAAAGGCTGTTGATGTAGTCCACCCAGATTTCAGCAAAGCCTTCGACACTGTCTCCCACAGTGTTCTCCTGGAGAAACTGGCAGCCCATGGCTTGGACAGGTGCACTCTTTGCTGGGTAAGGAACTGGTTGGAGGGCTGGGCTCAGAGAGTGGTGGTCAATGGAGTTAAATCCAGCTGGTGACTGATCATGAGTGGTGTTCTCCAGGGGTCAGTACTGAGGCCTGTCCTGTTCATTGTCTTTATTGATGACCTGGATGAGGGCATTGAGAACACCCTCAGTAAGTTTGCAGATGGCACGAAGTTGGCAGGAGGTGTCGATCTGCCTGGGGATAGGAATGCCCTACAGAGGGATCTGGACAGGCTGGATTGCTGGGCTGAAGCCAATGGGATGAAGTTCAACAAGACCAAGTGCCGGGTCCTGCACTCTGTCCACAGCAACTCCAGGAAATGCTACAGGCTTGGGGCAGGGTGGTTGGAAAGCTGCATGGAGGAAGAGGATACAAAAGTGTTGGTCAGTGCATCACTGAACATGAGCCATCAGCGTGCCCAGGTGGCCAAGAAGGCCAATGGCATCCTGGCTTGTATCAGAGATAGTGCTGCCAGCAGGAGCAGTGAAATGATTGTCCCTCTGTACTCAGCACTGGTGAGGCCACATCCTAAGTACTGTGTTCAGCGCTGGTCTGCTCACTACAGGAAAGACATCGAGACCCTGGAGCATGTTCAGAAAAGGGCAACAAAGCTGCGAGGGGTTTGGAGCACAAGTCTTATGGGGAGCAGCTGGGGAAACTGGGATTATTTAGTCTGGAGAAGAGGAGGCTCAGGGGAGACCTTATGGCTGTGTACCACTGCCTGAAGGGAGGTTGTAGGAAGGAGGGGGTTGGTCTCTTCTCCCATGTAACTAGCAGCAGGACTACAGGGAATGGCCTCAAGTTGCACCAGGGGAGATTCAGGTTGGACGTTAGGAAAAACGTCTCTGCAAGAGTGGTCAGGCGCTGGCATGGGCTGCCCAGGGAGATGGTGGAGTCATCGATCTTGGAGGTGTTCAAGAAACATTTAGATGTTGTACTGAGGGACATGGTTTAGTGGAAAATACTGGTGGTAGGGGGATGGTTGGATCGGATGATCTCGGAGGTCTTTTCCAACCTTGGTGACTCTAAATGAAAGGATGGAGGGGGTGAAAAACCCGTTTCAGGACCAGGCCACGAGGGAGCTCCAAGGCATACAACCAAGTAACACAAAGGTTGTAGCCTCAGAGGAAAAACAGATCAACAGCCCAACCAGTCCCTTTATCTGCATGCCAAAGTGATACATTGCAGAACATGATCTCCCACCAAATATCATTAACTGTGGTAGAAAAGCCCAAAGGGAAGAATGAGGAAAAAGTATTTTGTTATTCTCTCTCCTCCCTTTCCTCAGTTTTTGATGGCCAAAAGACACAGGAATGGAGCCCATCAGCAGCTGAGGGCTTTGGCCCTTGCTGACCCGCTAGATGCCATGAACTAAAATTTCCTGGGAGGAGAATTTAAGGGTGCAAAGCAAAGCACATTCCAGCACACCACTGCTCTACACCCCCTTGGAGATGCTGCCACACAACCACAGAACTCACTGGCTGACCTGGGCTGTAAGCACAGTTTTCTTTCTTTCCTCCAAAACTGAGATGAAAGGAGATTTTCCCATTAGAACATAAAAAAAAAAAAACCTGACAACTATTTTTCCCCCAGTGATTTTTTCATCTTGTGGAAGAAACAGCTTTCCTGGGCCTGACTCGAACAGTTTAACTGCTGCCATTAGTCTCAACATCCATGCCACACCAGGAGTGTGCTTAAAGCACCAAATTACAAACCCAGATTGCAAACCGAGGCAGAGGTCTGCGTTTGCTGATGCAAAATTATGGCTATATTGATTTAGGTCAGTGGAAAGAAGCCAGCATCTTAAACACCCAAGACAATCTGAGTACAAAAATGCCCAAGATCTTTGGTGTAAAAGCTATCTATTTTCCCTTTTTACCTACTGAGGATCAATTCCTGCTCTATTATATTTGAGCAGTTCCCAGCTCCGTAAAATACTTAAAAGCTTTCAGCCAAGATTCCTCCCACAAACCACTATCTGATGGAAGCTGGAGGGGGAACACCTTGCAACAGGACCTGATTTTCAGGAAATAGCTGGCATCCATCCTTTGTAAACTCAGCCCCCCTAATTGGTAAATGCACCCTGAGCCATTAAAACTGGTAGAATCACAGGATCATTAAGGTTGGAAAAGACCAAGATCCCCAAGTCCAACCCCAATCTATCCCTACCATGCCCACTGACCACGTCCCTCAGTGCCACATCTCCATGGTTCTCAAACACCTCCAGGGACAGTGATCCCACCACCCCCCTGGGCAGCCTGTGCCAGTGCCTGATCACTCTTTAGGAGAAGAAAGGTTTCCTAATATCCAACCTGACCCTGCCCTGGCACAACTTAAAGCCATCACCTTCTCATCCTAAATTGCAGACAAGAAGGGCATTTGGACCTATGGGATTAGAGCTTTGTAGGACTTTTGTATACAGAAAGGCAGTCATCAGTGGCACGCTGTAAATACAAATAGCTAAAGTGGGAGAGGGGCAGGGAAGACTTTTAGCCAGAGCTTTGAGAAATTAGAAACATGCCTGCACTTCAATGGTGTTTTTTTCCCCCCAAACAATTAATGCAACATACATTGACCTCCTGCAGTGCTGGGGGTGCTGACATGGGAACCCTCTCCCAGCTTCACCTGGCCTCCCTGAAAACCAGGAATCGTTAGCTGACGGTTTGAATTAACTCAATAAAACAAACTAATGTTTGTTTTAAACGTAGCCATTAATTATCTCCTTGGGTCCCCTTCCCGAAGCAAAGCGCGTTGCTGGCTTCCCTATCTCATCATCGCTGGCTCCACTGCATACAATGTTCTGTTCTTTTCTTTCTTCCTAAAGATCCTAATACGATGCAGCCGGCCAGGCCAGCAGCTTCGGAAACTAGCATAGAGGGAATTTAATAACAAGAAAACCTGTAGTTAATAAAGTCTGTCATCAGTAATGTCTCCACTGAACACTTGCCAGGAGAGAATTGTTTGCACTTACTGTGTGAGCCAAGTCACAGCTTCAGCAGGCAAGGCACAAATAAAACCCAGCCTTCCCATTCTTTTCACGTCTCTGTTTCAACCTACCAAGAAAGATCTGTGGGGCAAACAATGAAAAAACCCAGATACAAACAGGGAGGGAAAAAAAAAGAGAAAGAAAAGAGTCGCCCCGTTATTCATTAGATTATGAAACACGTTTCGCAATCCAGTAATTAGCGAGGGACGATTCTTTCAGCGTGGAAAGGGAGGCTTTTGTCATTTTGTGTTAGCACCCCAAACAAATGAACATCGCGCACGGCGCGGGTGCCAATACCAACCATGGGCTCCTGCGGTGCCATCGCTCCGTACCGCTCGCCTCTCTCCAGCAAAAATGTTGTGGTGAGGACGGGACGACGCGGAGCAGCCACACTCGGGACATGAGATGAGTCCCCCCCCCCCCGGGCGCTCAGGGGCACTGGGTAATGAGGAGCAGGCTTGATTTCTACAGACCTTGAGGATGGCGGGTTGGGGCATGCATCGTGGTATGCCAGTGTCTGGGAAGCACTCTGAGATCCTCCAGGGGCAGAAGAACTCAATGTCTTGTCCTCTGTGGTGGCTTTTCTCATCCTCTCCCCTACACCTAGAGCAGAAGGGTACAAAATAGCATGAAAGCAGGGTTTTATGGCCAGGCAGCCCCCTGTACATCCCAGTACATGGGATGATGCAGCTCACCACGTGCTGAAAGCAGCCCGCTGGTTAGATGGCCCCATCTTCTTCGAGGCTTGTGAAACCTTGCTCTGTCCCTACTGCACAACCAACCAACCACCCCTTCTGCCCAGGAGCAGATGGAGAGCCTGGGGGAGGGTTTGCTGCACCAAGCAGTAGAGGGCAGCGGGCATGGAACATGCTCCCCAGGGCAGCGGTCAGCAAACCAAGCTGCTGGAGCTCCGGAAGCATTTGGACAACGTTCTTAGATACAGGGTTTGAATTTTGTGTGGTCGGATTCAATGATCCTCGCTGGACTCTTCCAACTTGGGGTTTTCTATGATTCAAAGACGTGGCACAGAGGGAGTGGTGACAGCGGGGCCGCAGTGACTCTGCTCCTCCATAGGGACCTCCCTTGGAGATGCTGCAGTTCTGGGTACGAGCACGGGCTCAGAACAGCTGAAAGCCTCCCCCTGCACCCTGCCTGAGGCTGCAGATTTGCTGCTGGGTGGTGCACAGTGGCCCTGAGCAGAAGCTCGACTGTGTGCCCTCAGAGAGCAAAAGTCACCGGGAAAGACCCAGAACTCACCCACCAACCAAAGTACCATCACCAGATGGCAATACCAACACACCCCTCCCGGACCTCCTATTCTCCTCTTCTGCCTGGTTAGGGCACACTGCAAAGCAGAAGTTTGTAGATGTTTGTGATTTACATCACATTTTAGGAAAAGATTATAATCATTATGGGGAAAAAAAACCACACCCACCAAACAGTTTAATTCCTAAAATGCGACAGCATTCTGGGATCCCCCACCAACCAGGCTGGGAAATTCTGATCCTCCCAGTTGCTCTGTTGAATTGGCTCCACAGTAGACCTGCAGCTTAGAGGAATGACATCAGGTCAAGAAGCCGTGCGATGATAACCTCCATACGGGGCACCAGCTTTGTTCTGAGTGTCTCGGGACCCAAAGTAAAACTATTTGTTATTCTCTCCAGACATAATAGTATCAACATTTCTCTTCCAACAACGATAGAGAAACGATAGGAGGTGAGGAAGGATCTCACTAGGGTCCTTCAGCAGATAGGGTTAAAACGAGAGGGAGAAACAAGTCTCAGTCTCCTGCACAGATAATTTCAGTTCATACCACCAAAGATCTGGGTCTGAGATAGGAATGCATTACACTGCCAATGAAGGACTGTAAAAGGTGTTTTGTTCATCCTCCTACAGCCCACGGAGAGGCATCAGTGATGCTGGGGAGTGCTCATCCAACAGAGTTCACCTACCAGCTCTCCAAACTCCAGGGCACTGCGACCGAAGAGGATGTAGGCGCTGCTCATGGGATGATGACAGTGTCTGAGAACAGCGTGACTATCAAGGTGATTCCCCCAACCAAGGGTCTGTATGACCTCATGATCTTCGCACGTCACACCGACTCTCCGGACCCTTACAACTGGGTGTGCTCCTATCAGATCCTATGCCTGGAGCCACGCAATGGAGAGGCACTGCCTGAAAACCCTTTTCATTTCTGGGGCCTTCACCAAAAGGCGAGAGATTTTGGCATTGAGGAAAGCAGCTACAAAGGGGAGCTCCTCGTTGCTCCACAGGGGACTTTGCTCTTGACTCTCCGGACATCCCGCCCCTTGCTTGCCACCTATGAGCTGGTGAATAAAGACTTAGATTCCACTCTGAGCCAGAAATGCCTGGCCGCTCAAGCTGAGGACAAGAAACTGAGTTGCCACGTACTCTGTCCTTTCCAGGGTTACTATCGTCTCTCCATGTTTGTGAAAGATTTAGGAGGTACCTCCTTCAGGAACACAGCCAATTTCCTCATTCGCTGCTTGGGACCCGTCAACCAGAACGAGCTCTTCCCTTTGGGGCTGAGCATGCATTGTGGGAGCGGGATCAGCTCCAGTGCCTGCGGCCTCTCCAACCCCAGCCACTCCAACCCCATCATCACCACCAAGCTGGGCAAGTGCAACATCACCTTCCACGCAAGGGCTGACGTCGAGGTGACCGCCAGTTTGAGCAAAGACAAAGTCAGCAGCACTGAGTACCCCCTAGAGAGGTACGTGCTGGTCACCCACCTGAAGTCTAAAGTCAGCGTGTGCATCGTGCTCCCAGAGCCGGGCGTGTACAAAGTGGGGCTTTTTGGGAGAAACAAAGACTGCATGGAGTTCATTCATATTTGTGACTACGTCGTGCGCTGTTTCTCAGAGCCGTGCTGGCCTCCTTTCCCCAAAGTCTACAGCCTGTGGAGGAGAGGGTGCGTGCTGCTAGAGCCGCGTACGGGACTCCTCCAGGAGCAGAGCTGGGTCCGTTTCAGGGTGAAAGTGCCAAAAGCCCACAGAGCAGTGGTCCTTGGGCAGGAGAAGACAGTGCTACAGCTGAACCCCAGCTCTGTTTGGGAAGGGGAGGTGTTCAGCGGGGCGGCGGGGATGCGGGTGCGATTGGCAGCCAGCTTCAGCCCGCACTGCTCCTCCATGGAGGTCCTCCTGGAATACGAGGTGGGACGCAGCCCACCTGCCTCCACGGGGCGCTCGGGGTAAGCTGAGTGCTCTGCAAAGAGTATAAAAAAGACGAGGGGGGAAGCAGAAGCTCTTAAAACTTAAAAGGATGTTGAGACATGGGACAAAACTCCCAGAACATTATGGCACATTGGGGGGAGTCTGCGTGTTGCACGCAGAGCTTCTCTTCCCGCAGGATATGCAGATATTTGCTGGGGCCTCCTATCCCGCTTGGAGACCTTGCTGCCGCGTAAATCAGGACCAACATATGGAAGGCTCCTAATATTTTGCTTCTGTCAGAGGAAACCATTGTTCAAGCTTCTCTACAAGAAGGATGTCTCGCTGCTTATTACCAGCTTGAATAATTGCTTGGAATGCTTCGTTTGACATTTATTCAAGAGCTTGGAAACCCACACAGTTTCTCTCTCTGGAGAGGATGGCAACAACAACAATTAGAGAGAAAAAAAAAAAGAAAGAAAAAAGCCCACGCCGGAGCCAACAGCATCAGATGGTAGCAAGATTAATAATAAAAATGTAAATACGTAGTAAAGAAAGGAGGACCTCCTTGCAGAGGAAATCTGTGCTTGGGCAGAGGAGAGGGGAAAGGAAGGAAGGACATACTGTATTTTTTCAACCACGTCTTCAAAATATCTTCCAGGTCTTCATTATCAGGGCTGACATGTAGAAACACACTGAGGAGCGCCAAGGGCTTGAAATTAAGAGAGGGAAGAGGCGAGGAAGTGGCTCTGCAGCCAAGGCTTCTAACCGCAGAGTGGAGAGCACAGACAACTGCTCTTAGATTCTGGCACGTGCTGCGAGGCACCATAAACAGGAGACGGGCAGGGCCCTTGCAGCATCCAGAACACATATTCGTTGTTTGAAGAAAACACACAGTAAGAATCTAAAGTAAAAGGCAGGAAAAGCAATTACATCATCCGATGCTTAGGAACGGTGCTACTGTCAGGATAAATTTAGAGACCATGGGCTGGAAAATACGCAGTAGAAATACTTCTCCATGCCTGCAATGGGGTTCCTGGCTGCAGTAATGAAGAAGCACTGGTTAATTTTGGATGCTGCGCAATAGATGGGGAAGGGAGACTGCTTTCTTCAGGTCCAACAATTTGAACTTGACCTGCAGCAAAAGCTGAAAAAGATATGAATCTCCTCTGGTCCTGGAAGTCAGGCGATGCAGATGATGTGCCAGGATCTGCACTTCACAGCAGACTTGCTGGAACCATGGTGATGTGTTGGAAGATTCCTGGGAAGAGCAAAGTCCAAGGACTGCTCTGAACGAAGGGAAGCACCTGCAACGGCAGATGCAGGCGAAATGCTTGCCTGCCACACTAAAGAGCAATGTAAGAAGTACGGATCCTCTCCTGTACGGTTGCAGCTCCCTGTTGGGCACTCGGTGTTTTCCTCCAGCCTTCCCCTTCCAGGTGAGCGCCTTTGCAGGGACATCCCATGAGCAATGGACTTCTGACTGCATCACGCTCTGTGGTGAACTGTCCAGAGCTCCTCGGAGCTCCCCAACCTGCACATTATTGCCCACCAATAGCACTGCTTGTGAAACTATGTCTCCCTAAGACTGCTGCTTTTTCTTTCTTTCTTCTGTGGAAGAATTTTAGCATGGCAAACCAAAATGGTCGGCAGGAGAAATGACTCTCAGTCTCCACTGCCATCTTCCTCTCCAGGGAAAACTCAGCTTTAATTAATTCCTCTTTATCCATCATAATGAGGTCCAAGTTAGAGTTACCTCAATTTGGGGTCCAAACAATTTATGTCAGCATATAATTACTGGAGGTGCTGAGAACTTTAACGATACTCCTACGGGGGATTTTTTTGACTTCAAGGATCTGAAGTCAACCCTCTCATATTTCCTCTCTACGCACGCTTGGGTATAGCACGCAACCCATCCTAAATGTCATTCTGATTTAGGTGTACGTACCTCAAAGCCCACACCCCCAGCTCTGAGTGCCTCTGCAATAAACACCAGCAGCACTTCTCCAACAATAACAGCCCTGGAGCGAGCATCAGTCATGAAAAAACAATGGGAAGAGAAAGAACGCTCCTGCACGTCTCTCCTCCTCTCCCTCTGCCCATCAGGATTAAATTAGGTAAGGATGGATTACAGCACATACCTGCAGCTACAAAACACGCCTAGCTCTGAGCTAACTTGGTTCAGAAAGTCATTGGGAGGCCTCCAGGTGTGCACAGAGCTGTGGGCAGCACAAAGATGAACAGAAGAGCTGTGCTGAGCTCTACCAGCACACCAAGAGGCTCCTTCACAGCCAAAGTCAAAAGAAAATAATACCAGGATGGGCTGAAGCTGAAACCTCCGTACTAAAAATGCTGACTTCCATGGAGTCATGTCAACCAAACGTGGAGTCCAAACTCTTTGCCTTTGCACATTTCCATGTGCTACACCTGTGTTTAGCTGGTCTTTAGGGTGAACCACGTTATGACTCGTTTAGTTTATCCTATGAAGCTGTAACAATTGGGGTGTCCATACAACGTGTGTTTTCTTCACCTTCTTGTGCTGTTCTCGGAGTTTCAATAGCAAGAGTAGGAGCAACCTGCAGTAGGATATCCACATTGAGGCAGGAACTGCTGACTTCAGAATCACACCATCACACAGGTTGGAAAAGACCTCAAGACCATCACCCCCAACCCATCCCGCCATGCCCACTGACCACATCCCTCAGTGCCACATCTCCACGGTTCTGTAACACCCCCAGGGACGGTGACCCCACCACTCCTGGGCAGCCTGTGCCAGTGCCTGACCACTCTTTCAGAGGAGAAATGTTCCCTAACATTCAACCTGACCCTCCCCTGGCACAACTAAGGCCATCACCTCTCATCCTATTGCTGTTACCTGGTAGAAGAGGCTGATCTTTGAAGGACCAGACCCGATGAAATGACTGCATGTGATCAGAGGAATCGCACAACAAGTGCGGTAACAGCACAAAAACTGCTGTACTTCATTCAATCACATCAGAGAATGTGGCTGGAAAAGCAGTCCTTGCATTGCCCAAGCATCTTCGAAATACAGAAAGATGAAACATCACCGACTTCCAAGGGTAATTTCAAACATTTCCTCTTCGGCCTGACAACTGGGATTTCGTGGCAAAGATGAAAGAAAAGAATGGGTTATAGGCGAGAAGAATGTATGTAAGAAGGGTGTTCCTCAAAGCTGAGCCAAACTCTTTCATGTGGTCACCTGAGATGCGTAAGCAAGAGCGATCCTGCTCAACAAGTCCCCAGGGATACAGCTGGGAGGATGAGGGAGAGGGAGGAAGGGTTAAAAATACACTTGAGAGAAAGCTGGGCTGTGTCCTGCTCTCTGCAGGCTGGTACGTGAGTGGGGCTGGAGATAGACATGGCCAGAGGTGCCATCCCCTCCTGGGCAGGCTAAGCACCAGGCAAACATGTCTCTCAAATCCCACATTATTAAGGATTGAAGCTACTAACCCATTTTACAAAGCTATCCAACCAGGGGCAGCCCGTTAGCATTTCCATGACTGCAGCCAAACAAGTTCCACCTCTAAGGCTGTGAAAACAAACAGCCGTGGGACATGAGCAGCACAAGAACAAAAGAGAGAAGAAACAGCTTCTCGTTGTACCAAAGAGTCGAACACTTTAGCAGACTCACCGAGAGCACTGAACTGATGATAAAACCATGACATCGTATTTCCAACACTTCTACTTGCTGTTCCATAGTCTTCATTGTTGTGTCTCTGCTGCTTTACAGCCTTGGGTACACTGCGTACTCAGTATATATATACAAGAAAGAGATCTCAGCTATCAGCAATTCTGCTTACCGTAAATAAAAGCATGGTAACCAAGGTTACTCGGGTTTTGCTCTTGTCATTTTTGTTCCCAGAGAAAGCAATATTCTCCCTCCTGCTTTTGGTGGTGCACTGACAGCAGCCTTCCCATGGAAGAGGGGTTCAGGCTCCTCTTGGTGATGCCCAGTGGCAGGACACAGGGCAACGGGCACCAACTGGAACCAAACAAGTTCCATCTGAGGAGTTCTGAGCTGAACTGCATCCCAGGATGGATGGGCTGTGAGCAACCTGGTCTAGAGGGAGGTGTCCCTGCCCATAGCAGAGGGTTTGGAACTAGATGATCTTAAAGGTCCCTTCCAACCCAAACCATTCTACGATTGCACAAAGGAGACCCTAAAAATGATCCTCATAGCTAAACTCAGCCCTGTTGGGAAACCCATTTCTTCTGCAGACCAACCAGCCACAGGGTCTTCTGGTCTCCAGGCTCTTCCTGCTGCGAGGGACAGTGAGAACATAATTTGTCCTTGCGTTTAATGGCACTGATGGATTAACAGCAAAGTTGAGTGCCCAAATGGAAGAGAACACATTGGTTTCTTGTTGTTTGGCATGAGGACATCCTCAGTAACAGCTAGTGGCTCTGCTCAGCTGGGCATCCACAGACCTCATGGCAGACTTCAAGCAGCAACAAGGGGGCCACCAGGAGCAAACAAACTCCATCCGGTTGTATTGTCATCTGGGGTTAGAACTAAACGATCTTAAAGGCCCCTTCCGAACCAAACCATTCTATGATTCTATGAAAAAGAGGTGAGGAAAGACATGAGGGAGAATTCAGCCTCTGCACACAGACCCTTTGTTTATCTATGTCAGACTAACGCAGCAGAAAGGATGTTTTGCATTGCCCCTGTTTGACTTCTCTTCCCCAGCAAAGTTCTCTCCTTGGTGAACTCAGTTTGCTGCGGTGCCACCAGGTGGGACAGCCAGGCTTGGGTGTCCATTTTTGGGTCATGTTAGTGTCACTGACCCAGCTCGCGTACAATATATGCATTCCATTTTAATTTGTCTCTTTATCTTAGAGACATGCTTAAGCAGTCTTTTGCTTTCCCCTAAGCTTTTTTCCAAGGAGAGTCTGAATTGAACATTTCATGTATCTCAGAATGGGATACACAGCTCAGATCCCCAAAATAGTTGTCAAAGAAGCAAAACCGAAGCAAGGAAACACATGTGCTTTTGCACTTTGCTTTCTTTCTCCTACCTTCTTTCTACCTACCCTTGGGAGGATAACAGAGAGTAACCTCTGCTGATGGCCTGGCTCTGCTCTGCTCAAGTGGGGAAGGGTTCCATTGCAGGGACCTGCAGCTCCACGACTCCAGAGGTCTCTCAAGTGCTTTCACACAGGTTTATCACAGTGGTTTTCCCCTCCTTATATCCTCAGTAGAGTCAGCTTGAGAGCAGGATCCAGTAGAAGCATAGAATATCCTCGGTTAGAAAGGACCCATATGGATCATTGAGTCCAACTCCTGGCAGTAGAAGGGGTTATGTGCTTGGAAAACCCATCCCCACCACGGCCATAACCATGTCCCTAGGTGCCACATCTCCGAGGTCCTTGAACACCTCCAAGGACAGTGATCCCACCACCTCCCTGTGCAGCCTGTCCCACTATGTGCAAACATACCCTCAGCAACCTCACTGCAGCCCTATTTGGCACTGGCAATACCTGCTCAAGGGGAGGAGTGAAGCTGCCCCATGGCGCACTGCAGTCGCACCATCCACAGTGACATTGGGTTCAGCTCCCCACCATCCAGCCCCATTCCCCTCTGCCTGCTGCACAGATCCGTGACCATCACCTCCCACAGCCGCTTGGCTTTTATTTCCAAGCAATCCTTCAGATTTACTGAACTTCCATTTCGTCTCCACATGGTGACTTCCAAAAATCTAATGGTTGGCAAGACTGCCCATGGCAGGGAGGTTGGGACCAGATGATCTCTAAGGTCCTTTCCAACCAAAGCCGTTCTATGGAGCAAGGCTTATATGGATAACGTAGGTAGGGAGGGCACTGCATGGAGAACTGCACATCTAGAGCAGGAAAGTAAATAGCAATAATACCTAAAATCACAAAGAAAATACTGATTTGCTCCCCTCCATAGGATAGCAGGGTGGATTGCTGACTGGGATGGCAATGAGAAGCTGCTGGGAAAGCCCATGCAGAGGACCATGAGCTTTACAACCAGCAGGTTCATGACCCAGACTGGGCAGACCTTTGCAAGCGCACATCACTTGCTCTTGAAATGTCAACTGGGAGCTCAAGCAGGGCTACTCAGTGCAAAAAAGGGATGAGAGTTCTCAGCATTGAGCAAAACTTACTGCACATAATCACGAATGCTCCCTCACAGCAAAGAGATTGGTCCAGGACAGGGGGAAAATGCCTTCCTGGCCCACACTGGTGGCTGTATTGCCTACAGCAGGCTTTTGCAGACATTCAACTCTGATTGGAAGTGATCGTTACTTTTCTCTCCTCACTGGCTGCCAAGAAAGCAGCAGAGGGGTGAACTCAGTGTTGTCTGTGAGCCAGTTCCATCAGGAGCTCTGCGAGATGTGAACTCCTCTGTGTGCCCCAGAGGGACCAGCGAGCTCGGGATGGAGTCCAACACATCCTGGATGGTGCTGATGTGGTCCCTCCTCTGCTACTGCATCTCAGGGTGCTGGGTAGTGCCATCTAGATCTGCAAGGAAGGAAATCTGAAGTCTGGTTGAAGAGGGAATAAGGAAAACCCATAGTTCTAACCATGCGAAAGGAAGTTCACCCTGTTTTCCAGGGCTCTAAATCCCTTCTAGACATCAGCCACCTGGGCGTGCAACATCTCTGGTGCCCCTTCCTCCTACTGGAAATGAGCCCTGCCCTTCAGCGCTGCTTTGGGACATCCCATCCATCCCCATAAGCACAACCAAGGGATGTTCCCACCAGGCTGATGCTGCAGTGCTGCCAGCAGGGAATCCCACCACCTTCCCTCATCAAACGCAGCCGAGCTGCCCCATTGGGTTTGCCAGGCTCTACTTCATAGAATGGCTCCGGTTCGAAGGGACCATTCAGTTCCAACCCACTGCCATGGGCTGTTTGACCCCCACCAGATGAGGCCATTCATGGCCTTGGGCACCTCCAGGGATGGGGCACCCACACTTCTTTGTGCAGTGCTGCCAGTACCTGCAAGACAAGTGGTTTTTCTCACCTTCCACCACAGCTTGGGTGCATTGATCTGGGCTCAGCTCTGACCTAACGTCATTGGGAGGCTCCGGGTAGATGTAATAATATTGTCCCATCCAGATAACACCATGCAAACGATAGTCCCCCATATCTCATGGTACTCTGATGACTCCCAGCAATCAGTCATGCCTCACCCTCATGGTGGGGGACCATGGCCAGTCTGCCCCTTTGCACTCCAGGGATGTTGCTCTCATCCTTTGTCCCCTTTTGGCAGATCCGTATCAACCACGTTCTCACATCTGGAGCGCATTTCCACTTTGGTTAATAAATCAAGCAACAGTTTGCTCATTCATGCTGAAGTTGGAGGGAAGCAGGACCACAGTGCTCCTCAAGGTTCCCCACAAGGACACCAAAATCTGACACACAGCCCCATCATCAGGGGCTCTGAGGGATCACACTGCCCTACACGGGGCATCTCCAGCCTACATGGCTCATCTATAGGTAATTTCCAGGACATGGAAGATGACTTTTCATGGGACTTCCCATCACTCTGCACATTCTTTCTCTTCTCGTTCTATAGTGCTTAAAGTCCACTTAACCTTGGAGAAGAAGCAGCTGAGAGGATTCTAGAGTCAAAGCAACATCCAACACCGCCTACCAAGAGGGTGCAGGAGGGTGAAGAAGACAGACAGCACATAGGAGCGATAGGATAGAGGACACCATACTTCCTTCTGTGCCCACCCTGTTCTTCCACATTGTCCACAGCATCCCATCCCAGGACTGGTTTGCTGGCTTGATCCTTCTCTTTGACCTCTCTGTGAGCCATCATGTTCCCAGGAAAGCTTATTGTTAAATCTGCACCTACCTATCTTAACCAAACAAACAGCCACTAGCGGAAGGGACACCCTTCCCAAACCAAGTCAATTTCAACAGCTGTATTCTATTCACTTTGCAGCAGTGATTTTAATCCGCAGCACAGACTCAGAGAGGGCAGTGGTCCCCTTCCAGCTCCCCTTGCCTACTGTAGGGAAATTTCCCCCTAAAGTTATTCCTCTGTTGTTGCAGCCAGGGAGAGAAGACATCTCTCTTATATCAACCCTGCTCCATCATAACCACATCATAGAATCACCAAGGCTGGAAAAGACCTCCAAGATCATCCAGTCCAACCATCCATCTATCACCAACAGTTCTCACTAAACCATGTCCCTTAACACAACGTCTAAATGTTTCCTGAACACCTCCAGGGTAGGTGACACCACCATCTTCTTGGACAGTCCATCCCATCAGCCTTCAGGCAAAACAATCAGGTTAGGGGGTGGAAGGACACATCACTAAACATGAGAAAGCTGGAGCCACCTCTCTTGCATCCCTGCCCTAGGTTGGGCCAACATTTGGAGGCACAGGAGGACATGAAGACGCTTAAACTAGATGATCCTTAAGGTCCCTTCCAACCTAAGCCATGCTATGATTCTGTGCTGACAGAAGGGCTGCTAACTTGTCTTTCTGCCTTCATCACCTCCCCAAAATACAAAGTAAAAGCCTTCCATTCCCCCCATGGCAGCTTCTCATAGTATCTGTAATCATCGATACAGACGCACATTAGGAAGGTGCATGCCATCCTGGTGGTACACTCAGGACAGAACACACTGAACAGGGGCAGGTCACCTCTGACAGCACAAGGCACAGAGGAGGCACTGTCACTTGTAATTCCCTCTTTGTGTTCTTCTTCGTGCCAACAAAGAGAGAAGGGATGTGTCTGCTGGTACAGGATGAACCCCAGCCCTTATATCTCAAGAGGTTCCATGGGGAAACACAACAAAATCCTCTATTGTTATGCAGGAAACACATCTTTCAACAGCTTTCAGCATCAAACCTGTCTCTGGGACCTTCCCTGTCTGCCGCTGACATCCCCTCTGACCTCGAGCACAGCGCTTCCTCCCCGTCTCCCTGTGCCGTGGGTGAAGTTTCAGAGCATCAGGAAGGCAGCAATGCCCAGCCCTGGGCTATGGTGGGCAGCACGCACGAAGCCTCCGGGCCCTACGCTGGGTTAGGGCAGAACCAGCTCCCAAGCTGACAAGATAAAGAGTTAAAGCAAAGCAAAAGCTTCGGAAGAAAAACGGTTATGTAATAAATCAGATATTAGAAGGCAGGAAGGTGTGCTATATAGAGGAATCAAAGTCCGGAACAGGATGTATATAAAGCAAATATTGAACTAACTTTGATAACACAGAAAAATAGAAGATTTTTGGTGGGGTTAACAGAAGGCTCAATTTTAACTATTATAAATTTCCTGTTTTACTCGTGTCGGGTGGTTTTACAGTGATCTATACAATGCATTGTGTGCCTAATGATTTCCTAGCCATGAATGGGTCACTCTGATTTTACTTTCCATGCTTTTTTTTTCTGTCTGTCCTGAAGCAATAAAGCTATTGAAATCCTCTGGGCCTTGCCCATTGGGTGTTTTCTTTCCTACCAAGACATCAAACTAAGCGTGAAGGTTTATTTTAAGCAAATACAATAGAAGGGATCACACAAGCACCTCGTTGGAAGTGTACAATGGGAGCCGAACCCAGGGCTATTCAATTAACAAGTGCCCTATTTTCATGCAATTCCTGTTGTGAATTCATTACCTTAATTAGGCTGGCAAATTGCGAAGCTAACACATTTGCCTGCAGACACGTAGGCTAAGAAATTCCACACCGATAGACATTGGAAGGTAGAGGAGCTCATGAAAAGCCAAATGGAACTGGAAACCCTCTGCAGATACTACCAGCCTCACCGAAATGCAAGGGAACTGAGAACTGACAAGAGATCAAGTCCTTCTATCACTATCTTCTGCAAGGCCCTTGATACAATCCCATACAACACCCTTATCTCTGAGTTGGAGATGTATGGATTCAATGGGTGGACAATGTGGTGGATAAGGAATTGGCTGGACAGTTGCAGTAAACAGCCAAATACTCATTGTGCACGTTTCCCATGAGCAGATTTCACCTGCACGTTCCTCACATCACCACCGAAACATGGGTATGAGAGCCACAGCATGAACAAACAGCTTAGTTGGCCAGATCTGGAAGGAGCTGAAGCCCAGAGCCCAAAGCTCAGCTTCTGGCATCCATGCTGTTAGCCAGCACAAGTTTTGGCTTGGCTCTGACTGCAGATGCCATCAGATGGGATGACCTAACTGCAAAGGAAAGGAAGGGACAGAAGCAGAAGGAGGGAGATGCTCAGAGATTCTCCTTTCATGGGAAGTGCAGGGAAAAAGATTCAGTTGTCAAGGTTTGGGGGATTGGAATGAGGATTTGAGGGGACATAGGATCCATAGCCTTGAACCTAAATTACAGTGTGAGTTAATATACATTAACTGGTAAGCTAAACGCTGCTCCAATGCAAGCAGAGAATGAGGCAGGGGAGAATAAGAAGCCACTTAAATATGCGAAAAATAAAAGTAAAAAAAAGCACCTGCAAAGCCCCTTATAGGAGTTAGGTGGGAGAAAGGACATTCTTTGGCCTCTGGTAAATATACAGAAAACTGATGGCAGAAGGAACAGAACGAAGCTTGCTCTCCATGAGCACTGCTGGCTCATCAGAACTCAAAGCATATTAGTTATGCCCATCGTTTTCTGAAAGTTTACAGCTAAATACTCAATTTTCCCAAGACTATTTTCCCCAACGAAAAATAATCAATAGAATGGAGCACGCCAGGACTGCCACCTCTTTTAAAAACCTGATAAGAAGATGATTTTTACTTTTTAATAATCAATCACAAACTGATTTCATGTTAAATCTTAGTTCCACTTGAGAAGTGTCTTAAGAATAACAGCATGGGGAGACATGAACAAACCCATAAGCTGAGACTGTAGATTTCCCTACTCAAGCACCCAAGGCATGGTGGAAACCCTCCTCGTTACTTGGCCAGTGCTAAGATAACAACCATAGAATGGCTTGGGTTGGAAGGGACCCCAAGCATCATCAAGTTTCAATCTCCCTGCCACAGGCAGGGCCACCAACCTCCAGATCTGGCACTAGACCAAGATCTAGCCCAAATGTTTGACTCAAGAACACATGCCTCCATTCACTAAGAACAGGACCAAAACACTCCGGGGAAAGATAATGTCAATGATTTCGTGCAGTCTGTGTAAAAAAAGGCCGATAAAGTGGGACTGCTCCTTTGTCCCTGTTTGTTGCAAGAGAGTTGGACCAGATGACCTTTAAGGATCCCTTCCAACTCAAATGATTCTATGATTCTATGACTGTCCTCTCAATGGCAGCCTGATTTTAGACCAACAGAAGCCAAGGATGCAGTTTCAAGATCAGTTATGAATGCAAAGAGCAGGATACAGCTCTTGCATTTGTGTACGTGTAACTATCAACTTACGGTTAAGCAGAGTTGGCTGAAGGACTGAGACAGCAAGCGTGAAGCCAGTTAACATCCCTCCTCCAACTCATCTTCATTTTTTACCCCATTAGAAGTCCATGTAAAAAGGTCTAAAAGAACGGCTTAAAAAACAAAACACAACAATGGTGTTAAATCATATTCAAACAAAAATCTAAAGAAGTAGTCACCTTTCTGATCTTCTATATTTCTCTTAACTTTACCAGCTTAGAAAAGTAATACATTTTCAAAGGAAACTTCAATAATCAGAAATCCGAGCTCAGGAAATAACGAGCGTAACTGAAGGAGCCGACCAGACAGCAGATGGATACTGTTTATTGGTTCTTTCCATCACATCTGAGTTACAGGTGTAAAAGTCACACGAACTGCAGGTATAAACATGTAAAACAATACAAAAATAAATGGAAAGGTAATTTCATATTTACTGAATCAAGTTGTGTAATAAATACAATAGGCAAAAAAGCTTCACTCACACCATTCAGTTTAACTGAAGTTACAGTAGTGTTTGAAAATACAAGTTCTTAACTTAAAGTTGC